>OX465282.1:56616592-57826118 GCA_949987705.1 Thereva unica
ATATATATATATATATATATATATATATATATATATATATATATATATATATATAATATATATATATATATATATATATATATATATATATATATATATATATAATATATATATATATATATATAATCTTTATCTACTCTTTACTGTTCTGTTCTGTGGAGCACGCTTCTCGTGTTAATTAAATAAAAAGTATTATTATTATTAATTGGAAGGACAGTGTTTTACTTAATTCGGACCTTACAGCATCAAATTCCAATACGCGATCAGTATTCTATGTATAGTACTCCAGTTTCGTTATCGCTCTCGTCCTGTATTTCAGCGTAAATAGAAAAATTCCGAAATTCAGCAATTATTCAGGACTGGTCTTACGCATTGCTGTTAGTTGTGACTTAATTATTCTTGCCGTGGTTACACACAAGGAAATACAGTTCGGTTTTCGCTTTTAGTTTTCTATCTTAGTTTATAAATGTTAAAAAGTGTATTAATTTCTTCAATTGATTTTTTAACTTGTCATAAATAAAATTTAAATTACAGAAATATCTTTCCGCTGTTTAAATTACAGACATATCTTTCCGCTTGGCCATTATGCAGTCGGATGGAAAAGTTAAACCGCGTGTTCATTTTTTGTCAATCAGGAAAAACTGACAATATATCAAAGTATTCTTCTAATAAAGTTAACCATACCTTATAAAATTAGGAAATTTACTGTCGGAGTCACATTAGAACGCCAGAAGGGCGTATCCACAAAATCGCGATTTTGGGCTTATAACTTTTTTTTTCTTAGAGTCGTATATTTTTCGTGCAGAAGGTCATCAAGTGAATAAAAGTATCCAAAACATACGCCTAAAAACATTTATTTTCGATGATAAGCAATATGAAAAAAATGCACCGATTTTTGAAATGTTTTTATTGAATCCTCTAAATCCATGTTTTGGTTGATACGCCCTTTTGGCAGGAAACCCTCGATATTTGGATAATTTTTTTGCATCGATTGGATAAGCTAATGGGCCTCTTAAAACTACAGAGAAATTCTTCCTTTAAGGAAATTTTGTTTATCAGTGTGATATGGAAAGAGATATCTTGAAACGGTTATAAAACGAAATGGAAACATTAGTTCAAATCATTTTGTTATCTTGTTGTTATCTTGCCTTGTGAACACAATTTAATCAGACTTAAGCGACCATTTTATCATAACAAAAGTGTTTTTTTATCCAGATCCAAACGGAAAGACTTTTGAATAACTCACAACAAACCGAATAATCATAATTAAGACTCTAGAAAGTGTCAGCAGATAGCATATATGTTTTTGCATAGTTCCTTAATCTTGTGAAAAACTATTGAAGAACTAAGATCAGTGAATTATATCAATGAATTCTTAGATCAAATCCCCTCTTGTTGGCCTGATATTAGGGGATGGGAGAACAATGTGTTTGACTAATTTGCAAGGCCAAAACTAAGTTGCTTAATGGTAGTCTCAACTCAGTTAATTTATAGCAGTTGAAAAATCAGACGACTTGTAAGAAACCTTTATAGGACACAAGGAAATAGTATTAATATGGTATTTGCGGTGTACGGATTCCAAGAAGACAGGTATATTATGGCTTTACCCATATCATGGATTAAAAATAATATGGTTAGGTTTTACAATATTTTGGCTTTTTATAAATTAGAAATATGATTTTTTCTGTGTTGGCTCCATTTTCAGCTTGTGCACGAAACTATATAAAAAGAAATAGAGATCCAGAAACAAACTGGCCAATATATCAAATTAAAAAAAATTGATGATAAAATTTATAGTAAGTATTTTTTTAATTGTAGAAGTTGTATATACAAATAGAATTTGCACAAGAATGTTATTTCAATAATGTCTATGCAGCTGCCCTACAAGCAGAAAAAATATTAAGTGAAAAAACGGAGATTGATCCTTCAGACTACATGGAATGCACAACCGGTGCCCGTAAGATAGTGAAAACACGTAATAATGTATAGAAGTTTTCAAACGCCGTGACACAAATAATTTGAAGGGTTCTGCGCACCTCGTTGCCCAATTTCATAAATTTTGTTCTATCATTTCCCCTCTTAAAGGCAACAAACGCAGAAAAAACCCAACAAAATAATTTGGGAAGGGATGTGCGCATGCCGGATGAATAAAGTTAAGTAATCTTTATATGTATTGAGCAGAGCTTTTACATACATGTAAAACTCTTGCTCAACAAAGGCAGTTTATCCATCGTAATAAGCATAATTTTACTATAATTATGCTAAATATTTCTCATCCCTAAATTTAAAATAAATTAAAAGAATTGCTGGAAAAATTTCTTTTAAAGATATGAGCATTTTCATTCATAAATTGAGAGTTCTCCGCAGCCGCAAGCAACACAACCTCACCGGGCAGAAGCGCGCTTGCGACTGGCGGAAAATGTCAAAAATCTAGTAATCAAAGTGATAAAACACAAATTTCGTATTTTTTAGTAGAAATTGCTACAAATTATTTCTGTGGCATATGTGTAAAATATAAAAACCTTAAAATAAAAAAAAATATATAAAAACGGGTGTTTTTCAGTCATAATTTGTAAATTTTTTAAATAATCATTGAAGTCCCAGAAAGATACACCTCCCGGTAGCAATACGCAGTCGCGACTGATTACATGGCAACAAGTCATTTGATGGGAGGATTTAAATGCAGGTTTGTCCGAGCTTTTAAACATTTTTAAGAGCTTAGCTGGGGAACATGCGCGGGATGTCACGAGGTTTGAAAACAACTATACCTGCACATCCTCCCATATCACCGCAGGTTAGTGATGAAAACGACAGTTTTGATGAGGTACCATTTGTCCCTGTGAAAAGATTGAAATCATGTCACAACGCTGGTGATGTATTCAAAACTGTCTCTAATTTTTCGACCTGCACTGGTAAGTTTAACTGATATTAAAAAAATGATTATAACAATTTTTTTTATCAGTAGTGTCATGATATACTGCCAACTAGTGTGAGCTTTTGAATTAAGTTTGGTAACTCGAGAATAAAGAGTAGTTCAGGTCTAGCGCTGGTTGTGTACGCACGAGTCTAATTAAATAAAGTTCATTAAATATTAAAAACCCAAATACAATATTTATTTATAAATAAAAACATAACATGGCGCAGTCGTTTTGAAGATAAAAACGGAGGAGGGATTCAGTAAAATCATTGAAAGATTCTCGGCACGCGGTATAGAAGGTAACGAAGAGCGGCCATTTTTTAGATACATCAACAGGTTGAGACAGGCTTTCGAGTTTTCCCTCGGATGCCACTCAGACATCCACCAGTTTTACAACCAAATTTAGAGGCCTACGAACCCGACCAAAAAGAAGAAATTAGAAAAATGTATACATCCATGCGACCACCAGCGGCCCTCTCTTTTGACGGCAACCTGAAGGAAAATTGGCGAAAATGGAGACAACGTTTTGAACTTTACATGAAGGCGACAGGATACGATGCGAAGCCCGCTGAACGACAGGTCGCAGTTCTACTTCATATAATTGGTAATGAGGCGTTGGACAGATTCGACACGTTTGGCTTGTCGGACGCAGATAGAAAAGTGCTACAAACAGTGTTAAACGCGTTTGAAAACTTTTGCACGCCAAAAGCAAATGAGAGTGTGGACAGACACATTTTTTCACGCGGAAACAACAGCCGGGTGAAACATTTTCGTCATTTATCACGGACCTAAAAAAGTTAAGTAGTGTGTATGGTTTCGGTGAGCTCCCCAACAGCTTGATTAAAGACAGCATAATTTGTGGCATAATTGATCAAGAACTTAAAACAAAAATGTTGTGTGAATAAAACCTAACCATTGGCAAGTGCATCAACATTTGCAAAGCTGCTGAATTGTCACAAACACAACTAAAAACAATTGAAGCAGAAGCTAAAGTTAACATGGTCAAAGTCACCGCAAACCAAAATCAACAAAAACAAAAGAAAAAAGGCAAGCAGCAAGGAGGAAAAAACCAGAACGAGACAAAACAGAGAGGGGTATCGCAGTCGTTCCAGCCAAACAGTTCCAAATTATCCCAACAAAGGGCAACCCAACAGCGGAGTCAGCAACAGCATAGCAAAGCCTGCCATCGTTGCAACAAATATCATCCGATGAACCAGTGTCCAGCTTCATTGGAAACATCTCAATCTCAAAAAGCGACAGTGATTGGTGCGAAATGATTCAAGTCAACGATAAATTCAAATTAAAGGTAAAGTTAGACACGGGCGCGCAAAGAAATGTGATTTCATTTGAAAATCTAAGACAGTTGTGTTCCGATGTACCTAACCTAGAAAAGTTCGACGCCGTTTTGAAAGCTTATGGCGGGACGAAAATTCCAGTTATGGGAAAATGTTTTCTAAAATGTAAATTTGAGAATCGCAATCCCTCGATTCTTGAGTTTATTGTGGTTAAAGGATACAAGAACGTCCCGAGTAAAAATAAATTTTGGCCTTTTGACGGGCATGATGGCCCGGCCATTTGGCGGTCAAATGACGGCCCGTTGCAGGACAGTACGGCCATTCGGGGGGCGATTGACGGTCAAATGAGGGTTTTTCAGTTCCAAAAAAGGCCATTCGGGGGGCGATTGACGGTCGAATGAGGGCTTTTCGAGGGCTTTTCCCCCGAATGGCCTTTTTTGCGACTGAAAAGCTCTCATTTGACCGTCAATCGCCCCCCCGAATTATAAAAAAACCGTTTATTCAGGCTGAAAAATATATTAAACAAAAACTACTTGGAATAAAAACACAAGATTTAAGATATTACAATTTATTTAAAAGGAACGAGATTTAAGTTTAAAAGTCCGAACTCAACTAGCTTCTAAATATTCTTCAAAAAGCTTTCTAGCCATCGAAAAACTTCAAAGTGTTTAGGTTGCAATTTTTCGATGGGAAAATTAAAATATTCTTTGTTGGGATTTCTCGGAAAACTCGGGTATCATCTCGTTACCCGAGATTTCCGGTATGCATGCAGCAGACAACGTTATCTTGTCTTTTGCATACATAACCCCTCCTCGGTTTGAGTAAGACTTCTCCTGAAGTCTTTTGGAATTTCTGTTTGAATTTTGTCTATTAATTACTTTAATTTGAGTTCTTTTTCCTTTCTTCAAAATTATCAAAAATGCTATACAAGCTATAACAATGCAAATGAATGATATGCTTATTACATAAGATACATTTTTGTGAAATTTCAGTTCTTTAATTTCTTCTATATTTTCGAAATGTTTAAATATAATACTATCAAAAGTTAAAGGTTTTATATACGATTGATTAAAATTATTATTTGGATAAAAGTATTTGTCTTGAATGCCTTTTCTTTGATTATAAAAATTTTCTTGATAAAGTTTTATATTACAGTTACAAAAAGAAATGAGATAATTTCCATTCAAAGTTATGTCTCTGTCATCACAATTTTGTATTAATTTCTCTTTTCTAGCATTTTTTATTAATAAACTTTCTTCATCTAATATTTCAATTTTTGTGTCATTATTATACCTAAGCTTACACTGCTTTTGCCAAATACAGCTTTTACTAACTTTTAATTCTCTTAACATTACATTTTCTTGATATTTCAGCACTTTATTTTCAATCTCTACAATATATTCATTATCTTCTTCAATTTCTAAAAATTCTTTATTTGGTAGTGGTGAAATTAATTTAAAGTCAGTTTTTATATAATCTTGAGGAATTTTAATTGCTATTATTAAAAGATCTTTTTTATATGTAATAATGCCTAATTTGATTAATTTAAGCTTATAAAAATCAATATTATACATTTCTATCTCTTCTGCAGTTAAAATACTAGGATGTACAATATTGTGCTTTGCTGAAGCTATGTTGTCTTGAATTTGATTAATTTTATTTTCTAAAAATCTTAATTTTAACATTTGATCAAGGTATAAAGATTTTCTCAAAATTTCATTATTTTCTTTTTTTAATTCTTCTACTGTTTTGATAATTTTTTCTCTATCATTTTCAACAGCATTTTTCAGTTGTTCATTGAGTCATTAAAATGTTTATTTATCGTAATCTGTTTGTTGATTGTTGTTATTGCATTATGTGTGTTTTCATTAGTTGTTTTTAAATGTTCTAAAATTTCCTGTCGGTCTTCGTCATTCATGGTTCCGAAAAGCCATTTTTGTGCTGTGCCAACAATGTTCATTAGACCTCTTCTTTTTCTTACCTCTTTCTTCTCATATGTATACGGTGTTATAGATTTAACTTTGGATTTGATTACGTTTATTTCTGTCTGAATCAAGTTCTTGTTATCTACATCTAATTTTTGCAAGTTTGTTTCTATTTGTATTAGTATATTATATATTTCTTTGGGATCAATGATATGTAATAATGTAGTTGTCTGATTAACTATTTCTACTTCTCTTATCTTGATTTGTATATATCCAGTTTCTTCATTTATTGGGTTGACCTGTAGTAACCCTTGTACTGTTGCAATCGTCATGAGGAATATTATTACGGTGTTGATTACCTGTGGATTTTTTAAATGGTCTTTTAATATTTGAAACGTGAACATTTCTTAGGGATTTAATAATTCTATAATAAGGTTCGTCCTTATGCCTAACTCGTTTGTAATTCTTAATTGGTCCTGCTATCCTATTTTCTATATAACTCTCCCTACTTAAATTTCTTTTCTTAATTATACTATTTTTCATTTTATTGATTCTTTCCTGAAGTTTCTCAACTTCTATTTTCTCTTTTGCTTCCCTTGGAGTGCATTTGATTGTAGAGTGATACCGATCGTTATAGTTTCCTATAGCCATCTGTATCTTCATTTCTACTGATAATTCGTTATCCTCAATACCTGTTAGCTTTTCTAAGAGGGTTGAGTGTAACCTTTCAATATCTGAATTTCCCGTATGGTTGTTGGATTTTGTGAGGTGTACCTCGATGTTTTCTGTTTTAAGATATTCTAATAATTGTTCCGCTTTAAACTCATTGTCCATTATTAATTTATTTGGTTTCCCAAATTTCGCTACATGTTCCATTATTAGGGTCTTTTTTGATCTCCAGTTCCTATCTGTAATGCAATATGCTGCTGCAAATTTTGTCAGTTTATCAATTACTGTCACAAAAGCTTGCTTTTTAAAATGGAATATATCTAAATGAATGATGTCATTTTTTTCTTTCGGTGTCTCGGTTATTAGGAATTTAGGTTTGATAGGGTTTCTATCATATTTTATCTGTTGACATTTCTCACAATTATTTATTATTAATTGGATATGTTCTCTTAATTTTGGAAAGTATATTTTTTCTTTTAAATTGTAGTAACATTCATTTAAGTATACCACTATGCATTGACTCTTTAGCATGATAAATAGACAGCTGTTTATGAAGTTCATCTTCCGTTAATATCTCTGTAGCTCTTCTAGAACTTCTGATAAATTTAATTTTTTTATTTCCTGAAAACATTGATATAAGTATGAGTTGGATTTTATGGTAATCTGTGTCGGATACTTCCGAATAGATTCCTGTGTATCCATGTTGTATACATTGTTTCAGTTTATCTCTTAGCGAATTTTCATTATCTAAAGGATTTATCTCAATAATTCTCCGTTTATGCAAGGTTTTTATTTCCTCACTAGGACTATAAGTTAAAATAATTTGTGTTTTGTACTTGTTAACAATATCATCCTTTATCCCTATATGGTCTAATCTCTGTTCGTCTACAGAATGTATTGTTCCTGAAATCATGAGATTAGATGCTTCATCGTTATTTTCATTAATTTTTTGTGCAGTTTCTAGTCTGCTTAGGTAATCAGCTACCTTATTTTCCTTTCCTTGTAAATATTCGATTTCATAGTTGAATTCTTGTAATTTTAACAACCATCTTTGATGACGTTGCGAAAACTCTTTGCCTTTATATTTGCTATTGAGATATTTAATTGGGACATGATCTGTAATAATTTTGAACTTAGTACCATATAAGTACGGCCTAAAGTAGTTAACAGCGTATATAATTGCAAGAAATTCTTTATCAGTGGTACTGTAATTTTTTTCATGACTGTTAAGTGTTCGTGAAACGTAACAAACAGGATGACCTTGTTGTGATAAAACTGCTCCGATAGCATGATCACTGGCATCTGTGGTTACTGTAAACGGTTTGTCATATTCCGGATATTTCAATATTGGATGAGACGTAATTAAACTTTTAAGATTTTCAAAAGCTGCTATATATTGCGGATCATTTATGTTTATCTTGCTATCCTTTTTTAAATATTTTATCATAGGGTAAGCTACTTTTGAGTAGTCCTTTATGAATTTTCTGTAGTATCCTGTAGCTCCTAAAAATCCCTTAAGCTGTCTTTCTGTCTTGGGTATTTTTATTTCCTGAATGGTTTTGATTTTATCAGGGTTAGGTTTAATGCCCACAGATGTTAATATATGGCCTAAAAATTCAGTTTCTTTTTTCAGAAAACTGCACTTATCTGCTTGAATTTTCAAATTGTGCTCTTGGAGCCTACAGAAAATTTTAGTCAGAGATTTTTCGTGCTCTTCTAGAGTGGTTGAAAATATCAATATATCATCTAGATAGACAACACAAATTTGATTAATATATTCTCTCAATATATCATTCATTAAACGCTGGAACGTAGCCGGGGCATTTTTTAACCCATACGGCATACGAACATACTCATAGAGACCAGAAGATGTAACAAACGCTGTTTTTTCAATGTCTTTCTCAGCCATTAGTATTTGATGATACCCTTTGGCTAAATCCAAGGTACTAAAATACTGTGCTTTACCCAGCTTGTCTAGGATGCTGTCGATATTTGGTAGGGGATATTTATCATCAATAGTGATTTGATTTAATCTCCTATAATCCACAACTATCCTATACTTTTGTACACCTGAATTATCTTTCTTTTTGGGTAAAATAATAATTGGAAAACTATATTTGCTTCTACTTTTCCTAATTATACCTTGTTTTTCCATCTCATCTATCTGATTTCGTGCTTCAGTTTCATGCTGAGGTGGAATACGGTATAACTTTGAATTAATTTGATCGTTTGTGGTCGTCTTTATTTCGTGAACCACTGAACTTGTGCTTGTTAAAGCATCGCCTTCTTTAAATAAAAGACGGTGAAATTTTTTAATTAATTTTGTGATCATGAACTTTTCTTGATCGTTTAAGTGATCTAACATTAGATTTTGAATTCCACTTATTTCTAGAACGTTAACTTCGTCTTGGACGGTTTTCGTTAAGAAAGGGAGTCGCACTTTGTTAGTCATAATAATTTCTTGTTCCTTTATATTTATTGCAATAACGTTTTTTAAAATAAAATCCATACCAATTAAAAGATCGTATGGTTTTTCTAATTGCATTGCAATCCATTTCATTCGTGCCATTTCAGAGTATTTAAATTCTATTGGACACAAAGTTGAAACGGTTATGTTTGGTTTATTTAATTTCCCATCAATAGTGTTAATCGTCGTTGATAAATTATTTAAGATTTGGTACTTAGAGGATGGAAATTTATTTTGGTTTAGTATACTTATCGTTGAACCTGGATCTACAAATGCTACATATTTATCATGTTGAATTGTTAAAGTTATAAAGATTTTACGCTGGTCCGAGGCTAGTTTATAAAAAAAAGCTTTATCGATAGTATTTGTTTCTATTTTGCTAGCTGCATCTACATCCATAGGTTCTAGTCTTTGTCTATATTCATTTTGTCTATTACCATAGTTAGTTTGTCTTGTCTGTAGTGTTCTGTTATTGTTATTGAAACTGTTGTTATTGTAATTATTATTAAAATTATTATTACTGTTACTATTCCGTCTAAATTCGTTTCGTCTGTATTGCTGTGAATTATTATTAAAATTATAGTTTGACTTATAAAACCTGTCATTTTGTTGATTATTATTTCTTTTTTCAAAATTTTTATTATGAATATTGTTTTTATTAAAATTTTTTATAGTTAAGTTTAAATTTAAATTTCCTTGATCTTGTCCAATAAACTTATTAACTATTTCCCTAATTTCTGATAACCTAACTTTTGTCATTATTTCATATGCTAATGATCCTGAAGCTAATTCCTTTATTCTTTGAATTAACATTCCACCGAATATGTCGAGCATAGTTACGCCGTTGTCTTCAAAGGCTGCAAACTCGGTAATATCTTCCACGATTCGTCTTAATTTATCATCTAAATCTTGTATGCTACTTACTTTTAAAGAATTTATTTCCCTTGTTATAGTAAGTTGATTTTTAGATGACCTGTAATGCCGCTTTAAACTGGATTTACATTCATCCCAATTAGCTGGTGGAGTAACTTGTAGTAGATTTTTTGCACCTCCTTGAATCTTTTCGTTATAGATGATCTGGAACACTCGATCAGCTTCGTCTCCATATTCCGATAATGCTGTTGTAACTGACCCGATGAATGAAGGTAATGTACCTGGATCTCCTTTAAATATCGGCAGGTATCGAATTTCCTTTTCGATCATTTGTCTTCGGCTTCTGGGCTGCATACTCTGAGCCATGAGTTGAGTTAGAGTGACTAAGCACTGTTCCACTGGATTTTGTTGTGCCATCTCCACGTTTCTTTTGAATAATTAGTATCACCACGATGTTGTTGCCTTTCAATCTTGATGTTTATTTTTCTCGCTCTGGTTTCGTTTCTGTACAAGACACTAAATTTCACTTTGTCTTGTTTCGTATCCCACTTTATTTGATTGAGAACTTTATATTCCTTGTTCTTTATTTAATTTAATTATTTTTTTTTTTTTTTTTTTTTTTTTTGAAAAAACAAAATTAACTCTTTGTTATGATATATTTATATATATATTTATTTTTAACAATGTGAACTTTGCTTTAAATTTCACTTTCAACGTCACTTCTCCACCGACTGCGCCAATTATAAAAAAACCGTTTATTCAGGCTGAAAAATATATTAAACAAAAACTACTTGGAATAAAAACACAAGATTTAAGATATTACAATTTATTTAAAAGGAACGAGATTTAAGTTTAAAAGTCCGAACTCAACTAACTTCTAAATATTCTTCAAAAAGCTTTCTAGCCATCGAAAAACTTCAAAGTGTTTAGGTTGCAATTTTTCGATGGGAAAATTAAAATATTCTTTGTTGGGATTTCTCGGAAAACTCGGGTATCATCTCGTTACCCGAGATTTCCGGTATGCATGCAGCAGACAACGTTATCTTGTCTTTTGCATACATAACCCGCGCGAGCAGCGCACTCCTGATACTCTACAAGTTTCAAAAAACTTAAGACGCTTTCCCTCTATTACCAAAATGTGAGGGGAATCAGATCTAAAACCCAAGATGTGTTTCTGTCGACTTCGGCCAGTGATTTCGATATAATCGCTTTTACAGAAACATGGCTATACAGTGGGATTCTTAATGCCGAACTTTTCGACTCTTCCTTCCAAGTTTTTCGGAGGGATAGATATATTGACTCGGAGGCTCGTGGAGGTGGTGTACTACTTGCATGTAGTAACCTTCTCAACTGTTGCTTAATAACGCTTCCTGATTTTTCCAACACTTTAGACATTGAGGTCCTCGTTCTCAAAGTCTCCCTTGTTCATAACAACTTATTCTTAATCTGCTGTTACATCCCACCAGATATGTTCAGCACTCTTGACGATAGAGGTCAAAATCTCTATGATATTCTAATCACTTGCATAAATCATATCCAAGATATGATGGATTCCAAAGATGAACTCCTACTTGTAGGTGATTTTAACTTACCCAATGTTAAATGGGTATCGTGCGATGATGACGATAACTACCTTCCTGGAAACAACCTTAACTCTAAGGAATCCAGCTTTCTGAATTCCTTATTTTCCTGCGGCTTGTGCCAAATGAGCGGTGTGAATAATATTTTAGGAAGGCGGCTAGATCTTGTATTCTTTTCCGACTCAGACAACATGAATGTTGAGCCTAGCTCAATTGTCTTGTCACCTGTCGATAATTATCACCCTCCTCTCCTACTGAGCTATTGTTCTGTCTTTAACAATAAGCCAATCCCAGAGGAGCCAACTTTTACCTTTAACTTTAAAAAAGCCAACCTTGAGGAACTGTCATCCAAGCTCACTTCGGTCGATTTCAATTGGTTGCTCTTACCTAATGAGTTGGATGTCGATGTAGCCAGATTTTACTCCGTCCTGTATGAAACTTTCGCATCCTGTGTACCTATCGAGCCGTTAAAATCGTCCAGATCATCCCCACCGTGGTACAACAACGAGTTGAGACGTACCAAAAACCTGAAGAATAAACTCTGGAAAAACTACCTGAAGAAGAAAGACACTGCGAGTTTCGATGCATTTCTCAATTGCTATGACCAATTTCATGCTCTCACCGAAACCCTCTATAAAGAGTACCTCAGAAACATGGAAGGTAAAGTGTTTGGTGATTCCAGAGCATTCTTTCAATTTATCAACACAAAGAAAAAAGTTGATAATTACCCTTACACCATGAAATACGAGAACTCCCTTAGTTCTAATTCAGCAGAAATTTGTGACAATTTTGCATCGTTCTTCCTCAAATCTTTCTCGTCCCCTGTATTCCAACCAGATGAAGACAATTTTCGACATATCAATGCAATCCAAGCGGCTCAAAACTTTTCCCTGTCTATAACCAGGGATGATATCTCGAAGCATATAAATGAACTTCCACAAGACTTTTCGTCCGGCCCTGATGGAGTCCCTCCAGCTGTTCTAAAATCCTGTGCAGGGGCCCTACTGTCTCCTCTTCTATGTTTATTTCAAAAATCCCTAAATAAAGGGCGCTTCCCAACCTTATGGAAGAACTCTTTTATAATACCCGTCCATAAGAAAGGCTGTAAAAACGAAATATCTAATTATAGGCCAATTGTGAAGTTATCGTCTATACCAAAACTCTTCGAATCTATTATTTATTCTGCTATCGCCCCTATCTGCAAGAGGCTTATCTCAACAAACCAACATGGTTTTCTTGCAGCCCGTTCCACTACTACTAATTTACTGGAGTTCTCTTCACACACAATTAGAGGCTTTGTCACTGGCTGTCAAACTGACTGTGTCTACACAGACTTTAGTAAGGTTTCGATAAGCTCTCCCACTCTATTATAGTTCTTCAACAAAAGAAATTAGGCTTTCCGCATGCCCTTGTGGATTGGTTCCAGTCGTACTTAGCCGATAGAACCTACCAGGTTCTATTCCGCGGAGTCAAATCGAAGAATATCGAAGCGTCCTCTGGAGTCCCGCAAGGCAGCCATCTTGGCCCTCTTCTTTTTATTTTATCAATTGACGATATTGTTACACTGCTAAGGCACTGTAAAATCCTTATTTATGCTGATGACATCAAACTGTATCGCCACATAAGGAGTATAGAAGATTGCAAACTTCTGCAAGCAGATCTAAACACCTTCTATTCTTGGTGTTCCAACAACAACCTTGTGCTTAATATTAGTAAATGCGAGATCATGACTTTTTGTAGGAAACGTGGTGTTATAACTTATGACTATACCTTCCTTGACAACAAGGTCTCCCGTACTGAATCTGTAATCGATCTTGGGGTTAGGTTAGAAAGTAAGTTGGATTTCTCCACCCACATCAATTATATCTCCTCCAAGGGCAAGTCAGTCCTGGGATTTATAAAAAGATGGTCCAAAGAGTTCAACAACCCCCTCGTCACTAAACACCTGTACGTATCTTTGGTTAGGCCTTTGCTTGACTACGCTTCCCAGGTATGGTCTCCTTACTACTCCTCCCATGTTAGTAGAATCGAATCGGTTCAAAGGAAGTTCGTCCGGTTTGCACTCAGCCACCTCCCATGGGATGACCCACTCGCTCTTCCGCCTTATGAGAACAGACTTAAATTGCTCAACTTAAGCTGCCTTCATAAGCGCCGCGAGGTCGCTGACGTTATGTTCGTTCATCGACTGATGAATGACAAGGTGGACTCTGGTTTCTTAAGAAACCGCGCGTCATTTAGAGTGAATAACTACAACCTGAGAGGTGAACCTCTTTTGCACATTAATTCCTCTAACACCAATTATGGCATGTTCGAACCCGTTAATCGCATGCTTATAAATACTAACAACAATAGGAGTGTGTTTAGCTTGCTAACCAGTGAAGTTGTCCTTAAAAGGACCCTTCTCAATGTGGCGTGACTCTCTACGTGCTCCACTCCCTTTTTAGTTTTGCATGCTCCTCTGTTTAATGTTTTTGATCTTTTATGTTTTTAATATTTTATGTTTGCATGTCTCAGCTGAGCCACGGCAGTGGTAAATATTTCTCAGCCCTGCTGGGAAGTGCGCCTTCTGTCTTAGAAGGGAAACTCTATATATGTATATATATACATATATATATATATATGTATGTATGTGTATGTATATATAGATTTTCATGCTTAGCTGTAAAGTGCGCCTTCTGTGCTAGAAGGGTTAACTCTAGAAAAAAAAACATAATACTAATAAACTAGTAACTTAAAATTCTTATCGAAAGAGTCAAGCAAGGAAAGTGTTTATAGATTGAGGCATTTAATATACCCTTCAGAGCAATTGGACCAACATATAATAGAAATACTCGAAACTCTGAAGCTTCCATGAAGTGGAAGAATTTTGTGGTTCGAATTTTTCTCTGAAATTCAAAACACGAATATTTAAAGTATAATGTTAATCTTTCATTTAATTGTTGAACTTTTCGAAAATGCAATTTCTGCTGGTGCAGCAATTGAAGCAATTTTTTACATACGCCTTCATCTACAAGATGCATTTTGTCCAAAATAAAATCATCTATCATATTTACAAGTAATTTTTCCAAAATGCTAACATCTTTATGGTGATCCCGATCATCTTCTCCTAAATTCGTAATCTTTTTCCGAAAATGTTCATTTGTACGTAGTGGAGCATTTATTTTAGGGTACACTATTTTTGTTTTACCATTCCTAATTATTCTGTCACCTTTTACATAACATTTCTGACAGCAGTAATACCCTCCATGTGATTTAACATATTTAATAGCAGCCATAGCTGGGGCATTGCACACAAAGTATTCAAAAGTTATTGGGTAATGAATGCTATCTTTAATTATGTCAGTTTGAAGTAACGTTTTAATATCTTGTATATATTCACTCAAAAAGTTATTAAAATTAATTGGCTTTCCGGCTGCATAAAATATTCCAATGGGAAATACTGCTTGCTTCAAATTATTAATACATCCCAAAATTATATATAGATTTTCGAGGGATATCGAATCAGACCACTATTTGCGGGTCCCTTTTCGTCCCTCTGCCTAGAGTCATCTTATTGGGGTTGCAGTGGGTTGTCCCACTGACAGTGAAACACTATGTGTGTGCCCGTCTCAGGTTCCTCCAGGTACATCCGACAGGTGTCAGCCTCCAGAATTCCCATTCTTTTTAGGTGATACCTGAAACATCAGTGTCCTGTAATCAGTGCCACCCACCATCTGAGGGTTCTCCTTTGCATATGCAGGATCCTTCTTCTGGCTGCGGTAATCGGCAACGTAAGCACCATCTTAGCCTGCCTACACGTGGTCATAGCGTCCCACCGTCTCCGGTGTTCCTCAGCGACCCATTTCTCGATGCAGTTCTTTACCAACCCTCTGCCAATGGCAGAGTATGGCTCCGGTCCCCAGAATTCCGAGGTTGACCCCTGTTTTGCCAGGTTGTCAGCTTTTTCGTTCTCATCCCTTTACATCAATTTTTTCACTATCCGACTGCATTATTCTTCTAGAGTTAAATCGCAATAAATGTAAAAAATATTCGTTTTATGGTCTTGTTGTTCCTTTTTCTTATTCATATAATATTAATGGTGTGTTTGTTGATTCTCCAGTTACTATTTGTGATCTTGCCGTTACCTTTGATCATACGTTCAACTCATCTTGCCAGGTTGACTTTGCATGCTCCAAACCCAATGCTGGGTTTCATAAAGCGAAATTCTACTGACTTTCGGGACCCATTTACATTAAAAGTCCTTTACATGTCCCTTGTTCGGTCTCACTTAGAATACGCATCTGTTGTGTGGAATCCTTATGCCTCTCTCCACCGTTCTCGGATCGAATCCGTTCAGAAGTCCTTTACTCGGTTTTCTCTTCGTAAGATCAATTGGCGTAATAGTATGCCCTCTTACAATTCCAGATGCTTGCTTCTAGGACCGCAGAAGTTAGAGACTAGGCGAAACATTGCCTGTATTATGTTTGTCAGAGATATGTTATGTTTTCGTATTAAATCTGCTTCATTACTTACTCTATTTAACATTTATGCGCCTGGCATATCCTTGAGATCTAGGCCTCTATTGTTTGTTCCTCCGCATAAAACCGTTTATGGTCAGCATGAACCAATAACGTATTGCTCTCGCCTATTTAATGAAATTTATGGCGTGATTTATTTATCTGCTGAGAGAATAGCATTCAAGTCGGACTTACATCATCTTAGTAGGTAAAATTATTGTATTCTTAGAAATTTTATACAATTCATTCCTAGCTTGTCGTTTGCTTTAAATTAATTTGTCTTTATAATCTTATTCTTTCTAACTTATATTTTTTATGTATTTTAATTTTTATTATTAATTTTTGCATTTTGTCTGTTAGCCTGATGGTACACAAGTCAATTCTCAGATCAATTGGAACTGTCAGTTGGTAGTTCGGTGACCGAGAGAGGGATCCAGATGAGGATTGTGGGATTGAGCCAGACTAGAAACGATTTCTATTTTTAATGCAATTGCATGAAAAATGCGTATGTATGTGTAGTTATCAGATGTGCTTGGCCGGGAGAATTTTTAATATTTTGAGGTATTATTTTGAGGTTATATTGTGAGAAGAACTATTTTCAATGTTATGATTTTTAGGTATTTAATATATGTATGCAAAATTAGATGAAAAAGGAATCTTATTATTTTGAAGTATAATTTTGAGGTTTTATTGTGAGGTATTATTTTTAAAGGATATGATTTTTAGATTGACATGGAGCACCCTTGCAAGAAGGGTAAGTGGACAGTTGCCCAAACTGAAAAATTAATTGACGCCTTCGAACGCTTCCCAAATCTTTTTGATATAAAAGATGAAGCTTATCATAATCGGAATTTAAGGGAAGAATCTTTAGGGGAAATTGTGGAATGTATACAAGAATATAAACAAGGAGTCACAACAGGTGACATAAAAAATAAAATCCGTGGGTTAAGAACCCAGTTCATGAAAGAAAAACGGGAAATAGATAAATCGCGAAAAAGTGGTGCAGGGGCGGCGAGTTATATACACCAAAACTAAGGTGCTTCAACCGCCTTTCGTTCTTGGATAATTACACAAATGAAAGACACGGAAGCTCAAATATTTCTGAAGTAAGAACATATATCTATATTTCAATTAATCTTTATAATAACTTCACATAATATTTATTGGTTACAGGAAAGCAATTTGACAGCAATTCGATTCCAGATGTGTCTTTTGAAAGCACTCGGCAGGTAAAGTTGAAAAATATTACTTTATATAGCACCCTCCTCCATGAAGTACTTTGCTAAAGATTCGCGTATTTTACCTGTTTGCTGCGAATACCTGTTCGGTCCACTTTGTCCATTTTCTGCTGTTATTACAGTTCCGATTTGATTTTCTGAATGTAAATCAAATATAGAAGCGGTGCTGTGTTCTAACAGGAAGTTATGCAAAACACAACATGCCTTAACAATATCTTCAACAATTTCACCATCCAGATTTATAGTCGTCTGTAGCACACGGAATCTGTTAGCTAAAATCCCGAATGCTCGTTCCACTGTCTGCCTAGCTCGACTTAAACGATAAGTGAAAATCCTTTTCTCAGCTTCTTCAGACTTATACGGAAATGGTTTTAATAAATGCTTTGATAGTGCGAAATGGTTTTAATAAATGCTTTGATAGTGCAAAAGCGTCGTCTGCGACGAACACATAAGGAAGTTGCCGTTGATTACCTATTGTTATAACTTATTCTTTATTGAAATCCGTTCCGTAACAATTCTAGGTTAATATATAAGTGAATGCTTACGACTAAATTGCCCGACCGGCTGAAGAGGAAGAAACTAGAAAGCGGACGCGGGCTGGATTGCTGGAATGACACACGACTGAATATCGTAAACTCAAGGATGGGTTCACAAGTACAATTCACGACACTTCTCCTCCTTTTAGTTTCTTTCTCACTAATAGTATGACTATCGTTAATCTTATCTCGTCTTATATCTAGGCGATGCCCTAACTTTTATATAATTCCTTTTAGTATAAGGCTTACGTCGTTTTACAATATTTTGTTCTTTCTTTTCTGACATGGTTTGGTTTTGCTCTAAGGTTGTTACTGTGATACCTGGATGATACTTATCTGATAAATATGACCTGCGAATTTGGGAAAACTGTACTACTCGTCTACGGCCGTTTAATAGTTATTTCATATAGACAAGGGGTTAATCTTTTTGATACCCGTGCAGGTGCCCATTTAAGGAGATTACCGTTGTGTATGGCGAATAGTACCTTTTCCCCTTCTTTGAACTGACTTATCTTAGCTATTTTTTCCTGTTTTGCTTTTTTTACATTCATGGTTACATATTTCTTTATCCTTATCCCTATGTTTATTAGTATTTCGGCTGTATTGACTACTTCTTAAAAAAAAAAGGGTTTACTAAATCTAATGGTCTATTTGGCTTGTAACTAAATAATATTTCTGCTGGAGACTGGCTGCTGGAGGACGTCGGTGTGTGTCTAAAAGTGAAGGTGAGCTGCGAAATTTTTTCTTCGATGTCCAGACAATTATATTTCTTATCAGCTAGGAATTTTTTAATGCTCTTTTCGCTTCGCATACGTGTCTTTCTGCCAGACCATTACTCTGTGGGTGATATGGTGGGGATTTACTTACTTTAATACCATTTTGCTCGAAAAATGTTATGAATTGTGACGACGAAAACGGTGGGCCGTTGTCACTACAAATTTCATTTGGTAATCCAAAAGTTGACATAATAATTTTTAATTTCTTAATTATGGTGTTCGCATTAGACTTACTTAACAAATGAACCTCAATCCATTTACTAAAAGCATCTACTACAATTAAAAATTCGAACTTGCCAAAGTAAAAAATATCAATGTGTATTCTTTCGAAGGGTTGTACGGGCTTTGGCCAGCTAACGGTGATCGGTTTGGGATTATTTTGAGTTTGTTGACATGTCAAACAGTTTTTTACTATTTGCTCGATTTCTTTGTCCATGCCTTTAAAATATATGTACGACCTTGCAATGGACTTCATTCTATTTACACCTATGTGGTCTGAGTGAAGAAGGCTAAGAATTTCTTTTTGCGCTTCCTTGGGAATGATTAGTCTATTTCCATAGAAAAGACAATCTTCTTCAGTAGACAATGAATTCATTTTATTGTAGAAGGGATATTTGGATCTGCTATTTGATTTTTTGATGGCCAGCCTTTACGGACACAGTTAACTACTTTTGACAACATTGGGTCGTCTTCTGTATACTTTTTTATTTGACTAAAGTTTATGAAATGACTGTCTGACAAATTAAATGAGTATATTATTAGGTCATCCTCTTTAGACGTTTCTTGCTGCATAGGCAAGCGCGATAGTGCGTCTGCATGACACATTTGTGTTTTTTTCTTATAGACAATTTTGTAATTGTACATTGATAAAATTATCGCCCAACGTTGCAGCCGTGCAGCTGCCACTGACGGCGTTGCTTTGTTTGGGTTAATAATTTCGCGTAATGGCTGATGGTCGCTGTAAATAATGATGTTTTTACCATATATATGCTTATGGAATTTTTTTATAGCGAAAATTATGGCTAATGCCTCTCTGTGAAGTTGAGAATAATTTCTCTCAGCAGCTGTTAGGGTACGCGATGCAAACAAGACTGGCTTTTCAATGCCATTGCTTTGATGCGACAAGACTGCCCCTACGCCGTATGGTGATGCATCTGCTGAGATGACTATAGACTTGTTTGGATTATATAATTCTAGAATAGAATTTTGTAGAAGCACTTCCTTGCTTTTCTTAAACGTTTCTTCACACTTTTGCAACCATATAAAACGGACACCCTTCTGCAGTAACTTATATAAATCCTTAAGTTCTGACGATAAGTTGGGGATGAACCGACCATAGTAATTAAGTAGCCCTAAATATGCTTGTAACTGGCTTATATTTTGTGGTGATGGCGCTGACACGATGGCCTCTACTTTTTTAGGGTTTGGGCGAATTTCATTATAGGACAGGACATGTCCTAGATACTCTACTTCCGTAGAAAAAAAAAATGCATTTTTGAATATTAATACGGACCTTATATGAATTTAGCCGGAACAAGACTACTAAGTCTCATTTGTGAGTCGTTAATTTGGACTCACATTCTTGTTTGGTTTCCCCGGCAATTATAATGTCATCTAAATATCCAGCTACCTTATTGAGTCCTAATAGAATGCGATCGATTATACTTTGAAAAACCGACGGTGCGCTTGCGATACCGAACGGGAGTCTGTTATAAGTAAAAATCCCTTTATGAGTATTAATTATAAGATATTTTTTTGACTCCTCAGATACGGCGACTTGTTGGTATGCACCCTTTAAATCTAAAACGCAAAAATATTTACAATTGTAAAGGTTTGCTAATAAATCGTCACTGCGCGGTAAGGGGTAATGTTCTAGTTTTATGAAATTATTGACCGTCCTTTTAAAATCGACACATAACCTACTATTATCCTTTTTAGGAACAACTACGACCGGACTAGCATTTTCCGCGTGATTGACCGGGGTAATTATACCCGCTTGACATAACCTATCCAGTTCCTTTTCTACTTTGTCACGTAAATGAAAGGGTAGTGAATAGCATTTATGAAAGATTGGTCTATACGATTCGTTTACACAAATTTCCGCTGTAAAAAATTTGATTAGATCATTCAAATTTTCTGAAAATGCTTGTGAGAATTGTGATTTTAATTGCGTTATTAATTCGACTTTTTGTAAATCGTACAAGCGAGGTCTCCAGTTAAAGGAGTTCATATTACTATGCCAATAAATATTTGAATTGTTTGACTTACATGACATGAGACTATTTGTCATATACTCCCTCCCCTTGGGTATAAGAACATTTAACCATGGTCTGCCCATGATTGGTATAAATTCTTTGTCTGCTTGGATGACAATGAATCTTAAAGACACACCGGGTTCTCCCTCAACCAGTCTTCTAACTTTTACAATAATACTTCCTATGGTATCTATTTCTTCTCCTGTTACAACCTGCAAGGTATTTGTAAAAAAGTTAATTTTTAATTCCCTAAAATATTTAATATAATCAGAATAACTTATGACAGAATGGCATGCGCCTGCATCAATTTCCATTTGAATAACTTTGTCATGGACATGCACTGGAACTATTACGCTTTTATCTGCATCGACACTGTTGACATTATTGTTGACGACTTCTATTTCCTCTGAGTTGTTTACACTTGAGTTTCTGTTGGACATTTGATGAACAGTATTATTCCGTCTTTTATGAGTTGCTCGTCGGCACATTTTTGCGAAATGACTCTTCTTTTGACATATAGTACACGTAATGTTGAGCGCTGGACATTTAGTTTTGTGATACATATTACCGCACCGGCTGCATATAAATTGCGGGTTGTCTGCTTCTATATTAAGTTGCTGACTTTGTTTATTAGACAATGCGCTATTGTTAAATTTAAAATTCTGACCCAAGCTTTGACTGCTAGATGGGTGTTGCGTGCGTGTACTAGACTTGCTCTTTGTGACTAAATGCAAATGTGCAGACTTGATGTTTATTGACTGTGTACTTAACGATTCGAAGTTTAGGGCTTTGTTGCACACCGCTTGGAAGGATGCTGACTCTTCTTCTAATAGTTTTTCCTGCCATTTGGGATTGTATAACCCCATGATAAATTTATCCCTTAACGCTTGGTCCAGAAATGTATCAAAATCGCATTCTACTGACAGTAGTTTTAAACTGACGATGTACTCGGTGACTGTCCCATTCTCATGTTGCTTTCTATTGTAAAATTTAAAGCGTTCGGCTAGCACTAGCTTTTTTGGGGCATATACAGCTTTTAAAGCTTTTATTAACTCCGAATATGGTTTTGTGGACGGCGCTTCCGGTGCTAGTACTGTTTTGAGGGTTTTATATGCCTCTGGGCCTATTAGGGTAATTAATAACGACACTTTTTTCTCTTCCTTTATGTCATTACACTTGAAGAATTCTTCTATTCTGTCGATGTATTCACCTATATTATCACCTGGTACGAAATGTTCAATGGACCCAATATAACTCATGTTTTTGTTTGTATCTTGTGCGATATTTATTTTTGACTTGAAATCTTCCTTCCTATCTTCTGGACTTTTAGAGTTAGACATAAAATTTTTCTATTGTTGTAGGTTACACACGTGGTGTTAGGTTATATGTATACACGCACTATGCACTTCTTGGTTATACACGTGTTCTCCTGACGAACGACTTTGAAGAACCACTTTTTCGAGTTTTCCGTGTTTTGACACTTTATCAGAAAAAAGCCACGCACCGTAACTTTACCTGGTCGCCAATGTTATAGCTTATTCTTTATTGAAATCCGTTCCGTAACAATTCTAGGTTAATATATAAGCACAGAGTACTTAACATACAGAGGGAACAACAGGAACAATGGGTTACGACGTCCAAAATGGGTCACAAGTCGTAACCCATCCGAGCTTTTTGTTTTCTTTGAGAGCGAAACTCATCATGACTCTCTCTTCAAGTTTTTCACTGCTAAGCAGGATGTGTGTGCGCAATAACTTTTTGGTGTGGTAGTATAGTAATGAACTGAAATAGAATCTTTGGAAAGGAAAAGAATATTTTTCTACCTGCGATTGTGATAATAAAATGAAATGGGTCTTTATTGTTTTTAACTAACTTTTTTTCGTAAACGAACGATTAGGCTGGCGCACTAAAAATATAAAAAACAATTAAAATATTAAAATTGCTAATAAGATTTTTTGGGAGTTTAGATGATATAAAAAATTAAGAATTGTAAAATGATTGGAAAATTTTTAATTTTTAAAGATTAATGTGTATTTAAATTATTAACTTTACGAAAAAAAGTTATATTACATTTCTAGTTCTAAATCCGTCCAAAAATATTACAAAATTGTTACAATTTTAATTTTCGTTTTGTTATAAAATAACTGTTTATAATAATATATCCCTTATGGTACCAGGATATACCTTGGCAACTAAACGTTTCCTAACACAATTATAAAAATTCTATCCTAATATAGAAAATTTATCCTGTGACGCGATGACGCGGTCGAAAGTTCCTTTGCTGCCTGCTCTAATAGTGGAACCAGGTGGTTTATTTATTAAATTTACACGTTATATCAAAAACAAATATGTTTCCACTTTGTTTGAAACTCCTAATTTTTCAATTTTTTTGGGAGTTACTTGGAATATTTGACATTTTTGTTAGTTGCATCGTATTCATGCATTTTAAACACACTTTTCTTTGAACTGGCCTGATGTTTTGAACACAATTTGGGAGCCGTGACACCACTTGCTGTCAAAATTTGGGGGACTCGTTCCCAAAGTGCTTACTGGAACAAAAATACATCTAGTCCAATCTATCGAACTTACTTTACAAAATTTTCCAAGATCCAACATTCAAAAACAAATATCTCTTAAATGGTAGGTTTTATCGCAAAAATAATTACAATAACAACTGTAGATCATGCAATTTTTTCACAAACGATAGTATATACTCCTTCGAATTTATATTTTGCGAGTTTATATTTTGCATAGTATATAACACCACCGTAGGCGCATTTTAAAACGTAGGCACAACCCACGATTTGTTGTGATCAAACAAGCACAACTATATTTGCATATACGGCAAGAACAAAGAGGATAAGAGGGAAATATGGAGGGCATACAGTACACCAAGCTATTTATTAATCGTTATTAGCAATGTTTCTGTCTTTTCTGGTATAGCACTTTTGCATAGGTTTTGATTTAATGGAATTTCTTGCGACCGTTCACTAAACCCCTTCCCAAAAATTTTGATATGAGCTTTACCCAAATCAAAAAGAAGTTGTCAAGGCGAATGTAAGACCCCGGATTAGTACTGTTTATGTAATTTTTACTATTTAAAAGGGACTCATTTTTAAGTCCAAGCCATTCTCCTTGTTTTAATAAATATTCTTGCAATTATTACAATGTTCAACCAGTGGCGGTTCCGCTTTGGAAGCAAAGGAAGCACTGCTTCCCTTGACCAAATAGGCAACTTCATAAAAATTAATTGAAATATATCAAGATTTAACAGAAGAAAAATCTCAGTATATTTCCTCCTCTGGAAACACTAAGGATACAATGTACAGATTTTTGTATACAAAATGTATAATTCAAATTTATTACACTACTGTATACAAAGAGTAAAGCCTTGGCCACGATACGAGCGGCGAATGGTGAGCGGCAGAGTGGAAAACACTAAAGTGCCTCTCGCCGCTCTTATCGTGCCCGAGGCCTCATACAACATGGGGAAGCTGTAATATCTCCAGCTTCTTTGCCACAGAAAATCAACGTGAAAACTCCAACACATTCATTTGATTGAACCCACACTCATGCAAAGGTTTGCATTGATACCGTACCCTCAGAAGCTGAGCTAAACGCAGCTTCTTCGGAACCGAACAGTGGGATATAGCAAGTCGAAGATAGAGAAAATTTCCATGTTCTCTTTGTTTTCTTGGTTTCGTTTTCTGGTAATGTTCTCGTTTCAATTAAGAACTAAATTTACTCTTGCAAATTTGCTTCGAAATTTGTTGGAGACTCTTAAAATATGAATTTTCGTTTATTGCATATTGACTGAAGAAAAAAGAGATCGAAGATAAGTGGAGTTTCTCTTTATTTATTGGTTATTCTATTGGGGTGGCAGGAGGCGTTTATTGAAAATAAGCTGATACTTTGTAGCTTCCATTATTGCATGAAAATTTAAATGAGCTCAAAGTAGTAGTTGCAGTCTTTCAACAGTTTTTTTTAGACGCTTTAATTATCAACAGAATCTGAAAAAAAGGCGCAAAATGCCCTCTAGCGGAGAAATTATTTCGAAAAACTGCAAAACCACGATTTTCGATTCGTATAGCATTCGATATAACTAGAAACTGGTAACAATTTGTTATGTTTTGCTTATCTGATTCCACTATATGTTATTTTTCAGTTTTTTTAGTTAAGGCCTTCGATACTTTAACTTTTATCGTTCGCCTTGCGCATTGCTTCCCTTATCCTGAACATTACGAACCGCCACTGTGTTCAACCTTTGTTTTGAATATATATTAGTTTATAGAAGCCTCATCTGAGAAATTATTTTTTAACACTATTTCTACCACGATTTTGTGTGTACCTATTTTGACCAAACGGTGTCTTTTCAATCTTTGTAACAAGAAAAAACAGTAATCATAAAAACAGCACTGTAATGAAACTTTTCCTTATTTAATATCACAGTTTTTACAAATCAATGGTTTCTCTACTAAGCATTTTCCACACGCATACTTTGAAAAATGTTTTTCGACACCTCTTGGTAGAAATAGTGCTTAAACAACGGTATCAAGTGCCTCTTCTAAATACCAGTACTTTCATTAAAATGTTCATTATCGACTTACAAAGAAAGTAAGTCCTTGACAAGAACACCCCCTCCGTTTGTTTAACATTGATTATAATTCACAGCATCTAACAAAGTAAAATCTTCATCTTCATTGCATGTCATCCGGCTGGAAAATTTTAAATGACATTATCTGCGATAAGGATTTATACGTCCGGACCACTGTCCTTATAGGTCTGGTCTATAATGGACTCCGACCGGCTTGTCCTTTTCAACTTAGTGTTGGAGAAAATAATCCAGGGGTGACATTAAAGGGCAGAATCCTCCACAAATACTGATGGCTTATGACACTGACATCATCGGAAGACCATCAAGAACAGTACAAGTAGCT
Organism: Thereva unica; assembly: GCA_949987705.1. Lineage (NCBI taxonomy): Eukaryota > Metazoa > Arthropoda > Insecta > Diptera > Therevidae > Thereva > Thereva unica. The sequence continues at coordinate 56,642,557 of OX465282.1, forward strand.
TTCACCCAGATTGAACCGGGCGGCACGAAAGCAAAGTACATATATGGTGGCCTCGTCTGCAAGAACACCTAACATTGGTCCCACAATCAAGGTAGAGGAATACGATTTTGAAGTGGTAAAAGTATTTACCTACCTTGAGTCAATAGTAGCAGCCCACTATAGCATGGTACTAGAAATACGCGCACGGCTTCTAAAAGCCAACAAAACCTACTGCAGTGTGTCAAGACACTTCAAATCCAAGCACTCTAACCTCTTAACCTTGTTCGACAGTAACTTCCTTCGGAAAATTGTTGTGAAGAAGATACAACCCCAAATTGTACTAAATATATAAAGAACCTGCCACAACCATAGATATGTCACGCCTACATTAGATAGGACATGTAATGGGAATGCCTGCAGAAGTGCCCCAAACTTCCTGTTCCTCCAAAGTCCAGAGCGATTAGGGTTACAAGACCTAGGAAGAGATATAAAGGTGACAAAAAAATGAACTTACAATTGGGTTACCAACCAGAACACAGAGATACAGGACCAAGATCATTGAACGAAAGTTCTTGAGGAGGCCTAGGCTCACAGACGGCTGTAGTGCCAATGATGATGGAGATAAAGGACAATTCCGAAAATTTTACAACGACGAGATCTACGAGCGTTATAGCGACATAGATGTTGTGGAGAAATCAAAGCGCGGTAGGTCCCGGTGGACAGGGTATCTAGCTCTTATGAGTGAAGATGGACAGGATCGGAAAGTTCTCTACGGTAACATCTATGAGGGCGATAGCGAGGGAAACCCAACGTTCGCTGGAAGGATGGCTGGATAGAATCGGGATTGGTGGCGAGAATAGTTACGAGAGGGCGGGACGGTAAAGCGATTGTAGAGCCGTTAAATAAGAAGAAGTCATTAATGGATGGATGCATACATCGCATAAACCGTATTCACTTAACGACCTCGTATTAACCACATATGAACGACCATCTACCAGAGAAAGTCATAAGCTTCAACCAATTCAATTTACAGGACCATCTCAAATCAAAAATGTTTTGGTAACGACCTGCTGCTGATGAGCTTGCAGACAGGGAAACGAAGTGGAAAGCACACCCCACTTAACCCGGATGGGAATGCCCTTGCCTCCTACAAACAAGCTGTGAGGAAAATCAGCTTGGCTCGAGCTGGGTTGAGTTGGATCACAGCAACGGTGTGCCGCACTCTTCATGCAATGTGGCCAACTTTGGACGCAAAGCGTTCAACATCTCTTGTTCAGTTGAACCAAAAATGAGGTAAGCCATATAGTAAAGGTGCTGACCGGCCAGTGTACCTTTGCCCCGCACGCCGAAAGATTGGAACTTCCCCACAACGACTTATGAAGAAGTTGTGGTAATGAATAAGAAGAAGAAACAGTCTCCCATATTCTCTGTACAAGTCCCGCCCTCGGAAGAAAAAGAGGACCTTCCTTGGCTCACCCTTCCTTAATGGATTAAGCGAGCTGCAAAATATTGGTGCTCCTAATCTCTGTCGCTTTATCAAAAGCTCAAAATGGCTTAAAATGGCCTGAACTTTGTTCCAACACTACATAGGATGGCATCACAATGTGCCCAATGTCGGGCTTAAGTGGGCAGCCATTTTAACCTGACCTAACGACCACTTCAGTGCCGGGATGGCGAGCGCTGTCTCCAAACAAGAAGACAACTTACTTTGTATGAATCATCGTTGCTGGTTGGTCAGCTGATGGGATTCATCAAATAATAAAACTGGTATCGCAATTTTTGCAATTAGGTTTGATAGTAAGTTAGTTAGTCATCTTTAGCTCTGGTTTTAAAAATCCGCACCATATAATTGTAGGTCTTTGACGGTTAAAAATGTATGCTACAATAGTTTCCTTCCATTTCTTGTGAACATTTAATGAAGTTTAATTTTTATAAAAATTATATATCTCAAAAATCAATAGTTTTCGAGCTAATCATGAAAAACTAAATTTTATCCCTTTTAACCCCCCTAAAAAACCACACCAGGTGAAATTTACATTGCATAGCCTGTCGTACATCATAACAAAGATGCCCACAACAATTCTTCTTTATCAGTTATAAATAAAACAAACTAAGTACTCTCACATTTTACAATAATAACAATAAAAAACCAATATCCCCGAGAATATTCCTTAGTTAAACCAGAAAGGTAGATTTTTTATGCTATCCACCAAAATTTAATTTTGTTCATGGGCAGAAAACTTTGTTTTTTTCTTCGTACGTGCATAAATGAAAAAAAAAAACACTCATAGCAGATGTTTGGGACTAGAAAAAACCTCCCCCCCCCCTTTCGAATTTCCCTTACCGCACCGGAATGCTCCTATCAACTTTCTCCATAATAATATGCTGGCACATTATTTATATGTATGTGTGTAAGGTAAGACCCTCTGCCCGGCGCTTGTTGCTGCGCCAACGAAGTCGTGAGAAAAAGTTAAATTGGACAGAATTTTCTCTCTTAAAATTTGATATTGTCTCTCACAAAAAGCTTGCAAAAGCTTTACTTCAAAATAATTTGATAACACATTTTGTTCTTCGTTGTTCCCTCTGTATATTAAGTACTCTGTGATATAAGTGAAAGCTTACGACTAAATTGCCCGACCGGCTGAAGAGGAAGAAACTAGAAAGCGGACGCGGGCTGGATTGCTGGAATGACACACGACTGAATATCGTAAACTCAAGGATGGGTTCACAAGTACAATCAACGACACCTATTATAGCATCAGGAGGTAATTTTATGGGCACCAGGTAGGCTATTGTAGCTGCTACCTGGTGTCCCATAGCAAGTAATAATTTAGTAGGCTGGAGATATTTCATCGGCTATTTTAAGTAGGCGATGGAATGTTTCCAGCCTATATAAGACAACTTTTTATATAATAAATTTAGTTATAACTTCAAACTCGCCTTGTATAAATGTAAATAATAAAATTTGTAAATAGTAGTGAATATTATTAATCTATTTTTGGCTAGTGGCCAACCAGGCCACTACAATTTATCATCGTTCTTAAATATTTCCATTAATCCACTTTGCCGAAGCACACCACTATAATTCATTCTGCCATTACATCCGACATTAATAAATATGAATTAACAATTCGCATCTAGTGCTGCTAAAAGGATTATGCTGTGAAATCCCTTATAATTGTAATAAAGCGATCCGTCTTCCTTTTGCGGACGAAAAGCGACATGCTTCCCGTCTAACGCTCCGAAGTATAAAGGAAAATTCCAGCGTCGTTCAAAACCATCTGCAATTTGTTTCCATTCGTTGTGGGATTCTGGAAACTGAAATTAATTGTAAAAGTTATTTTTTGTATTCCAGGGATCGTAAATAACTGTTATATTTGTATTTTTGACTTAAAAAATCAACTAGGAAATGTTGTCTGATCTGCATTTAATTTATACTGGATACTCAGAATAACGAGTTCTACGCGGTGGTGGGGTTACTTTTAAATTGTAGACTTTTATTATAAAAGTCAAGTTTAATAGTTAAAATTAATTTTAATTTTTTAAATAAAAAATAACAGTTATATTTAAATAAAAAAGTTTTAGGTCATTAAAAACACTTATTTTTGTTTTTTATTTGAAAAGTCTTTCAAAACTGTTATGAGATGACTTTAATTTTAAAATCAAAAATAACTGTTAAAAAAGACTTTTATTTTTTTCTTACTTGCGTAAAAGTCTTTTTAAGATTTTTATTTTTCCAGTTTTTCTATAAAAGTCTTTGAAGACTTTTATTTTTAAAATATAAAAATAAAAGTCTTTTGCTGAAAACAGATAAATAGTCCATTCAAAACGTTAAGAAAATCGAACCCTAATGGTCTTTGGGGTCGCTGATCACGAAAATCGGGGTCCTGCGGTCCTAAAACATGGGCGTCACCCTTAAAAATGCAAAAAAACACCCCTTTTTGGAGGGTTTTTCGCGATTATTTCGATAATAATGAAAACTAATGCAATGAAATACTCTTTTTTAATATTTATTTGCAAAGGTGGTTGATTTGTATTAAATCAACGTGAACTTTATGATAAGGGGTGATCCTAAAGTGTTGAAACCACCCCTAAATCAGCTACAAATTGAAAAAATTATAAAAATTTTTTTTTAAGTTTATGCTTCAAATTCGATTGTGGGTGTACTATCAGGTAAAACTAAATTTTTTTCAAACCTTAAGGGGTTAAAACTACCCCTACAATTATAAAAATCAACTTTATATAAAAAAAATTGCAAAAAAATTTGTTTTTGCTTTTTGCTTGAAATTAGGTTCAATAGGTATTATCAGCCAAAAATTTATTATTTTCAACCCTTAAGGGGGTAAAACTACCCCTGCATTAAAATTGTCATTGAAAAAAATTGAAATTTATTGTTTTGCAGTAAAATTTTATTTTCCATTTTTAATCATAGTCCATGGAAATGGTACTTTAACATTGCAAAAGTTATAAGCCTTAGAACACAAAAATTAGTCACAATATTTTCTTTTAAAGGCTATAACTTTTTTTCCTTCAACTTTAACAAAAAAAAAAAAAAATAACAAGTTTTTTTTAGAGGGTTTCATTACGAATAATTTTTATTCATACTATTTTTAATTTCGTTCACTACGAAGGGTTGTACAGCGCCCCGAAAGTATGAAAGTGAGAGATTTTCTGAATATTTTTATTACGATTTTACGTCCTACTTTCCTTAGATATTAGCAATAACTGGTAGCAAGTAATAATAATGAATGAATGGCTATACGTTATAAGAAATGCTGATGTTCGAGCAATGTAATAAAATTGTTTCGCATTTTTTAATTCGGGTTTTTATTGTTGTTATGCTGTTTTACAAGGTACGATAAGGTTTAAAATGAAATTCTGTGAATAATAACATGTATTAGTTACTCCATTTTTTAAAATATTTTGTGTTAGGGCTGTACAAAAACGTGCTTCATTCTGTTGTGATAACTATCTAACAACATACGGGCGTATTCATTTTATGACAAGCGTTTGCAAGTTGTATAACTCGCGTTTTAAAATGGTGTCCCCAATACGACTAATCCAGAATGCTGCTTTTCTATCTACTCCATTCTTGATCTTTTTGAAAGGCTGTGCAGCGGTTCATGATCAATTACTGGATATTTTTAAATTTGCTGGGGAATTATAGCAGAGTGCAATGGTGTCAAGGCTGAAAGTTCAAAGAGCAAATGAAACAGTTGATCAGGAAATTAAAATCAATCAAGGGAGGTACTAGTATTCAAGACAATGTTGTCGCTGTTGCTGGTACTATGACAACAAACGCTGATATCCGTACGACTATCAAAATAACTTTTATAACATATAGAGTGTAAACTAACCTCCAAAACTGTGCGGAGTTAATACGCATATCCTTCGTCATTTCTCGTGCAATTAAAGATTTCATTCTTTTTACTTTCAAAGGGTTGTCACTTATGAAATAGTTATTCATAATTAAATAGCACAACGTATACTTTTATAAACTTTTAAACTACAAACAAACTTCAATGAACACTTGATCATCGTAATCATCTCGTCAAAGTAGTTAAGTATTTTATAAAATTGGAGTAACTAATACATGTTATTATTCAAAGAATTTCATTTTAAACCATATTATACCTAAAAATGGAAAATAAAATTTTAATGCTAAACAATAAATTTCAATTTTTTTCAATTACAATTTTAATGCAGGGGTAGTTTTACCCCCTTAAGGTTTGAAAATAATAAATTTTTGGCTGATAATACCTATTGAACCAAATTTCAAGCAAAAAGCAAAAACAATTTTTTTTGCAATTTTTTAGCTTTTAAAAAAAAAGCTTATACAGGGGCTCTGTCCGTCTGTCCCTCTGTCCGTCTGTCCGTCTGAAGCGTACTTTCATCTCTGAAAGTACTGCCGCTACAGACTTGGGCCATATCTCAAAATGTAGCTCTTGGTCAAAAGACCAAAAACTGAGAAAATGGTCTGGAAATTTCAACCAGAAGTATATTTAAACAACAAAAAAGAGCCTTTAAAGAAAATATTGTGACTAATTTTTGTGTTCTAAGGCTTATAACTTCTTAATTATTCATTTTACCACAAAATTTCTGAGTAATTGTAGATTATTTAATTCTAAACAAAAAGTGTCCTTGCAAATTTCCGGTAAGATGTGCCGTTTCGGAGATATAGTGGAAAAACCATTTGCATACGTTTTCCAAGATGGCGGCCAAATGGGGGGGGGGGGTGTTAGAATCCCGAAAACTCAAAGTTAAGCTCACCCTGACCCCCCCTACACATCCCAAAAATAAAACCTTGTCCTGCATTTTTGCAATGTTAAAGTACCATTTCCATGGACTATAAAGGGCTAGTGAAAGTCCCTCGTCTGTGGGGCTGCGAGTTCGATCCTTCGGCTCGCGGTGCTTTGTTTTCGTCATAATATTTTTTTTTAATTTCCTTCGGGGATTTTGTTTCATATGAAACAAGTTTTTGACATCAATACGTCTCTAAATTTGCTTCCAGAACAAAAACCGATGATAACGCAATTATGGCATATACATAGTTTTTATTTGCTGCTCAAAAACTATTGTTTATATTGAATAAAGAAATATACCATGACGTGGGTGAAGAATCAAAGAATTTTATTGTTTACATTTGATTTCCTTTTTTTAAGCTATGATGATTATATTGTAGTATTTGTGAAATACTTTAAGTTTTAGATTACGCAGTCTCACAACTTATAACCTACATAAGCCTTTAACAAAAACTTTTCAAGATTAATTATATATAGCGCTGGTCAGTGTGATACTTATGAATCTCCATGGCCAAACTAGGGTGCGGTAAGCCGAATTTTTAACAATAAGACATGTATGTTTAAGTAAAATAATACACCTAATTCTGTTGTGCAAAGTGCATCACATTAAATTTGCCTACAATCCAAAGAAAAATGTTTAGATTCGTTTTATATAGTGTTTACGTGTGTGATGTGCTTTTTTTTTCAATTTGACACATTCGAATTATTGGCCTCGATTCCCAGATCCGGCGGGTTGGAAGTGAGTGCGGATCAATCTCCACTTATTATATTGTCATCCAGTCTGAAGTGTTATTCAACAGAAAGAATACCATAAAAAAGCGTAATTAGTGGCTAGTCTCTAGGCACAACATCCCACTAGTTTTATATAAAGTTGATTGTTATAATTCTAGGGGTAGTTTTAACCCCTTAAGGGTTGAAAAAAATTTAGTTTTGCCTTTGCCCACAATCGAATTTGAAGCATAAACTTTAAAAAAAAAATTTTATAATTTTTTCAATTTGTAGCCGATTTAGGGGTGGTTTCAACCCTTTAGGATCACCCCTTTTCATAAAGTTCGCGTTGATTTAGTACAAATCAACCACCTTCGCAAATAAATATTAAAAAAGAGTATTTCATTGCATTAGTTTTCATTATTATCGAAATAATCGCGAAAAACCCCCCAAAAAGGGGTGTTATTTTTTGCATTTTTAAGGGTGACGCCCATGTTTTAGGACCGCAGGACCCCGATTTTCGTGATCAGCGACATGACCATTAGGGTTCGATTTTCTTAACGTTTTGAATGGACTATTTATCTGTTTTCAGCAAAAGACTTTTATTTTTAACCGACTTCAAAAAAGAGGAGGTTATCAATTCGAATGTATGTTTTTTTTTTTTTCTATGTATGTTACGCGATTACTCCGCCAATTATGAATCGATTTTGATGATTCTTTTTTTGTTTGGTACGTTATACCTCAGAGGTGGTCCCATATAAATTTTGTAAAAAAATGGCGGTCGGTTCCAAGATGGCGGCCGAATTTTGCAATTTTGTTTCCCGACCCCCTTCATGGATATCAAATGAAAGGGTATGACGAGTAGAATACAATTTTGTAAACAAACTTAAACTAAAAAGTAAAAAATAAAAAATTTAAAAAAAAAAAAAACCGACTTCAAAACTACATATCGACTGGTGAAAGGCAAAAGGGCACAAGTGACTTTTTGTGGTTTTGAGAAAAAGCCGATTGAAGATTTTCATGCCAAAAAAAGTGGAATAAAATTCTAAATGTTTTCAGGGAAATAGGATAATAAATATGGCTCTACAGATATGTGAGACGGTTTGTTCAACTAGGAGCAAGATTTTTCAAATTAAATCACTTGTGTGTGCCCTTTTGCTCTTCCAAAATTATTTAATTTTTTCAAAAGAGACCAAACTGCAATGGAGAAGTAGGAAAGACAATAGGCAATTATTTCAAATTAAAATTAGTATTTCCCGCAACTGTACGAATATGCCGTTTTGCCATTCCATAGAGCAGTGTATAATGTAAAAATGTCCATAAAAAACCAAATTTCGCAAAATTGTCACTTGTGCCCTTTTGCCTTTCACCAGTCGATATACCTATGCATGCATATGTACAAACTTAAACTAAAAAGTAAAAAATAATATTTTAATTACCTCAAAGCAAGAGCCTTAAAGGACAGTTAAAAAAATTATTGATATTTATATATGTATGAGTATCTATTTAATATTTTTAAAAAGTTCATTTTGGAGTCGGTGCCAGCCAAAGGTATGTATTAACGTAAGTTTTCTTTTGCACCCAAGCTTTCAGGGTATGTATAAACGTAATTGTTCTTTGGCTGGCACCGACTCCAAAATGAACTTTTTAAAAATATTAAATAGATACATACATATATAAATATCAATAATTTTTTTAACTGTCCTTTAAGGCTCTTGCTTTGAGGTAATTAAAATATTATTTTTTACTTTTTAGTTTAAGTTTGTACATATGCATGCATAGGTATATGTAGTTTTGAAGTCGGTTTTTTTTTTTTTTAAATTTTTTATTTATATTTTAAAAATAAAAGTTTCGAAAGACTTTTATAGAAAAACTAGAAAAATAAAAATCTTAAAAAGACAGAAAAAAATAAAAGTCTCTTTTAACAGTTATTTTTGATTTTAAAAATAAAAGTCCATTTTAATTATTATTTCGGACAAAAAAAAAACAAAAATCTTTAATAATAGTTTTAAAAGATTTAAAACAATACTAGGCAAAAATTAGAGTTAAAAATAACTTTTATTATTTTTGGTAAAATTCAACTGTTACTGTTGTCTTAAATCATATATATCTCAAAATAATTATTATTTTCTGATTTTTTTGATATAAGTTATAACAGTTACGATCCCTGGTATATTCTATAGTGATTTTATTTAAAATGTGAATTTGCATCTTCTAAATAATAATAAAATGTTTTCCATTTTTAGCCAGCGAAGAAAAATCGCCAAGAAGACATTCACCAAAAGGCGGAATTAGCTTTAAGCGTATCTTTACAGTTGCTATCAAATAAAATGGAGGAAACCTTTGATGAAAGTTTTCCAAAATTTATGACAAAAGAATTGTCAAAAATAATCCTGTAATTGTAATTCTAAAAATTAACATAAAATCATTAAGCATAAAATTATTTGTTATTTTGCATATTGTTATCACTTTGATACAATATTATTTTTCATTTTTCATTTTTGCATTTATCAGCACATGATAAAATTTGCGCGCAGACGCGCACGAATTTTTTCACGGCTCGTATTACCGTCTGGTACTAATATGATCCGTGAGAAACCGAAAAACGGAATTTGCTTGGTGCATTGCTCACGGATCATGTTATCACCTGCTAGTGATGGGATTCGTGAAAATCTGCTGAATTGAATTTAAATTAAACTTTACCTTAAAGCTTTTAGCATTATGAAAATTGTAAATACATATGTATTAAGATTTAAATAAATAAAGGGCAGTTGCTCGTCACACGTCAAAGAGTTAGTTTGAGTTATTATTCGCAAAGTTTTGTAGCAGCTTAAGAGCTGCTGCAATTCACAATAACAACCGTTGGATTTTCTTTTGTAAAGTATATGAAATGGTGTAGGGGTACAAGAGCCATTGCATCAATTTATTGCCGTTTTATAAATAATTGACCTGGTGTAGTGGTTTAAGAGCCACTGCATACAACATCCTTGATTATTGACCTGGTGTAGTGGTTTAAGAGCCACTGCATACAACATCCTTAATTATTGACCTGGTGTAGTGGTTTAAGAACCACTGCATCCAACTATCTTGAGGCTAAGGCGCATTCGCCCTAGACTCACGGCTGGATAAAGGCATCCAGTCGTTAACATTGGTGACCTCGACGTGATCGGGCACGTCAACGACACGTCTACATCTACAACGACACGTCTACATCTACAACGACACGTCTATATCTGTAATATAACAGCGACAAAATCATCATGTCTGCCTTAGACGATCTAGCTCGGGAGCAGCAAACCATTGGCGGCGAAATACTACGTCTCGTCTCCAATTACAACAAGGATTCGAACTCCCGCAAAACAGCGCAATTCCTTCTCAGGAAGATTTCGCAACTGGAATCACTATGGGCAAAATTCGACAGCATCGATTCGGATATTCGGTCCAAGTATGCTTCTCATATGGAGCATCCATATTTCCAAAAGAAATTCTACGAAGCGATACAAAAATTCTACGCTCTTACCGACTGCAACGAAAGGTTGGAAGATAAGGAGGCTCCAATCCAGCAAGAAGCCAGCGATTTTACTGCAGCAAAACAACCAGAGTTGCCGCCTCTATTCCATCACAACCCATCAACGGGCACCATCCCCAAACGGAAGATGGATGAGGTGGAGACTCCGTCTAACAACAAAAGGTTAGCTAATCTGATCCAGAAACAAAGGATGGCGTGCGAACGCATTTTTAGAGGGATAACGCAATTACTGGCTGATCCTGAAAGCCATCCTCAACACTACTACCAGCTAAGGCTAAAATCGTTCGAGACGCATTGGGAAGCCATCCAGAAGCTCCACTATACCATTTGGGACTTGCTGGATACACCAAGTGCGGGGGTCTACAACATGGAGGAGTATCTCACGATGGAAGATGAGGTACAAAACTCACTAACTCAATTGCATGAGAAGGCGACGTTGCAGACACACCCGCTACAACTTAATCAGACCAATCAAGTATCATCCACCCCGAGCCCAGCCATGCATCTACCTAAGGTGGTGCTACCAAAGTTTGACGGGGACTACCTGAAGTGGACGCAGTTTCGGGATTTATTCACAGAACTGGTGCACAGTCAACCCATACCCAGCTGTCAAAAGATGTGGTATCTCAAAACCAGTATTATCGGAGATGCAGAAAAATTAATTCGGCATTATACCACATCAGACGCCAACTACGACGCTGCTTGGAGGGTTGTCAATGACCGATTTGAAAACACCAGACTTCTGGTTACAGCTTTACTGAACAAGCTTCTCTCTCAACTAACAGCACATAACGAGAATGCCGCAACCTTTCGATCAATTCATGATACTACTCAGGAGTGTTTGATAAGTCTCGAGAACTTGGGGGTATCAACGCGTAACTGGGATCCGTTAGTGCTTCACATTCTATTGAAGAAGCTGGATAGAAGAAACACCCACATGCTCTGGGAACAGTCGCTGAGGCAACCTAAACTCTTACCTTCATTGGAAGAGTTTATAAATTTCTTGGAAACACGTTTCCACTCTTTGGAGACACTGGGACCAAAGCCACGAACCTTAGACGAACGTCATCACCCGAAACAGCGGTAGGGAAAGGCTCTCACTTTTTTTTTTTATATGAAAAAACCAAGCTTAGGTGTAACCCTTTGTACTACCAGTCCGTCATGTCGTTCAGTTCATGGTGCAATGTCTAGTAGTAGCTTGGTTTGAAGAATAGAGGAGAATAGGAAAGGTGAGAGGGGGTCTGGAGGGTGTAGAAGAAAATGACGATGGACCTCACGTTTGAACTCTAAGGTATTGTACGAGTTCGGAAATAACGACTGCGGGAGATTATTCCAGAGTCGAATTGTTCTATTTATAAACGAACTTCTAAACCGTATTGTGCGTGAACGAGGGGGCTGTAGGGTATGGGGGTGAGCCGAGCGGGCTAGTCTTGTGTTGCGGGAAAAGTATTGCCGTGCAGGCAGGAGGTCCTGAATTTCGGTGGAACAGTCGCCATGGTAATAGCGATAAAGTATGGAGAGGGCTGCTACATTCCTACGGTGGCTCAAGGTGTCTATGGAGGCGCGAAAGGGGCCATCACCAATGAGTTTGAGGGCACGATTTTGCACCTTGTCGAGACAGGCCAAGGTGGTTTTTGGGGCGCCTGCCCAGATATGTGAGTTGTATTCGAGGCGCGGCCGAATGTAGGATTTGTATATTGTAGCCAATGCGGGTGGCTGGAGGAGGAACTTGCATCTCTTGAGAAATCCAAGGCATTGGGAGGCTTGTTTGGCGATTTGGAATATGTGATCGCTCCATCGCAGATGCTCCGTTAAAGTTACCCCTAGGATGTTGAGAGTTGAGTCAGCCGTTAGATTCACTCCATCCACCGAGACAGGAGGAAGGTCGGTACAATTTTTGTTGGAGATCAGACAGTGCTTCGTTTTTGTGGCATTGAATTCGACTCGGTTCATTTCGCCCCAATGAAGAATCGATTCGATATCCCGGTTGATCAAAGCCGACATCAGTTGACGGTGGTAAAGACAAGGTCTGGCACGTGCTTATCTTATATTGTCGAAGGAGTAAGAGAAATTTAGAGTACCGTCATCAGCGAAGCAGTGAAGTGGGTTGGAGGGGATTGAGAGCAGATCATTAATGAAGATTAGAAAAAGTGCGGGTGAGAGAATTGACCCCTGGGGAACTCCGGCCGAAATATCTTCTTCGGGATATCTGTGTATTTGCTGCAAGGGTGAACACCCATTATTCACGTGTGAACGATTGCTGCAGATGAGTCCAAATCAACGACTCAATCTAGTACAACAAGCCAAGCATTGTGTCAACTGCCTTAAGGCCAATCACAATTCAAAGAACTGTCCTTCTCGAGGGTGCACAAGGTGTCAAAAAAGGCATAACACCCTACTACACTTGCCCATGGTGAACAAAGAACCACAGCCATCGCCAAAGGTACATCCTCCAGCACACTCCAAGACAACGCAAGCAGCTTCCTCTTCATCGCTGATGACAACTTCTCCAGCTAGTCAACCCAAAGAAGACACTCCCGTTTTTGGTTGGATGTTGTCAGGAGAGTTTCCCTTAGACGCAGATAGAGATAGTATAGCCACTTGTGGAATTACCAGTGAGGACGAATCTCTCAATCACCAAATCGAAAAATTTTGGCGATTAGAGGAGGCTGAGCCGCAATCAAAGAACCTTACGGCAGCTGAAGGTCGATGCGAAACATATTTCATTCAAACAACGACGAGAGATACGAATGGCAGATTCACGGTAGAGCTACCCATATCCAGCGATCCAAGTACCCTAGGGGAATCTAAGGACCTGGCCTTGGCCCGATTTAAGTCATTAGAGCGAAAGCTAAATAAGAATGCCGACATCAAGAAGCTATACGTCAAGTTCATGGAGGAATATTTGAGGCTCGAGCACATGCAGGAGATCGACCTCAACACAATTCAAAAACCATATTATTTTCTACCTCACCATTGCGTTATAAAACCCGAGAGTACAACAACCAAACTTCGGGTTGTTTTCGAGGCTTCCGCTAAGACTTCAACAAATCTCTCTTTAAATGATTTGCTGTTTACCGGGCCCACGATTCAAGATGATGTCTTCACAATATTGTTACGCTTCCGCTTACCACGTTTTGTGTTTACAGCCGACATTGAAAAAATGTATCGGCAAATACAAGTGAATCAAGCCAGCCGCAAATACAAGTTGATCTGGTGGAGGAAAAATCGTGAAGAGACGCTCAAATGTTATCAACTCTGTACAGTGACTTACGGAACCACTTGTGCACCATATCTCGCTACACGATGTTTAAAAATGCTAGCCGAGGAAGAAGCCGATACTTATACATTAGGTGCCGAAATTCTTCAGCGAGACTTTTACGTCGACGACGTACTAACTGGTTCAGATAGTCTTCCCACAGCAATTGCAATGCAAACTCAATTAAGGGCCTTGCTTCAATCCGGCGGTTTTAGGTTGCGCAAATGGTGTGCAAATCATCCCCGTTTGCTTCAGGACATACTTCCATCCGACCAAGAAGTTCAACTAGACTTCAACAATCATGAAGATCAAAACGTCAAGACCATGGGACTTATATGGCTTCCAAAAACTGATTCCTTTTGCGTAAAGACCACATGCATCGAAAGAAGACAAATTACAAAAAGAACCGCATCATCCGATATCGCCCACATTTTCGACCCACTCGGCATCTTGACTCCAGTAGTAGTATCAGCAAAGTTGTTTCTACAAAAAATGTGGTCGTTAAAATTGGATTGGGATGCCGCCCTGCCACAAGACCTTCACACATCTTGGTCCCGATTCCGCGAGGATCTACGGCTTTTGGAAGAAATCAGATTTCCAAGACACGTCTTTTCGCACAAAACGCCGAAAAATGTTCAACTTCACATATTCGCCAATGCATCGGAGCGGGCCTACGGCGCCGCGGGCCTACGTGAGATCCGTAGATAAAGACAACATTGTACAGGTACGACTACTTTGCGCTAAATCAAAGGTAGCCCCCATGAAGCAAATAACTCTGCCCAGACTGGAACTCTGTGCTGCTAAGGTAGCTTCAGAACTGTGCCAACGTCTCAAGGATGATCTCAGATTCAAGAAGGATGTCATCTTCTTATGGACAGACTCAACTGCGGTGCTCGGCTGGATAAAATCCGATTCTTACAATTTCCATACTTTTGTTGCTAACAGAGTATCAGCCATTCAACAAGTAACCATACCACAACAGTGGCGCCATGTCAAGTCAGACGAAAATCCAGCAGACCTCCTCTCACGTGGTCTATCGCCAGCAAAATTGGCGAACAACAACTTTTGGTTTTACGGACCAATATTTCTTCATGGTAGTGAAACTAAATGGCCAGTACCATATACAAAGCTTCATGACTGCACTCTCGAAAGAAGAGAAAAAATACGTACCGCCTTCGCAGCAACGCAGTCAGACAAATTAATTGAATCTATCGATCATCGAAACTCGTCCCGGCGGCTACAAAGCATCATAGCATATCTTCATCGCTTTGTAAATAACACCAGGCGTCCCATCAAATTCAAATGCTCTAGCATCACGCCTAGCGTACTAGAGCTAGATGACGCGTTAACTTTGTTAGACAAGCACATGCAGAAAGAACATTTCGCCGATGAAATCAAAAATCTGACTCGAGGTGGAGAAGCACCTAAGGGCAGCGACATCAGCAGTTTGGCCCCTTTTGTTGACAACAGGGGTATGCTACGTGTTGGCGCCCGCCTGGAGGCATCCGCGCTTAATTATGATGCCAAACATCCAATTCTGCTGCCACATGCACATCCCTTCACCATGTTATTGCTTAACGATTTACATAAGGAAACCCTTCACGCAGGACATCAAGCCTTGCTAGCCATTGCACGACAGAAGTTTTGGCCGGTGAAAGGAAAGAGCATCACTCGTTCCGTTGTGCAGCATTGTGTCCGCTGCGCCAAAACAAGGCTGAAACTTTTCAAACAGCTAATGGGTAACCTTCCCGCAGATCGGGTGCAACCAGCTCGTCCATTTGTGAATTCAGGAGTCGATTTTTGCGGCCCTGTCTGGACACACTTCACGCAACGAGGGAAACATCCCAAGAAGGCCTATATCGCTGTCTTCTGCTGCTTCGCAACCAAAGCAGTACATCTAGAAATAGTGAGTGATTTATCAACAGACGGTTTCCTAGGAGCATTAAAAAGATTTATGGCAAGGCGAGGCCTCTGTAGCAAAATCTGTTGTGACAATGCCACAAATTTTGTGGGAGCCAGCAATCGTTTCAACGAGCTGCAAACGATCATGGAAAATGATAGATCAAGGGAAAAAATAACGGCAAAATGTAGTCGCAAGGGTGTAGAATTTCACTTCATCCCGCCGAAGGCACCACATTTCGGTGGCCTATGGGAGGCTGCCGTAAAATCAGCAAAACATCTCATACAACGTACCATCGCTTCGGCGAAATTGACGTATGAAGAAATGGAAACTATTGTAATTGAAGCCGAAGCAGTAATGAACTCCAGGCCGCTTACACCGCTCTCCGCTGACCCCAACGATCTAACAGTCCTGACTCCAGCTCATTTGCTGATCGGAGAACCCCTCACAGCAACCGTGGACCCCCACGCCAAGGAACTCTGTCAGCTCGCTGGAACACTATCACACGCTTAAAAAACGAATTTTGGCAAAGATGGACAAAAGAGTATCTCAATGAACTACAATATCGCCATAAATGGAAATCTCAATGTCAAAACGCCCAGCCGGGCACTATGGTCATAATTAAAGAAGAAAACACGCCCCCTATGAAGTGGCCTTTAGGACGGATCATACAAGTTATTAAAGGAACAGATGGTCTTGTGCGTGTCGCCGATGTACAAACATCTACCAACATACTTCGGCGTCCAATACACAATCTAGCTCCACTTCCGATCGAACATCATCCGATCGACCTATCCGAATATACTTAAGACTCGCCGCAATCGGCAAGCGGGCACACAGAAAAAACAGATATAAGTATCATCAATAAGACCACCCCAGCTGAACCAGCAAACAGCAACTCGAGACCTTGTAAGAGGGCACGTCTATCCATAGGCTCAGCATTAGTCAGCCTTTTCATCACATGCCTTGTACTGCCTTTCGCCAATAGCGCTCCTGTCAAATACACTCCGTTTGACAACAATCCAGGTCTCTACTTTGAAAACCTGGGAGCTGCTAACGTAATCACCAGTGAATGGAATCTGGTGGCATATTATGATATGCGACCCTATTGGACTGAATTTGAAATGCTTCTTAACTCCTCAGCAACTCTGGAAAAAACCTGTGAAATGATACGTGATCACCAACCCTGTTTACGAATCATCTCACAAATTACGCGGGCCGTCACCGAGTTACAGCAAGGCAATCAGCTTCTTCAAGTTCCAACACGAACCAAGAGAGGGGCTCTAAATTTTATCGGTAACATAGCTAGTTCACTATTCGGGGTGCTAGATTCCGAATATGCAGACGAAATGGCCCCGACAATAGATAATCTCCGGCAAAATGAAACGCAATCAAACGTCTATTTTGGATGCCACAGTGAACGTTATAAAAAGAAATCAGGAGGACATATTTAAAGAGTTTCACCAAATAGAAGCCCACTACAACCAGATTTCTACACAAATTAATACTGTTAAAGAGGAACTATATCAGGAGCAGCTCTCCCAACTATTTTCAACATTGGTCATTCAAATACTCCTCCTTGTATCAAACTTTCAGCGAGTACAATACTCCATATTAGATGTCTTGGCCGATACACACCACGGAAAGGTTAGCATCCTACTAATATCTCCGGATCAATTCAAGACGGAGCTGTTAGCAATCAAGGGGAAGCTACCTTCCTCCTTGAAACTCCCACTAACAGAAAACGACATTTTACGATTTTACAGTATGGTGACCATTGAAGGGCGAACCACAAAAAATCACGTAATCTTCAGGATGCGCCTCCCAAAATCCACGAAACATTCGCTGCCATTAGACCATCGTATCCCTTCCTGATTGTCAACCTACACCGTGATCAGTACTACCCACTAACGGAACAAGCATTGCTTAGTTGCATCTCCATCACACCAGCCAGACACCTATGCAAGCAGACGCAACCCATGTATCGAAAGGGATCATCCATTAGTGCCTGTGAGATTAATCTGTTGAATCACTTACCAAGAAGTTCATCATGTCAATTAATGAAGACTGAGCCAGGACCTTATTGGATACAGTTACACAACTCCAATCAGTGGATTTACTAGCTGGAAGAAGCTACCACCATCAACGTTGTATGCGGAGGCAAACTCACACAACTCTTACTTCAGCGCACTGGAACCTTGAGCATGCAAGACAACTGCGTGATCAAGCAACCACTTGTTACGATACAAGGACACAACATCTACCGTACCATTGCGAGAGCGTCATATTTGCCTTCTGTAAATCTAACAAACTTCATCACAGCAGAGCAACTGACTCCAGCACTGCATCATAACAACGAGTATAACCCTCACCTGGCGGACTTGGAGGCGATCAAACGAAGGTTATTGGATATCCAACCTGAACTTCCAGCTGAAGTACGCCCACATGATGTGCATCATTACAGCCTCGGTTACATTTGCTTAATATCAGTAAGCATCATAGCAGCATATTTGGCATGGAATAAATGTCATAGAACCCCAACAATTACAATCTTGACAGAAGAATCTGGAGCCGCCAAGGAGGACAGTGACGGCTTATCCGACCTGGAAATTGCCAAGGTATTTGATACCTAACATAGTTGAATGCAGCCCATTCAACGGCCGGGAGGATGTTAACACTCATAATAAAAACATAATAAAATTCTGTAATTCTAAAAATTAACATAAAATCATTAAGCATACAGTTATTTGTCATTTTCCATATTGTTATCACTTTGATTCAATATTATTTTTCATTTTTGCATTTATCAGCACATGATAAAATTTGCGCGCAGACGCTCACGAATCTTTTCACGGCTCGTATTACCGTCTGGTACTAATATGATCCGTGAGAAACCGAAAAACGGAATTTGCTTGGTGCATTGCTCACGGATCATGTTATCACCTGCTAGTGATGGGATTCGTGAAAATCTGCTGAATTGAATTTAAATTAAACTTTACCTTAAAGCTTTTAGCATTATGAAAATTGTAAATATATATTAAGATTTAAATAAATAAAGGGCAGTTGCTCGTCACACGTCAAAGAGTTAGTTTGAGTTATTATTCGGAAAGTTTTGTAGCAGTTTAAGAGCTGCTGCAATTCACAATAACAACCGTTGGATTTTCTTTTGTAAAGTATATGAATTGGTGTAGTGGTATAAGAGCCAATGCATCAATTTATTGCCGTTTTATAAATTATTGACCTGGTGTAGTGGTTTAAGAGCCACTGCATACAACATTCTTAATTATTGACCTGGTGTAGTGGTTTAAGAGCCACTGCATCCAACTATCTTGAGGCTAAGGCGCATTCGCCCTAGACTCACGGCTGGATAAAGGCATCCAGTCGTTAACATAACTGAAGAGGACATATTAACACAAAGAAAAGTGGAAATTTATAAAGTTATAGCCGAGGGCATAAAAATATATGAAAAGAAATACAGAACATGTTCAACACGTCAGCAAAGCAACATTTAAAGCCAACACCGCCAGCACTTCTACAAACAGCAGAGCTGCAAGTTCGAGTTGCAGCTGCAATTACATATAGCACGAGTAGCGATTCAGATAATGTGACAGGTTCTTCATATTTGCGAGGAAAAAAATGCAGTGCTGTCAATAGAAAAGTTAAAACCGCCGGATATTCCTAAATATAATCAATTCATTGCTATTGAAAACCCGGAATCAGAAGTTAACCGGATAAATTTTTCCCGAAATTCGACGCCGATTTCAGAAGTGATAGATTTCTTGGCGGAATCGTTTCAGGAGGAGGACGACGATTTCATCCTTTAATGTAATTTTTATTTATAATAAAATAAAATAAAGAATATATGAATAAAATAAAGAATATATGAATTTAATGTAATTTTGAATTATAATAAAATAAAATAAAGAATATATGGATTAAATCAGATTTTCATTAAAATTTACCTTGATATATTTTTCTCGTAAATTCTTGTAAATTGCTTTACATATAATTGGAATGTTTTGCCCAATAAAAGACCGAGAAATGCGGGTATGATATTCTAAACTTTGGTAGCTTTCACCAGTAGCTAAGAATCTTAAACACAGTGATAGTTTTTCATCCACGGAGATGGGTTGCCTCATTACTGTAGATTGTTTATTTAATTCGCTTTTAGTGAGCGATGTTAGCAATGAAAACGAAACATCGTCCATTCTTAAGAAATTTTTATAAGTTTGTGCATCCTCTGGAAATGTTAATTCTTTTCTGATAAAAGCAAAAGAACTTTTATCTGCTCTTGTTTTCCGCCAATGTTTCATCCATATTCTGTTTTTTTAGTTTTCTGTCGATTTTCCTTACTTAATAAAGTTGTAAATAAAGCGCTAGCCGATGCAGCTAATGCAAATGCATCTGTACTTTCATCATCCATATTATGAAGATTTTCGTACATTTGCCTTTCGCCCATATCCAAACAAACAATCAATTTTTCACAATATCCAAAACTGAAAAATATTAATATCATATTCTTTTTGACATATCACCAATACACATAAGGGTACGTTATTTTACACAAAAAAATGCGTGGAATGAATTGATTCGTGTATCACCTTCGCTCAATAAACTGACAGTTGTGACGTAGGAATTGAGTGAATGAATTGACCATCAGCCTTAGAGATTTATTCTGTAGACCAGTAAATAAATAAATAAATAAACCAAGTAGTAATTAAAATTAATTTTAAGATATTATATTATTTTTTATAGTTTTATTTTTATATTTTATTGTTTATAGTTCTTTTGAAGTGTTTGATGAATTGAAATAAAAAAAAATGAATTAAAATGTAGTAGGTCTCAAGTTATTTTTATTTCAAAAAATTTACTGTGAAATCCATTCAGAATTTTACTTTGAAATTAGTTCAGAACACATTTCTAAAATGGGGTCACACTGACGCCCAAAACATGTACATGTTTTAGAAAGCTCTTCAAGCTTCGGCTCAAAACAGGGTTAAAGATTTGTTTTATGAAGTTTGTGTATTTTGAACTTCAAAAAAACCCGGGCGGCGCGATTTTCTTTTTAAAATGAGTAAGTGTAGTAGAAAATATTGGTCTTCGAAAGAAGAAAGTTTATTAAATGAATTGACCGTAAAATATTCCTCCAAACATCTGTGATAATTGTGTATCAAAATTGACAATTGAAAACACGTTAAAACATATTAAGCCAGTGTGAACACTATTGAGCTTTTTAAAACGACTGGTTCATAAAACATGTTTTGGGAGCCAGTGTGAATCCCTATAAGAAACAAATTCAGAATAAAGAATTTTGAAACGAATTCAGAACACATTACTTTGAATTAATCAATATTTTGAAACTAATTCAGAATACATTACTTTGAATTAATTCAGAACATTACTAATTAAGAATTAGTTACTTTGTAATGCAGAGCCCAAGTAGCAAAATCTAACCTAGGTTATTTTATAACTTTCGTTTTTGTTACAAACAGGTTACTTAAGCTTTATAATCTATCTAGATTACGTTCTAACTTAAAACTAACTTATTTTTTAAGTTAGAATATTACTTATTTTTTAAGTAAGAATATAACTTCAAATTTCGTTGATACAGAGTTTCTTCAGTACTTATTTTTAATTTTTAAGACTTTTGGTTACAAATATACTCAAACATAATCATGCAAAATTGTTTTGGTTTTTCAGATGATAGAAAAAAACTCGAAAGTAATGTATGAGTTTAGTATTAGTTAGAAATAAATTCTGATTTAACATGTAATTTTTAAGGTTACAAATATTCTTCAAAATAACTTATGATCATATTATGAGTTATAAATGTTCTCTCCTATAACAGTGTGAAATAAACTCGAAAATAATCTAAGGATTGAAATTAAACAAAGTACTCGTATATGGGTAATTCTTTTACAAACCGAACACCTTTCTGACCGTCACATTTTTGATTTGGCTGAAACTTTTTTTACGGGTTCTATATCGAAAAAAAAGAGACACGTATTTTTTTTATTTTTTTGTTTCACAATATTTTGGACGTTAGAAAGGATTTAATTTTCGCGATATCGGTGATTTTGGGCTTGAGATGTGATTTTCAAAAATTCATTACTCCGGTTCTATTTAAGCTACAGACTGCATTTTTTCTTCATTTTAAAGGTAAAAGAATAAGCTTTAAGATAAAAATACCTCTGAAAAAAATTAGTAACAATTTGAGATTGTTATTAACAATTTAAATGTTTAAATCAATTTTCAACAATTGCCCCCACCTCGTAGCGAGTTTTAAGTATTACCATCGTGTTCTACGTGAAATTTCCTTCAAAAAACATTTTTTTAATTAATGGAGAAATTATTATTACCATCGGAAAAAATTAATTAACTTAGCGCGCTACGTCGCATTGGGGCGCGGGTGCCACTTCGCACCCTTCTTTTTTTGTGTCTCATCGGTTTCCTTTAGATCATACATTAGTATTTTATTTTTTTAATTAACCCTTACCCAGTAAAGTGTGTCCATACATGAAAATGTAAAATTATTAATTTATGGAGCAAATTTGAAATCAATTACTACTGATTCTGTGCGACCTTTAACAAATTACCATGATTGTTTGGATCGAATGATATGTAATGTGAAATCGATTAACTGTTTCTTAGGATTATGCGATAGATGCCCTGGGGTTACCAATATTACTGATCAGCTAGAAAAAAATTTCGAAGATAATTTAATAGACAATATCAAATACAAGCAATGGGTTACAACCGAAAGGACCTCATTACAAACCCTCATATCAAATGTTGATGATTATTTGCAAATTCTTAGTAGCGGTTTGATTAAATTATTGTTACATTCATTTTTAGTTAATAAACAAAGAGAATTTTTGAACGATAAAAAGAGGACTTTAATGAAAAATGAGTGTATAGTTATTTGCGATTTCTCAGAGAACTATTCAAAATTCAGTACAAAGCATATACTGGAATAATGACCAAGTGACAATACATACATTTTCCATTTACTTCAGAGATGACAAAAATGAGTTAAGAATCAAAAGTTTGGTTTCAATATCGGAATGCTTACGTCACGATACAGTTGCCGTTCATCTACATATTTCAAAATCAGTTAGTCGATTTCATAAAAACGAATTTGAAAGATGTTAACAAAATCATATATTTTTCGGATGGTGCCAACGGGCAGTACAAGAATAAAAAGAATTTCATCAACCTCACGCATCATTTTGAGGACTTTCATATAGCAGCTGAGTGGCACTTTTTCCAACTTCCCATGGGAAAGGACCATGTGACGGAGTAGGTGGCACACTCAAAAGACTTGCTGCTAGAGCCAGTCTTCAAAGGGTAAATGATCCTATCCGTTCTCCAAATTATTTGACTGGGCGACAGAAGCTCTGCCAAACATAACGTGTCGTTATTCGAGTAATGCTGAATACAAAAAAGAAGAAAAAATACTGATACCGCGTTTTCAAAAAGCATTGACGATTAAGCGAACTTTAAAATTTCATAGTATGATTCCTAACTCTCATCAAGAATTGGAAGCGAAGCAGTTTTCATCGTCCGAAAAAAAGAGTACAGTAAAAAAATTTAAATAGCAAATCTTAATGTTTTACGACTACATCATACTACTACTATTTGATGTTGTGATTTTGAACGAGGTACTTTTAATATGGTATTGACAGATAATAATAAAGTAATTTTTTTTAAACAAAGATGTTTTTTATTTTTGTACTAATTATTAATATAATTTTTTAAATTTGTTATAGCGCCTTTTTGACAAACAAATAAGAGTATTTAATCAAAAAAATAAAATACTAATGTATAATCAAAAGGAAACCGATGAGACACAAAAAAAGAAGGGCGCGAAGTGGCACCCGCGCGCCGATGCGACGTAGCGCGCTAAGTTAATTAATTTTTTCCGATGGTAATAATAATTTCTCCATTAATTAAAAAAATGTTTTTTGAAGGAAATTTCACGTAGAACACGATGGTAATACTTAAAACTCGCTACGAGGTGGGGGCAATTGTTGAAAATTGATTTAAACATTTAAATTGTTAATAACAATCTCAAATTGTTACTAATTTTTTTCAGAGGTATTTTTATCTTAAAGCTTATTCTTTTACCTTTAAAATGAAGAAAAAATGCAGTCTGTAGCTTAAATAGAACCGGAGTAATGAATTTTTGAAAATCATGTTTCAAGCCCAAAATCACCGATATCGCGAAAATTAAATCCTTTCTAACGTCCAAAATATTGTGAAACAAAAAAATAAAAAAAATACGTGTCTCTTTTTTTTGATATAGAACCCGTAAAAAAAGTTTCAGCCAAATCAAAAATGTAACGGTCAATTTTTGTCAAAATCTGTACGGTTTGTAAAAGAATGACCCATATGTGAAAAAGCCAACAGGCGTCACTGAAAGTAAAGAAAAGAGATAGCGATATAACGAAATTATTATAAAAGTTTATGTCTAGTTCGAAATATAAAACTCGTTATTAATGCATGCGTTAGAATGAGTCAGAACTATACCTAAGCGTTTATTACGAGTTAGAAACATACTCGCTGTTAATGCATAGGTTTATTATGAGTTAGAAACATACTCGCTATTAATGCATAGGTTTACTATGAGTTAGAAACATACTCGCTATTAATGCATAGGTTTACTATGAGTTAGAAACATACTCGCTATTAATGCATAGGAAGAAGCTTGCCGAAACGTGTTCATTTACAAGCAATCGTCAGTAGGTGAGGAAGTGCAAGTGGGTAAAAAGTGAAAAACAATTTATATATTGGTTCGAGAAAAGTAAATTTGGGTAAGTTTTTAATTACTATTTTTTAATTTTTATTTTTATTTTTTTTGTAGTTTTTTCTCTTGTTTTAAAATGTTGCTTACTTTTGTTTTCTCCTTTATGTTTATGGTTTCTCGAAATTACTTTTTTAGCTTTTTTTCTTCAATGTTTCTGGTGTATACTGAATTTATTTTTTCAAGTGTATACTTAGTAAACGAATATCTTTAACGAACATATTTCTCGAAAAGTTGTATAAATTTTATATTTGATATAAGCTAAAAAAGTAATTTTAATGTATTTCAGATATATACAAATACATGCAGTAATATTGAACATTTTTAAATATAAAAAGCTTCAATTGTATATCCATATATGCATGTAATTCAAATAAAAAAAAAGAAATGAATCTCGCAGTAAAAAATCGTCATATAAACAGGACAACGTACCAACGAAAAGTGAATGAAATATTAAAAAAGAATTTGATAGAAAATAGTGAGCAAAAAATACGTCTCAAATTCATATTGTTCAAACTGATCCCATGACTGAAAACATAAATTGTACACCAACAGAAGTTGTTAATTTTCCAAATAGGTCTAGTACGAATTCTAGCAGCATTGTCTGTGAAATAAATAAAGAACCTTCGTTAAGCCAATCGATTCGTTCGTGGGCTTTAAGGAACAATGTTCGCCATAGTTCAGTTAACGAACTTTTATGTATATTGAGGCATCATAATTTGATATATACGAAAGATGCCAGACCGCTATTAAGAGCTCCACGTGAAATACAAATTAGGGTTGTTGGGCCCGGTGAATATTGCCATTACGGATTACGTACAGCTCTTCACATTATTTTAAATAATCCAAATGTCCAAATGAAGGCAATAACTTTAGATTTTAACATTGACGGTTTGCCTATAAGCAGGAGTTCTAAAGGGCAGTTTTGGCCAATACTTTGTGCTATAAGAAATTTAGCCCTATCGCCTTTTGTAGTTGGTGTGTATTATGGCAATGAAAAACCTTCCGATGTGGAAGACAATTTATCTGAATTTGTAGACGAAGCAACTCATCTTCTTAGATATGGAATAACCAATAATGGCAATGAAATAAAGGTGTTTATTGGAAACTTTATTTGTGATGCACCTGCGCGAGCATTTCTGAAATGTATAAAGGGTCATAATGGATATTTTTGTTGTGAAAGGTGTAATATAGAAGGCGAATATTTTCATAACGCGCATCGGATGAGTTTTCCGAATTTTTCTAAAATTGTAAGAACGGATGAAAGTTTTAGAAGTCGAATTCATGATGAACACCATATTGGCACTCGGACGTCACCACTAGAAAAACTACCAATTGTCATGCTAAAATGTTTCCCACTTGATTATATGCACTTGGTATGTTTGGGAGTTATGAAAAAACTTAATATATGAATAACAGGTAGTTGGAAGTATAACATAAAATTCTCTTCAACCGATATAAGATTGCTATCTGAAGCCATACGAAATATAAGTAAAGAACAACCTAAAGAATTCAACAGAAAAATTCGTGGTATCGAGATGACCCACTTTTGGAAAGCAACGGAATTTCGATCGTTTTTGCTGTATATTGGGCCCGTAGTTTTGAAAGAAATTTTACCACCAGAAGCTTACTTTCATTTCCTGTTATTACATACAGCCATTTCAATTTGTTTATCTTCATAACTTTTACAGTACTTGAATATCGCGCAAAAAATGTTGCAAGTTTTCATAGAAAAGTTTTCCGAAATCTATGGAGAGGATAACATTAGTTATAATGTCCATAACCTCATACATCTTACTAACGATGTAAGAAATCATGGAAGTTTAAACAATCTCAATTGTTTCAAATTTGAAAATAAGTTGGGTGGCCTGAAAAATCTGCTAAGAACAGGAAATAATCCCTTAAAGCAAATTGCGAAGAGGATATTGGAAAATTTCACCGGGGACGTGTTAGAAAATTTAGATGAAAAATTCCTTCAACTACATGATAAGGATAAAAAGGAGGAACGGTTTTATGAAGCAAGATTGAAAAACTTTACATTAAAGGACTCAACAGCTGATAAATGGTTTTTAACAAATTGCCGGCGTGTGGTAGAAATGAAGTATGCAGTATGTACAAAGCCGGTATTAAAATATATGGGACACATTTTGTAGAATCTACAAGCTTCTACGACATTCCAAGTCATCAAGTCAAGTATATTCTTCATGCATTCATAGAACATGCTCAAAATTTTGGAACATAGATGAAATATTTTGTAAACTCTTTTCTATAAAGATTGATCATGAAAAATTAGTACATTTTCCTTTATTACATTCTACTCTAGAGTAAAGATGTTTTGTATAGTAGAGACGATAGAGGAAGGTGAGAAGCTATGTTCTACGGTACCAAGAAATTGGGTTGAGGACGAAATTTTACACTGGCCCAGTAAGCAAAAGGATATTATAAAAGGAAGAAAGAACCGCATTCCACCTGAATCCGATTGAAATTTGGAAATTTGGTAGTTAATGAATAGGGTATTATATTATTTCTTGCGTTTAGAAAGAATCGAAAAATTATGTATTATAGACTAAGGCGAAATGTAATGAGTACGATGTCGATCAAGATATTTCATGTTAGTTCTTGCGGGTATTTCCCGTTATGTACAGCATTATGACTTTATGGTAAATTTGAAGTAGTCTATTTTGAGCTGCGTTTGGAGAAGGTTAGTGTGAAGAAATCGTAAAATTTAATAGTGTTTTGTGGTGATTAAATAAAAATATTTTGGTAGGTATTTTATAGTCAATTATAGATTTTTATATATGTACATATATTGAATTTAAAACATAATAAATTATAGCAGCTGACCTCTGCTGCTGATGTATTTAAGTAAGGCGTAGTATAGTAATAGATTCTGTTTTTACCTTCCGTTACTTCAACCCCTAAAACAACTTGTTTTATTTTGTACACATAATTTCAATAGAATTTGAAACATATTAACATAAATTTGACTTTCAATATGATTTAAACGAAATTAGTGTTTATTATATTATAATAATATACATAGTATGTATGTATAATTAATATAATTAATAGTAATTAATGTTTAAATATTATTATATGTACATACATATGTATGTTCCTATTGTGCTCATATAATTTTTCGATAGGTTTGTTTGATAAGGAGGTTTGGAGTTAGTTGGTTATTATGATTAGTAAAAGACATTTTCGGAGACTCGTGAAAAGGGAAAAGGAAAAAATTTCGAAACAACTTCGCTTTCAGTTAAATCATACTATATGTAAATCCTGAAAATGAAGAAGTTCAATATTATGATGACAGGAATGATTTTATTTCAATTGTCCCTGAACAGTCGAATAAAACAACTCAGCAACCGATTATTGAAGAATTAAAAAACTGGGGTATAAGATACAATCTATGCAGGGAAAGTTTCGATTCATTGCTACAAATTTTGCGAAATGAAGGCCTAGATTTACCAATTTCCTCCAAAAGTATTTTAAAATGTTCAAAAAAAGCCACTATTAGAACAGTAAGCCCAGGAAAATACCTTCACATCGGATTGGAGAAACAGTTAAGGAAAATTAATCACATTTTACAGAATTACAACGAAATAGTAATTGACATAGGAATTGATGGTCTACCCTTATACAAAAGTTCCCAAAAGACACTATGGCCTATAATGGGCAAAAGAGTAAACATTGAACATATAAAAGTTTTTTTAATTGGAACTTATTTAGGGCAAAAAAACCAAATGATGTTGATAATTACTTACACGGTTTTATAACAGAACTGAAAGATTTGACAAGTAACGGCCTTGCTATCTCTAATAAAATCCTTCCTGTTAAAATAAGAGAATTTGTCTGCAAGAGCTTTTGTTTGCGGCATAGTTAATCACAATTCCTTAATTGGGTGCAGTAAATGCACTCAAGTTTGTAAAAAAAATAACAAAGTTGTAACTTATCAAAAAACTTCAGGTATATCGCGCACGGATGAAGATTTTTCAGCAAGGAAATATAAAAGCTACCACCAGAAGCAATACCAAGGCAGGCAAACTTCTTTGGAAACACTAGGCATCAAAATGGTTACCCAATTTGAAATAGATCCGATGCACCTGGGGTGTAATGCGAAAAATAATAAAATGCATTTTGGATGGAAAAGTGTGTGAAAAAAGATTAAATAAGTCGGAGAAAGAATCGTTATCAGAAAAGTTAACTTCTTTAGTACCATTCATATCAAAAGAATTCGAAAGAAAGCCCAGAACTCTGGATGAATTTCCAAGATGGAAAGCTACAGAATTCAGGCAGTTTGCCTTATACACAGGAATCCTTGTTTTCAAAGATGTTGTTAGTGACAATTTCTATTATAACTTTTGCCTCTTCTACGCTGCATACCGAGTTAATATTGAAATAGCAAACGAAATGCTAAAACTATTCGTTGAACAATTTCCTACGATCTATTCTGAAGAAAAACTAACCTTTAATGTACATAACCTACTTCACATTACTGAATGTATCAAACAAATTGGTTTCATAAGCGATTTCTCAGCATATCCATATGAAAATTACATGCAGGAACTAAAAAGAAAAGTTAAAAAACCTACCGAAATTTTGCAGCAAATTTTCAATAAAGTGAGTAACGAAAATTTAGGCCTAAAAAAAAGTATATGGTGCGAAAAAAAGCATTTCAGGCAAAATAATATCATTTTGTACCCCAGAATACTTTCTGAGTGTGTCACTTCCAGACAATTATTGCTGCATAACCCATTTTATTGCTGTAGAAATAACAGAGTTTATAGAAAACGATGGTAATATTTTCATTAAGGGTAAACGGTTTACAAACTATATAACCTTTTTTGATACGCCAGTACACTCAATGCAAGATTTAGGTATATTTCTAGCAGATAAAGCCACAGGGGATGAATAATTATTTAATGTAGAATTGGTAGAGTTCAAATGCATGTGTCTTCCGTATCAGCAAAGTTTATTACTCATACCAATCCTTCACAGCTACAGCAATTATTAATATTTCTATACTAGCTGGAACCCGTTGCGCCTCGCTGCACCCATCAATGTGGTACAATATATACGCTGGCCATTTTCTAGATGTCGAACCAAATGAACAACAGTTGCATATCTTTTATGAATGGCGAATGAAAGAAATTGCCATACCGCTAGATTATTGCTATCATTACGTCCCATTTAATATTATGTTATTTTGCCGATCGCATTTGCATTAGCAGCACCAAAAACAGCTATGTCGCTCCCCTTCATTATATATTTGAATATGAATTTGATTGATTCGACGGAATTGCAAAACTCAACATTTATGAGAGCATTGAACGTCTTGGACAATAACGGCGAATAGAGTACGACCCAACGATTGTCAGCTTCACAATCGTAACCTTCCAAGTTATCTCTTTGCCATTGACCTTAGTCGGTCGACGAAGATATTGGGTAACCATTGTTCCCGATTACATTTTCTGAAATCAATGCTCTTGAATACCCATTGTGGATTGCAAGTGAAAGTTATGAACAAATCTGACGACCATATTCATATTTCACATATGCTTTCCGACACACAATGCATCAACGATTTTCCAACTTTCGTTTCGAACTGTATCGATTTTCTTTGCTAAACCTAACTAACATTGTTAAAGTAACCGCTCGGCTGCGCCAACTTTGATATTTTTTGTTCTTTTTCACATATGCCTTTGTCGAAAACTACTAAATAAAGTCCATTTTAACATAAAAATTGGGTCAATAGAAAGAGAGGGAAGTATTGTACCTTGTTCAACAAAAATTTTTGCTTAAAAACTAACACATGCACAAATGCCTTATAGATAAAGAAAAACGTTGATATCCCATCTAAAGATAATAAGTTAATCTTGGTGAAGCAAGACCCATGTACCCCGAGAGTATGATAACAAACCGGTTAACCAAGTGTTAAATATTGACCCGTGTACGCCAGCCTAATGAGAGTAACATGTAAACGCACTCTAACGTTACTACTGTTACGTTTCGGTTAATGCATTTATAATTTGACACCACTATCGCTGCTACAATCCTTTTTTAGAACGATTTTACTTTTTTTATTTCATTTAATAAAACAAACCGATTTCACGTACAAATCATATCAATTAAATGCGAAGAAAAAATTTCCAACAAGGATATCGACAATTCTTTTTCAAGCGCCATTACAAAAATACCAACAGATATAATAATGAAAACTATATACATAAACCTTGCTATTGAGGTCTTCTAACATAAACCACACTCAATCAGTCATTTCATACAGCCAATTTTCCAAACATCGATTACATACAAAACAATGATTCATTTTTATATATATAAAGATATAAATCAACGAACTATCAAATATCTTACCTTCTTCGTTTATAGAGCAATGTCCAATGGAAAAGAAAATTATGGTGACCGTATCTTAAAAGATACCTTTCGGGTAACCGGCCACTGGCCAGGTTCATCGTTGTAACGCAACTTTATCTGAACAGACATTCAAAAGAGGTAAAATAAGTTATTAATTATGACATTTGTCCGAAATAAAAATATAAGCTCACAATTTGAAGCTGACATATTTTTTCTTAAGTTTTGATTTAGACACGCAATTTATTAATTTATAAGAAAAATTCAAGAGGCAATATTCATTTTGGACAAAAAAAATTATTTTTGATATTTTTAATATACTTTTAATAATACTAATATCTTTTAGATGAAATAAAAGAGTACATTGATTTGGAGACGAAAAATCTTAAAGGTACAATACATATATTATAAATCTTAATTATATTTTATTACACATGTTGAGTAGGCGTTTTTTCCAAAACTTCCATTCTCTTCTCTTACTTGGAAATAGTGATAAGCAAAAATTGTCTTTTTCTTGCACATTTAGCAAGTTATGCTTGCAAGAACAAGAACAAGTCAGACTGAACAAGAACAAGACTAGATTTGTCTTGTCTTGTTCTTGCGTTTGCTCATCACTACTTGGAAAACATTTTATTTCAAATCTGTTTCTTCTTCGCCGTTGCACAAAAAATTATAAGTACTTAAATCAAACACAAGAACTTATTCGTATACAAGCCGAAAATAATATATTATTAAAAGAAATCATTAAACAACAAACTATAATGGAAAACGTAAAGATCACATTCCCTATCAAGAACGAAAACGGCCTTATTGAATTGGATAAAGCTATGGAGAATAATCAAGATGAATATGTAAGATATTATTAACATCTAAAACTGAATTATTTTAAATTTTTAATTATTTTAAGGTTAGCACTATTAAAAAAATACTCCAATCTGGAAAAATTATTAAAAATATTCATAAATTATTCGGACCTGATGTAATAATAAATTATAATTATGATGGTTTAAAAAATAAAACATCTTTTAAAGACTTGAAAAATTTAAATGACGTCCTTTTCAGTAATGTATATTTTTGAACATACCCACAAAGTTATTAATAATATCTTTTCAGAGTGCTTAACTGAAAAGGGATATAATAAGAAATAACTATATTATAAGAAATAACTATTCGAAAGAAATCAAACAAGCTTTCAAAGTATATACATAAAAACAGATATTTTAAAAATGAATGTATTAAGAGGCAAAAACAAAACATAACAATTTAAAATTAAAAAAAAGTAAAAATTAAAAAATCCAATGAACTAAAAATTAAATACAAGGACCATTGTAAGAAAAATATATATTTCTTTGTAGAGTTTTTTTGTGAATGTTATTACTTTATTTTATTTAAATGAATGTATTTTTATTTTAATATTTTTTAAACATATTATAACGACGAACATGATACTAGGCTTAATATGGAATTTTTTTTTTAATTTTTACGGTATATAGATGGAGGTATATATGTATATACGGATTTTTACGGATTTTTTCCCTCTACCAAAAACCGTATCTACAGATAAACGAAATTTGCATCTGGCAGCACTGTTTGTGCCTGGCTTGTGAGATGGAGGTCGATAACTTAGGGTCACTTTGTGGTAAAAATGATCGACTCAATTTTCAATAAACAAATTTTAATAAATTAAAAAAAAAAGACGAACGCTCAAAACAAAAAGTTGCTTCGTCAATGAAAAGTTCATTCATGCTTTTTTTGTTATTGACCACTTATCCCAGGCCCGTATTGGAAATTAATTTTTCTTTTTCACTGAGAAAGTAGTTGTACCATAGTACTTTTTTGTACCATTTGAAATTTCAGTTGTGTATCACTGTTTTTCTTACTTTTAATAAAAAAAATATTTCGATTTTTTCATAACAATAATTTGAATGTTGTAAAATAATTTAACCTGAAAATTAATAGATCATATCTTTTTGTACAAGTTACAATTTAAAAGACCGAAAAAGTATAAGAATCGTGATTTTAAAACATTTTAATGTATTCCTTGGTTATTGAATATACATATTTTTAATTTTCAGATGGATGTATTGGACGTATCCGATATTTTCATACTTGGTCAAGAGTTGAAAAATAAAGGTGAAATACAAAAATATTTGGCGCTTTACAAAGAAAGAACTGGTATCGAGCTATCGACTGGCAAATCTCGGTCTTTTGAGGTTGCAAATATGAAGAAACCTGAAGGTTGTGAACTGGATTATTATGAATACCAATATCACTGTCCCATGAATGGAAGAACAGCTGAAAAAAATGCGAGGTAAGAATAACAAATTATCAATA
Source organism: Thereva unica (assembly GCA_949987705.1). NCBI lineage: Eukaryota > Metazoa > Arthropoda > Insecta > Diptera > Therevidae > Thereva > Thereva unica. The sequence continues at coordinate 56,675,746 of OX465282.1, forward strand.
TCGATACATACATATATTTGATAACAAATGATTTATAATTATATTGTTTTAGGATCCAAAGAACTGGATGCAAAATGCATGCAAAATACAGAGCAACCAAGAAGAAAGATGCTTACGTCCTTCACAGTTGCTACGCCAAACACGATCACAGTTCTCCTCAGGGGAAAGCTTTCGAGTATTGACATTAATTAATTTTATTTTGTTACAGACTTGCTTGTCGACCAATCTTTGCGGAAATTGAAATCGTGTCTTTTCGATGGCAACAACTTTGACAATCGCATGGAGCAGCTACCAGACCTCGTTAGCTATTGGGAGGTTGATATTGAAGTGCAAATCAACGCATGGTTTGAAGTAGATGATAGGCTGCTGCTGCGACCTGCCGCTAAACTGTCGTCTGAACCTACATCTGATCCTCCATCTAAACCTCCTCCTGAACCTTCATTTGAACCTTCATCTGAACCTTCTTCTGAACCTCCTTCTGAATCTTCTTCTGAACCTTCTTTGAGACCTATCTTCGATCCAACCTCTAAATTTCCTTGTGTACCTACCACTGTACCTACTGGGAAACCTTCCATGGATCCAATCTCTGAACCTCTCTTTGAAACTTCTGAACTTACCACTGATCTTAACACAGATGTCGATTCTGAAACTGAATATGAAATTTAACCTAAATCCATCTCTGAACCAGTACAGCAATCATACAACAAGGTGTCTATTATCACTCAAGCAAGAATTGTTACTCATTTTCTACCATCGACGATAAGGTAATTTTACCGACCAAACGCAACTCGAGGGGACGATCAAAAGTCAAAAAACAAAAAACGGCTATTGGATTACCGAGGCAAGAGGTAACAGAGCCAAAAAATCTTGAATCGAGGCAGTTGCGTAGTAGCAAACGCAAATTAATGTAACGATTTTTCTGCGTTACGGGGCTGCGTCGTGCATTCCTCTCGGAGATGTTTCTTAATAGAAAAACAATAGGCACTGTCGATTCTGAAACTGAATCTGAAATTGAACCTGAATCCATCTCTGAACCAGTACAACAAAGTGTCTATTATCACTCAAGCAGGAATTGTTACTCATTTCAATCTTTTTTGTTTTAAAACATTCTAAAATAAAAAATAAATAATCTTTTGTATAAAGAAATATTATGTATTTAATTGTTCATTATATTTTTTTATTTAATCTATAAGTAATAACAAAATGCAGGAATTCAAATTAATATTATTGCCTATATTATTATACTTCTGAACTTACCACTGATATTAACTCTGATGTCGATTCTGAAACTGAATCTGAAATTGAACCTGAATCCATCTCTGAACCAGTACAACAATGTGTCTATTATCACTCAAGCAAGAATTGTTACTCATTTTTCTACCAACGGTGATAAGGTAACTTTACCGACCAAACGCAACTCGAGGGGACGACCAAAAGTCAAAAAACAAAAAACGGCTATTGGATTACCGAGGCAAGAGGTAACAGAGCCCAAAAATCTTGAATCGAGGCAGTTGCGTAGTGGCAAACGCAAATTGATGAAACGATTTGACTGACATAAAAACGCGACACTCGAAACACTCGAAAAATTTCGATTTTCTTCGAGTGTCTGGAAAAATGTGGCAACGTCGCACATTTCCAGAGTGTCGAGTGCATTCGAGTATCGCGTTTTTTTGAGTGTTTCGAGTGTCGCGTTTCGCGTTTTTGTGTGCCGTTAGACACTCCAAAGGAGAAACATATTTGATTTCTAAATTTTTCCTAGCTGGAATTACTTTTTATAAAAGTAATAATTCACGTTTTAGTCATCAGCACTTTCATCAAAGTTGCCGTAATTAATTATCTCATCTACCCTGTAATTTTCAATTATATAGTGGCTTATATTTCTTCCTATAAATATTCAATTATTTAGTAATGCACAAAGTAATGGATAACACATTACCCTCATAGGACATCCTAGGGTAAATGTAATCGATGTTGTAACTTAAAATGTAATGAACGGTAATAGATGTAATGCAATACCACATCAAAGCAGTAATCATTATATTTACTGCTGGGAATATAGGTAATTTACGCATATGAGTTATTTATTTACATATATTACAAAAAGTGTACATTGAAATATATCCATTTTATTTTACAGAAGACTATTCTACGGCTTTGCAAAGAGAAAATGACGCCGAGAAATTTTCCAGCAACGAGGCTATGGAATTTTATAGTGCTGAACAACGAAAAAAGCGCAAACATCCCGTTGCAGTTCTAATGGATACTAACGAATTTGATTTTAATTCGTATGTTTCGCTTACACAAAATCGTAAGATCTAGAATTTTGTCATTAATTTTTATTTTTTAACTAAATTTATCGTATGCAGCAAACTCACCGATAGAAGATAACCTAACAGAAACAGAAAACTTGAAAAATGTAATAGTATTACAGCCTAGAATAGCAACTTCGGTAATATTAATTCCCTCTTTTTCTTTCTGCGGATTTATACTAGGAATTGCCTTTACAATTTTAGCAAATCAACAACACTGCTCTTGTGGTTATTCACAGCAAATGGGCTGGCGTACACGGATCATCAATCAACAATCAACACAGTGGATTTGTAGGAGAGGGGGTAAAAGGGAAGGGACGAGGTGTTGTAACATCTTCAACAAAAATTTTTGGCGTGAAAACTAACACATACACAATGTGCTTCTTCTTACTATTTGTCTTCTTGTGTTTTAGCTCTGATATTTGGCATACGTAATTCGTTGTTCAAGAGGTACACATCATCTTCAAAGGATTAGTGACAGAGAATTGTTAACAAACAATATTTAAAATCGAGAAAAATTTTTTTACTTTAAAGTTGGTAAATTCAATTAAATTTATCTATAAACATTATAACAACTACTAATATCTTGTTTTTATTATAGCAGTGTTAATTTAGCTATAAACTTTTATAAAAACTACAAATTTTTGTTTTTTATTAAAACAGTGTTAGTTTAGCCGTAAACATTATTAAGACTTATTTAAGGAGTGTTTACAAGCAAATTTAGTTTATCTACATTTATAAAAACTATAAATTTTTAACTTTTTTTTACATACAAATGGCAGACAATTGGACGAAAGAACAGACACGGGCGCTGATCCATTTGTATCGGCATTGTGAGTGCCTGTATAATGTGAGGCATGTTAATTAAAAATAGAAGAAATCAAAAATTATTATATCTGCAAGCAGAGTTACAGAAGATAAAACCTGAAGTGACGGTGGCAGCTATAAAAAATAAAATAAGGACTCTTTCAACGCAAGTGTCAAGGGAAAGACAAAAGATGCGGAACTCCGCAAGAGGTGGCGCTGGTACCGATGAAGTCTACACCTCAACGTTATGGTACTTCAAAGATTTGGAATTTCCTTTCCATTTAAATGATGAGAAAACAGGAACTTCCACTGCTCCTCCGGAGGTAAGCACATTAGCATTATGTTTCCATTTCAAATTATAACTTTTGTTTTATTATAGATAAATAATAACAATGCTAGGTGCCGCGAAATTGACAAAGAAGAAGAGGCGGTGGAAATTCAAATTTCGGTAAGTCAATTCATCATTGCTATTATTTAAACAAATAATATTTTATATATGTATATTTTCCAGAAAAAATCTAGAGTGAATAAGGCGGCCGACAAGACAGAGTTGCGTGATCATGTTCACCGCTCGATAGAAGCTGTGAACGCTATCATCCATGAGGCAAAAACAAAAGAGGATAAATTCGGCGAGTTTTTGGCAGCGGAATTAAAAACCCTACAATTAGAGGAGACTTATGATGAGGTAAAAATGGTCATATTGCGTGTAGTTACCGATGCCAAAAAAAAGAAAGGCAAAAAATATCATCCAGCACCCACCAAGAAATGTCCGCTATTTGGAGGGAAAGACCGTCTGCCCCCTCGACTCCTATTAATATGCTTTCAACGTCCACGTCGTCGTCGTTTGGTTCCTCATTTGGGAACAATGAATTAGCAGCTACTTGGGCTAATGAAAGTCCAAATGTTAAAATACATGACGTCCAAATTGTAAAGGAGGCTGATTATCCACCAACCAATAACCAGGATATTTTGGCAATAGCCTGTAATAACTTATTTGATTAGAGAGTATTTAAAAAACAGCATATGAATGGGATAGTGATATTTCTTTTTGATATGTTGAATTAATTTTTTTATTTTTCCTTTTTTAAATGAATTTCCCTTTTCTTCATTAACTTAAGAACTTTGTAATATGAGAGTATTTATGAAACAGTATATGAATTTAATAGAGCAATTCCTTTTTGATATATTGAATTAAATGTTTTATTTTCCCCTTTTAAATGATTTTCGTACTTATTCACTTCACTTGAGCGCTACTTCGTACGAGGGTTGTTCTATTTCTTAATAAGCCGTTACAAAAGTTAATATTTGTCTGAAATTGTTGTTGCTGTTGTTTTATTTTTTACTAGTCTGGAACTAGTGAATCCGAAAGAGTTTGCTTTCTTTTTATTTTATTTTATTTTATCGCCAAGCAAGGCACTTAAAACAAATGGATTACATTAGATACAAAAAATACGTAATAATTAACGTAAAAGGAACATTGTGAGTATTTAAGTATTAAACTAAGATCTAAGTCTAAGTGTTAGTGAGAAATCAGGAGGACAGTAGGGAAGTTAGTTTTCTTTTATAGGACATTTTATTAATTGAGGGAGAGTAACAGGCTGCGTAGGTATTGAAGATAGTGCAGCACCTGTTAACAGGCTCGTTTCTACCATATTCAGTGCGATGCGGGTACTCTTTAAGTAATTTGCAATGTCTTGTTTGTCGAGTATCGTTAAATTTGATGGCGTCCGACAAGAACTGTACCTTGAGGTTATTGTTCAGGACATCCAGGGTAAAACAAGATATGAGTAATTTCCGCCTAAGGGATAGAGGTAAGAGATCAAGGATTTTGAGCCTGTCCGTATAGTGAGGAAGGTTGTGAAAATCCGAAGGATTATAAAGGTTCCTAAGCGCGAAAAGAAGGAACTTCTTTTGGACAGATTCTATTCGATTTACACTAATTTGAAATATGGGATCCCAGATCTGGCAAGCATATTCAAGAATAGGACGGACTAATGAGCAAAACAAGGCTTTAGTAACCCATACATTGTCGAATTCTTTAGCTCTTCTCTTAATAAAGCCTAACAGCTTATTGGATCTGGCAATAATTTTATCATAGTGTAAGTTAAAGTTTAACTTGCTGTCGAGGACAATGCCTAAATCAACAATGTGATCGACATGATCCAAGACATTGTCATTGAGATAATAATATTGCAGCTGTTTTGTTCTTTTCCTGGAGAAGGTAATTACGTGGCACTTACTGGTGTTAAGAAGAAGATTGTTAGTGGTGCACCAGTCTTGTAGTGCATTAAGTTTCGACTGTAAAAAGGATACATCAGTTTGAGACCTTATAGCACTATAAATTTTTAAATCATCGGCGTAAAAGAGGTGCGGAATGCCATTTAATTTCTCAGATAGATCGGAAATGAATATGTTGAATAGAAGTGGCCCTAGGTGGCTGCCCTGTGGTACACCTGAGGTTACATTGATTTCTTTCGAAAGGAACTCTTGAAATCTTACCACCTGAGTTCTCCCGTTAAGATAGGATGTTATCCAATCCAGAAGGGGGCCGGATATCCCAAATCTTAATAGTTTCGTAAATAAAATGTGGTGGTCTACCCGATCAAATGCCTTGCTGAAATCAGTGTAGACAGCGTCAAACTGCTGGCCCTGTTCCATACCGCATAGCAGTTCGGAGGTCAGAATCATAAGATTGGACGTGGTGGAACGACCTTTTCTGAAACCATGCTGCTGATCGTTTAGGTTCGGAGCAATTAGAGGGGCAATCTTGTCATAGATAAGTTTTTCAAATAGTTTAGGTATAACAGATAGGATAGCAATGCCCCTATAGTTGTCTACCGCATGTTTATCACCTGATTTAAAGATTGGTGTGAGGTAGGATTTCTTCCATACCGAAGGAAACTTACCGGTAGTTAGGGACTTGTTAAAAATTAGGTGAAGAGGGGAAAGAATGAGTTGGGCGTGGTTCTACAAAAAACTTGCGGGTAGACAGTCCGGACCGTGACCTTTATTGACCTCCAGATCTATTAGACCTGTCATTATATCTTCGGGCGATAGAGATATGTTGTCTATAAGGACCGTGGTCACTGGATGCTCTCTTGGGACAGTGTGCGAAGTCGAAGAAATGGGGGAGAAGATTTCACTGAACCTGTCCGCAAACATGTTGGAAATTTCTTGAGGGAGTGAGGACTGTGTGACACCGTTTGTCATTGTTGACAGATAACCTGATGTTTTTCGTTTTAGATTAACGAAATCAAAGAATTTTTTTGGATTACTTATGATATTTTCACCGACAGTCCTTGCGTAGGTAGTATAGGCCTCCCGTGACCTATGATTAAATTCTGCGGCTAACCTGGCGTATTCCGATTTCTGCTCAGCACTAACATTGTTGTTAGTTTTCACTACGCGGTACAATTTATTTCTCCTATTGCGAAGAGACCGAATGTTTTTGTCAAGCCATGGTTCTGTCAGTTTATCCCTTTTTTTGATTTTGGGTACGAATCTGCCAATGGTGTTGAAAATAACATCGTAGAATCTAGTAACTAACTCGTCAATATCATCACTGTCAAGCAGATCCTCCCAGTTAATAAGGGATAGTTCAGTGCTAATACCAGCATTATCAGCATTCTTAAAATCGTAGACTACAGAGTTGTTAAAGGAGGCAAGATAATTAGTTATTGTAGAGCTGATCTCAACGACCCATGCGGAATGATGGGTAGTATTGTTAAATAGATTCTCCTCTTCAGAGGCTGGAAGTACCTTCGAATCCTCATAGAGGTTGGTAAAGATTAAATCCAACCATTTACCGTTTGAATTTGGTTGGCTAATTACCTGTTGTAAGTCGTTGCTGTAAAGATTGTCGATAAACTTAATATCGACGGGGTTTGATACATTAATCGGAAGCAAATAACTGTCTTCCTCGTCACGAATAAAAGATATATTAGGCCTATTGAAATCGCCTATGATTAATATATCTTTGTTATCGCTGGATATTTCATCTATTATATGAATCACATTATCATATATAGATTCGTCGGAGTTTGGAGGTAAGTAAAAAGAACCGATGACAATGTGTTTCTTACTGAACTTTACTCGTACTAAGATATGCTCAAATGATTGTGACGATGTGGTCGCGATCGGTTCACTATTTAAGAAGTCTTTGACAGCTATGAGGACACCACCTCCTCTTGAGAGACCGGTAGATATGTAGTCTCTATCGCATCTATGAATTGACCAGCTGCCATCCAAGATCTCCTCATTAAGGAAGGAGCCATTCAACCAAGTCTCGGTTAACACTAGCACATTGAAGTCACACGATTTGGAGTCGATAAAAAGATCCTTCAGTTTGCCTCTCATCCCACTGCAGTTATGATAGAAAAGCCTTAAATTATCAGAGGATGTTGGCTTAGAATGACGGGCTTGGGGACGGTTAGAATTTGTGGGGGAAGCTAGTTAAGGACGATAACATCTATTTGATTCGTCCCGGCTTCTTTGAAGTTGGGAGATATGTTTTGCTCTGACATGAGACGCATATGCCGAAAGGTCCTCCCAAGTCTTGCACCACATTGCTTGTTGTGTGTGAAAGTAGCTTGAACTACTCTCTCTCATTAAAGTCTGTGGCCCTCAGGACCTCAGGCTAGGGGTAAACTGGGAAGTTGTCAATGTCAAATGACATAAAACTTGAGAATCTTATGTTTTGCGATCAGTAAAACTTAGGATTAAGCATATATAGGTGTGATCATATATTGCATAAACTTTGCTGACGGTGGTGTTTGTTGTTAAGATACCAACGGAGAAAACAAAGATGGCCTAGACATAATTACAGGTGAATGTTTGCATGGAAGATAAACTTTTGGATCAATGAAAGGAGGTAAGTTTGGGTATACCCACAGAGATGCTTACACATGAAGAACAGAAGGAATTAATTGAAGACAACATGATAATAAGCCCAAAGATTAGATCGAGATTTCAATCTGAAGTTTCAAAGTGTTTAGTTTCAAAATGCAAATTTTCTAATAAAAATACACTGTATTTAAACTTTAAACCGTTGGCAACTTTAAAATTTAAAATAGTTTAAAACTGTGAAATGTAGATTTTAAAAAATTTACTTGCAGTGAGACAGCATAACACTTACATGCAAAGATCGGTCATTTAACACATTCAGAAAAGTGGTCAGGAGTGGGAGCCCGTTCAACTCATCTTTTTCGAGTACCTACTATATATAACATTTCTATTTAAAGTCGAAGCAGATGAGTTGAAAGGACTTCTGTGTTACACCACCAGGAGTCCCTTACAGCTATAGGCAACAATACAAACCGATTTATTCTCGTCTCTGGAGATGAACGCATAGATTTTATGGAAATTATTTTAGCTTAAGCATAAGAAATTTCCTAAGCAAAAAACTGAAAAGTCGAAAACATTCCTTTGAGTATAATAGCCTACCACTAGCCATGATATCTAGGCAATAGCTTGTGCTAATATATTTCAAGAAGAAAATAAAATACTTTTTCCAAAATTATGTGTAAGAAAAGATATAAATTTTTATAAAATTTTTTTTTAATATAATTAACTAAAATATAAGTTTAAATTACATGTAGAATCTTTATTTAAATTTTTCCTTCTTTAGAGAAGTAATCTTTAAATACCGATCGCACTTCTTCATTTCTGCCGATTGATATTTCGTGAGTCGGTTCCACTTCAGAAGATTCGTTCACATAAGATGAGCTGTTGCCTTCGAAGCCACTGATGCTTTCAACATACCAATTGCTGTTAGTTATTAAAAAATTGTGTAAGACACAGCATGCTTGCACAATTGTGGTGGTTTTCTTTTCGTCCAAATTTATTTGCTTCTGGAGAACTTGAAATCGATTAGCCAATATTCCGAACGCTCTTTCGATATTCTGTCGGGCTCTTCTTAAACGGTAGTTAAATGTGATTTTTTCTGGGTCCCTCGTTGTAAATGGATATGGAGTCAATAAATGTTTCAACAGCGGGAATGCGTTATCCCCAATAAACACGTATGGCGCAACTCTTTTATCGCCAAATTCACTCAGCGAGGGAAGGTATTGTTCGCTTTTTTGCAGGATTTTCATAAAATCCGATCGGTTCAGTACTCCACCATCACTTATCCTCCCATTACATCCAATATCCACAAAAGTGAATTTGGCGAACGCGTCTGCAACAGCTAGAAGCACTATGCTTTTGAATCCCTTATAATTATAGAATAGTTGAGCATTGTGCTTTTTTGGTTTAAAAGCAATATGTTTGCCATCAAGAGCCCCCAAGCACTGGGGGAATTGCCAACGGTATTCAAATTGTTTTGCAATCTGCACCCACTCAGAAGTGTCTGGAAACTATCAAATCGTTATAATAATTATAGTTTTGCTGATTATATAACATACCTTTAAAAACAAATCTTTGCCGTTCCTGTAAATGGACTCGCATACTTCCATCACAGCTTTAGCAATGAAACTTTCTGACAATTTTGTGTTGTGGTCCAATTCTTTAAAAGTTTCGCCTGTTGCCAGAAACCTCAGGGTAGCAGCTAGTTTTTCTGCAGCCGGTATGCCAGATCGCATGTTTGTACTCTTCCTGCTAATATCAACTTCAATGAGAGACAACAGCCTGCGGTAACAAGCTTCGTCCATTCGCAAATACGATTTGAACCTATCACCATCAAAAGATAATTGGTACTCAGTTAATAGAAATTGGATATTTCCACATTCTGCCCTTGCTTCACGCCATTTTTTAGTCCAGCATCTTTTTTGTTTCGGTTCGTTCTCTTCCTCGCTAATTTCATCAGCATCTGATAACAAATCCAAGGATAATGCCAACAACTCTAATGCGGCCTTTGCTTTCAACAAATCCATTTGTAAAACTAAAAGAAAAAATGCGGACAGAATTAATTTTTTTTACAACTATTAGTCCGCTGAAATTAGTCAAAAAATCGCTATTTTAAAGACCAGTACCAAGTAAAGGATTTGGGTTGTCTAAACATGATTTTAACAGCCCGCAGTTCGAAAAAGGGTTGTTTTTGAGGAGATCGTGCCTTTAAGAGATTTTTCCCCTTTATCTCTGTTTAAAGGAGAAACTATACATTTTGGTCAAAAACGTTGTAGAGCATAAAATTTCCTACAAATTTTACTTTACTTTAGACAACCCAAATCCTTTAGTTGGCACTGGTCTCATAGCTGTGGGAAAAATTTGTTTAATTTTTCCTAATTTGAGGGGACTATCATATAATTTTTGTACAATATTAAACAATCAATCAATCACTTCACTTTACAAAAAAATAAATTTTACAGATTGTATAAAAATTTAGAAATAACTAAACTTGTTCAATCCCAACCAAGGATCTTTCTAAATTACCTACAAAAAAACAATACTAAATTTATAAAACACTTAACGTATACTATACTCAAAAAACGTCAATACAGTAGTTGGAATAGCAGGCGGGAGATATTTTGTCGTCTACTTAAAAGTAGGCGGTGGAATATCTCCAGCCTATAAAAGGCGAATGCAACTAACGACCGTACACACTCGTTCATTTTCCGTCAACATAAGTAGCAGTGTTCTCTTAAATACAAGTGAGTAGTGGAGAATTTGTTGATACATACACGGTACACCACATGTTTGTTGTTCTTTAGATAAAACACTCATCCTTGAAACACATGACACTTTGCCTACATGTTATTTATCCAATTTTTATACGGGTTCATAAAAATCATTCACATTGCTGTTTATTGTTGTTCTTTTTTTGTTACTGATTAAAAAATAAAGATATTTGTTTGTTAAAATTGATTAAACTGATTAAAAATAAAGATAATTGAATTTAATGTTAACCATCACGTTTTTAGTTCCTCATTTTTTTCCCCCAATGCAAATTATCATTTTGTTGATTTTGCATTGAACAAAACTTTTAAGTAATTTTTTCATAAATTAATTTTATATCAATGTACATATATTGCAAATATTTTATTATATTACTGCTTACCTTAATTTATTTTAAAATATCTCTTTCTCTCGAACTGTTGATGCTAAATGGCATTAGATGATTAACAAAATCTATTCATTTAAAGTAGGTAGTCGCAACTATGGTATCAGATTGCGTTAGGTACTATAAAAAAAATGTAGTTCACAGTACATATGTACAGTAAAATTTTGAAATACTGAATCCGAGATCGTAATCGTAATTTATTTCTAAAAATATGACATATTCGTTACAAGTTAGTCAAATCCAGCACTGTTGATGTCAAATAGCATTTCCTATCATTTCGATGATCAACAAAAAGTGTACGCATGGTACGCGTCTCAAGAGGGCGGATTACCATTTTCTTCGAAACCCCCTCGACATGGGTATCAAATGAAACGGTATGATAAGTAGAATACAATAACCAATATAGTATACTCAATAAAAAGTTAGATCCCCCGAGGCCACCTCAAGAGGACGCATTACCATTTTCTTCACAACCCCCACGACATGGGTATCAAATGAAAGGGTATGATAAGTAGAATACAATAAGCTATGTCTTTATATCCATGGCGGCTGTCTCAAGAGGGCGGACTACCATTTCTTCACCGCCACCTCGACATAGGTATCAATTGAAAGGGTATCATAAGTAGAATACCATAAGCGATATAATATACTCAATATATGGTTAGATCCATGGCTGTCATCTCAAGAGGGCGGATTACCATTTTCTTCTCAACCGCCTCGACAAGGGTATCAAATGAAAGGGTATGATAAGTAGAATACAATAAGCAATATAATATACTCAATAAATAGTTAGATCCACCGAAGCCACCTGAAGAAGACGCATTACCATTTTCTTCACAACCCCCACGACATGGGTATCAAATGAAAGGGTATGATAAGTAGAATACAACAAGCAATATAGTATACTCAATAAAAAGTTAGATCCACCGAGGCCACCTCAAGAGGACGCATTACCATTTTCTTCACAACTCCTTCGACATGGGTATCAAACGAAAGGGTATGATAAGTAGAATACAATAAGCTATGTCATTATATCCATGGCGGCCGTCTCAAGAGGGCGGACTACCATTTCTTCACCACCACCTCGACAAAGGTATCAATTTCTGGCAAGGACGTCGAGCTCTTTGCAGACATCAATAACTTGCATCAAATTGTGGATCATCCCACAAGAGTCCCTGATGCTGCTGGTCAAGGAAGATATCTCCTTGATCTTTTCCTTACTTCCCATCCAGCGCGATATACTGTCACAGTTGATTCACCTCTCGGCAATACGGACCACTGCTTAGTTAGCGCTAGCTTCCCATTCAAATTTCCCACCCCTCCCAAACCAGTTAAAAGAACTGTATGGCATTATGGGAAGGCCAATTGGCTGGGGCTTATTAATTTTTTCCAATCTACTGACTGGAACCTGTGTTTCCGAAACAAAAACGTCAACGCTGCCGCTATCCGTATCTCTAGGATCATACAGGCAGGAATGCATTTGTTCATTCCTCATACAACTAAATCTGTGAAGGCTAGGCCCAACAGATGGTTTAATCAGGAATGTATGAATGCAATCAGAAATGAAGAAGCCGCCTTTCGAGCTTACAAGAGCTCCCCGAGTGAATCGCTCCGTTTAGAGTATATAAAACTGAGAAATTCGTGCAAAGTCACCATCAGGAATGTCAAAAATTCATTTGACAACAAATTGAGAAGTAAACTCCTTAATGCAACCTCTGGTAGCAAGAACTTCTGGTCCTTGGTAAGCTCCATCAAGAAGAATTTCACTTCATCCACAACTCCTTCATTCATCCACGATGAGAAGGTGATAACAGACAGAAAATCCAAGGCCGATTTATTAGCATCTCTGTTTGCTGCCAATTCTTCTTTACCCCAAACTGATATGCTACCCCCAGTTCTCGAGCACAGCGCTCATTTAATACCCAGGGTTTTCTTCAGAACTCGCGAGGTGTACAGGTGCCTCAAGGAGCTCGATGTCAATAAATGCACTGGACCCGATAATATACCCCCTGTCGTCTTAAAACAATGCGCATCACCTTTGGCTAAACCTCTGCGCAAACTTTTTGCTCTATCATACTCCTCCGGAGTTTACCCAGACTCCTGGAAACTTGCCCATGTCCAGCCAATACCGAAAAAAGGTAACAAAAAGCTAATGGGATACCTAGAATCCAACCAACTTATCAACGACAAACAATACGGCTTCCGACAAAAAAGATCCACTGGTGATCTTTTAGTTTGCCTTACCGAACACCTCAGCCGTAGTCTGCATGGATCCGGTGAGTCTAGTCTGGTTGCTCTAGATATCTCCAAGGCTTTTGATAGAGTATGGCACTCAGCCTTGTTAGCTAAACTCAAAGCTATTAGAATTGACTCGCTTCTGTATAAGTGGGTTGAAAGTTTCCCTTCCGGCCGTTCAATTAAGGTAGTATTGGATGGCGTCAAATCTGAATCTCACCCCATTTCTGCGGGGGTCCCCCAGGGTTCAATTTTATCACCGGCCCTATTTCTCATCTTTATAAATGACCTGCTTTCAATCCCCTCCAACCCACTTCTCAGCTTCGCTGACGACGGTACTTTACGTTACTCGTACAGCTACGATACAAGACAGACTCATGCCAGATCCTGTCTTGATGATCGGGAAATTATGTCCATCTCTGTTAATAACGACATTGAACTCATTCTAGAGTGGGGAAAGAACAATCGTGTTGATTTCAACCCCGACAAAACCAAGCACTGTCTTATTTCAAAGAAAAAGATCAACACCTCACCATCCTTGAAAGTGGATGACGTGGTACTAAAGGCCGATCCATCCCTACACATCCTAGGTGTGACATTAGCCAAAGACTTGCGATGGAATGACCACATATTCCAAATCGCAAAACAAGGATCCCAGTGCTTGGGATTTCTTAAGAGGTGCAAGTTCCTCCTCCAGCCATCGGCCCGTGCTGTTATTTATAAATCCTACATTCGGCCTCTTCTCGAATAAAACTCCCTCGTTTGGGGCGGCGCTCCAATAACCACCTTAGCATGTTTAGATAAGGTCCAAAAAAGGGCCCTTAAGTTAATTAATGACGATACCGCTTGCTCCACCATCGACCCCTTGAGCCACCGTAGGAATGTAGCAGCACTGACCAAATTTTATCGCTACTATCATAGTGACTGTTCCTCCGAGCTAAACGCTCTCCTGCCTCCACGGCAATCCTATACCCGCAACACCAGATTAGCCCACTCGTCTCACTCCCTCCACCTGCAACTCCCCCTTTCACGCACTCAACAAGATATGAATTCGTTTGTAAATAGAACAACTCGACTGTGGAATAATCTCTCGCAGTCAGTTTTTCCGAGCTCCTACAACATCCAAGAGTTCAAACGCAGGGTTCATCACCACCTTCTTCAATACACCCTGTACCTTTATAATCCTTACCCTATTCCCCCTCCCTCCCTCCCGTACTAAGCTTACTGCTAGACATTGCACCATGACGTGACAAATGACATGACGGACTAGTAGTACAAAGGGAGACTCCTGAGCTTAGCACTGCCACATAAAAAAAAAAAAAAAAAAAATTGAAAGGGTATCAGAAGTAGAATACCATAAGCGATATAATATACTCAATATCTGGTTAGATCCATGGCGGTCATCTCAAGAGGGCGGATTACCATTTTCTTCACAACCCCCTCGACATGGGTATCAAATGAAAGGGTATGATAAGTAGAAGACAATAAGCAATATAGTATACTCAATAAATAGTTAGATCCACCGAGGCCACCTCAAGAGGACGCATTACCATTTTCTTCACAACCCCCACGACATGGGTATCAAATGAAAGGATATGATAAGTAGAATACAATAACCTATGTCTTTATATCCATGGCGGCCATTTTAAGAGGGCGGACTACCATTTCTTCACCACCACCTCGACATAGGTAGATATCAATTGAAAGGGTATCATAAGTAGAATACCATAAGCGATATAATATACTCAATATCTGGTTAGATCCATGGCGGTCATCTCAAGAGGGCGGATTACCATTTTCTTCACAACCGCCTCGACATGGGTATCAAATGAAAGGGTATGATAAGTAGAATACAATAAGCAATATAGTATACTCAATAAATAGTTAGATCCATGGCGGTCATCTCAAGAGGGCGGATTACCATTTTCTTCACAACCCCCTCGACATGGGTATCAAATGAAAGGGTATGATAAGTAGAAGACAATAAGCAATATAGTATACTCAATAAATAGTTAGATCCACCGAGGCCACCTCAAGAGGACGCATTACCATTTTCTTCACAACCCCCACGACATGGGTATCAAATGAAAGGATATGATAAGTAGAATACAATAACCTATGTCTTTATATCCATGGCGGCCATTTCAAGAGGGCGGACTACCATTTCTTCACCACCACCTCGACATAGGTAGATATCAATTGAAAGGGTATCATAAGTAGAATACCATAAGCGATATAATATACTCAATATCTGGTTAGATCCATGGCGGTCATCTCAAGAGGGCGGATTACCATTTTCTTCACAACCGCCTCGACATGGGTATCAAATGAAAGGGTATGATAAGTAGAATACAATAAGCAATATAGTATACTCAATAAATAGTTAGATCCATGGCGTTCATCTCAAGAGGGCGGATTACCATTTTCTTCACAACCCCCTCGACATGGGTATCAAATGAAAGGGTATGATAAGTAGAATACAATAAGCCATATAGTATACTCAATAAATAAAGTAAATGCACGTGTTTAATTATTTCATGCTATTAACGAAACATCTTGACTGATCCATATCACTTCTTTTTGTTATAAGTGTGTTTTAAACTGTCCCAATAAATAATTTCCGCGCCCACGAACTTCTAATTCACATTTTTAATGTTTTTTTGGTGGGATAGAACTTACTCTGAATGTTATTCGAAAACATTATCCGGAATATACAGAATATAAGCATAAAATATTTTTGCAAAATCACATTAAATTTGCCTCATTTCGTTTACATACGAAAAGGTAAGCATATTCTTTATTACAAAGATGAATACTTATATCGTGCAATAATATGTAACATATTTTTAATATAAAAACGCTGCTACGCAAGAAAAAAAAGAAGGCGCAACGGACACTTTCATTTTGTAAAAGCAGTACTGCAAGACCAGTTAAAGATGTCGTTGTATTTTTAATATTATTATTGACAATACTTAATAATTATGGTAGTTCAATCAGTTATAATGTTGCTGAAGAATTAGAGACGGAGATGACTCTAACTGCTTGTGACGATGAAAAATATATCCCATCTAGTATTAGAGAAAGTAATAATTTATGCACCAATGTTGCTTTTGATAATTATGATAGGTTCGTTGATACCATCAATTGTAAAGACACTCTACATGATACTGTAGGATTGTTTACCAGTTTCTCCCAACAAACGATGATGATGAAATTGATGAGGCTAGTACATCTGTTAGCGAAATCGAATCTGCAAGCGATAATTGGTCGAGAGCATCCTTAACAACCACAGACATATGTGTCCAACGTCGTAGAAGACGCAGATTCGATTTTTTCTGTCGTGATATATCCCCATATCCGAAAAAGCCCAAGAAGAAAACAACGCTCTTGCCACTGGATGAAATCGTTTCTGTAATCAACACATGTAAGAATTCAAGAGATGACGCTAAGGACTTCATATGGAGTTTTTCCTATTCTCATTTACGATCAACGCCAATGTGGTTAGGTTTCCATAGTAAATTTTTTATATACAATAGTCCTATACAAATAGTCGATTATTTACCTCCATCAAATGATTCACCAACTTCGTATAAAGTAGTACACGAAACCATGAATATTTCACAAAAAATTGCTAAACAATGTAGTCAAGACCGAATTATTGTAAGTTATGATCTTGCAATTGCTAAAATGGCAATGCAAATACAGAATTGTGAAAGTCCGAGATTTGATAATTTATTCATAAATTTAGGAGCCTTCCATATACAAATGGCATTTTTTAAAGCTATCGGAACTTTCATCGAGTCCAGTGGTATTAGTGATGTTTTAGTTGATGCTCAAGTTTTAGCAGCTGGTTCCGTTAATGGTTTTCTATCTAGTAAACATTTCAATAGGTGCAAACGTATTCATCCGTTATTATCGGTTGCTCTGCAAAGTCTATTAATCGAATCCTTCATATCTACACATGATATTGACTCTTCTTTCTTAGCTGATAATTTGAACTATGTTTTGCAAACTCCAGTTGAGTGTACACAACCTCTTCAAATTTCTCCATCATTACAAGAAATAATTAATAAATATAAATTACATATTAAAGAGATATGTGCCGGAGAACACGGCAAAACAGCCCGATTTTATTTTCAATATATTGAGATGGTGAACCTTTACTTAAGATTTTCTAGAAGCATACGAAGTAGTGATTTCGATTTTTATATTGACTCTTTGTATAGCATGGCTGACTGGTTTTTCGTATTTAATCAACAAAATTATTGCCGATGGATTATTTTATATTGTTGTAATCTTATTCAATTGAAGAACACAAATTCCCAATTATTTCACGATTTTTTAAAAGGAGCGTTCGGTGTGAAACGAACTAATACCAATCTTTCTCGATCGCCGGTCGATTTAACATTAGAGCAAACTATTAACGCGGATGCTGCAAGTTCATTAACCGGCGTTACACATTTTAGTACATCAATAGCAGCCAGGCAGCGTTGGGCATTGAGCCACAGCATGCGTACAAAAATTATATCAAAAATAATTGATGAAATTAATATTTCGCAAGGTGATGATAGCCATCGTGAATTAGAGTATAGAAGATTAAAAAAAGATAGGGAAGCCGTCGATAATCTGATAACAAAATTTAAAGAATATATTAATCCGTTTGGCTTAAACGTAGATAAAGATAATTTGTATAATATTGTTACTGGTCGAATCCTGATCGATTTGAATCCAGAATTGTGAGAACAAAGGTAGAAAACTTTTCTTCAGAATGCTTAAAAAAAATAATTAAAAACGCTGATGGTGGTAAACAAACGCTTATAAAAATGGAAAGAGATGTCTTCGGTAGATTGTTAGCACTTGCTCTGAGTGATAAAATTAATCTCGAATGTTGTCTGTCTTATCCATTAGCACCAGCACCACCTGCATTGTTCCAGTGCACAGGTGAAATGAATAAAACAGATAAATCAGTTCTGGCTAAAAACTTAAAAAAAATGATCTCACCAGAATATCCATTATGTGTAGACATTGAAATAATTGATGGGTTTCATATGTTACACAAGCTAGGACCAGTAATGCCTCAAACATTCGGAAAAATGGCTGAATTTATATTAAAAAAATCTGTAACAGTACAGCTGCTGAGATCCATCTTATTTTTGACCGATATGTTATTCCTTCAATCAAAGACTCAGAAAGAATGCACAGGAATGAAACAGATATTCCATATACGATTATTGGGCCATCTCAAAGTCGACCAAATGATTTTTACAAAGCTTTGAGGAATAAAAAATTCAAAGAAGCTCTAATAGAATTTTTAGGACAATATTGGGGAAATTCAGACATCAATTATAGATAAAAAACAAATTTTTCTTACTGTCGGGATTAAATGTTATTCTTATTCTGTAAGTAACAATTCAATTATTAAAACTGAAGAAAAACAATTGGAATGTCTGCATGAAGAAGCTGACACACGAATAATGTACCATTTAAATAAGTGCGCTGATAACTCTAAAATTATGATCAAATCATCAGACACGGATGTTTTAATTATATTATTAGGAATTATCTTTAAATTGCTGCGTTTTGAAATTTGGTTATTAAGTTCATCAAATAGTAAAGACGGTGATGAATGTATAAATTGTACCAAATTAGCGAACATTTTAGATGAAAAAAAAAATGCAATGCACTGCCCGGTTTTCACGCATATACTAGTTGTGACTATACTTGCAGTTTCTTTAAGAAAGGTAAAGCGAAACCTTTTAATTTTTTGTTAAATAATGAAAAATATCAAAAAATGTTTGCTTCACTTGATAGTTTAAGTAATATCGAAGATAATGTGATAAAGGAAACAATTCAAAAGTATACTTGTGAAATGTACGGTATAAAATATTGCACAGATGTGAATTTATCGCGATTAATCATTTTTCAAAATAATTTTTCTGTTCATTCGACTCAAGAGGCCTTTTTAGATAAAATAAGAAATTATGATTCAAGTCTAATGCCACCTTGCTGGGAATCATTAAAACAAAAAATTCTCAGAACGATTTATGTGAATGCGATGTGGCAAAATTGTATGCAAAAACAATGTATTGTTATGGATTATGAAGAGTGTGGATGGATATACGATAAAGATAATATTACGATAAAGCCAAATATGTTTAATGGTAGTCCTACACCACTTCAAATAGAAGAGGTTATTTTTAATGACGATAGCAATGAATTTTACAATAAAGATAATAATGATGAAAATGCAGACAACAATGACGA
This sequence comes from Thereva unica, assembly GCA_949987705.1. Taxonomy (NCBI): domain Eukaryota; kingdom Metazoa; phylum Arthropoda; class Insecta; order Diptera; family Therevidae; genus Thereva; species Thereva unica. The sequence continues at coordinate 56,695,357 of OX465282.1, forward strand.
TAATGGCAATTTGGAGAATGATAGCGATGATGTAAATAATGAAGTAGATTTTAATGACGATAGTTGCATGTAGAATTAATGTTTAATCATTGTATGACACATTTGTATCAAATAAAATAATATATATGTTAACTACAGAAGTTGAAGCCTCAATTGATTCCCTTCTTCCTTACAGGAATTCTTAGGTATCACAACAACTAATCACATATTGAATACAAGATTGAAAGAAGTACTGTAGATGTTCTTAAAACTGTAATACGGAAAAAATGCAGAGAATTGATTAGATATTCATTCAATACATGTAGTACAGTCAAATTAAGCCGAAAAAAGCGAAATAGCGGCAATGGTCGGGTACAGGCTGAAAATTGGCACAGAGCTTCCTTTTAGGGTTCTTAATAAGGGGTTATAAAGTCTACCGATTTTCTACCCCGGGAACCTTTCTTTTTAGGGGGTTTTAGGGTCAAAATATCTGTTTTTTGCAAATGCATCTGAAACCGTAAGTCCTATCATAAAAAAATGTTCACAAAGTTTGTAGCTCATTTTTTTTTTTTTTTTTTTTTTTTATGTGACACACTAGAGACTTAGGGAAGGCCCCTTTGTACTGTCGACCATGTATTTATTTTTGAAATGTCGAATAGCAGCTCTAGTCGGAAGATAGAGAGAGAAGTGAAGGAAAGAACTGTCACAACCTAGCTGCGGTATTTTTATTTCACCTACTCCCAACCATTTCGCGACTCTGACATCAGGGCATCGAGAACAACTCGCTGGAGTGTTATGCCTCCTGAAACGAGTTGAATCTCATCAACCAACCGATGACATGCGCTTGGTGGAGCGGGGAAGAGAACTAGAGAAGGCTATGACAGAAGGAATCAGGAATGCAAAGAGGGAAGAAGAAAGAAGGAAAGTTATGTAGGCGGGAAATTGGGAAAGGCTAGGACCGTGGCACCGCCGGGAATCGAACCCGGGACCTCTGGGGATAGTAGTCAGGTGCCTTACCCCTAGGCTACCGAGGCCCCGAGGCTTTTCTACAAAAAATGTTATTATACATTTTCCCGTACGTATTGCCATTCATGAGATATCACCGTTTTAAAGATTTAAAATATTCATATGAACTCATTCACGACTTGTATAGGTTTTCCGACGTTCAAGTTGGACTACTTTTCTAATTTTTTCAGGGGTCATTCCTGGATGTATTTGGAGGAAAAATGTGTTCTAGATAGGGGGCTAACCAGTAAGATACAGGGTGTTCGCGAAAAAACAATGTCTTTTTTTGTCATTTATTTAGAGTTGAATAACTCCTAGACCAATTATCGTAAACCAATATACTTAGACTCATCATAGGTCAAAGTGTATTCTTTTATTTGATATAAAGATCAGGAACTTGAGTTGCTCCGTTTAGAAGATATGTAGGTTCAAAGCATGAGCGAAATGTTTAAAAGCCTAATGATATTTTTTATCTTATATTATTTCTTACAACTTCTTAATTGATTTTATGTTAATAAAGTTGTTTTTTAACGAATAATCACTTAAAATTTTGGTAAGAAAATGTAATAAAACTTGATTTGTGTAATTTATGATTTGATATTTATTTTCTCTGAAAACACAATTATGTACTTTTTTGCACTAAGATGATGATGAGTGCTACGTTTCTTCATCATTCTGTTCCAAAGACCCTTTCCAAATCTGATTCTGAATCATTTTCAGAGTCAAGTACAGCGGGAATCATTAAAGCAATTGCATCTTTCGTGAACGGCAATGTCTTTTTTTGGGAGTTGGTCTCATGCCAGTAATAGTCCCTGGCAATGGTACTTTAACATTGCCAAAATGCAGGACAAGCTTTTAGTTCGAGGTAGGGGGGTTCAATGTGAGTTTAAATTGGAGTTTTCCGGATCCCAACCCCCCCCCCCCCCAATTAGCCGCCATCTTCGAAAAGGTGGTGCAAATGGGATTTCCACTATATCTCCGTAACAGTACACCTTACAAAAAATTTGTTGGGGATATCCTAGCCCCTACACAACTCAAAAATAAAACCTTGTCCTGCATTTTTTCAATGTTAAAGTACCATTTCAATGGACTATAATCAGTGAATCAGAACTGAGTAAAAGCCTATTAATAATGTCCATCATTGGTGTTTCCAAATCCAGTTTCGATACATCCACTATTAGCCAGGTTTCACTTCTAAATTTTTCTTAGATAGCTTTTTCCCTCTCCTTTACAATATCCTTGTCGGCAGAAGATCTTAATTGCCACTTTTTCACTGTGAGTTTAGATGACAGGTTATTTTCCATCTTTAAATGTTTAAATTGTTCCTGGTGTGATTCATCGAAGCCCCACTTGCTAATTAGTTGTAAGGGGTGGCATTAATCTGTTCTGGGGTCACATAAAACTTTAAGTATGTACATAATATTGTTGCAGTAAGCAAATCTTGCAGATAATTTAAAACGGGTTTTTTCAAAAAGCAATAAAGCAATGTCTTATCATTAAAAAACACAGCGAAAAGTTTCAAAAGTGTGTGTTCTTAGCTGCTTCATCCAAATCCATTACAATATTCTTAAACAAGCCAGTGATCACAAAAATATGTACTTGTCAGATAGTATTATTGTTCCAATTTGGACCATTTGGTAAAAAAAACAGAAAATATACTTTAAATTGAATAAAAAATATCATTAGGTTTTTAAACATTTCGCTCATGCTTTGAACCTACATATCTTCTAAACGGAGCAACTCAAGTTCCTGATCTTTATATCAAATAAAAGAATACACTTTGACCTAAAAGATGAGTCTAAGTATATTGGTTTACGATAATTGGTCTAGGAGTTATTCAACTCTAAATAAATGACAAAAAAAGACATTGTTTTTTCGCGAACACCCTGTATCTTAGTGGTTAGCCCCCTATCTAGAACACATTTTTCCTCCAAATACATCCAGGAATGACCCCTGAAAAAATTAGAAAAGTAGTCCAACTTGAACGTCGGAAAACCTATACAAGTCGTGAATGAGTTCATATGAATATTTTAAATCTTTAAAACGGTGATATCTCATGAAAATACGTACGGGAAAATGTATAATAACATTTTTTGTAGAAAATTGTATGAGCTACAAACTTTGTGAACATTTTTTTATGATAGGACTTACGGTTTTAGATGCATTTGCAAAAAACAGATATTTTGACCCTAAAACCCCCTAAAAAGAAAGGTTCCCGGGGTAGAAAATCGGTAGACTTTATAACCCCTTATTAAGAACCCTAAAAGGAAGCTCCGTGCCAATTTTCAGCCTGTACCCAATCATTTCCGCTATTTTTACTATTTTTCCTGTACTAATGAGCATGAGCTATTTAATTACTTCAAACCAGTCGACAATTTTTTTCGAGTAAAATAAAAGTGTCGACTATTTTTTTTTATTAATTTAATAATAGTAGAATTAATTTAAAAAAAGAATTATTAATGTATTTGATAGATATATAAAAATAATCAAAGATTTAGGGACATTGAGTATACGAGCATACTCGTGTTCATTACTTCAAACCAGTCGACAATTTTTTTCGAGTAAAATAAAAGTGTCGACTATTTTTTTTTATCAATTCAATAGTAGTAGAATTATTTAAAAAAAAGAATTTTCTATGTTTTCAGCAGTATATCTTAATATTGAAGAATATAAAGCTAGCATACGTATCTGTTCGGGCGCTTTGATTCTTCGAACCAGGTCGACCGTCGGACCAAGGTAAATAAACAGTGTCGACCATTTTTTTAAGTTATCAGAGGGGTTTTAATTTCAGAATTACTAAAAAAAATTAATGTATTTGATTAGTTAAGAAAAATTACGCAAAAAATACCTTTGATTGTGGTCGACTCACGTTCGTGAATGAATTGAGGTTGTCGACCTTTGAAAACTCAATTCTACTCATGGAATACTTTAATTTACCGTTAATTTTTTTCATGTATTACAACCAGAAGTGAGGTCATAATTTTGCATGCGGGCAAAATCAGTCATTTTCAGGGGTGTCGACCTTTAGTTCTATGGTTTCTCAGACTATATTCAAAAAATTGTTCATGTATCTGATCCATAGGACTTTTATACGGCCGGCTCTCGGACTATAACATGTGTGAGAGAACGATCATTTGAGATGCACTTTGTCGAAGAGGTTTATCAGGAGCAAAATCATCCAGGTATATTATACCAGGTTTATCTCTACTCAAGTGCCCATAATCAAATGATAACAAATTTTTATTAAAGTTTTCTAAAGAAAATATTTTTTTTTTTTCGTATGCAGAAAAATAAAAATAATCTACAACTGATTTCTGTCACTCCTTCAATCAGGATGTGCATGCAATCTTGAGGTAAACATTGGGTTATGTCAAAAGAAGGAATCTTCATCAATGGACTTCTGATATTTACTCCGTAAGTCTTCTGCCAGAACTCTCGGGCCCCTTTTGTAAGGGTTGGTTCTTCGATTGCGTTCAAATGATCGTTATGATTGAATAAATTACGCAATGAAAAGTGGTTTTCATTGAGGTGATTTTTGATATCCGTTTTAACAATTATACACGAGCGAAATGGATGGTTTGCCGCAACTGACTCCTTGAAACCACCAACAAGTGCAGCAGCTGGAGTATCAGCAGAGCAAAAAAGTAATGATCCCTTGTAATTTTTGATTGTACCATTTACGGGGATATCAATACCCATAGTTTGTAGCTCAATGATAGCATCAATAAATGGTTTCAAAATTGTATCCAGAGCAAATGGCTCCTTTAAAACTTTGGTTTTCACGATTGCCAACAATTGGATAGCATTCTGCGATGATCTTAATTCCGGCCTAATGTTTGCTAAGGTCCAGTAAAACATAGATAATTTTTGGGCTCTCGCTGGAACTAGAAGAGTTAGTAATTGTAAGATCATCGTAGTAGAGGATAATACTCAAAGAATTCTGGTTATCTCTAAAAAATTGATTTTCTTTATAAAAACTTCCATCCAAAACTGTCCTATAAGTACCATCTATAGGTTCTAAGGGATAGTCAATATTAGCTCGAATTTCACTGTTCATTAATAGTTGTCGTAAGTTATCTTTGAATGGTATAGTATAATCATAATGATATAGGGTCATTCCATGTCAAATCGACCACTTTTAGACCTGACCCTTTTTGATTTGGCTGAAACTTTGTAATTTCGTTTAACCCTATCAAAAACATTTTTCGTAATTTTTTCAAATTTTTTTACCCAACCCAAAAAAAGTTATGAGTTTTTCAAAAAAACGGCTCTTCTTTTTTCAAATAACCATAACTTTTTCAAAAACCAACTTATCGAGACGATTTTTTTTCCAAAATTTTTGTTTTTTAATGAAATTTTTAGAAAAAAATACGAAAAAATTTTCAAACGTCAAATTATATGAAATTTCTCATTTTTTGCAAAAAACCGTTATTTTTTCAAAGTTCGACGTTTTTAATTTTTTTTATTTTTTTCCAAAAAAAAAAACTTTCATTAATTCTGAAAATAATGCCGCCAATCCCAGAGTGGGCCGACTGTGTGTTCCATTTTTTTTTTATTTCCAAAAAAAAAGATTTTTTTTTCATCACAAAAAAAATTTTTTTTTTCGATTTTCAACTTCTTTATTGTCAAAAACTTATTTTCACGATAAAATAAATGTAATTTAATAATTTCACGGCATTTTATCATAGCTTTTCTTTTCATGGAATTTTCAATTTTCATCTCCAACGTTATATTTTAAACATCATGTCAATTGAATTTAGTCATCAAAATAGTAATGAACAAAGCATTTCCCTACGTTATTCACAAAAACAGTCTGTATTTGGCATTCATTTTAATTAACTCACTCATTTTGTAATAAAAAAAAATAGTGTCAACTTATGTTTAAAAAAATATATGTTAATTCACATCAAATTAAATAATCCCTCGTCAAATAATCACCTTCCAATCATTTGCCGCCATTTTGCGTTAAAAAAAATCGGAATATCTTGCATATGCAATCATTGCATTTGCAATATTGTATGCAATATTGGAGCAGGGGCTATACGATCAATTTAATGCTGAAATACAATATTGCAATTGAAAAATGGATGGTGTAGCATTCGGGTATGTCCATCGATAAGTTAGGGCACAAGATTTATTTACCGACCGGCGGTAGAGGAATTTTCCTCACTTTTTCTATGAATCTAGTACTCCTACCATTTCTCGTTGGGGCCCTTGATGATAACTTCGTGCGAAATATAATCTATGCGTTTATTTTGAATTTCAGTGAATTGAATTGAAAGTATTCGTTGTTTTATTTTTTGAAAGACTTTTCATTTATAATATGGATTCTACAAAAGCGTTTGATCGGTGTTATAATCCTTTTGGAATTGAAAATCATTTCAGAACGACTGGCTTACGTCCGAGTGAGTGAAAATATAAAAATAGTTTTGGAACTAAGTGATAATTACTTACTTTGCAGTGCATGTCGAAAGAGAGCTCAACTTTTGGTCAATCAACAGTAAATAACAATGATAATAATTTCAGTGACAATAATAATGATGACAGTGATAACAGTGATAGTGATAGTGACAATCGATCAAGTTCTGAATCACAAGTCAGTGTTGCAGCTCAATTGCCAATAATTAATCAAGCGTTACAATTATTAAATCAACCACCAATTCCAACGAAGAGATTGAATGATAATAATTATTGGGCTGGCATACACGGATCGTAATATCAACACCAAAAAACGGTTTTTTATGATACTCTCGGCGTACATGGGTATTTATTTTACCATGAAACTTTATTATCCCTACAGGGAATATCTATGTATGTGTGCACAACCCGAATGCGAATAACAAAGAGATATGTCAATATAGACCCAAAGAAGAAGAAGATAAGAAGAAACATTTGTGCATGTGTTAGTTTTCACGCCAAAAATTTCTGTTCAAAAAGTTGCAACAACTTTCTCTCTTCCTTTTGCCCCTCTGTCCTGGAAACCGGTTTTTTAGTCCTGACGTTATGATCCGTGTATGCATTTAAATCAGAAAATAAATCAGATTTCCGATCATTTAAAGAAGCTTTTACTCACACCCAACGACGAAGAGTCGAATTTTGGTGACGATGGTGACAATTTCCGGTCTTTGATTGAAATGTTACATGCGAAATTTCATGATAAAACAACCGAAAAAGCAACAAAAATTCAAATTTTGTGTTTACTTCCGACAAAATGGAGTGAAAGAAAAATTTGTGAGATTATGAATACTTCGAGGCATATGTCAAGAGTAGCAAAGCAATTGAACAAGGAAAAAGGAATACTTTCAACACCCGAATCAAAATTGGGTATGTATAATGTGAAATTAATATCCTAAATAGTACTCTAGAGAGTGTATTATAAACTTTTTATTTTTTTAATAGGTAAAAAAATTTCAGATCAATTACAATTAAAGATCAGAAATTTTTATAACGACGATGAATATAGTGCTCAGATGCCAGGCATGAAAGATTACGTTTCGATTCGTAATGATGATGGCAATCGAGTACATGTCCAAAAGAGACTCATACTTTCGAATTTAAAAGAACTGCATCAATCTTTTCGCGAAATATACCCTGCAGAAAAAATAGGATTTTCTAAATTTGCGTCGTTGCGGCCGAAACATTGTGTGTGTGCAGGAGCGAGTGGAACACATACCATCTGTGTTTGTACGATTCATCAGAATGTGAAGTTAATGATGCTTGGTAATTATCAAATTGATTCATATTAATAAGTTAGTGGATTTGATTTGATAGAATAAATTTTATGTCAGGTGCGAGCTTACATTCATTAACGGAGAGTGCTCCGAAACCACTACAACATTACAGTGATTGCTTAAATAGAGTCATATGTGAGCCTCCATCATCTGTGTGCTACTTAGGCAGCTGTAAAAATTGTTCGGGCGTAGATGAATTAAATAATTATATGCAGACAATTTTTGATGAGAATGAGATTGAAAACATCACATATAAAAATTGGATTTCAAAGCCAAGGACCAGTTTAGAAACATTCATTAAGCCAACTGATCAATTCCTGGAAGAGTTTTTTGACGAATTAAAGATTCTCTTACCTCATACATTTATCTCAAAAGAACAAACAAAGTTCTTGAAAGGATTGAAAGAATCTTTACAAATCAATGAGTTTATTGTTATTTGCGATTTTGCAGAAAGCTACGCTTTTGTAATGCAAAATGCGGCATCGGGTTTCCACTGGAATAATAACTCAGCGTCCGTTTTTCCAGTTGTTATTTATTTCAAAGTAAAAACGAACTCCAACACAGAACTTTAGTGATAATTTCAGATTGCAATAATCACGATGCGGTAGCCGTACATGTTTTTATCAAAATTATAACTGATTTTATAAAAAGTATTTCTGGCACTGGTAGCAATATTTATTATTTTTCCGATGGAGCTCCTCAACAATTCAAAAATTTTAAAAACTTTGTTAATTTGTACTATGTACCATGTAGCTGACTTTGGCATTCCTGCCCAGTGGCATTTCTTCGCAACTGCCCATGGGAAAGGCCCATGTGACGGTGTCGGTGGTACAATCAAACGACTAGCAGCGCGAGCAAGCCTCCAATTAGCGGCCGATAAGCAAATAACCACCCCTTACGAATTATATGCTTGGGCTTCTGCAGCGGAAAACCTTCCGAATATAGAGGTAAAGTTTTCATCAGAAGATGATTACAATCAAGCTGTAAGCAACTTGAGTGACCGATTTTCAAAAACGAAAACCATCACGGAAACTCAGCAATTACATTGTGTCATTCCAGATACAGATGGGTGCCTTCATGTTCGTAATTTCTCTAACTGTTCAGAATACAGAATATGTAAAATATTTAAACGCCAAGGAAAATAAAAGAAATTATTTTTGAAATTAATATTACAGAAAAAAAATATCAGAAATCATGAAAGTAGATTAGAAACTATTTATAAAATACTGTGAAATTATTTAATTACATTTATTTTATCGTGAAAATAAGTTTTTGACAATAAAGAAGTTGAAAATCGAAAAAAAAAAATTTTTTTTTGTGATGAAAAAAAAATCTTTTTTTGTGATGAAAAAAAAATCTTTTTTTTTTGGAAATAAAAAAAAATGGAACACACAGTCGGCCCACTCTGGGATTGGTGGCATTATTTTCAGAATTAATGAAAGTTTTTTTTGGAAAAAAATAAAAAAAATTAAAAACGTCGAACTTTGAAAAAATAACGTTTTTTTGCAAAAAAATGAGAAATTTCATATAATTTGACGTTTGAAAATTTTTTCGTATTTTTTCCTAAAAATTTCATTAAAAAACAAAAATTTTGGAAAAAAAAATCGTCTCGATAGGTTGGTTTTTGAAAAAGTTATGGTTATTTGAAAAAAGAAGAGCCGTTTTTTTGAAAAACTCATAACTTTTTTTGGGTTGGGTAAAAAAATTTGAAAAAATTACGAAAAATGTTTTTGATAGGGTTAAACTAAATTACAAAGTTTCAGCCAAATCAAAAAGGGTCAGGTCTAAAAGTGGTCGATTTGACATGGAATGACCCTATATCTCCTTCAAATATAAGATTGCACTAGTGGATGCATTTTTCTTCTTCTATTGCCGATTTTTAGAAATTAATGTTTTCTTTGGTTCTATCATGTTCATTTGCTTTACAATAAAATCATTCAATGACTTCCGGGTATTTACAGTAGCAAAAATCTTATCAGGAGGATATATTTCTGTATGAATGTACTGGATATTTTCCAAATGAATCATTCCTGTTCCAGGGTCCTTTAGTTCTTCAGCAAACAATAGTTCTTTCAGTTCCAATTATATTAATTAAAACGTGCAAGATGAATGTAAATTTTGTAACGGTCGGTTGAATCCCCCTCGCGGGAGTTTGAAAAATGTTTATGAAATCACCTGCCGGAGATTAAAATTTGTAAATCAAGTAGGGGAGGAAAAAAAATAAAGGAAAAATTAGGAAAAATCAGAGTTTTTTTTTGGGCTGTGAGGATGGAGGTCGCCAAGTCGAGTGCCGAGATTTTTTTTATTTGAGTTTTCTCTTAAAATCGTGGCCGTGTTCGTAAATGCAAGTTGCTCAAATTTTGCATGTAGCATATCGTTCAGTATTGCAACTGAAAAAAGCCCAGCGCTGTAAAATGCAAGTATATTTGCAAATGATAGCAACCCATGCATGTATTTCAAAGTACTTACTAGTTTGGATTCGCGAAGAAAAAAACGAACTGTCAAATAAATTCAGGTGGGCAGACAGTAGCTTTTTAAAAATGGTGAAATGCGTTCATTTAAGCAACCATGAATAATTCGCAAATGACTAATCTGACTAGCAAGCGATTGCAAGGTTGCCTGCATGCAAGCAAACAAACCTTGCATTTACGAACACGGCCCGTGTTAGAACAAGCCCTTTAAAACAGTCCAGACTTTACGCCGGGCTCTCGTGTACCTACCCGTGAAGGGAGGCAAGCTGAAAAAATATATATACGAACGCACGAGAAGGCGTATTTTTCACCACGGTGAAGTGTTGTAGCAGTAGTGTGATACCGCTCAGAATAGTTTGTGTAAAGGAAGAAGACGGGAAGTTTCCTAGTTGAATTTGGCATATTTATGGATTCAAGTTGCTGTTGACCGATGCTTCTGATGGTGGAAAGTCGTGTTGGAAAGGAGTCTATATTTGCATTACACCGTAAAAGATTGCCCCGACCCGGATCAGAATACGAACTGCAACATCCGCAGGCGATAAGACAGGAAAAGTATATTACACCCAACATTTTCCTACCCATTTAGGCAGTTCTTAGTGGAGGAAAAATAGCTGAGGAGTCTAGGGGCTGTGCGTATTCTGCCCCCGAAGCAATTTGGGTTACCAGAGGTCACCAAGACTAAATGTGATCTCGTTTTGGTACAGTTATATATATATATATATATATATATATATATATATATATATATATATATATATATATATATATATGTTCAGCCCCAACCAAATAAAAACAAATAAAAAAAAAAAAATTGTTTAGCCCCAAAAAACAAAAAAATAAATATAAAATAAATAAAATACAAAAAAAAACTCACCGCCTACTGTTGGGTTACTGCTTTTGTTTTGTGTTGTTTTATCTGTTCGCTTCAACCCTCTGCTGCTTTTTGTTGTTTTTTGGTTTCTTTGTTTGTTCGTCATAATTATTTCAACTGCAACATACCTAAAAGGTAACAATATATTGGATTAATATTTACGAATATAATATCCATGAAAACAAAAATTCCTGAAACACGCCAAAAAAAAAAACAATGCAAATAAACATAAACACACACAAGAAAACTTACCTATTTAAGGTATCAAAGCCGAAATACTGCTGCAATATGGCTAAAAATAAAAAAAAATGATAAAAAATATATAATTCAAATAAATTAAAGCATGTAAATAGATTCAATAAATATATAAAAAACCTTGAAAGAAAATTTGTTGACATGCAAGTAAAAACAACAACAATACATTACATGAAAACCAAATACACTCAGTACAAATAACATATTATATTATCCACGCAGCACATTATCAAGTAATGAAAATACATGATTGGAGACAATTTACCTATGTAAAATAGTTGAAATAGCTATTAAACACAGGTAAAGTGATAAGAAAGAGTGCACACACATAACCCAACTTTATGAAACTAGTAATTGTTGACCATTTTTTGACCAACAATTACCGATACTAACACCTACACATAGCACAAAAAACACCGCACAATTTATACATTATCACAATAATCACCATACTTACCTGTAAAAAACACGGATAAGTTGTTGTGTAAAAAACCCGGCGCGCACGTTCGCGAAAAAGTCGACGTTAGACAGAAACGTCAAACTTCATGATATAGCAACATATGATATATGAAATCGAGGTGAAATTTCACGCAGAATCCAGCGGTGATGCCAGAAAAACGAAATATTTTATGTACAAAAAGATATTTCAATAAACATAAAATTTACATAAAGATAATAAGAGAAAAAGAGAAAATATATGGAAAAAGGATGAATATATAAATTAATATAATTATGGTATTGCAGTAGAAAATAAGGAAACTGGTCGAAAAGGATATTTTTAGTACACAGAAAAACTCAAGAAAAACTAAGAAAATTATAATAAAAGTGATGGAAATTTGGTAAAATTAAAAGGAGAAAAATAACTAGACTTGATAACTTAAGAGTAATATTTTAAAGATATATTTTTAGTTGATAATAAAGGATACCTACCCCCACCTAAAGAGGGCAGTGCAGTTCAAGCGAGGACCGTTGGTTTTGGTGTATAAAAACGCGATACCAGAAGCAATCACTCTCTCTTGTCTTTCAACAGTCAAAGAAAGTGTTTCCCAGCGAGAACTACAAGTTATTTACTTCAAGTGTTTTTCCAGCATTCAGTGAGGAAATTAATATTAGTTCAAGGTATTTGTCATCAAACATTTAATTTCTATAGGCCAAATTGGTGGTTCTGGGAAATGATATATGTTTGATTTACTAACTAATTTTTGTTATTTTCAGAAATTATGCTGATATACTCAGTGCAATTTTGTATACTAACTTGTTAGTATTAAATTGCTGTCTGGCTATATCTTCATTTAGTTAACTTAAAATATTCAGTGCAATTCTATATACTAACTTGAGGTTAGCTATTGAGTTGCTGTCTGGATAGAACTAAAGTTCATATATTTCACTTATATATTACTAACCACCTAACCGAACCAATATTATTTGGTACTGGTTAGGAATACAAGTTTAAGTTAAAGGTTAAGGATTACCTGTTAGAATATAAGTAGACATTTTGAAATAAAGAACAATTTTGAATTCTGACACGTGTGTTTTCCTCTATATTTCCTGTTTTCTCTTTAGTGCAAATATATTCATTTTGCACTAAACATTTTTTGGTGGTTCCATCCAGGAATACGTGTCAGCGAATTCTTTGTGTTCAATTTCTCTGTCTATAGTATCAGTGTTTGGGTAATCCTTTCTGTGTAAAATATTTAAAATGACTTCGTTACAACAACTATGTCAAGCACAAATACGTTTAAAAAATCGTTTAGAAAAATATATTGAAAATTCAAAAAAAACTGCAATCGCAAGACGACATCTGGGATTTTACCAATCTAGAATTGCCGGATTAAAGGCGATATGGGAGGAATTCCAGAACAACGACAGCGCGTTAGATGACGCAGCATCACAAGAGTCCTCAGCCGACTCAGATCAATATTTTAATGATGATCTGTATGGCGCCACGGAAACTAAATATTACGATTACCTCGGAGATTTAATGGAAGGTTTGCAAAAGTGTCAAATCCAAAACACCCCAACTACTTCAGTCGCCTCAGCCCCCACAATAATGACCACACCACACGAGATTCAATTGCCGAGAATTAGTTTGCCAAAATATAATGGTGACTATGACTTATGGCGATCGTTTCATGATGTGTTTGTTTCGTTGGTCCATAACAACTCAAGACTCGTTCCGGTGCAAAAGTTACACTACTTAAAGGAATGTTTAGTAGGAGACGCAGAAAGCTTGTTACGACATGTTCCAACTACTAATGAGGATTATGCACCAGCGTGGGAAAAACTGAAGGAGCGGTACGAAAATAAGAGAATGTTAGTGAATCACCAATTAAAAACATTCACCAGCATACCGAAACTGTCCACGGAAACTTCTAAAGGCATGAAGGAATTAATAGATACAACCTCCGAGTGTCTTCAACAACTAAAGAGCTTAGAAGTGGATACATCATCTTGGGATGCAATTCTGATCTTCTTGTTAGTACAAAAACTTCCCTTTACCACACTACGGTTATGGGAAGAAGAGCAAGGGGCAGATCAGACGTTGCCAAGTTTCTCGAAATTTAGCAAATTCTTAACGATGAGATTACGGATTCTAGAGTCGATAGCCGATGCAATCGTTCCGAAGTCAGCAACACAGGCACTCAAGCCAACTATCACTAAAAAGGTCACACATAGTTATCATACGGTGAAACAAAACTGCTGTCCAGCTTGCCAGCAAAAACATTATATTCACGTATGTACCAAGTATCAGCAAATGAGTACTGAGGCTAGGCGTAAGATACTACAGCAAGCTGGACGGTGCTTGAACTGTCTATCGAATAATCACACTACAAGAGAATGCACAAGTAAATATACATGTCGCAAATGCAAACAACGACATCATACTACTTTACACGATGACGCAAGACAAGAGAAGCAGAGATCTACAGGATCCAAAGAAAAACATTTTTACGAAGGAGACGACATACCAAGCCCATCTCCAACACTTCCGAAGGCAGCCGACAGCGCTACCGGAGGTAATACGATACAAAGTTTCTTAGCCATGAGAAGTAGCCATGCATTATTGGCAACAGCATTGATAACATTTCAAACTGATCATGGCTCGGAAAATACGTTACGGTGTCTAATTGACCCTGGCTCCGAATCTTCGTTCATAACGAAGGCTGCATGCAACCAGTTAGGAGCTACAGGTACCCAGACAACTGTAGCAATCACAGGCATAAACAGTAGCCCATCAGCGATTGCACATCAACAAGTTAGACTCACGTTAAAATCAAAGAGCTCTAACACGGTGTCAATAGCAGATGATTTCCTGATACTCAATAATATCAGCGTTCCCTTACCAACAAAGGTAATTCGCAAGGAGGAATGGAAACACCTCAACAACTTGCCACTAGCAGATCCAACATTCTGGAAGCCAGGACGGATCGACGCCCTTTTAGGAACTCGACTTTATGCACGCATCGTAAAGGAAGGCATCCGAAAAGGACCTGACACCGCCCCAATAGCCATGAATACCATATTTGGGTGGATAATACTTGGACCAATGACAAATACTTTCGTTGATCAAGTATCAGCATTTACGGCCACCACGATGGACTTAAATGAACAATTAAAGGCCTTTTGGGAAATCGAAGAAGTGCCAGCAAAACAGATTTTAAACGAGGATGACGAAATGTGCCAAGAAATCTTTGATAAAACCCACACACGCAACCAAAATGGAAACTACCAAGTCAACCTTCCATTCAAGAACAACAAGGTTCCTACTTTAGGCTTGTCAAGACCACAAGCACTCAAACGTTTCACATCACTGCAACGGCAGTTCGCCATGAAACCACAATTCAAAGAAGAATATAGCAAATGTTTAGACGAATATATTGAACTTGGGCACATGGAAGAAGTGGATCCTCCAACAGAGAAGGAAGATCATTTCTACATCCCTCATCATGCAGTCTTCAAGGAGAGCACCACGACTAAATTACGAGTAGTATTCGATGCATCTGCCAAAACTACAAATGGGACATCGCTCAACGATCACTTGCTGACTGGACCGAGACTGCAGCCAAAGCTGTTTGCAACGTTACTCAATTGGAGAAAATATAAAGTCGCTATGAATGCAGACATTGAGAAAATGTACCGCATGATTGATGTTCATCCTAAGGACCAAACATTTCAAAGGCAAAATCCAAAAACCTTACAACTTCAAGATTACAAGTTGAAAACTGTGACTTTCGGCACGGCAAGTGCTCCTTATCTAGCCATTCGCACGTTACAACAATTGGCAATGGATGAAAGGGAAACTTGGCCGTTAGCCTCGAAGGCACTACATAATAACTTTTATGTCGACGATTTGTTAACCGGAGCTGACAACACCCACGATGCAAAACAGTTACAAATGGAACTGCTAAACATCACACAATCCGGCGGTTTTAATTTACGAAAATGGGCTAGTAATGATCAGAAATTATTAGACCATCTCCCTCCAGAGCATCGTGAACTAAAGGCTGTGTTAACACTCAGCACAGACGAAGCAGTTAAAACCCTTGGGATACGTTGGCATCCTGGACCAGATCACTTCACATTTGATATCACTCCAATGCGAGAATACACCAGTACAACTAAACGCAATATTCTTTCAGATATCGCATCCTTATATGACCCATTAGGCTGGTTATCTCCTGTTATTATCATTGCAAAAATATTAATGCAAGTATTATGGAAAACCGGCTGTTCATGGGATCAACAAGTGTCCACCCAAATAGAAAATGAGTGGGTCACTTTCAAACACGAGCTAACTAATATAAGCAAATTAAAAATTCCTAGGTGGATTAAATACAGCGTCAATACTAAGGCACAACTCCATGGTTTTTGTGATGCATCAGCAAAGGCATACGCTGCAGTCCTATACCTACGAGTAGAGGACGATCATGGACAAATCTCATCAAGTTTACTGACCGCCAAGACGAAGGTGGCCCCTCACAAGCCAACAACAATACCCAGGCTAGAATTGAATGGAGCTGTAATTTTAGCCAAACTATTAAAAACCACGATTGAAGACATGCAACTACAACATATCCCCACATTCGCATGGACGGATTCAATGATCGCGCTCCAATGGGTGAAGGAACATCCGTCCAGGTGGAAAACGTACGTGGCCAATCGGGTCGTCGAAATTCAAGAGGTAATACGATACGACCAATGGAGACACATCTCAACAGATGATAATCCTGCCGACATAGCATCTCGAGGCAGCTCGGTGACAAATTTAATTAACAATCAGTTATGGTGGCATGGGCCCAGGTGGCTAAGTAAACCACAGACCCAATGGCCGCAGTTTCAAGAAATAAAGGAAAATACCGATCTTGAAGCGAAAAAATCATATTATGTCGCTACTCGTCCATAACACGACTTATCTATATAGTAGCCATCATACAATGATTTAAATACAATTGCTTACATCCTAAGGATAAACAAACTAAGCACCTATCTGCCCTGGAATGGCAAAGGGCAGAGAATACAATTTTACGACTTACGCAGCAGATGGCTTTTCCGGAGGAACACGCCAGTTTAGTACAAGGAAAACCACTAGCACGAAGCAGTCGATTAATAAAATTAACGCCGTTCATGGACCATGATCAATTGATACGAGTGGGAGGAAGACTACGCAATGCCACAATCCCATACGAGGTGAAACATCCCATCATTTTACCCCAAAATCATACGCTCACACACTTACTCATAGACAAGATCCACCTAGAAACATTACATGGCGGACCTTCATTGGTGTTAAGTACGAGCCGTCAACGATTTTGGATTTTAAATGCAAGAAGATGTATCACCAGCAGAATACATAAATGTGTGGTATGTGTTAAACAAAGGGGAGAAACTATGACACAACTAATGGGGCAGTTACCTACTCCAAGAGTCAACATTAGCAAGCCCTTTACCCATATTGGCATTGATTACGCTGGACCAATTACTATTAAGACATCAACACTAAGAAACGCAAAATTACAAAAAGCCTACATTTGTGTCATCGTCTGTCTAGCAACTAAGGCTGTACATATCGAGCTGGTTTCAGATTTATCATCAACAGCATTCATCGCAGCCTTAAAAAGATTCATAGCTAGACGCGGACTTTGCACAAACATTTATTCAGATTGTGGTTCAAATTTTATCGGTGCGAAATCAATATTGGATAAGGACCTACGACAAGTCATCAAGGAATCTAATTTAGATGCGGAACGATATTTCACTCCAAAACGCATATCATGGAACTTTAATCCTCCAGCAGCACCTCATTTTGGTGGATTATGGGAGGCAAGCGTCAAATCTATCAAGTACCATCTATACAGGACGGTGAAAAATTCAACGTGTACGTTTGAGGAGTATGCCACATTACTCACTCAAATCGAAGCCTGCTTAAATTCGCGACCACTATGTTGGATCCGAAATGATCCTGAGGACACAACGATTCTCACCCCTGGACACTTCTTAATCGGGCAACCATTAAACGCCCTTCCTGAATCGACCACTGAGACGGAACCTGTGTCACCAGGACAACGTTGGAAACACATCCAATTTATGGTAAAACAGTTCTGGAAAGCATGGTCAAAGGACTATCTAAATCAACTACAGCAGAGACCAAAATGGAACACTCAACAAACCACATTACAGGCCGGGGATATAGTCCTCATCAAACATGAAAACATGCCACCCACAAGTTGGCCTCTTGGAGTCATCGAAGAGACTTTCCCCGGACCAGACGGGTTAATACGAGTGGTACAAGTCAAAACCAGCCAAAGGACACTTCGACGCCCAATAACAAAAATATGTCGTCTACCCATAACTCAGTCGTCTCCCTTAGAAGGAAACCCATAAGAGAGCCACAGGTTTGGAAGTGCCGTCTTGTTAAATGTACAGTCCACAAGTAAAGTTTGTCCATCGGCCAACCATCTTATTCAAACACACAAACTGATCCAATTTTGTTACAGATGTCAGATTTTGACTATACCGAGGAGGACCTAGCTGCCGCCGAGAACTATTGGCTTTATGGAGCAACCGGTTCTCGAGAAAGCCCGGTCCTGGACCTTGAACTCGATTTTGAAGCTGAACTGGCAGAGTTATCGGCACTCGTTGATGGTCCTGCGTCAACTCAGAAATGCCCAACACCAAAGTATCCCCAGTCGCCCAAGATTAAAGAGACTACAGGAGCTCCAAAACGTCCCAGCACTAAGCGGTCAAAGGAAGTTTCGCCGCGCGGACCAGAATTCCGAATCCGCACTCAACCCAGGCGAATCCCTACTACGAAACCCAGGGCAGCATCAGACAGAAAGCCGAGTCAAGAAGTTCCATCAAGGCCAAACATACCGCGCCTGGAAACGGATCTAGGAACCCCAATTACTCGGCCAAGAACAGCCCACCAGGCCACCGCAGGCATGATACAAGGGGGCCTCGGTAGCCTAGGGGGTAAGGCGACTGGCTACTATCCGAGAGGTCCCGGGTTCGATTCCCGGCCAGCCCCACGGTCCTTCGCCTTTTCCACTTTTCCACCTACATAACTTTCCTTCTTTCTTCTTCCCTCTTTACATTCCTGATTCCTTCTGTCATAGCCTTCCTTAGCCCTTCCCCGCTCCACCAAAGCGTATGTCATCGGTTGGTTGATGAGATTCAACTCGTTTCAGGAGGCATAACACTCCAGCGAGTTGTTTCTCGATGCCCCGATGTCAAAGTCGCAATAGTAATGGTTGGAAGTAGGTAGACTAAAAATATCGCGGGTAGGTTGTGGCAGTTCCTTTCTTCCCCGACTAGAGCTGCTGTTCGACATTGCAATCTATACGAATAAAATAGATTGTCGACAGTATAAAGGGCCTTTCCTGTGACTCTAGTCTTTCACATAAAAAAAAAAAAAAAAAAAAAAAAACTGCAACGTGAACGAACTCCAGTACAACTAAACGGCAAAGTGTGATTGATCTCACGGTACCTGACATACCAATTCCCATGGCTAAGGTATCGACGAAGCAACGTCTGGCCGGACCAGCACAAACGACAGATCTATCCCATAAGCAATACTATTGGATTGAAAAGGATTGCAGCACCGACATCATGCTTAAGGAACCTGCGACAATCAATAAGCGTCGGGGGCCTCGGTAGTCTAGGGGTAAGGCGCCTGACTACTATCCCAAGAGGTCCCGGGTTCGAATCCCGGTGGTGCCACGGTCCTAGCCTTTCCCAATTTCCCGCCTACATAACTTTCCTTCTTTCTTCTTCCCTCTTTACATTCCTGATTCCTCCTGTCATAGCCTTCACTAGTTCTCTTCCACGCTCCACCAAGCGCATGCCATCGGTTGGTTGAAGAGATTCAACTCGTTTCAGGAGGCATAACACTCCAGCGAGTTGTTCTCGATGCCCCGATGTCAGAGTCGCGAAATGGTTGAGAGTTGGTGGAATAAAAAAAAATATCGCAATCAGGTTGTGACAGTTCCTTCCTCTCTTCTTTCTCTCTCTCTTCTCTCTATCTTCCGGCTAGAGCTGCTGTTCGACGGTGTATATGGAAAAAAAATAGATTGTCGACAGTACAAAGGGACTTTCCCTAAGCCTCTAGTCTGCCACATAAAAAAAAAAAAAAAAAAAAAAACTCTACAATTTACGCTTATTGAAACCCACTACCACGTTGACGGACCTCAAGGAACGGGAGCAAAACGGCTTCCAACGTTTCATCACCAGGGAGGGTGAGGACCTATACCTCCCAAAACACAAAATAAATAGAATCAAATTTGAACAAGTCCGGTCAACGAGAAAAAAGGAGCAAACCATCAGCCTACCCAACCGGTACCAGGTGAGGCTTCAGGTAAAAGCAGACGGACGAATAGTCTTCCACCACCACCACAAACGAGGCCTCAGCAAACTCCAACAGCGGTTGAACAAAGTTGTTCAACAGGGGGGAGAATGTTCAGCCCCAACCAAATAAAAACAAATAAAAAAAAAAATTGTTTAGCCCCAAAAAACAAAAAAATAAATATAAAATAAATAAAATACAAAAAAAAACTCACCGCCTACTGTTGGGTTACTGCTTTTGTTTTGTGTTGTTTTATCTGTTCGCTTCAACCCTCTGCTGCTTTTTGTTGTTTTTTGGTTTCTTTGTTTGTTCGTCATAATTATTTCAACTGCAACATACCTAAAAGGTAACAATATATTGGATTAATATTTACGAATATAATATCCATGAAAACAAAAATTCCTGAAACACGCCAAAAAAAAACAATGCAAATAAACATAAACACACACAAGAAAACTTACCTATTTAAGGTATCAAAGCCGAAATACTGCTGCAATATGGCTAAAAATAAAAAAAAATGATAAAAAATATATAATTCAAATAAATTAAAGCATGTAAATAGATTCAATAAATATATAAAAAATCTTGAAAGAAAATTTGTTGACATGCAAGTAAAAACAACAACAATACATTACATGAAAACCAAATACACTCAGTACAAATAACATATTATATTATCCACGCAGCACATTATCAAGTAATGAAAACACATGATTGGAGACAATTTACCTATGTAAAATAGTTGAAATAGCTATTAAACACAGGTAAAGTGATAAGAAAGAGTGCACACACATAACCCAACTTTATAAAACTAGTAATTGTTGACCATTTTTTGACCAACAATTACCGATACTAACACCTACACATAGCACAAAAAACACCGCACAATTTATACATTATCACAATAACCACCATACTTACCTGTAAAAAACACGGATAAGTTGTTGTGTAAAAAACCCGGCGCGAGTAACATACAACAACAACAACTAACATAATTTAGTCTACTAACCCTTAGTAATTTCATATTATTTTTCATTCTTAATAATTTTAAAACAATGCATATACAAATTCATCTTATTTTTCATTCCTAATAATTTTAAAGCAATGCATACTTATTATATTTCATTCCAATAATTTTTATCAGCACTAAGTGCAAATTGTTTTCAATATCAGCACTAAGTAAGTGCAGAATAAGTTCCAAGAAAATAATGAATGCTCCTTGTAAGCATTTTTATCTATCGTGAAGATGGAAGTCTTGTGAGACCAAGTAGTCAGTCTTGCTCACTACTTGATCTACTTAGGACGTCAATTAAAATATTGTTATCCGGTCTTTTAAAAATTTAAAAAGTTAAAGAATAAAAGTTTAAAAAAATTTAAAAAATTGTATTCGGTCTTTTAAACGTTAAAATTAATGAATAAAAATTAAAAATTAAAACTACTTTGAGGGTTTTTTTATAGACTATAACTGGCGCAGTCGGTTTTGGGATTAAAATTGTAACTTATTAGTAATTGTTGCGAATTCGGAAGTGCTCGAAAAAAGTGTCTTCGTATCGAGAGAATATCGGTATTTAGTGGATTTGCCGGTACTAATTTGCGGTTTAAAAGTGGAAATAAAAGCTATCAGTTCCAAATTAATAGCTATCAGTGGATTGCTGAATTAAGTGCTTAAATTGATATTTGGAAATTAACTAGGAGCACAGGATTATCAACAGACCTGGTGGATTTCAATCTTTTGGCTTCAAGGACCTACTATAATGAATATATACCTTTGGACCATCGTGTTAATTATCTGGTGAGTCTATTGTTTTAATACATATATTCGTAAATCCCTTAAACACCTAGTGCTAAACCTAGAACAAGTGGAGCAAGTAACTCTCCCTAAATTATAGGGATAAAACCGAGTCAGATTCTGAGGAATACAGGATCATTGATTCCAGTAGAATTAGATTTCAGTAATACATAAAAAAACAAAATAAATAATAAATAATAAATAAATTTTAGTGTATTAGATTCAAGGGAAAATTACATTTCTTTAGTAGAGAATAGAAAGAAAAAAAGTGTTTTGTTAATTCAAATTAATAAATAATAAATATTTAGGAAGTTTATTAATCAAGCCAAGTAAAAATGAACAACGATTCGACAAATACACCCGGTGTTAAAAAATGCGTAAACACCGCAGACATATTTAATTCTCTAAAAATCCCCGATGCAATAAAAGATCTACCCACATTTGACGGTAACCCACGTACCCTTTACGATTTTATAAGTAATGTCCAGGAAATTTTAGGCTTAATTCGGGAAATCGACGGTACTAATTACGCGACACTCTTGATAAGGGCAATTAGGAATAAAGTTACTGGTGAAGCCAATGAAGTACTCAACATGTACGGCACATCCGTAACCTGGGAACATATAAAAACCAACCTGATCACCCATTACTCGGATAAACGTAACGAAACTTGCCTTATCCGCGACTTACATCAACTTAGACAAGGCCCAGAGACCGTAGAGAAATACTATTCAAAAATTATAGAAATATTATCCACAATGACTAACCATATTAATATGCATGAAACCGATGCAAATGTAATTGCTTCCAAACAGAAGCTTTACAAGGAAATGTGCTTAAACACATTCCTCTCGGGTCTTCGGGAACCTATGGGCTCAACTATAAGAGCTATGAGGCCTACTTCATTAGTAGAGGCCCTCAATTATTGTTTACAAGAGCAGAACACACACTACCTAAGAAATTCATATCCAACAAGACCCCAACCCTCTTTTATGAAATCACCGCCCATATTGCCTCAGTACAAACAAAATACCTTTTACGTGAACCCCAGCCATAAGCCGAATATACCCTTTCAATCACAAAAACTAGATCAACCGAAGGGCAATAGACCCATAATCTTGAACCAAAAGCGTTCTAATACTTCTAACGGTGGACTTGATTACAATTATCCTAAATCAAAACAAATTTCTCGACATGGCCAATATAACCAGCAAGTAAATAGCCAGGCACCACCCCACGGCCTTCACAATTTATATCAAAAACCAGAACCAATGGATATCGCAAGTGGAAGTACAATGTTTGTACGAAGAAACACCCCCCATCCATCTGGTAACCTAAACGAAGAATCCTTTTACTCTGAGCCAGAACATGCGCAAAATTATGGTTTTGACAACATAGCTACAGAAATTTCTTCCAACAATAATCCAGATAACAACTACCAGGATCTTGACAGTTGGTACCAAGGACCAAACAAAGAGCTCATTGAGTCACCTACACAAAATTTTCCACAAATCGCCTCAGACCCCGAACCGAATACCTGAACATAAATAGTAACGATTCCTCTGTTCTAACATACATACACATCAGAGCCGCCGACAACAGTCTTCTCAAAATTCTTATCGACACTGGCAGTAACTTGTCATTTATAAATCCCAACTTGATTAACCCTGAC
Source organism: Thereva unica (assembly GCA_949987705.1). Classification (NCBI taxonomy): domain Eukaryota; kingdom Metazoa; phylum Arthropoda; class Insecta; order Diptera; family Therevidae; genus Thereva; species Thereva unica. Next base: position 56,718,969 of record OX465282.1, read on the forward strand.
TTGGTAGAGAACATAACACCTATAGAAGTCAATACCGCATTTAATACACACTATGTAAACAGACAGATCACTCTGAAAGGCCTCGTAGAATTCGAAACTGGTGAAAACTTAAAATTCTTACTTTTCAAGTTCCATAATTACTTCGATGGACTTACAGGTCTGCAAATGATGAGACAGTTAGGATGCAAGATAGACTTAGTCAACTCAATTTTGGAGTCTAAAAGAACTCGGATACCATTACTCTACAAACCTAATCTTATGTCAAGGCTATATAATCTTCCGCCATTATGTAAATTCATTTGTCATTTACCTGTTGATATTAAAGATGGTAGTATGTACATCAAGCCTACACTAATAAATAAAAATCTAGTGATCTCCGAAGGCATATATAAAGCTAAAGAATGGTCTTCTCTTGTGGAAATTACCAACTTGTCAAACTCTTCAGAGAACCTTATTATAGAACAACCTATAAAAGTTGAACCATTTCATCACAACCAGTATGCAGAAGTTCATAACTTTTGCATCACAAATAACCCCAACAACAATAACACCAACGGGAGAATAGCAGATTTGATACGTGTCGACCACCTAAACAACGAAGAACGGAGAGCAATTATCAAATTATGTGTCCAATTCGAAGACATTTTCTTTCAGGAAGGTGACAATTTAACATTCACAAATCAGGTGAAACACCAAATAAGAACGAAAGACAACATACCTGTCTACACAAAGTCTTACCGTTATCCCCAAATACACAAGGAAGAGGTTCAGAGGCAAATCGACGAAATGTTGAATCAAGATATCATCCGTCCATCCTACTCCCCATGGTCCTCTCCAATATGGATTGTCCCAAAAAAGGCAGATGCCTCTGGCAAGAAAAAATGGCGACTTGTTGTGGATTACCGAAAGGTAAATGAAAAGACCATAGATGACAGGTACCCCATCCCCAATATCTCTGAGATCCTAGATAAACTTGGGAAATGCCTATACTTCAGCACATTGGATCTCGCTTCCGGGTTCCACCAAATCGAAGTTAAAGCAGAGGATATTCCTAAAACAGCCTTTACGGTAGATAATGGACACTTCGAATATATCCGCATGCCCTTCGGGCTTAAAAATGCTCCTTCGACATTTCAACGTGTCATGGATAATGTCTTACAGGATCTCCAAGGTACAAAATGTTTGGTTTACATGGACGACATTATCGTCTTTTCGACTTCCTTACAGGAGCATCTAGAAAATCTTTCGGCCGTTTTCAAAAAACTAAGAAACGCTAACTTTAAAATACAATTAGACAAATCAGAATTTCTCCACAAGGAGATTGCCTTTCTAGGCCATGTAGTTACACCAGAGGGTGTAAAACCAAATCCGGAAAAAATAAAGGCCATTCAAAACTTCCCAATACCTAAAACCCAAAAAGAAGTAAAATCGTTCTTAGGTCTCCTGGGGTACTACAGGAAATTTGTCAAAGACTTCGCCAACCTAACGAAGCCTCTTACCGAATGCTTACGAAAAGGAAAAGAAATTATCCTGAATTCAGTGTACGTAGAATGTTTCAATAATTGTAAAAACTTGCTCTGTAATTCTCCAATCCTCCAATACCCCGACTTTAGTCAATCCTTCAATTTGACTACGGACGCTAGCAACGTGGCACTAGGAGCCATCCTCTCTCAAGGCCCTATAGGCTCAGATAGGCCCATCTGCTATGCCAGCCGCACTCTTACAAAGTCTGAACAAAACTACAGCACTATAGAAAAGGAACTTTTAGCCATAATATGGGCTACCAAGTACTTTCGGCCTTACCTATTTGGTAGGAAATTTAAAATTATTACAGACCACAAACCCCTAACCTGGCTTTTTTCTTTAAAAGAACCCAACTCCAAATTAGTCCGTCGGCGCTTAAAATTAGAAGAGTTTGAATACGAAGTGATTTATAAAAAAGGAAAACAAAACACAAATGCCGACGCATTATCCAGAATTGAAATCAACTTAACAGAAAGTAATACTTCCAGAAACCTTGACATTTCCTCCACATCCACAATCCATTCTGCACAGGAACAACTTAATGACGGTATCCCCATATCTGAATGCCCGTTAAACAACTTTTCAAACCAACTCATATTAGAAAAAAACAGTAATTTGTCTCAACCACACACCAGTTTTAAGGTTATATTTCAAAACAAACGAAGACATACAATTCGCCGTAACGACAGTGGCGGATCCAGGGGGGGCCATTGGGGCCATGGCCCCCCCCAAACCAACAAGTATCACTATTGTTTAAAAAAAAAATAAAAAAAAATTGTTCCACTTTTCCACATTCTGTTCACACCAAGTGTGACAAACAGGTAAAAAGATTCGTGGGTCATCAGCATTTGAATCAGTATCATTAGTTGGTATTATCTGACAAGGATCAAGGACTCTATTGCAAGTATTGCGTCATTTTTGCGGCCGGTGAATATGGCGGGCATCAGGCAAGCGCACGTATGGATAATCTTGTGAAAACGCCACTGAAATCATTTGCAAAACTGACTGGAATACGAGGTCATCTTGAAAGCCACTTGAAAAATCAGTATCACAGAGATGCTGTAGAGGTCGGGCAGGAATTTCTTCGCCGCTACCACTCAAAAGATCCTGATGTTGTAAATATGATTACTACTCAACACAAAAAAACAGTTGAAGAAAACAGAGTCAAATTGCGCAGCATTGTTGAAACAATAATCTTTTGTGGACGTCAGAATATCCCACTTAGAGGCCACAGAGATGATGGTAGGATTGCGAGCTGTGACGATGTGGATGTTTCTTTTTCGACGAATGAAGGTAATTTCAGAGCTTTGCTTCAACTTCGAATGCTTGCTGGAGATGCCGTTTTACAAGAACATCTGAAAAACGCATCATCTAATGTTTTGTATACTAGCAAGACCAACAAAATGAAATCATTGACTGTTGCAAAAATGAAGTGCAAGAGCAGCTAATCAATCAGGTGCTTCAATCAGGAATTTATAGCATCATATTTGATGAGACTACTGATACGTCGCATACCGAACAACTTAGCCTTTCTTTACGGTATTTTTACGAGGGCCAAATCAGAGAAGATTTCTTATCTTTTGTCGATTGTTACGAATCTATTCGCAAGGAGGACGTTGCTGAGCACGGAGAGAAACGACTTTCTGGCGAGGCTCTAGGTCATATAGTGCTGGATATTGTCAAGTCTTTTACTTTGGATACCTCAAAATGTGTCGGGATCGGAACGGACAACTGCAGCGTAATGATTTCTGGAAACCAAAAGAATCTGGGAGCTGTTGCAACAATCCAGCTTGAAGCAACGAATGCCAAAAGATGCCCATGCTACAACCATTCTTTGAATAATTATCTTGCAAAGACTTGCAGTGTGGCGTCCTGCAGAAATGCTATGGGAACAATGAAAAAAGTGACTCAGTTCGCTAATGCTTCAGCCAAACGGGCTCACTTATTTCGACAAGAACTCGGTATAGCTTTCAGAGGGCTTTGCGAAACTAGATGGGCGGAAAGACACGATGGCGTTTTGCAATTTCGTACAAATTTGCCAGGAATCATGAACGCACTTGACAAAATCGAGAATTGGCAGGACAAGTCAACATCATCGGAAGCTTTTTGTCTTCGCAGTGTCCTTGAAAACAGCGACTTCTTGGTTTCAGTAATTGTTCTATGCGATGTCCTGGGAACTACACAACAACTCAGTACTCTTCTGCAGTCTGAGTCGTTAGACTTGGTTTGTGCAAATGATGCTCTTCCAGATGTGTTGGCTATTCTACAGTCACATCGAGAAAAAGCATCTGAATGCTTTAAAAACCCATTCGTCGAGACGAAAATGATTACAGAAGAAAGAGGTATTCAAATTACCACTCCACGCAATTCCTCAAAAGCCCGACAAGAACATCGATCTAATCCACCGGCAGAAGAGTTATACTTGAGGTCAGTTTATATCCCGGTCTTAGACTACGTTATTGCAGATTTGAAAGAACGTTTACCTAAAGATACCTTAAATTCTTTTAATCTGGCCATATTCATTCCGAGCCGTATAACTGATAGCAGCGAAGATGTCAATAAAGCATTGTCATTGGCAATCCAATATAAGGATTTTCTTGAAGATGTAAGGGGAGCTGTATCCTTTAAAATGAAAAAGGAGTATGAATCCTGGAGACAAAAATGGAACCGAGAGAAGGAAAAGGGAAGTTCCATACCCGAAACTGCTGTTGCGACATTCAGTTATTGTAACAAGGATCAGTATCCTATCATCAGCACAATGATACAGATATTGCTTACGCTTCCATCAAGTGTTGCGACAGATGAACGGTCCTTTTCAACATTACGTCGTATTAAAACATGGCTGAGGACCTGCATGGGTGAAGACAGGCTTACGGGTCTAGCCCTGCTAAATATTCACCATGATATCCATATGAATATTGATAATATTATCGAAAGATTTGCTAAACAAAAAGCAAGAAGACTTAATTTTATTATTTAAATAAATAAAAGTTAAGTTAAGTTATTTCAATAACTAAAAACAAAATCTTTGTGTTTTTATTTATATTTGTGAAGCTCTAAAACCCTTCGTCAAAAGCTTAAAAAATTCGCCAATGGATGAGGATGGCCCCCCCCAAAATGAATTTCTAGATCCGCCATTAACGACATAGATAATGAAAATATCATTACCAACATTCTCAAAGACTACACACACCCTAAAAATTTAACAGCAATATTAACGGATAACGACACCTTCAAATCGGTGCAATCTGCCTATTCAAAATTTTTCAGTAACAGTGGAATAAAGCTCATCCGTTGCATGACACAAGTTAAAGATATCACAAACGTAGACGAACAGGAGAAGATCATCAGGGAATACCATATTAAGTCAATTCACAGAGGTATAACTGAAACCCTCGAACATCTACATAAATCGAAATTATTATTTTCCCAATATGAAAACGCAAATAACCCGTGCTATCAACAATTGTACAATTTGCCTTGAAAACAAGTACGAACGGAACAAGCAACCTATTAAGTACGAAGTTACAGAGAGCCCCGATAGACCTTTAGAAATACTACATTTGGATATATATTCAATACATAAGGAAAACTTTTTGACTATACTAGATAAATTTAGCAAGTTTGGTAGTATTTACTTATTAACTAGTAGGAATAGCATCAGCTTAATTAAATCCCTAAAGCATTATTTCTCCCACCACGGGATACCGAAGAAAATTATAACCGACAATGGCGCAGAGTTCTTGTCTACACTTTTCAAAGACTTTATCAATTTATATAATATCGAATCTCATGTTACAACTGCAAAGAACTCTACAGGAAATTCCCCAGTCGAAAGATTTCACTCGACCATAACTGAATTAGTTAGAATTATCTATAGCCAAAATAATAAAAGAGCAATAGGAGAAATAATAGACGAAGCCGTTATAAGTTATAATAATTCTATTCACTCTGTCACTAAATTAACCCCTTTCGAGCTACTAGCAGGTCATTACAGTTACTACGTTTATAAGCGGAGTTTCCCTCCGGATGGAAGTTTCGATCCGGAGTGAAACACCGCTTATAAACCGGGAGTGAAAATCCAGAACTTGGATTTTCGCTCCTGAAGAAAAAGCTGGAGTGAAACTTCGATCCCGGTTTATGTTGTGCTTATAAACGCTGACTGGGAGTGAGAATTTTTCCCGAAGGGAAAAAACTTTGTAAAGAAGAAGCTGGGTGTTTTATTTTGCTACAATAGTTTTTTTCTTTGTTTATTGATATTTTTAAATAAATTAAATTAATCATTGGGTTTATATATGTCTTTGCTATAATTTTGAATTTGAGCTTGGAGCTGTCATCTCAAACCAGAAAGTATTTTGGATTTACACTCCCATTGCTTATAAACGCATCGGGAGTTTTACTTTGGATTAAAGATCCGGGAGTGAAACTCCGCTTATAAACGTAGTAAGTAAGTCAACCCCCTTTTCAATACGAAATAATCCAAATACAGAACAAGAATATATAAAGCAACATATTGAACAATACAAAAACTTAGCACAATTAGCCCATCAACGTAGCTTAGCTTATAAACAAAAAACGATCAACAAACTAAATGTAGGAAGGAAAGAACCCCCAAATTTTGAAACAAATGAAATAATTTACGAAGCTGAGAATAGAAGGAACAAACTTGTCCCCAAATTTATGAAACACAAAATAATTAATAATAAAAAAGTTACAGTTATAACTAATAAACGTAAAGTTCACAAACAGAAAATTAAAAATAAACGAAAATTTCAGGATCATCAAATCCCAGGCACAGAGATTAGAGATTCACGACCTCAGTAACAATAAAGGCCTATTACCACTCAAAATTGGACCGGCAAAAATCAAAAATGGATACTCGAAGCTAATTCATATGGTAAACTTAACGGAATACGAGATTAACATAGAACAAATAGACAGGAATATACACAATTTAGCTAACTATACATACAACAAGAAATAATACAAGTCCATTACGAAAATATTGCAGAAAAGATTCGAAATACTGCGCAGCACCTTCGAACAGCTCAAGCCAAAATCTAGGGTAAGAAGAGGGCTGATAAATGGTATGGGTACTGTCATAAAATCAATTACCGGCAATTTAGATCAAAATGACCTGGATGAAATAAATATACACTTAGACGCTCTTAAAACTAATCAACAAAATATAAACTCTCAGATAAATAAACAAATAGCAATAAACCAAGATATGATAAACCGTTTTAGTAATATAACACAACACATTAACACACAGCAAAAGATACTAGAAAATTATATTAATTTTGAATTAACAAAACAAATTGATAAATTAGATATAATATTTACCTTGAATCAATACCACAACCAACTAGTATATGACATAGATATATTAAGAGAACACCTCAAAGAAATTTCGGAATCAATAATCTTAGCTAAACTAAGCGTAATATCCAAACATATTTTGCATCCAGATGAAATCGGGTATATCCGTAAAGTACTAGAAGAACAAGATGTCGCAATAATATCAGACGACAATATATACGAATTGTTAGAGTTACAAGCCTACTTTAACCACTCGAACGTTGTATTCATCAGTTTTCACCCTCTACCACCTAAAAGCATTACCAATAAACAACTCCTATACTCTCAATCTCGAAGCCCCTTACATCCTACTTAACGAATATAGGTATGAATATATAGACGAACCATGTCAACCGCTCGAGACGATGAGATATTGCCGAAGTACATCACCAAAGGAGCTTAAAACTGACAAGTGCATCCCAAACATTATAAATAACGAGAAGGCACAATGTAAACTCACCGAACTAGGAAACAATAAGGAAGTAGAGCTACTAGAACCCAACTACCTAGTAATAATCACCGAAAATGAAACTACAATGCAAACTACCTGTAGCAAAAATAGTAACAACAAAATCTTAATAGGAGCATCGCTAATCCACTTTGAAAATTGCACCATTAACATTAACGGAATACAGTACTCCAGTAAAACAGTTACCTACTGGGACTCCATAGAAGTAATCTCCACGTTAAACCAGGAAATCAACAACAACGGCGTAATAAAAAAAATAAATCTCACCAAACTCGACAAATGGACCATGGAAAACCTCGAGGCTATAAAAATACTTCAAGTCAAAACAAGTATTTACACTACCTCTACCCACATAATCGTAGGAATATTTATCGCAGCTTCCACCTTATATGCAATCTCAAATTTAGGAACAGGATAAAACAAAAAAGGAACTTCATCAAAAATTTCTTCGAGAAGCAAAGACCATTTGAAACCAAGAGACATACAGTACAAATATCACCAATAGATGAAATCAAAGAATCTGCAATGCAAACATCATCAACAGAAGAACCAACAACATCAACAAAACCAACCCCAGTTCCGGTTGCAGTTCAGCTCCTGTGGCCTTCGTTACATTCGCTTCACACTGAGGAGGGAGGAGTAACATACAACAACAACAACTAACATAATTTAGTCTACTAACCCTTAGTAATTTCATATTATTTTTCATTCTTAATAATTTTAAAACAATGCATATACAAATTCATCTTATTTTTCATTCCTAATAATTTTAAAGCAATGCATACTTATTATATTTCATTCCAATAATTTTTATCAGCACTAAGTGCAAATTGTTTTCAATATCAGCACTAAGTAAGTGCAGAATAAGTTCCAAGAAAATAATGAATGCTCCTTGTAAGCATTTTTATCTATCGTGAAGATGGAAGTCTTGTGAGACCAAGTAGTCAGTCTTGCTCACTACTTGATCTACTTAGGACGTCAATTAAAATATTGTTATCCGGTCTTTTAAAAATTTAAAAAGTTAAAGAATAAAAGTTTAAAAAAATTTAAAAAATTGTATTCGGTCTTTTAAACGTTAAAATTAATGAATAAAAATTAAAAATTAAAACTACTTTGAGGGTTTTTTTTATAGACTATAACTCGCGCACGTTCGCGAAAAAAGTCGACGTTAGACAGAAACGTCAAACTTCATGATATAGCAACATATGATATATGAAATCGAGGTGAAATTTCACGCAGAATCCAGCGGTGATGCCAGAAAAACGAAATATTTTATGTACAAAAAGATATTTCAATAAACATAAAATTTACATAAAGATAATAAGAGAAAAAGAGAAAATATATGGAAAAAGGATGAATATATAAATTAATATAATTATGGTATTGCAGTAGAAAATAAGGAAACTGGTCGAAAAGGATATTTTTAGTACACAGAAAAACTCAAGAAAAACTAAGAAAATTATAATAAAAGTGATGGAAATTTGGTAAAATTAAAAGGAGAAAAATAACTAGACTTGATAACTTAAGAGTAATATTTTAAAGATATATTTTTAGTTGATAATAAAGGATACCTACCCCCACCTAAAGAGGGCAGTGCAGTTCAAGCGAGGACCGTTGGTTTTGGTGTATAAAAACGCGATACCAGAAGCAATCACTCTCTCTTGTCTTTCAACAGTCAAAGAAAGTGTTTCCCAGCGAGAACTACAAGTTATTTACTTCAAGTGTTTTTCCAGCATTCAGTGAGGAAATTAATATTAGTTCAAGGTATTTGTCATCAAACATTTAATTTCTATAGGCCAAATTGGTGGTTCTGGGAAATGATATATGTTTGATTTACTAACTAATTTTTGTTATTTTCAGAAATTATGCTGATATACTCAGTGCAATTTTGTATACTAACTTGTTAGTATTAAATTGCTGTCTGGCTATATCTTCATTTAGTTAACTTAAAATATTCAGTGCAATTCTATATACTAACTTGAGGTTAGCTATTGAGTTGCTGTCTGGACAGAACTAAAGTTCATATATTTCACTTATATATTACTAACCACCTAACCGAACCAATATTATTTGGTACTGGTTAGGAATACAAGTTTAAGTTAAAGGTTAAGGATTACCTGTTAGAATATAAGTAGACATTTTGAAATAAAGAACAATTTTGAATTCTAACTGACACGTGTGTTTTCCTCTATATTTCCTGTTTTCTCTTTATATATAAATAAATGCAAATATATTCATTTTGCACTAAACAATATATATATATATATATATATATATATATATATATATATATATATATATATATATATATATATATATATATATATATAGGGGAGAGTGGGGTAAACCGGGACACTCTTTGTTCCAAGCCTTATAAAACCTAACTAAACAATTTTTTCTTCTTATTTGGACATCCTATCCTGTAGATGGTTTCAATACCTTTCATTATTTGTCATTCTTAATATTATAACTTTATATTTTCAATAATTTCTAATCGTTTAAAAAAAAGTGTCAACTCGGCAGTTCCGAAAAATCGTGGGGTGAACCGGGACACGATAGAAAGAGCAGGTGAAAGTGGCGTTTATGTTGTAACTAATAGTCTTATTTGCTTTTATGTCAAAAATATGTTACGATATTATTATAAACAATGCTTGAACATATTTTTTTTTTACTTTTTTATTATAAACAATATAAAATGTGTATTTTGGTTTAAACTATAAATAAACGTAAAAATCATTAATAAAAAATTGTTAACAATCATTTTTATTAATAACTAATGAATTTAAGTAGATTTTGCAGCTAAAGAGTGGGCCGAAACATTTCTCGGTCAACTCAGAAACCGTGTCCCGGCTCACCCCACGGTGCTGTTTTTTAAACAATCGCGTGGTTTGAAGTTATCACAAATTCCATTTGAACTTTAAAAGATAACATACTAACGATTACTTTTTATTATATTACCTTTGTTGTAGTCTTAAAAACCATAACATTAGGCTTCCTTAAACTCCGAGAAAATAAAACTTTGTGGAGTGTCGATTTTTATTAACAATCCTTACTAATAAAGTGATGCAGGTGCTGACCTTCAATTCTCATAAAATAATGTAGAGGGCCAATACAAACATAATTCACAAAAAAAACCAACATAAAAACATTAACAACAATTAAAAAAGCACTGTCCCGGTTCACCCAACCGTCCCGGTTCACCCCACTCTCCCCTATATATATATATATATATATATATATATATATATATATATATATATATATATATATATATATATATATATATATATATATATATATATTTTTTTTTTTTTTTTTTCCTGGGGGTAAAAAAGCATTCGCTACCGGCATGACTCAAGTGCCCCTTACTGGCCGATCCCGCATGACGGTTATGTTTCACGTAAATCCACACATACACACATATGGACACATAAGTGCACATACGCATATATGGGTCTATGAACATGAGAACTAAAAAAGCCCCTCCGACGTGATCCACCCCCGCGGGACTGGCTAATAAGCATTACATCGCGGGGGTCGTTCAGCTTCATTCAGCTGCTTCTGCTCGCGGCATTTCTGTGCCTTTCTCTATTTCTTACGGCTTCTTCTTGCCTTAGCTTTCTGTGAATGGTCTTGAGGGTTGCTTCCACGTCCCTCCACATTTCCTCAGACCTCATCATATGGTCTAGGATGTTTTCGGGCGTTAGTGGCTCCTCGACCCTTTCTTCTAGTTTCGCCCTTTCCTCGGCGAATCTCGAGCAGGTAAAGAAGACGTGTTCTGCGTCTTCCTCCGTCGCTGGGCATACTGGACACAACGGTGAATCATCGTGCCCGAAGCGGTGGAGGTATTTCCTATACCCCCCGTGTCCGCTCAGGAACTGCGTGAGGTCGTAACTTACTTCCCCACGCTCCCTCGTAGCCCATATTTCCACGTTAGGGATAAGTCTGTGGGTCCAGCGACCCTTAACAGACTCGTCCCACTTCGCCTGCCATTCCCTTAAAGACTCGCAGCGCGCCATCTGCCGCCGCACCCTTCTTGGCTCCCCTCCACCATATTCTGGGTCATAGAGACGCATGCCCTCCCTCGCCAGAATATCTATGGGAATCATCCCAGCTATCACGCACGCCGCATCGTCGGACGTGGTCCTGTACGCGCAGCAAGCGCGAAGTGCACTTAGCCTATAAGCACCCCTCCATTTTCTGCTATTTGCAGTCCTGTTTAACGCTGCTGCCCACACTGGCGCTGCGTATAACAGGACTGAGCTTACCACCCTCCCCAAGAGGAGGCGGCGACTCGGTCTAGGGCCCCCAACATTGGGCAGCATTCTTGCGAGTGCTGCACAAATCGCAGACGCTTTGTCTGCCGTGCCCTCCAAGTGCGCTTTGAAGTTTAGCCTCCGGTCGATCATCACTCCCAGGTACCTTAGTGCGGGCTGTGAGTGGATGATCTGTTCCCCTACTTTTATCCTTACGGATACTAACTTTCGTCGCTTGCTGATCAGCACTACTTCCGTTTTGTGCTCTGCCAGCTTCAACCCAGCGCGTTCTAGCCACGCTTTTATTTCCCAGATCGCTTCGTTTGCATACAGTTCGATGTCATCTGGGTGTTTTCCTTCGACAACTACCCCGATATCATCTGCAAACCCGATCGCCACTGCTTCCTTTGGAAGACGAAGCCCCAACACATCATTGTACATTGCGATCCATAGGAGAGGGCCCAGGACGGAACCTTGCGGGACACCGCATGTTGTCCCGAACACTTTAGGACCATCATCCGAATCACAATGAAGCGACCTACCCTGAAGGTAGTCGGCCACTACACGCACTAGGTACTTTGGTGTGCCTAGCTTGATCAACGCCTCAACTATTTTGCTCCACCTCGCAGAGTTGAAAGCATTTTTTACGTCGAGGGTTATCAATGCGCAGCAGTGATTTTTCTCTATGGCGGCTCTTGCTATGCCCACCACCATATTGACTGCATCAGTCGTCGACCTTGCCTTTCTAAAGCCGAATTGCTTGTCCGACAGGCCACCTACCCTTTCGACGCTAGGGAGAATCCTGTTACAGATCACCCGCTCGAAAAGTTTGCCTATGCAACTAAGGAGGCATATCGGTCTGTAGGACGATGGGTCCCCTAAAGGCTTGTTCGGCTTCGGTAGGAGCACGAGTTTCTGCTGTTTCCATCGCTCCGGGAAGATCCCCTCTCTCAGGCACGCTGTGAAGACTTCAGCGAACCTGTCTGGCGCTATTGAAGCTGCTAGCTTCGCCGCTTTATTTGGTATGCCATCCATGCCAGGGGCCTTATTGATGGCTACCTTTTTTGCAGCCTCCAGAATCTCATCTGCGGTCACCGCAGGTATCTCTTCTGGGTCCACCTGGAGGGTGGGTAGATCGACCGTGCGTACGTTCTGTGGAAACAGGACATACACAATACTCTGGAGCAGCGCGGGGCAGGTGATCGGCGGAGAGCGTTTGCCCTTGACCGCTGACATAACCATTTTATAGGCTCCACCCCAGGGGTCCGAGTCTGCTTCTCTGCACAACCTTTTGAAGTGCTCGGATTTACTTCTAGCGATGGCCTTGTTCAGCATTTTTCTCGCTTCCTTATATCTCTGAAGGAGTTCATCGAAATCCGGACGGTTCCGGCCTCTCTGAGTTTTCCTTCTCGCCTTCAGACAGGTCCTTCGGCATTCATCGATCTCTGCATTCCACCAGAAGTTTGGTGAAAGCCTACGATTGCCGGCGCGCCGTGGCATGGATGCGTCACATGCCCGTTTCACCGATTCTTCTATTTCCTCTGCCCCTTCCCTGGCACCTCCTGCCGACCTCGCATCATGCAGGAATACTTCCTCGAGCACCTCTGTGTCGAGTTTCTTAACGGCCCATCCTCTAGTCGTTCCGTACCTAGGATTCCTCTTTCCTATACCCTGGCCTACCTCGAAGATGATGGCTTGGTGATCGCTGTGCGTGTACAAATCGCTCACCCGCCACTGTAGGTCCTTGGCCACTGAATCGCTCACGTAAGTGATGTCGATCACAGACGATCTCCCACCCCTTTGGAAGGTGTTTTCGCCTCCAGTGTTGACTAACACTACGTTAAGTCGCGAGAATACTTCTAGAAGTATGCGCCCTCTTGCATTCGTTTGTCGACTGCCCCATTCGACAGCCCAAGCATTAAAATCACCCGCTAGTATTACCGGGTGATGGCGACTCGCGTCGGCGGCTAACCTTTCCAGCATCGACTCGTAATCGTCTAGTGTCAGGCTTGGCGCCGCATAGCAGCTGTAGACGTGTATTCCGCCTACTTTTGCCCGCGTGAAGCCATTCTCTGGGCTTCTCATGGTATCTTCCATGGCTCGGCTCCCACACGTCCATATCGCTGACGTGCCGCTGCTATCGTTTATCCAGACGCCGCTGTGCAGGTTTCTATACTGCTCGCAGACGATTGCGACGTCGATTTTCTCCTCGTAGACTGTCTGTGCCAGCAGATCTTGTGCCGCTTGACAGTGGTTCAGGTTAATCTGTATGAACCTTATCTTCGACTTCGACTTCTTTGAACTGCTGCCCTGTACAGTGGGCACCTATTACTCCCCGTAGCGTGAGCGTCGTGCTCGCCCTTCCCCTTATCTCCTTTACATAGGAGGCATTTAGGGCTCTTATTGCAGTCCTTAGCAATATGTCCCCCCTCCCCGCATCTCCAGCATAGCTCCTTCATGTTCTGAGCGCTGGTGCATTTCCTAGCGATATGACCTATCCCAAAACATTTGAAGCACTTAATTGGTGCTGTTGTCTCCCGTATCCGGCAAACAACCCAGCCGATGCGAACCTTCCCCACCTCAAGTGCCTTTTTTGCGCTAGCGACCGGAAGGCTTATTATGGCCGTCTGCGTACCACCATAAGCCTTTCTTACTCTAACGTCCTCCTCCTGCACCTCCGTCAGCTTCAGCTGCTCCCGCAGCGCTTCGCATACCTCCAGCTTAGTGGTAATCTCGTCCAGATCCCTGCACTCGATTAACACGCGGTTGGTACCTGCCCTAACCTCTGCCGCCTCCCCGATTGACGTCTTGATCTTTTGCTTAAGATCTTCCGTCTTTCCCTCGCCAGCTGCCAGCTCCATTAGAAGATCGCCCTTTTGAGTTCTTCTAATGCGCATAACCCTATTCCCCAACTCCGTAAGGGAAGCATCCGTCCTGACTTTTCGTAGGATGTCCGCATACGACGTCCCACTAGTCGCTGTTATAATCAGCGCGTCAGGCCTTTCTTTTTTGTGGGACTTTCTGTCCTCTTTTTTCTTTTTCTTTCTTTTCCTCGCTTTTTTGTTCTCCACTTTAGTCCAAGCGGAGCTCTTCTTTTCGGAGGACTCTTCTTCCATGGGGGTGCCCACCGTTAGTTTAACGGCCCCTCGCTCTTCTTGGGGTTTTCTTTCTTTATTTCCACCTCTGTTTCTCTTTGGGGCGCTGTGTGAGGTTTGCACTTCCTCGTTGCTATCCCGTTGGCGTTTACGGGATTCCCCAGTTTTATCGGCAGTGTGTGGGTCTTTAGCTTCCCCAACCTTCCTTTTTACCGCGACTCTTACTTTAGGAGCTTCTGGCGTTGTTTGTGTCGCCATCTCCATCTTCTCCTTAACCATCTTTATGGCCTCTTCCTTTGCCTCTAAATAATCCGCCCTGAGGTCCTTTATGTGTCCATGGATCACATTTGATACATTGCTTCTAGATGCAATGTAGTCCGACAGGGTCTTTATCGTTTTACCTAGCTTTGCTAGGCACCTTGGCAACGACTCTTCTTTTTCGTTAGCGACTGCGCTAGTAGTAGCGTGGCCGCTATTTTCTCTTTTTTTTCCTTCTGGACTTACCAGATTTATCTTTAAAACCTCGCTCGGCTTACCACACGAGCTGGTGCTGCTTGACCGCACCTTGTCCTTGGTACGGTCCTCCGCGGGTCTTGTGGGCGGTGACCTCACCACCTTCGCGGATCTTCCAAATGTCAGTACCCTATCCTGCTCCTTTGGCGCGATGAGCTTGCCACTGGCGACTGACCCCTGGCACTTACTGTTGCCAGTTTCCAGCCGTACGCCGGAGACCGCGGCCTCCTCCGACGTTGGGGCATATATCCCTACCCCGACTTTTTTATCTTTAGTTGTGCTCATCATTTTTAGTTTTTCGGGTGTTCTTTCAAGTCTACCCACCCGAGGAAAGACTGAGGAGGTATGAATGAGGATGGGAAGTAAGGACTTTAGGATGGGAAGACAGGGTTATGAAGGAAGACGACTGTCTGCTACGTCTTTGAAACGCATTGCCCGGAGTGAACCAGCGTGATGGACAGGTCACGCATACTAGGAGGTCGCCGTCGCTCACCCCATATATATATATATATATATATATATATATATATATATATATATATATATATATATTATCATTTGGTTGAATAGTTACATAGTTTTAGTTGCAACACACACTTTCTAATTGTTCCTGGTGGGAAGTTATGGTACTCATCGAGGAGTGTTGAGTTTTGATCGGAGTTTTCATGGTATTTGCTTTCATAGTCGGCAGGTTGACGCTGACATTGGTACGTTTGATACTACGCCTTGGCCAAATCGTCGTTGTCCTCTAGTCCGGCGTGTATTAAATCATCTTGTAGTGTGTGCACCGGCACCTCTCACCTGTTTGAGTTCAGTGGTTCCCCCCAGTACACTGGTTGTTATATTGTTACACCTCCATTAAACATTCGTACACTTTAACTGCCCCGTTGGGAATTCTTTGTGTAAACCAATTACGTAAAAATACAATCTTGTTAAGCCTGGAATCTTACATGAACTTACCTGTCTTTTAATGATAGGCTAATTTGTTATATACAAAATTTTTGCAGGATGGTTGAGGCGAGTTTCCTCTGCTGGATTCTCTCTACGGGGTTTATTTTTTTCCTTTCAGATTCTAGGAATTTGGAGGTAATTGAAAATGGCGCGCGTGGCAGGGCCACACTGATGTAGACGGACATGAGGAGGAGGAGGAAGATTTCGTCGGCCCGGCCACACACCCCACGACCTCTTCCGGCGAGCTAGCGTTTACCGTGTGGCCGGCACAACCCCCCTAACAGTTATTTCGGCGGATTAGGGCGGGTCAGTTTCTTTTGAATTTTTTTATGTCGGGGACTGCTTCCATGGTCAGCTTCTTCAGGGCTTCTGACTCATGGTGCAGAACCAAGCATAGTGGCGGCCAAAAATGCTATTACAGCATACCGCCATTGTTCCGGTACAATTTATTTTGTTATTAATTTTGATAATTGATTTGTCAATGGTTACTGTAATTTTTAAATTTTTGATAAACGTATTTGATTCCCATTTGATACCCATTCATTTACATATATTTTAGATCCTAATTTACTTAACGAGCTCCTCCAGAACTTGGACGGAGCCAACTCTGCCAAGGCAAGCGTGGCGGAGCCCCCTGTAACAGCGGAGGCAGTAGAAGAATATTTTTCCTCCATAATGGAGGAAGATTATACAGGTTATTAATTAATTAATTGTTGTCTTGTTGTCCTTTGTGTGCACTGTTAGGTTTTGTTCGGGAAGAGGTTTTTATATCCTAAAATAACAACCGCTGTTCGGCCCCGAACACATCAAACTGAAAGGGGTAAGGATTTCAAACAAAAAAAAAAAACACAACACATATATGTAAAACACTAAATTTAATTTGTCCTACGAATATATAAACTTAATCTAGTTACCCTAATTCCAAGGCTTAAAATTAAAAATAAACTTAAAAATGAACTTAAAATTTAAATTAAAAACTTATGAATTACTCTGAAATAAAGAAAATATATATGCAATACATTGAATTTTAATAAACAAAAAACGCTGAAAAGGAAATAACTAGGGATTGCAATCCCGCAAAACGGGATCCGGCATTCCCGCGGGATCCCACTCCACTTATTAATCTGCTGGATCCCGCACCTTCAAAACGCGGATCCGCGGATCCCGCAAATTTAAATTTACCGCTAAAACATTCGGGAATTTTTTGCGTAAGAAAGCGAGTGGCTCGAGCACGACGTTGCCGTTTCGCACAGTGGCAGGGGCTGGCGGGCGGCTTCGTGTCAGTTCGAGACGTTCGTGTCAGTCAGTTTCACATAGACTCACCGTGCGCTTCGCGCGTCGTTTCTGTATGTGACAGACAGAGTGTTTTCGTATTCACTGTCCGGCGTTTAACGTAAGTATATTAATGTATTATATTTATTTTTTGTTTTGTGCTATTTTATATGCTGATTATGCCCGTAAATGGGAATATGAGGTCGTAATGTGGCGTGAACATTTGCTTACAAGTACACATTAAATACATACTTGCAGGTAACGAGTAAATGAATCATGCCCAAGTCCAATGAAACTGAGAATTCCGAGAAAGGGAATAAAGGCGACGACAATCAACTTGGTAAAGGTCTGTGGCGTTATTTCAAGAAAAGTGACAAAGGTGGCAAATGTCTTCTGTGTTCAGATGAACTAAAAATTAGTCCACGTTCTACCAAAGGCTTAAAAATACATTTAAAGACTAAACACAATATTGATATCGGTTCTCGAAACGATGAGACTGGAGAAGAATCCTTACCAGTAGTGCCAAAGAAGAAACCCAAAACTATGGACAGTTTTATTATCAAAGAAAACTCCATGGACAAAATGATCTCTAGGATGGTATGTAAAGACGGATTCTCCTTAAGTTCCTTTTGCACATCTTCGGATTTAAGAGATTTATTTTCTAAAAGTGGACACAAACTACCTAATTCGCCAAATACGGTAAGATCTATCGTAACAAATTTTTATAACACAGTCAAAGCTGACATGATTATAGAGTTTGAACGTCTCAAGAAAGGAAAACAAAGATTTTCACTTACATTTGACGAATGGACGTCACAAAAGAATCATCGATACTTAAATATCAATGTTCACCAGAAAGAAATTCATTTCAATTTGGGTTTGGTACGTATATATGACTCGGCTACAGCAGAACATTGCATTAACTTAGTAAAAGAACGCCTCGCGAGTTTTGGTCTAGACTTAGACACAGATATTATCGCAAGTACAACGGATGGCGCTAGTGTGATGGTGAAGTTTGGCAGGCTTTTGCGTTGTTCCCAGCAGCTTTGTTTTACACACGGCTTACAGCTAGTGGTAGTTGATACACTGTATAAGAATAGCAATTCACCAATACCAGAATGCCCAGCAGCCGCAATTACGACGAAATCTGATAATGATGATGACGATGATATGGACTGGAATGAACAGGGCGTAAATGTAAATATAAATTCACCACCACTTGAAATGACTTTCACATACGACGATCTATTGAAGAAAGTACGAAAAGTGGTCAAGATTTTTAAACGGTCACCAACCAAAAATGACGTCTTCTTACAAAAATATGTAAAGGAACAAGAAGGAAAAGAATTGGCTTTAATATTAGGCTGCCGTACTCGCTGGAATAGCCTTTTAAACATGTTAGAACGATTCTATAACTTGAAGAATTGTATCGATAAAGCATTAATCGATATTGAATCTGAAATTAAATTCAGCGATAATGAGTGGTTCAAAATCAATGATCTCATTGCCAGCTTGCAACCTTTTAAATTGGGAGTTGAGGCACTTTGTAGGCGAGAGTCAACGCTTATAACTGCGGACACAACATTTCGCTTTATTTTGGATAAATTGCAACAACAAAATACGGTGTTGAGTATCCAGTTAACTCAGAGTCTACATGAACGTATTCAAGAACGCCGTACTGAGTTGACAGGAGTTTTGATTTATTTGCAAAATCCGAAAAAGTACGACCAAGAAGCCAAAAATACAGATCGTACTCATACATTCTTCATGCCAAAAAAAGCTGAAATACGCCAAGAAATAAAGAAAATAATAGAAAGAGTCAGTAGAGCTGAAGACGATGAAATTCATGAAATGTATGCAGGTGACGTCTTCGAAAATACACATATAGCTGAAACATCTGCAACTGACACAGGTCCTACTCTAACGCTAAAAGAAGAATTAGAAAAACATCTTAAACAAGAAAAAGAAATATTTAAGAAAAACCCAGACAACAATCAAAGGGATTATGAGAAAATTTTGAAGAAAGAAATGGCATGTTTTGAGTGCGATGGTATCAGAGGAGAGTACCTGACGCTCGCCTATGAATATATCCTGACGGTTCAGCCTACTAGCGTAGAAGCCGAGAGAGAGTTTTCGGCATCAGGATATATTTGCAGTTCACTCAGAAGCAGGTTTGGAGATGATACTATAAATGCCATTTGCTTTTTAAGAGCGTATTTTCAAAAGTTATCACCATAGGTTAGTCGTAGTAATAGAATCTAGATAAGAGAAAGTTGTGATTTGATTATTAGTCATTATATGAATAAGACTATTGTTTGAATTACAAACATCATAAAACTGTTGTTAGATGTAAGGGTAAAATTAAACAAAACTTTTGATGCTAAACATTTAAAAATTAAGGTCCAATAAGGCTGATTACTAATTACTCGTAGTTAATTATGATTTCATTGTTATTTTGTTAGAAAACAAATAATTTTTGTTGCATAATGTAAGACATGTTTAATTAATAATACTTGATTTTTTAAACAAAAACCTGTAGTTTCAATTCGATTTTATAACATAATTTTAAATAAGATAAAGTATTAATTTTTCATCTTATAGCCCTATAAGATCAAAAAATTAATACTTTATCTTACATACAAACGGGGCAAAAAGTTGAACTACTGTGAATAATTTCAAATATGCGGGATCCCATTAACGAAATAAAAATTAAACATAAGAAGAAAAAAATAAATCCTGAAATATAACAAAAAATAATAAACATTAACCCTGAAAGATAAATGATCTGAAATTAAAAACGAACCTGAAATAAATGTTTTTAAATGTTTTTAGAGCAACTAATCAATGATACTCACCAAGCCCCTATAGGATAGCATACTTGAGGCTACTTTACTTTGGAGCACCAACAAGTTAAAACTTGTCTCTTTACCTAAAAACCTACAAACGAATGAAATTATTAATACAATATTAAACAAACTAGAAGATTATACATACTTACCTGCGAAACTTATCTGAAACAAGACAAATAAAATTAATAAAATTAAAGATAATTGAAGGTCACAAACAACAACAACAACTACAGGCAGAACGTAAACAAACCGAATTTAACAAAATGACATAAAAAACACATCCAAGTTATAAAACCTTGCGCAATATGTGCTACATAACATTTCACATGTACAATATGTGTCTATTTCACACATTACAGGTGAAAAATAGCAAACTAAGGTGGAAAATGACGGATATAACCCATCATTTTTACCCACCTATTTTCATACAAGAAAACACAATTTCCCATATCTACATCACATGCAACCTTTCATACATGAACAATAAACACATCACATTACGTGAAAATTAGTGAAAAACAGGTAAAAAACACTAAAACAGCACTCGCGACGTACACAGAACTTCGCCCGGCAAAGAAACGTCAAATTTTATGTTTCATATGAAAATGACATGAAACTTATGCAGAATTTCGCGCGGATTTTAATGGTGGCATTAAAAACACCGAAAAAGATACTTATGTATAAAAAGATATTGTAATAATAATATCTCTCCATAAGGTTAAGGAGAATGAAAGAGAAAATAAATGTATGAAATTAAAGCGAGATAAGAATAGTTGTTACAAAATGGAGAAGGGAAATTATTCATGGCCATTTTTGGGAATAAAAATATCCCTGCAATAAAAATCGACAAAAAAGAGAAAAACAGTCGAAAAAATATAAAGAAAAATTAAAATAATTATTTTTAAATACATTACAAATAATTACTATACAATTGGCCTCAAAATTCGGAGAAAATTAATAATTTTACGTTGCCGATAAGGCAGTTAGCAACAAGGAAATAAAATTTCGTAAAGGATACCGTTATCTTTGGACTATAAAAACGCGGACGCATCCTTATTCGGCCTCTCAATTTTCAGATAAGCAGAGAACTCTCCGGACCATTAGGAAGGTGAGAGTTTTGCATGCAAATAATAAAACCTGAAATTTGATAGCAAGCAGGAAATTTTCACGCACACCACTACGTGGAAGGCTGAAAATTTCACATGCACTTTTTGTTGTATTGTGTTTGATATTGGTAGCGGGCAGCAAATTTTCGCGCACACCACAACGTGGAAGGCGGAAAATTTTACATGCACGTTTTTGTTGTATTGTAGATTTGATTCATGAAGCGCAGTGAACGCATAAGCACACCACTTTGTGGAAGGCTAAAGTTCTGCCTGCAATTTATTCACTTTGTTTTTGTCTTAGGTAGAATAGATAAATAGCAGTAAATTCATGCGCATACCATTTTGTGGAAGGCCAGAATTTGTCTGCTATTAAGTTTGTGTTCGCGTATCTTACAGTCGTAGAAATTAGCAGTGAATTTCTGCACACCGCTTACTGGCGGAAGGTGGCAAATTCTGCATGCTTGTTTGTCCTTAGGAAATTATAGAGTTCAAACAATCGCAGTGAATTCCTGTGCATACCATTTATTGGAAGGCCGGAATTCTGCCTGCATTTGAAATATATTTAAGCACGCAGTAAAAGGAAACATCCAGGGCATTAAGGGCAACATTCAACAGACCACTGAGACGTAGGACTGGCACTTTTACGACGAACCAGCGACACCAAAGGCATTGCAGCAAGCAATTTAGATATATATTAGCATAAGTTGCATGATTAGGTTGTAAGTTTGCAAATATTGAAGTACACTTATTGAATAAAATTGAAATACCAACTGCACGTGCGTTTTTTTTTACTATTTTATATTTTTACGTTTCCGTTTGAAACAACCGCATTCCAGTTTTATGTATATTGAAAGCAAAAACACCCAGTAGGAAATATTATCACCGCTTCAAATAGAAACGAGATCCAAGCACTTGTTTGGTGCACAGTTGTAACCATAATCAAAGCTTTTTGTGTGCAGATTTTGGAAGCTTACTCCCAGCATTGCTATTTTCTTCATTAAGGCAGTTTTGCTTTTACTTTTTCTGCTTGAGATGAAGCTGGCGAAGCTTGAGCTATTACTACATCAAACTGAAACTGTAGCTGAACTGCTTACTTCTACCTTTGTTTAAAGCACATTGTTGGCGCTTACAAATCAGTTTCATTAAAACGATTCCTTCTGCGTACATGTTATGGTAAACAAAAATGAATCTTCTTTAAAGGAGGAACCTTTTGGAGCGCTTTTTTCCTTACTGGGCAAATATCTTCCACTTATGCGCCTCTCGCTGTGGACTCTTTTTACATATTGTTATACTTCTACATACTATATTATACTACTAGATATTACACTTCTACATATTGTTATTCTACTTTCTACATATTGTTATAATTCTTAGTGCATTTTTTATAGAAAACAATGCGGAAGACACCCAGTCCGTATGGATAGACGCCTCCGTCAAGCTCCTCCTTTCATTAGTAGAGGAGATGAAGCCAAAATTTGGGAAATCCCGTAAACTAAAAACGAAAAAAATGATGTGGACTGCAATTTCCGAGAAGTTGTGTGAGGCGGGATACCATTTCACAGCTGCTCAAGCAGAAAATAAATTCAGAGGATTGGAGAGGACGTATAAAAAAACAAAATTACACAATAGCAAAACAGACAGAGAGAGAAAAACGTCTCCCTATGAAAGGTAGATAATCTATTTTAGAGTTTGTTTGTTTCTAATTTCGCCTTTGACTCCACAGTGAACTGAACAATATATTCCAGAAAAATGACTCAGTCCCAGTTCCTCTTAGGGTCCGGTCCGAGTGACCAGGTAACGAAAGAAGACCTCGTCGCTGATGCTGGTTGCTCGGACATTAGTGACCTCGAGGCTTCCCGAGACACGGTACGAAGTGGCCGTAGTGCCAGTGTTGACGGGGAAAGCCCGATGGGGAAAAAGGGAAAAGAAGACAGAATCCTCGACATCCTTGCCGCAAATACCGCCGAAATGAGAGGATGTCGAGGCATATGGAAATAACGGAGAATAACCAAAGGGAGATGATCGCTATCGAAAGAGAAAGAAACGACCTATTAAGGGCCATGCTTAGCCTATCATAAAGTTCGCCTTAATTTAGTACAAATCAACCACCTTCGTAAATATGTAATTATTAAAAAAAATACATTTCATCGCATTAGTTTTCATTATTATTGAAATAATCGCGAAAACCCCCTAAAAAGGCGTGTTTTTTTCATTTTCAGGGGTGACGCCCATGTTTTAGGACCGCGGGACCCCGATTTTCGTGATCAGCGACCCCAAAAACCTTTAGGGTTCGATTTTCTTAACGTTGTTATTTTGGAACACAGCCCCCACGCGTTTTGAATGGACTATAAACACAACTAATTTATCATCAGAGCTTACAATTTTGTGCACCGAACCAGTGGAAGAAGTTAATGAGAAAGAACATTATACATCTGCGGTAAGAATTATTTTTCCAAATAAGCACTAATAACGAAATTTTCTTGTTATGTTGGTATGTGCAGATAAATAGTGATACTTCTTTTGAGGCAATGTGCAAACCAGGACCAGCAAATCACTTCTTGATCAGAAAGAACATGATACACCTGCGGTACGCACTAATTTATAATTTTTCCAAAATAAGCACTAATGAAATTTTTTGTGCTATCTTTGTATATGCAGATAAACAGTGATATTTCTTTTGAGGCAAGGTGTAAACCAGGAACCAACAAATCACATCTTTCAGCAAATTTTACCATCGGTAAAGGATCCATTTTACTCTCTACACCTCTTCCACCATTAACATTTGATTTAGACTCTAATTTTAGAGAATAAAGTGAAAAAACGAGGAATATTTGCTTCACAGAAAGATCTAATACATATATCATTGGGGCATGTACTTGTGGGATAGAACTGCAGGCATGCCATCGAAATGCGATTATCAAAATCTGGCAACTAATATTGTAAACGCTTATCCAGAACTGGGATCAAAAGAAGTTAGCTCGGTGAGTACTGAATATTTTTGTCGTTTATTGCTAGATGTTATAAAGATGTTTTCTTTCTTTAAATTTATTTAAATTGTGGTTCTTTCCAAACCGATAATTGCTAAGTGGAAATGTATAACTTTGAGACATTGCAAAAAAAAACATTCTCCTGTAATATCCTGTGACAACTCCTGCACATAGCATATTTTTTAGCGATCATAGTTCACCGTATAAGGCCTAGGGCCACATAAAAATCTTTTTATACGAAAATGTTCTAAGTAACCAGTCATAACGGTCAAAATGTCGAATTCTTCAACAAGAGGTCGTTTATACCAAATAACTCGGTTGTGTGCAATGATAGCTGAAAATGATCAATACAAAGTCATTAGAATAAAATTATCTACAAAATGAGCCCTTAACGAGGTCTGTAAGTTAATTTGGCTCAAAGTTATGGCCGCTCAAAGTTCGAACTTGTTCGGGTGGTTGAGGTTGAATGCAGTTTTTTGCGATTATCTCATAAGATATTAATTTGGGTGGGTTAATGCCGATTACCAAACTTATAGTGCTAGTGATTACCTTTAGAATAAGCCCTTAGTCATCGTTCTCGCTTGTATAGTTTGCGAGTAATACAACGCCAAATTTCGCACTTCACGTGCCTGAAATAACTAATAACGCAATTTTTTTGAAAATCTCCTTAACGGTTGCTCATATGAAAAAGTAGTAAACAGCAAAAATTCGGACAATAAAAATATCTTTCAAATGAGCTATTAGTTGAAGCTCCATGTCGTTTTATGCCAGCGATACAACTGGTCAAAGGTCAACCGCGTGGTTTACGAATTGTTTGTTTAACTACTTTGGGAAATTATAACAATGAGACATACAGCCGTGTGCAAAAGTATGAGGCACCCTAATTTTTTAACTGTACCTGCGAGTGTTGTTCTCGGAATTTTTTCTCTTCTTCTTACAATCATGTATTACAAATTTATAAGACAAAAAACCCAAAAAAGGAATTCCTAATTAATAATTCGCTATTGAAACCTGAGATTTACCTTGTCGAGCTAGTAAAGCTATCTGCACGCGTTGCTCTAAATTAAGTTCTTTAATTTTACCCATAGTCGAAACAAAATGTACTCGTCTTTTTAGAAAAATCGTCGCAACAAACACAAAAACACGTGTTGTCAGCAAAAGCAATGACAATGGAGTGATATTCAAAATTTCAATTCTTAATTTTACAACTTCTAGGAACTCCTTTTTGGGGTTTTTTTGTCTTATAAATGTGTAATACATGATTGTAAGAAGAAGAGAAAACATCCCGAGAACAGCACTCGTAGGTACAGTTAAAAATTAGGGTGCCTCATACTTTTGCACACGGCTGTAAGTAGTGGCTTAGAACCATCAATTTTGACTTTCTAAAACTAATTTGTTTGACGAGAAACAATAAATATTCATCAGTAAAACTTTCTCACGAAAGAAAGATTAGCAATCGAAGGTTCAAGGGCCAAGATACTTTCCCAAAACAGTCTCCAGTCAGTTGAATTTAGTTGAGTTAAGTTGAGATTAGTTGAGTTTAGTTGAGTTTAGTCGAGTTTAGTTGATTTTGGTTGAGTTTAGTTGAGTTTAGTTGGTGTCAGTTGATTTATTGGAGTTTAGTTGAGTATAGTTGAATTTAGTTAATTTAGTTCTGTTTAGTTGAATTGAATCGTTAATAGTTAGATTAATCGTTCAGTTTAGTTGCGTTTGGTTGAGTTTACTTGAGTTTGGTTCAGTTTAGTTGAGTTTAGTTGCTTAGAATTGGGTTGATAGTTAAGTTGAGTTTAGCTGAGTGTAGTTACTTTTTTTTTGTCGCAATGGAGGTTTGTTTGATGTGCAAAACAAGTTTAAGTGTAGGCCAAGTGAGAACGGTTAAACAAAGGGGAGTGCAATCACTTTTAAAGAGGAGCATTGCAAGAAAAGACGATGAAAGTGAGCAATTATTGAAAAATGTCTCGACCATAAACATCCACGTGAGGTGCTACACTCGATACTGCGGCGAAAGGGGCGATGGAGCTTTCTCCCGCAAAATAGGTACGTACATTAATATCGCTAATGGGTCTTTCCATCCGCCAAGACGTCTGCTGTCGTCTAGCACTATAAGTTTGGTAATCGGCATTAACCCACCCAAATTAATATCTTATGAGATAATCGCAAAAAACTGCATTCAACCTCAACCACCGAACAAGTTCGAACTTTGAGCGGCCATAACTTTGAGCCAAATTAACTTACAGACCTCGTTAAGGGCTCATTTTGTAGATAATTTTATTCTCTAATGACTTTGTATTGATCATTTTCAGATATCATTGCACACAACCGAGTTATTTGGTATAAACGACCTCTACCTCTTTTCAAGATGGCGGCTTTTCCCATCACACTGCGACCCCACAAACTTGGTTTTAACATTGTCAGATGTACCCCAACAAACTCCAAAAAAAAAAAATTTTCACCATCATGAAATGCAATTTGATTTACTAATTGCACTGGACTATCTTAGCAAGGTGGGATCCGATTTGCCTGCTTATTGCAATATCCATCGAATTGTTATTTTTTCATAACTGAATAGGAATTCTTTTGACAGTATATTGTACCACCTAAATCCTACGTAACTTTTGTTGGCACTTAAAAATTATTGTTTGTGGTATCCTTAATCATTTTCTAAAATAATTTTGTTTCAATTTTACGCAATTTTGTTAGAAAAACGTTGAGAACATGGATTAGAAATAATCGACATATTAAAAAAAAACAAACAATGAAGCAAGATGCCAAAACTTTAATGGGAGTTTCAAATGCTGCTGTGCTTACTGATGGAAAGTGTGTCAATATATTGTTTATTTTTTATAAAAACATAAGAATTTTGTTAAAAATATTTCATTCTCAGTTTGATGTTAAAAATGCGTTACATGAACTGGAAAAAAAACAAAGTTGATAAAAATACGCCGCACATTCGTCGCCTTTTGAAGGTAACGTTAAAAGAAAGGCGAAAATGGGTTGAAAGCCATTCAAAATCTATATCGGACGTCATAGAAAAATATCCACAATTGAAAAACGACGATCTGGTATGTTAATTGTTTTAATAAAATTCATTTTTTTCAGTCAATTTATCCTTTGCAGTTAATCTTCGAATTCTTTAATATTAAGAATTTAATGAAAAACACTGTTTACCAAAATATATTGACCTGATGATGGATCAGTTATACAGGGTATTTAAGGTGACAGTTGAAAATAATGAGAAATGTAAAATTTCAATTAGAAAAAAAACGGCACATTGAACTCAAAAAAAAAAATAAGAAGAATGAAAAGCCCGTATTTCTTGCAAGAGAGGTAAGTTTGACAAAAAACATATTTATGGAAAGTTATTTTCGTTGTAGCCCATAATTAATATAATTTATAATAGTTCACCGTAGTCAAACATGATTTATATATTACAGGCTGGTGCATGCACGAAAGACCTAACAACTTCAAAATGTGAGAGTCCACGCTTTATTTATGGCTGGAAATGACATCGCGTCAGCATTCATTATTGCCGACAAGATTGTGGAGATAGAAATCAGGGAACCATCTGTAAAGAAGATACTTATTATTATTCTGGATACATATTACAATTTTCATATTGAATATCCAAAGCCATATCGCAACTTTTTGCAATATTTGGACTTCCAAATAGCCGGCACTCCGATTGATAAAAAAATCATGTATTATTGAAGTTTTTGCGTAAAATAGAAGCAACCTTATTTAAGGATGCAACGAGTGAAAAAATTGTCTTCCTAAGGGCTCATGTTGAATTTCTGTTCCTTTTTTTACAAATGTAATTTAGTAATAGTTTTTCTTGTACTTGTTTTTATTAATAAAATGTTAGTGGTTCTTGCAATATAATTGTTATTATTATTAAACTGAAAATAGGAAAGGTTTACATATTAAACATTTAAAACGCTTACTAATTAAACACTTGACAGTGTTTACTTTAATTAAACGCCCCTAAGTGTTTAAAATTCATCTACAACGGTTTAAACGTTTTACGTGTTTAGAAACTAAACACTTGTGTTTCACAGAAATTAGAAAAAGAAATTATTTCTTTCCCCCAATATAAAATCTGCTATTATAAACGTTATGTTGATGATATATAGATTTAATATGCTTTAATGATGATATAGATTTAATATGCTTTAAGATTTAAGACTAAATTTCACCCTTGAAAATGAAAAAGAGAACAAATTGAACTTTTTAGATGTCACATTAATCAGAAATAATAATTGTATTATCACCGACTGGTATCAGAAGGCTAGTTCTAGCGGGCGACTTCTAAATTTCCATTCATATACAGACAATGCCGACAAAATTAGTGTCGTCAACTCTTTAGTTGATTGTGTCTTCCTTTTATCCCACCATTCATTTCACCAAAAAAACTTTGAATTGGTTTATGGACAAATTTTTAACCAAAAGATTACATAATTTGAAAACTAAAAGCAATACGGATATTGTTGTCCATGAAAGTAGGTATCACCTCTGACTCTGTATTTACTAAGATCCCTAGTGACCATATTACCAAATATGCCATAAATAAAATGATTAAAAACAGCAATATTAAGATTGTCAGTTTTCCCAATTCTTCTGTTAAGAGTATGTTTACCAAACTGAAAGACCGACTACCTACCAACGAGACCAAAGATGTTATTTACCAGATAGAATGTGGCGGTTGTGAAAAAATCTACATTGGTGAGACTTCTCAACCTCTTAAAAAGAGGATCTAACAACATGAGTACCATTCTAAATGTAGAAACAAACACCATAGCGCCCTCTGCAAACATACTTATGATACTGGGCACATCTTTAAATTCAAAGACACAAAAATTTTAGATTCTGACCATTTTTACAATAATAGACTTATTAAAGAAACTTTTTATATTAATTATAACAACACATCTGCTGTCAATAATCACACTGACCATAATAATAATTTAAAATTTATTAACAATTTTATTAGGAACTACCATTAATATATTTTTGAATATCACCTTACCCCTTTCTACCTCTCATATCCCTTTTTTCATTTTATAGCACTTCAGTTGGTAATGACTTTTTTATTTTTATTTTTTTTTTTTTATTTTTATGTTAGTACTTACCTAATAATTCAGATCACTTTTTGATCGTCATTCTATTTATGACATCTCAACAAAGTTTTGAACATTAATAATGATTAATTATATAAAAAGATTAAAATTAATAAGGTTTTTACAATTTACTATCTTTTTGATATTGATGTTTTGTTTTACTTATATATTTTATATTAATTTTGTTTAATTTTTGGTGGATATTCCTTTTGGTGAGTTTTGCATAACCTATATTAATTGTTATTTAATTCCAATTTTATTGTTAACGTTATTATTACTAACTTTTAGCTGATGTCACCAGTTTTAATGTCAAAACGTGCGATTGTATTATTATTATAACTTCATTTTAATAAACGGATCACCATGACTCATAATGCATTTCTATAAATATAATTGAGTTATTTTGACGTGACAACGTCTATTAAATCGGTTTAAGATAGGACGCGCGTGTGAAAATGTCCCGCACAATGTCCCGCACACAAAAAAATCATATCTCCGCCCCAATGCATGTTAGGGGGGTGGTTAATGGCTCAAAATTTTCGTTAATTTATCCTATACAAGGGAAAAATTCATTCATTCACCTTATTGACGTGACAACGTCTATTAAATCGGTTTAAGATAGGACGCGCGTGTGAAAATGTCCCGCACACAAAAAAAAATTTGCTTCGAAATATATAATTTATTAATTGAGAAAATAATACAAAACGTAATAACAGACGTTGTCACGTTCAAATTAATAGACGTTGTCACATTAAAATACGGACGTGATACTGTAACGGTCGGCATGTCCAAGGGATTGATTTGAATAAATCTCCCATGTAACTAAATCAATCGTCAGAAATTGCCGCAATATTGCTAAGCAATATTGTAGTAAAGAATTCTCTTATAAAGAATCCCTCTGTCCGTATATCTTTTTGACCCACTCATTTCCCCTTTTTGGCCCATCTTTTTCAAATAATATTCATCTCCCAATTTGTTGCCCACGCAACTCTTTTCCCCATAGACGCTCCGGACGGCGTCCAAAAGCTTAGCCGATCAGGTCGCGACACTTGGATTCCCCCCACATAAAATTCCTCCTTTAAGTTGTTTGGTATGCGTGGGACAGAAAAACGAATAATCCATTCCTTCATTCCATTATGATTATTCACGACTCTCCCTTTCGGCAACAGAAATTTAGACCAAAAAAAGCATTGGCAATACAAAATTGCACGGTGTAAACGCGTTTTTGACGTGACAACGTCTATTAAAACGATGAACGCCGGCTGCATGCACGAAAAATGATGACTCATTGTCCCGTTATGTCCCGTTATTCCGTGATAATTTTAAAAATTTGATCGTAGTAATCTTAAAAATTTGATTAAAATTGTCAATATTTAATTTAATTAAATTTGTCAAATTGTCAACAATAAGCAAAGCAAGCCAAACACTCTGTCTCCTAACTGGATGCCGGTGTATAAGAAAATAGTGAACATTACACTGACGAAAACTGTGAAATGCAAACGAAAACAGTTTCCTTGCGTTCCTGCTTGTGCTATTACCATTCACAAGTCGCAAGGTGGATCGTTTACTGTTATTGTTTATAAATACTCCTCGGAGCAACCACAACAGTTGGTGTACGTGGCGCTGAGTCGGGTAACAAATATAGACGGCTTGCACATCATCACGGAAAAAGATGCGCCTTTTATCTTCAAACACGGACGGGATGGGAACTACGCGAGATGTCCGTAACGAACACATTCGACTCCGTGAACACTTCGAAAGCAGTGAAATTTTGTGATGACGGTAACAACGCTGGGCAAACTGTAGTGACAAACCTTAATGTTCAGAGTTTGTCTGCGCACTTCGCCGATATTGAAACGGATCCCGTGATACCAAGATCGGATTATTTGGTATTGACTGAAACGTGGATGCGTGACAATTTTGATCCAGTTCCAATCAATAATTATGAATGTATAACCAGGCAGAATAATCGATCGGATTCTGATACTTACGCAGCTGGTGGAGTGCACAATCTATCGAAAATTAACATCAACATCCACGGCCAAAGTTCTCCACGTTGAATTGTCGGACACAACTCGTCTCATCAGAAACACAGGCGAGGTCTGCTTGGCTGAAATTACATGTTTCACTGCTGATACAACGTTTAAAATTGTACTTGGCGCAGTGTATATTCATGCTGGAGCAAGTATCTCAAACATTAGTGTATTGCTGCACCAAGCACTCTTTCCGTACGTGCATAACAGGCAGTATGTGCATCCGATCATGCAAATTGATACCAATGTACCAATTCTTCTTTGTGGCGACTGCAACACAAACGTGAAAAATGATGATACATTCCTCAAATTCATGAAGGATATGTACAATCTCGAATGCACATCAGATGTTACTAAGTCAACAACGCTGAGAGGAACAACCTTCGATTTGACTTTTTCAAGGCACATTACACTTGAAACACTCCCATTGATTTCATACTTTTCCTATCATCGGCCTCTCCTTAACAGAATAACACAGATTGCAAGAAGTTAAATATCAGACATGTATAAAAGCTGTAAATGAATTTGTTACTACACATTGTTACTTGTAAATAATCTGTTCATTAAAGTAATAAACATATTTGAATTTATTAGTGCAAATACAAGCTAATTTATCAATCAAAATGAATATTTCATTTCACTCCTTTTTGTATCCATACAAAATAATGAAAATTTAATATAAATTATTCAATTTTATTCATAAATTTCATTTATTCATTTCATCAATGTTTTCTCATGACGTTGTCACGTTAAACTATCGTCCGTAAACCCTCTTTACAGACAACAAATTTTTTTTTTTTTTTTTGTGTGCGAGACCCTGTGTTCGGGGAAAAGAAAAGTTTTTTTGGACAAGAAGCGTGGCTTCAGCAGTCGGGTCAGGAGCGTTCATTAGGGCAGACGTATCAGTGATAAACCTTCGGATTAAATCCATCTGTATACAACGAACATTCTTTTAAAATCTTTTTTTTTTTGTTAATAATTCGGGCTGATCGAAAAAGAAAACAAACTTAACATCTTCAAAAATAAACAAGAAAGGAATCGTGCATTTTTTGTTCACATATTCCTGTTTCTTCCCAAGGCGCACAGAAAAAAAAAGAAAATGTCCACGAGAATTTGAACCAAGTGTTGTAGTGCAGTGCTCGCCTCAGTGATTTGTAGTTCCAATTTGAAGTCCTCTTCACTGAAAAAAAAATACAAAGAAGGAAAAATGTCCACGACGCGACGTCTCGGACGCAGTTTTTGCGTAATCAAATCAACCATTTTTAAATTATCCTCTTAAGTTCCGGAACAGCCAAGGGCGGATCCACGACCAGGTTGGGGTGAGAGCAGCCTCAATATAGATATCTAATGTCGACCTCCAGGTATTCAAAAAAAAAAAACGTACCGAACACGGCACGCCCAGGTGAGAATCTTGCAATAAATCCCTTCGGTTTCGTTCGAAAAGACGAGAATTCTTTTTTTATTTCTTTTTATTAAACAATATACATACGCAACTTACATGCTTTATACATTTGTGGCCTTAAAATTAAAGGGAAGAAAGAAAAAAAAATACCACTGAATTAGAGGAAATTTTTTTTGTAGAAGAATCCTAATAAGGTTCGGAGTTACCATCCGAGTATACGTTGTAAAAGAAAAATGTAGAAGGTTCCATTGGAAGGGCTGAAAAGAAAAAAAAACAAACAAACAATAAATTTAATTGATTAATTTTAAAGATTTGAGAAAAAAAGTAACAGAAACCAGCAATATTTTCAATTATTTAATTTTAAAGATTTAAGGATAACAGTAACAGAAAACAGCTATAATTTCAATTATTTAATTTTAAAGAAAAAAAAAAGGTAACAGACAACAACAATAAATTCAATTATTTCTTTTTAAAAAAGATTTAAAAAGAGTAAAGGAAAAACAGCAAAAGCTTTAATTATTTATTTTTTTAGATTTAAGAAAAGAAAAAGAAAGACATAATATAGTTATAAGTTTTTTTGTATAAAAGGGAAAGTAACCTAGGTTTGCCCCTGGTATGTACATAAGGAATTGAATTTTTGTATTTCTCCTATTTTTTATTAAGGGCATTGAAAATTGTCTTAGTTTATTATTCTGTTAATTTCTCTGTGTTGATCCTATGTAGAAGATTCTTGTGTTGAAACCAAAGAAAAAAAAAGAAAACCATAATTCAAAAGGAATTTTTTTTAAATTTTTTTTTCTTCTTTCTTCGGAATTTTTTTTCTTGAGCATCATGTTGAACATGTAAGTAAGTAACAGGTGGATAGCGGGCATGGAGATCAGGCGGGGAGGCTGTGTGCCATTCCGCGATACGTAAGTACTATTATGCTTTAGATTCATTTTCAGCATCCCAACTCCGACCGCATCTGTTCGCATGGCTGCGACCCCGAACCCCCATTAAGCTCTCTCGATGGCCCCGGACGGGTCACCCTATCGCCCCTTTTCGGAAGTTCATTTTCGGTTGATTCTCAGCGGCACGTGATATTCGTTAGTTTATTTCAAACTGTCACCCCCTTTCGTTGGCTCCCTACATTACGAACCCCCCCCCCATCCGGTGAGCTAGCTAGAGCATCGCTAGACGTGCCCAACCAAGTGTAGTGGAGGCACCCAAGTTTTTCTCGGCGATATCCCTTCCTTTGGACCTCGTCCAGCCACACTTTTGGTCCTTAGTGACCCCTTCCCTTTCCTTTTTTTTGTAAGGTGTTTACGGCCCCTGGTGGCAATGAGATTCTTCTGTCCTTCTTCTAGCATCAGCTCAACCAACCTCCCGACAGTTACAATACTTCACATCCAAGACCATTAATTTTTTTTAAAGTTTTTAGTTTATTCCAAAAATGTTGTAAGTAAATGTGAGCATTTAACAGTCTGAATGTGTGAGTAAAATGTTGTAGGGGCCCCAGATGATGTTTTTCCCAGCGGCTCATTCATCCTAAAAGACGGCTTTGCCACACCTCTCAATCGATCCCTAAAATATTTAACGGGTTTACCTGAATTTAATGGTGATTACCAAGAACTACAAAATTTTGTTGATCTCATAGATAAAATCCACCCCGTTCTAGCCAGATACGATGGCTTGTCGCAAAGTATAATCTCAGATGTGATCAAGTCTAGATTCAGAGGCAAAGCCTGTAGAGCGAGTAGTGAGACAAGATCAATCATCATCGAGACTTTATCTGGAGCAAATATCTCAAGTAAGTAGTCTTCTCGGCCGTACTCTTCGCAATACGCATCACAAAAAAGAGGAAACGGAGATCAGAGTGTCCTACGCAAACATTGGATAAAAACTGCAGTCAAGAGCGAAAAAAGTCTCAATTGATTATTCTTAATCAACTGCAGTTATAATTTTGCACTAGTGAAGGATTCAGGTTTATGCAATTGCATGTACAACTGATTGTTAGTCTTCTAGGGTTCACGATTCATTTTTAACTCTGACATGAGAATTTGATTTCTTACAATTTCACACTGGAAACATGCGGAATGGATGACCGACATCTACCAGTTAACCAATCAAATTACAAGCATCTACGAAGATTGCAACCTATAGGACAAAGTAATGGCGATTGTTACTGCTAATGCTGCAAATATTGTGGGGGAAAAGATTGCGACAATAGAAATAATTAAAGGGATTCGTCGCAACATCGCACGGATACATCGAGGACTTCTCAATTTTTTCGATTCCCTTGTCCCATTGAGATGTTGGAAATAAAAAGGAAATTTAAATTTGAATTGTAAACAGCCTTAGTTGATTTTTAATAAAAAGAAAATCGAGATCCAAATGATGTTATTCCTAAAAAATTGAATTTATATTTGGCGGTAGCGACTCCTAAGCCTAAGTCTAAAAATCCCAAAAAATACCGTAATCCTTTTTTCAATTGTAGAACAAAGTAACAAGGCCCCAAAGAAAATTAAGAACACAGTTTTTTGAGGACCACCCTAGTGTGTATCTAGCTTTAGTTAGTAGCCTGCGCAATCGCGCTTTCGATATTAATACTAAAAAAATGTACTTTCAATTGTTTCCTAATATGTTTGCTTTTCAGATTACAAGCTGTACGTAAATAAGTATAAGATTTTGCATATG
The DNA here is from genome assembly GCA_949987705.1 of Thereva unica. Classification (NCBI taxonomy): domain Eukaryota; kingdom Metazoa; phylum Arthropoda; class Insecta; order Diptera; family Therevidae; genus Thereva; species Thereva unica. The sequence goes on from OX465282.1 coordinate 56,754,577, forward strand.
TGTGTAATACCATGTTTCCATCGCACTTGAAATCCGCAGGTTTTGATAAAACGATTTGGCGAAATCCAAATGTGTTTCCATCGCACCAGGCAGTTTTCGCTTGTCATAACAAGGATTTCTTAAGAGGTGCAAGTTCCTCCTCCAGCCATCGGCCCGTGCTGTTAATTATAAATCCTACATTCGGCCTCTTCTCGAATATAACTCCTGTGGCTTAGCACTGCCACATAAAAAAAAAATAACAAACTTGCACATCAAATTTTAAAAACCTAGTTATATCAACAAAACTGAGGAATTTGGAAAAAATAGGCTGTAAAATAAGGAAAAAATATAAACATTCATTTAAACGTTAAAGATAGAAAATTTAAAAATAACAAATTCGTACTGTCAAAATTTTTTACAGCTGAGAAATTTCCCCAAGCTGAGTACTCTTGCTGAACAGTCTGAATAGTCATAAGCAAGATTTCGATCGAGATTTCACTGAAATCTCCTCCGAAAGGCGATTTCATTTTATATGCTAAAACATGAGATTTCAAACGAGATTTCGTCCGAAATCTTCATTTTTGCCGAAATCGGAAGATTTCGAGTGCGATGGAAACATGGCATAACTAGTTTTAATTAGAAATCTGCACAATACGCGCTTTCGATATTAGTATTCCAAATTTTACTGCAGATTGTTTGCAAATTTGTTTGGCTTCTTTAGCTCTACTTCGTTTTTTTTAATTAGTACCTATTTTTTATGTAATATAAGAATAGATATAAATATATAATTTAATTTTGTGGGTTTACTTCATTAATAATAATAGTCGTGTTTTTTTAATGAACTGGGTTTTGAGAGCTTTGAGTTTATTAAAAAAACAAGGGAAATTTCATGTAGCGCCTATTTCGATGCCGATGAAAGACGAAATTAAACGGAAGTTAAGTGTTATTTTTTGCACTGTTACACGAAATCCTCGCTAGAAAATAATAAATATGTTCCTAAAAAATCAATTATTTGTTATAAATTTGCTCTCATCACTTTCCTGTTGTTTTTATTTTTAAATTACGTCTTTCCGACACCCGAAAGTATGCAGCATGCCAACCCGAGAAAGTAAAGTATGCAGCATGCCAACCCCCGAAAGTAAGCAATATGCGAATTAAGAAATTTCCCAAAACCTCGACAGAAACCCCGAGAAAACCTGGGTTTTGAGATTTGTATGGAGAAGACCTACATAGTTCATTAAAAAAACACGGCTAATATACAACGCAAAATAAAAAATTTACTGATTTTCCCCTCAAAAAAAATCTGGTCACTTTAATCTTAGTATCAATCTAAATGTCAGCACTGTTGAGGTTATGTGATACGTGAAATTTTCTTTTGTCGTGCAATAACTGTCGATTTAAGGCATTTTTGTACTGCAGGCAGTCTTAAACTGCGCTAAGATAGCAAAGTTGCTAATTAGTCTACTAGAGAAGAGTGTTACATTCGAGGGGATGCGTATTCCTATAAAGCGTTCTAAAATACGATAAAGTGAGTTCTAAAATACTGATTACAGCACCTATTCTGGCCTGATCAGAGTTTGCTAACTTTTTATTGTAACCATCAACGAGGGGCTTGAACCCGGAAAGTCGATATCACAAATACAATATCACAATCATATAATTTCTTAACTTAGATTTAAAATGGCAAGAGAGAAAGATTTAATTAAAATAAATAGCAGTGCCACTTAACTTCTGTATTCTCCACGGCGCAGAGCTCCACCGACGATCCTTCTTTCCTCTCTTGCTGCTGATAGCGTAATTTTACTTTTTAAACTTTTCTTCACTTTACGTCTTCACTTATTCAAAATCACTGCTAAAATTGACTAACTGACCGCTCCAGGGGCCCGGTTTTTTTTTGCTAAATGCCCGCTATATTAAAGATTCCAATTCAATATTATTAACTAATCATATTTTTAGTTTTGAGATCATAGATTAGATTCTGGGCTTGCATTTTCCACCTTCAGAAATATACTTGAGGCTCGGGCTCGCCTAAATTTTGTTTTTTTTTATGTAAAGGAGTGGAGGCTCAGGGAAAGCCCCTTTTTACTGTCGACGATCTATTTTTTTCGTACAGAGTGCAATGTCCAACAGCAGCTCTAGTCGGTAAGTAGTGAAAAGAGAGAGAGAGAAGTGCAGGAAGGAGCAGCCACAATCAAACCGCGATATTTTTATTCCACCTACTCCCAACCATTACCCTGGCGACTCTGGCATCGGGGCATCGAGAAACAACTTGTTGGAATGTTGTGCCTCCTCTCATCAACCAACCGACGACATGCGCTTGGTGGAGCGGGGAAGGGCTAGAGAAAGCTATGACAGCAGGAATCAGGAATGTAAAGAGGGAAGAAGACAAAAAAGAAAGTTATGTAAGTGGGGAAAGTGGGAAAGGTGAAGGAAAATGGTGCTGCCGGGATTCGAACTTGGGACCTCTGGGATGGTAGCAGGATGCTTTACTCCCTAGACTACCTCGGCTGCAAGGTGCGACTTGACAGCCCTTGGCCACATTTTCAAAATTTCTGAAGTGGATGATTATATTTTAAAACACCATCGTTGGAGCGCACCCTGTGTGCTGGCCGAGTCATTCCGTGTTTTGGTTTCATTGAGGATATAAAGTTTTAGAAATATCCGGGGACCAACTCTTGAAGAAGTTAGGATTGTCGAAGAAGCTGTGCGCCGCGATTACAATAATTATATATAACAAAAATGTGCAGTGTACTTATATGTAATATCCTAATATAAAAAAACACTGCAGTACAAGTAAGTTTTAATATACATAACTAGAATTGTGACAGTTATGGTCATAGTGAACATGTTGAAGATTGAACTATTTTGTAATTTATGATCCAGAATTCAATTATGTATCTTTAGTTGGCAACATTGCCCTTCATATGTTTGAAACGCTTTTTGTTTACATTCATGACACGTCGCTTCTCTCTAGAGCAAGTGCCGGTGCCTTATTTAGGTTTTTAAGAAAAGAAATTGCCAGTTTTGTGCTTTTGTGCTAAAATAAAGTTACTTTTATAACGTTAAAATAGTTTTTTTTTAACAAACGAGTTTTTGGCCCAGAACGTGATTGTTACTTAGTCAGCAAAGCCAGTCAGGTGTCTGAAAACAACAAATTTAACCAGTTAAAAATGTATTCTATTAAGTCTCGTCTAGAATCCCTAAAAGAAGATGCGTTTGGTCTAGTAAACTACGACTCGTGGCGGTTCAAGTAGGAGCTAACCCTAAAATCATCGCAATTCTATCCACGATTCCTAAACTCTTCGAAAAGCTCGTACATGACAAGTTTGCACCTCCTATAGATCCTAACATTAACGAGCAACAACACGGTTTCAGAAACGAGCGTTCGACCACTTCAAATCTTATGATTCTTATCTCTGAACTTCTATTTGGTATGGAGTACGGCCAGAAAAATCAGTTAGCGTGATTACAAGAAGCCAAAATAAGCAATCAGCTCCACAGCGGAAAACAAAAAGGAGTCACCAATACTCTAAAGTGGATGAAACAAGATTATATCTGGGCAGGAATGCGTAAAGTCGTTAAAGATTATATCAAAGAATGTACTTAAGCTAAACTAACAAGTTGACAAAAAATCCTAGGCCCCATGAAAATCACAAGTGCGAGATAAAGACCTTTTCAAAGGGTTTTCTTAGACATCGTTGTTTCGCTACCTACCAATTATTTCAACAATAAGTGGTGAGTCTGTACCACGAACTTCATATCCTACGAAGTATTACATGACAAACGGCTCTATGACGATAAACTAGCAACAAGGGAAATGCTCACCACTCCATCTGGGGCAGTATCGGTGTATCTTCTAAAATTTCTTGTTATGAATAACCTAGATATTGCAAATAGGGGATGCAAACCTACTTCTATCACTGCTAGTAGAAAGGAGGTGCTGCACCTCAACTTCACGAGCAGGCTTCTCTCTAACAGGATTGAAACTGGTCTCCCGGTCAGATCATCAGCTCAGTGTGTGAGCTTGAGAATGCGGCCAGGCAGCAGCTTATTGGTGTGCTGATCTCTTCCTAACATGGCAGCAACACTGTCTCTTCTTTTCAGTCGTCACGCACGTAAAGTGCCCTCGTGCAACGACAGGTTAGCTGCAATGTGTAGAGATGTTAGGAGATTGTTCAATAGGAGCGCAAAACATACGAGGCATTGGAATTAATATATGGTCCGAAGCCAGTTCCTACAATTGGTTTAGAAGGTTGGTAACGAGCTGCATGCAAAGATGGAAATCTGTGATCATCTGTAGGCAGACTAATCTGGTGATTGGGCTACAGGGTGCCGCAGCCAGGAGAGATTATAAATATACAACAGAGAACTCCCCTAAAAAGAATGAGAGCTCTTTTGGATGACACTTATTGAATGTGCCTGTAGGAGAACGAGACGTTAACTTCTAATTCAATTTCAGAACATTAATTGAAACAATTTATTAAGTTTTTTTATTGCAAATCAATTCCTCTTTCCTTCTGCTGTGCGAAATGATCTATTATAATATCATAATTTTCATCAACACTGAGGAGATTTTTTAATAATTTCTTTTCGATAGATAAAAGTGCTAAGCTGATAAAGCGATCCTCCCCAATAGAACTGCTTAAATAAATTTTAGTCCTCTTAAGGGTTGAAAAACTGCTACGTTCGTCTGATGCACTTGTTATCGGAATTGTCAAAGTTAATGGAATTAATTTAAAAAATTCTGGGAAGCAACTGTGAAACTTATTTTTAATGAAATAATCATTCAAATCTTTAAAACTTTTATTCCCCATGTCTTCATCAGAAAAGAGAACTGATATTTCAGAACGCAAAAAACCGAAATCGAAAATATTTGGATAAACTTCTTTTAAATTGTTTAGTAAGGGTGTGGGGAAATCGTTAGAAAAATCGGAATAGGAGGATGTGTCAAGGAGTTAGAAAAATTAACTGCCGAACACTCTGGAATCGTACAGTTAGTTCCTCAGATAAATTATCGATTATATCATAAAAAAGTTGCCTAAAATTACTTACTACTTACACACGGAGTTCTCTAGCTCGCCGGGGGGGTCGTGGGGTGTGTGGCCGGGGCGATGCAGATATGGTTCACCACTTACCTCAATGTTAGGTCGAAGTCCTCTTCAGTCCATTCACGAGGCACGTCGCTCAGCACCGAGCGCCATTGATGTCTACCTGTGGAAAGGACATTATTCAATGGACACCCTTAGAGAGAATCCTGGAGAGAAATCCGCCGGCCATCCTGAAAGAAATTTAGCCTTCTTAGGCCCTCATGCCTATTTGAAAGACGGGTACGATTACGGGATAAAGTAATTCAATTTTATTTATTACACAAGAAACAAACGGGTTCACATATGTATATAAACAACAAAAAAATGTATACAAGTGTGTTTGTATAGGTAAGTGTGAAAAAAAAGAAAAGAACTGAATCAATTGCCTTCACTGGTAACTTAAAAACTCCACCATGAAGCAAACTTTAACAAAATTTCGTAATTACTAACTGTGAAAAAAAAACCAAAACGACGCCCTGGATCCAGTACGTTGTCCTGTTACAACGATATATGACTTATATTGGTAAATCTCTTAATCACAAGCGAGACTGTCCAACGCAAAACTAATCACCCTGTAGTAATTGAGGGTATAAAGTGTTGAAGTTACTTAATATATGGAAATTAATTAATATATTGATATATAAAAAGTGTTGAATTTAATTAATGTATGAGTGAAGTGCCTGAATTGGTGAATTAAAATTTTTGCGACACAAAAAAACTGTAGTGATCGTAAATACAAAAAAAAATTCGTCAGCATTATTCAATATACACAATAAAAATGTAAAATTATTTGAACTGTCATTAATAATATAATACATATAATAAAAAAATTTAATAAAATGGTAAAAGAAATCGAACTTGGTTTGGTCTTCAGTTAATGGAAGAAATGGTATGGGATTTCATGCCGACTACTTTTGACGTTTGCCAGGGCCCTCTCACTACTGCACACCTTCAAAAACAGATCAATTATCCAACTGAAACGTGGCTTCTATAGGCAAACGGAAAATTGCATAAAAAAAAATTTCGATTCAAGAAAGGCAAGACAATTTTTCCGAATTTTTTTTGCCTTTATCTGCGTCTCCAAAAAGATGGTTTGCTTACAATGATTTATGCAATCCCATGTAGGGACTCCCAGTCTTGAACGACGGGGCAAAGCTCGGACTAACTTTGGGCAACCGAGCTTCGGCTCTTCAATGCTGGCCCAGGCCTGGGACAACCTAATGCAACTTGGGACAGTCCGTGAGCAGCCGAGCCTCGACTATTCGATGTTAGTACTTTTAATCTCCTTCTTCGAGATTGTAAAAAAAAATTAAGTTCGTTCGATCTCTTCCTCGAGATCGAACCACGATATTAATAAAACAAATTAAGCACAAATGAACTTTATTGAGAATAATATTCACTAACTAATTTTTACAAAAGTTTAGTTAACTTAATTAACTTTAATTGAAAGATAGGAACACGGAGCGCGACCGGGAATTAACTTGTACCTTTTAAGACTCGATTAGAACTGACTTCTACTTTTTGTCCATTATGATCATCAACCCTTGAGTATATTAATAATTCGATCAGTTCACACGTTTAATAAGTTCACACGTTCATGCACCTGCTGTTCTAAGAACAGAGGATATCAACGAGACAAAGTTGCAAGAAGTTACTTGCGAAATCGTGTGAACTGATTTCGCGACATTATGGCGAAATTCGAATGGTGAAATTCAACGGATGTCTCAAGGTTGGAAATGTCTCATGAGAATGTATAGATTATAATATAGATTTCCTAGGAGGCGTAACTATAACACCCCCACCGTTAGTTTGAGGCTCCGACGAAACTATATTTATGTTTATGTTCTCTCCGTCTTCCTTTCTCTTTTTTATTCTTTTTATAATTATTTTATATAATTTTGTTATTATTATTATGGTAAGTATTACAAAAATAATGGAATTTGTCCCTATATTAACAAAGCTAAACTTATTATTTCTATGCTTTATTTCTTCAATTAATTCTTTATTGTTTATGTTTTCTAAATACAAGTCATTTAGACTAAGTTCTTTATATAATATTATTTTCTTTAGTTCTAGTTAAAAAATTGGGGACAATTATCTTATCATGAATGGTTTGTTCGAAATTTTCAAATACTTTATCCAGTATATTTATTTTGCAATTTTTAAATTTAATTAAATTGTTTCCGTATATACTAATATTCAATTTGTTACAGTTATGCGTAACCGTTGTATCAGTCAGACCTTTAGTAATAATTATGCCGTTATTTATTTCTTTAATTTCTTTGTCGATTTTAATTTCTTTGGTACAAGGAGCTTCTCTTAACATTGCTATGTTTTTAATACAAGGATCGGTAATGGGAATAAGGTATTTCTTTAGGTTTTCTTTAACAGGATATTCATACGCGTTATTGCGTTCGTCGATAAGGATTTCGTTTATATATAAGTGTAGGCTTTTATTTTGAGAATCGGGTATAGGTTCTATAAGGATTCTAGCAGTGTTGGGCATTAATCAATTAAATTTTCAATCAATTAATTAATTGATTAAAAAATTAATTGCGATTAATTTAATTGCAATTAAAATTAATTGCGATTGAACTATTAATTGCACCCCACAATTAATTTATTTGGATTAATCTGTATTAATTGTATATTAGAACTAAATCAATTGCAATTAATTTATCAATTGCAATTAATTTTGTCAATTGTTCTAAAAAACAATTAAAACTAACAATTATTCCGCTTCAATATAGATATAGACACTCCAATTTTATATGATCCTGCCATTTTTTTGGAGAATCATTCATATAAAGAGCATAATATGAAAAAAAAATATGGGGAGTATGTCGGCCAAAATGGCTGAAAGAAGAAAAATTCAAAATGGGGGACTAATTTTGGAAATTGTGCTCCGATTGTGCTGTAAATTAGTGTCGGGGGGTTTTGAGGGATCCAAATGACAAATTTGGGGTTAAAATTTTAAAATTCAAAATGGCGGACTAATTTTGGCAATTGTGCTCCGATTGTGCTGAAAATTAGTGTCGGAGGGTTTTGAGGGATCCCAATGACAAATTTGTGGTTAAAATTTTAAAATTCTAAATGGCGGACTAGTTTTGCAAATTGTGCTCCGATTGTGCTGTAAATTAGTGTCGGGGGGTTTTGAGGGATCCAAATGACAAATTTGGGGTTAAAATTTTAAAATTCAAAATGGCGGACTAATTTTGGCAATTGTGCTCCGATTGTGCTGAAAATTAGCGTCAGGGGGTTTTGAGGGACCCAAATGACAAATTTGTGGTCAAAATTTTAAAATTAAAAATGGCGGAAAATTTTGGAAATTGTGCTCCGATTGTGCTGAAAATTAGTGTCGGGGGGTTTTGAGGGATCCAAATGACAAATTTGTGGTTAAAATTTTAAAATTCAAAATGGCGGACTAGTTTTGGCAATTGTGTTCCGATTTTACTGAAAATTAGTGTCGGAGGGTTTTGAGGGATCCCAATGACAAATTTGTGGTTAAAATTTTAAAATTCTAAATGGCGGACTAGTTTTGGCAATTGTGCACCGATTGTGCTGAAAATTAGTGTCGGGGGGTTTTGAGGGATCCAAATGACAAATTTAGGGTTACAATTTTAAAATTCAAAATGGCGGACTAATTTTGGCAATTGTGCTCCGATTGTGCTGAAAATTAGTGTCAGGGGGTTTCGAGGGACCCAAATGACAAATTTGTGGTCAAAATTTCAAAATTCAAAATGGCGGACTAATTTTTGCAATTGTGTTCCGATTGTAATGAAAATTTGTGTCAGGGGGTTTTGAGGGATCCAAATGACAAATTTGTGATCAAAATTTTAAAATTCAAAATGGCCGACTAATTTTGTAGTTTTAGATGGGTGGGAGTATCATTGCTATCATATTCATGAAAATAGGTCCTAGGGTTACTTAAATTCAGGGTGATACGTAAACCTGCACCAAAACAAAATCGCACTAGCGGCTAAACCATTACGACTCCAACCACCCCCTTTCCCTCCCATACTATCCAAAACCTAACCAAAGTCAGCCGCTTTGAAAAATCAACGGATACTGTATATCAAAAACGAAACCGTAATGTTTTTTTGCGTTGTAGTGGTGTATTTTATGTTATATGGTAAAGCGAATTACCGTAAAATTTGGCATGAATATAATACGCGTTAATACTGATCATGGGCGCAATAACAGTACTTGTTCCTTATAACCCTAATAAAATGTACTATCAATAACCTATCTCAAAAAACCTAAACAAAAATATATATCATAAAAAAATGTATGTGTGTCTGGGCACATTTTGGAAATTAAGACCTCTATGGTCATTCTATATGTCCAAATCAATCTTAGTCCTACAGAAGGATAAAGGTCAATAAATTTTGTATATACAATAATACATAATACATAATACGTAATCCGTAATATATAACACATATGTAAATAATACATAGAACATAATTCATAGTACATATTACACAATATAGTACATAGTAGTAGTGAATAATACATAGTTCATAGTAAATAGTACATAGCACTTAGTACATAGAACATAACACATAGAACATTGTACATAGTACATAGTTCATAGTAAATAGTACATAATACATAATAGATAATACAAAACATAATACATAGTTCATAGTACATAGTGCAAGTACATAGTACATAATACCTTTTACATAGAACATAGTATATAGTGTTTGGTACAAAGTACATAATATTTAGTAGAAAATACATAATACAGAGTATATAGTGCAAAGTACATAGCAGATAACACATAGTTCATAATACTTAGTCATAGTACAGAATAAATAGTACATCATCGCAGTACATAGTATATAATACCTAATACATAGTACATTGTGAACAGTATATGGTACCTAATCATAGCCCCCAATACATAGTACATAATACATAGTACAAAGTACATAGTACATACTTCATAGTACATAATTCATAGTAAGTAGCACATAGTCCGTAATGCAAAGTACATAATACCTAGTACATAGCAGATTATACATAGTACATAATACCTTGTACATAGTACATAGCACATAAAACATAGTTGACAGTATATAGTAGGTAGTATATAGTCCAAAATAAATAGTATATAATACTTAATACATAGTTCAAAGTACAAAATATATAGTTCATAGTACATAATTCATAGTAAATAACACATAGTCCGTAATGCAAAGTACATAATACCTAGTACATAGAAGATTATACATAGTACATAATACCTTGTGCATAGTACATAGCACATAAAACATAGTTGACAGTATATAGTAGGTAGTATATAGTCCAAAATAAATAGTACATAATACATAATACATAGTACAAAGTACATAGTTCATAGTACATAATTCAAAGTAAATAGCACATAGTCCGTAATGCAAAGTACATAATACGTAGTACATAGCAGATTATACATAGTACATAATACCTTGTACATAGTACATAGCACATAAAACATAGTTGACAGTATATAGTAGATAGTATATAGTCAAAAATAAATAGTATATAATACATAATACATAGTACAAAGTACATAATATATAGTTCATAGTACATAATTCATAGTAAATAGCACATAATCCGTAATAAAGTACATAATACCTAGTACATAGAAGATTATACATAGTACATAATACCTTGTGCATAGTGCATAACACATAAAACATAGTTGACAGTATATAGTAGGTAGTATACAGTCCAAAATAAATAGTACATAATACATAATACGAAGTACATAGTACATACTTCATAGTACATAATTCATAGTAAGTAGCACATAGTCCGTAATGCAAAGTACATAATACCTAGTACATAGCAGATTATACATAGTACATAATACCTTGTGCATAGTACATAGCACATAAAACATAGTTGACAGTATATAGTCCATAATAAATAGTACATAGTACATATGGCATAGTACATAGTCCGTGTACATAGTACCTAATGCATAGTGCATAACACTTAGTATATAGCACGTAGTACATATTGCTATATGTTACATAATAATATATAATACACTAGTCCCTCTTTAAACACAAAACGAAAAATAGCAAAAAAAAATCAAACACAAAACGAAATTCTCTTCTGTAAAAAATTCTCTTCCGGTCGGTCAAACAAAAAAACATAAAATAAAAAAAATCTCTTCTAAAAATGGATTGCTCCATTGATTTCGATTTCGAAAAATGTTGAAAATGGCACAACTAGAATGTTATTATAGATAACTCATACAATACAAACTAAAATCCCCAAAGCCAAATTGTTCCCCCACGGCACGCAAAAAATTGACCATGACGCAAAGGTGCGCAACGTGGCTAAAAAAGTTTTTACTTTAAAAACTAAAAACACGCTTTTTAAAATGAACTAATAAAAAATAACATACTACTACTCTTTCCATATAATAATAAATTTTAATTTTTAGTTTTTAATCAAATCCATAAAAATGATTGACAATTGATTAATCGTCTTTAATTGTGGAAACTCACGACTAACAATTAATCAATTGTTAATTGCGAATTTTCACAATTACAATTAATTAATTGTTAATTGCAATAGACGCGATTAACAATTAATTAATTGTTAATTGCGAGTTTTCACAATTACAATTAATTAATTGTTAATTGCAGTAGACGTGATTAACAATTAATTAATTGTCAATTTTTAATCGTCCAGAAATTTAGTTTTGCCCAACACTGGATTCTAGAAAATCGTGTATTTAGTAATTGGAGTATGAGAAGGGTTATAATAATCGAATCTCTATAAGTCATTACTGAGGTTCTAATGCTTTGGTAACTGGTAATGTCCGATATAAATTTGAGTTGTTCTACGTTAAGGATATTTTTAGATAAGATACCTAATTTGCTGGAAAATAAAACATGTTCTATATCGTCTATATGGTTTCTAAGTAGTACTATATCATTATTAATTTGGTATGCATTCTGCATTAATCTTATTTCATCTTCAATAGTTGCTATTTTATTCGAAAGTTCGCTAGTATAGTTATTGATATATGTCTTAATAATATGTTGTTGGCTATTAATATGGTTCGTTATGTTAAGTATTTGACCTGATATCTGTTGATTGATTGACACTTGTTTATTTTCTTCCACTATTATTCTTTGGGTGTTATCGTATAACTCATCTAATTTTGCTTTAATTTCTATTTCGTCGTCACGGTCCATTGTACCTGCTATATATTTCAGACCTTTACCTACTATATCGAGGAGTCCTCTTCTGTTTCTGTAATGTGGTTTAATATTATCTAACTTTGCCTCTAGTAAAATAAAGTTTTGACTTAAGGTATTGTACATTGGCCCTAAAAGTGTGCTCTTAGGTTCTAGTGTAACGAGATTATTTTTTATTAAATCTTTCGTTGCTTCGAGTTGCGTAGTATTGATAATATGTAAAATCTTATGATAATTTTTCGTGATTTTAATTTGCTCTAGCTCTAGTGTTAAATACCCGTTGTTACTGTTTAACTCCTGAATTTGTATCTCCTGAGTCCTTGTCATTGTCAAAGTCAGCATAATGTTTAAGGTCTGTAGTATTAGTACGTTCGTCATCGTAATTTCCTGTAAAAGTTTTATTCTTTATTTTTATTTAAACTTTACCTAAACTAATATTTATCATAACTCATCAAACTAATATTTATCATAACTTTATCATTCTTTTTCTTCGTAATGGTTATCTAATTCTTGATACTTTCCTAATAATATTTATTCTAACTCTTTATATTCTCTTATTAATATTTATTCTAGCTCTTGATACTTTTTCCTATCTTTTACGTGAGCCCTATAATATTTTAAATTATTACCTGTGTCTATAACATGGTCGTTATCTATCTTTCTGGAATTTATTTTCCTATATTTAGAGTGGTTCTTACCTCCTCTGATTTCTTTTATATAATTCTTTCCTGATTCTATCGTATTATCTTTCCTATTTTTATTTAGTTTATCGATTATTTTCTGCTTCTTTTCTAGTATTCTAGCGGAAATTGCAGGGTATTCGTCTTGATGGATCTTCCCATTGACGAAATCTATAGGTTTCTTACCTGTAGTAGAATGTATTGTATTATTATAATAGGTAATGATGCGAAGAATCTTCTCTTCGACAGTCCCTTTATTATTTTCACTATCATGTTTCAGAAGGCGAATGTGCTCATTGATAGTGTTATGTAACCTTTCGATATCTGCGTTCGAGGTATGGTTACTGTTAGAAGTAAAATGTATCTCAACATTATGGGTTTTCAGAAACTCGCTTAACGGTATGGCTTTAAAACCTAATTCGTTATCTACGACTAGTTTCTTAACGTTGCCAAATTGTCCAAAATAGTACGACAATGCTCTTTTAAATTCTGTCCACGTTCTGCCCAAAATCTTTATTGCGCATGCGTGTTTAGTGAATTTATCAATTATAGTTAAGAAGAGATTGTTTTGCAGAGAATAGAAAACATCTACATGAATTATCTGGTTTGGTTCATGAGCAGATTCTGTTACTTTAAAAAGAGGTTTAGGTGGTTTTCTTTCATATTTTTCTAGGTTACAGATATTGCAGTTGTTTATAAACTTTGTTACACGTTCCCTCATCTTTGGATTATAGTATGTCATTTTTAATTCCTTGCATACTTCTTCGATACCACGATGGTTGTTTTTGAGATGTTCCTTCTCGATTAGTTCTGCAAGTTTTCCCTCATCTATTACATCTTCTAACAGATAAGTACAACGGACTACTCTGAACTTTTCGTTATTCGAAAAATGCTTGGAATATGCTTCTTCTAGAGTTTTATAAAATTCTTCCTTCTTAATAAGGATAGCGTTTAATCCATTAGGATTGAAGTGGGTTTTCATAAGGGTTATTACAGTCTCTTCATCTAGACTTTTTGTATAGAGCGTTATCCGATTCTTATCGAATACCTTTTGCCTTTTCATTCTTAAAGCGCCAGTGCTTGATTCGTTAATAATAATTTGCGTTTTGAATAAGTTTATAGGGGAGTTACTAATGGGTATTAAAATCCTTTCTTCAGCCATGTTTATCTCCGGATTCTTTATCCTCGAGAGGGCATCAGCATTACTATTTTTAGTTCCCTTTTTATACCGAATGGTATAGTCAAATTCTGACAATTTTAGACGCCATCTAACCAATTTTGAGTTGGGTTCCTTAAGAGAGAAGAGCCAAGTAAGTGGTTTATGGTCAGTCTCGATAATAAATTTTCGCCCAAAAAGGTATGGACGGAAGTACCTTGTAGCCCATACTATTGCCAATAGTTCTTTCTCAATAGTACTATAGTTGGCTTCGTGGTCGTTAAGGGTTCTACTGGCGTAACATATTGGGTGGTCATCTTGTGACAATACAGCGCCCAACGCATACTGGCTTGCGTCAGTGGTAAGAACAAAAGTCTTACTGAGATCAGGATAGCGAAGTATCGGATCATGAGTTAACAGAAGTTTCAGGGTTTCAAAACTCTGTTGATATTCCGGATTAGAAATATCTAGCTTTATTCCTTTCTTTAGGAATTTAGTCATAGGTTTCGCAATTTGCGAGTAATCTTTTATAAATTTCCGGTAGTAACCGGTAAGACCTAAAAATTGTTTTATTTATTTTGGGGTAGTTGGAATAGGAAAATTTTGCACGCATTCTACTTTTTTAGGGTTTGGTTTTATACCATCTGGGGTAACGATATGGCCTAAGAATTCCGTTTCTCTTTTGAGAAATTCGGACTTATCCATCTGTACCTTAAGATTCACATCATCTAATCTCTTTAAAATCTTCCTTAAAGAGTCCATGTGTTCTTGCAAGGACGTGGAAAAAATTATTATATCGTCCAGATATACCAATCATATTTTATTTATAAAATCTTTTAATACATCGTTCATCAAACGCTGAAAGGTTGCGGGAGCCGTTTTCAATCCGAAGGGCATCCGCAAGAATTCATAGTGTCCATTCTCAACACTGAAGGCGGTTTTGTGAACATCTCTTTCATCAATTTCGATTTGGTGAAAACCTCTGGCCAAATCGAGTGTTGTGAAATATTGGCAGTTTCCTAATTTTCCTAAAATATCGTCAATATTGGGTATAGGATACTTATCGTCAGTTGTGACGTCGTTAAGTTTCCTATAGTCAATGACGAGTCTCCATTTCGCTTCTCCGCTGGCATCTACCTTCTTTGGTACGATCCATATTGGTGCAGAATATGGCGAATTACTATTTCTTATAATACCTTTTGCTAACATTTCTTGGATCTGTCTTTCCACCTCTTCTTTATGCACATAAGGATATCGGTAGGTTTTACACTGAATAGGAGTGTCATCTACTGTACGTATCCTGTGCTTAATGACGTTGGTGAATGAAAGGTCTGAGTTTCCGTCGTAGAAAACGTGAGTGAATCTTTTCACTACGTCTATCAGTGAACTTCGCTCTTCCGAGTTCAAATGATTAATTCTCAGCTGATCCATTATTGGCGGCTTATCATATTCTTCAATTATATTATAATTACTTTCATCTACTGTTTCTAACTGTATGGGTTGCGGGATTACAAAATCTTCTTTGTTTTTCCCTACCTTCCTAACTTTCACTCGAATCTTGTAGTTTTCTACATTATAGATTCCTTCTTCTATATGGAATAATTCACTCTTTATTTCTTTAGTGAAACCTAATCCCTCCTTCTGCGATACGGATAGGTCCATTTCTGTTTCATTATTTTCATCTTCTCTTGGGTTTTCATTTATTCCCTCTTTAAAATATATTTTGGTCTTTTTCCTACCACAAACCAATCGTCTGTGTTTATAGTCTATAATCGCGTCTAAGGGTATTAATATATTATTGCCTATGAGGCCGTCATATTCATCATGAAAATGACAAACTAAGAATTCGACTTTCTTAGCGGGGTTTCCTATTTCTTTGAATGTCGGTATATTTACTTTCTCATTTATTTTTGTTCTGTTATTAAGGGTTTTTACGTACATGGGTGATTTTAAAGTTGTACTCCATTTTGGATGGCAGAGGTTGGGGTTAATAACTGAGTGGGTTGCGCCACTATCTACAATAAATTTAAGAGGAATTGTTTTAGATTTAATTATTATATAGGGTAATTTGTGGAGGAGGCTGGAGATTGAAAATTTACAGGTTGAACTAAGTCTACCTCCATAGGTTCTGGCCTGTTATTGTCTCCGTTTGCAAATCTTTGGTTTTGGTTATTGTTGAAATTATTGTTACGCGGTGCGTAATTATTAAAGCGGTGCTGGTTGTTAAAGTATGGATTACCGAAACTCTGGTTCGCATTGTTGAAATGATTGTAGTTATTATTATTGGGATTATAGTTATTATTATTATACCTGCCAAAATTCTGTCGATTAGAATTTTGATTGTTTTGTGGGCCCTTTTGCTGTTCGTTATTTGGCCTGAATACTTTATTTCTATTAGCATGCTGCGTGTTATTACGCTCATTAAATGGTCTCTTGTTAAAATTATTGAGACTATTTAAATTATTGGGGTTGTAGCCTCTGTCTCTGGGTCTACTAGTTTGGGGATTATTGTTAGTTTTTATAGAAGGGTTCATGAATGCATATCCACACTCATACAGGATATTCATGCTTTCTTCTAAACTAGCAGGATTCCTGCAATGCATTATAGAGCGCATTGGCTCTGGAAGTTTATTTTTGAAAATAATTAGAGCCGAATTTTTATTGGTCTCTATTAAATTGTGAGTATTTTCATCGTCTGACGATACTTGTTTCGTCTTGACGTTCAGTCTTCTTAGGACTGCTTTCATTTCACTATAAAAATCGACCTCACTTGTTTTAAATTTGACTGCTCTTAATTCATCGAATAATTCTTCGATTGACAGTCTATCACCAAAATTTCTCACGAGCACGTCTTTTATATCGGTCCAGGAGGACACATGCGTGTTTATCTCCATCACTTCTCTTGCCCTACCTTTGAGCTTGGATTTTATGTGATCCGAAAATATGCTCTGGGCGAATTCATCGAATTTGAGGAGGAATGGGTGAACTTTATCGATTAGATCGATGAAATTCTGGAGCTCTCTGTAGTCTCCATTAAATTCTGGGAGTTTGGATAGGTATCTTAGGGGATCAAGGTTAAGGGAAGCCATTGCTTGTTGTCCGTCGTTTAGAGGAGTGAAAAAATTATTTACTAAATTTGAAAGTTCCCTCGACTGATTTCTAGTAATTTCGATTTGGTCAATTAGATCGATATTACTAGGGACTGACATCACACGGAAAGCACGAAATTTTAAACTTTTACTACTAACGTGATTTATTTCCCGAATCTCATTTTATCACACGGAAACTTATATTAATACTTGGATTTTTCGTGACGTAGGAACATAGAAAATCGTTTAAACTATATACGTTTGAAACACATATTTATTTTGTTTATGCACCCTACTTGAATCGTAAGCTTTCTTCAATATATAAATCAAAATCAAAATATATTTAAATAAATCGTGGAAATGTTTGTATATATATATGTATACTAGCTGGGACCCGGTGCGCCTACGCTGCACCCATAAGTCAATAGTAAACAATAAAAGCCATCCATTGACTTAATATTTTTTGAGATATGAATTTTACACAGATGAAATGCCTCAAAGAACATGGGTCTTGCGTCGGCCGCCATGAATCGGTATATTGAGTCTACTACATTGCTTATTGTATTCTACTTATCATACCCTTTAATTTGATACCCATTTTGATAGGGTTGTGAAGAAAGTGGTAATCCGGACTCTTTAGACGGCCGCCATGGATCTAAAGATATATTTTGTATACTACATTGCTTATTGTATTCTACTTATCATACCCTTTCATTTGATACCCATGTCGAGGTGGTTGTGAAGAAAGTGGTACCCCGCCCTCTTGAGACGGCCGCCATGGATCTAAAGATATATTTTGTATACTACATTGCTTATTGTAATCCACTTAACATACCCTTTCATTTGATACCCATGTTGAGGTGGTTGTGAAGAAAGTGGTAATCCGGCCTCTTGAGACGGCCGCCATGGATCTAAAGATATATTTTGTATACTACATTGCTTATTGTATTCTACTTATCATACCCTTTCATTTGATACCCATGTCGAGGTGGTTGTGAAGAAAGTGGTAATCCGGCCTCTTGAGACGGCCGCCATGGATCTAAAGATATATTTTGTATACTACATTGCTTATTGTATTCTACTTATCATACCCTTTCATTTGATACCCATGTCGAGGTGGTTGTGAAGAAAGTGGTACCCCGCCCTCTTGAGACGGCCGCAATGGATCATTTTAGTTTCAATAGCGTCATGGCCTACCTATTGTTTGACAGCTGCGTAAATTTGAAATTTTCATTAAATGTAATGATTCAATTTAATGACAATTTTACATTTGTCAAACAATAGGTAGGCCATGAAGCTATTGAAACTAAAATGAAGTGAAAATTCCTAAAATTACCATTTTTGTTTGGATTTTGCAGCTGTTTTTTTGGTTAAAGGTATAAAAAATAGCCTACGACCTATTCTCAGACCTACCAAATATACACAAAAAATTTCATGCAAATTGGTCAACCCGTTTCGGAGGAGTACGGTAACAAACACTGTGACACGAGATTTTTATAGATATAGTATATATATGTATATATAAAAAAAAAATTGTTAAAAACTTTTAGAGTTTTATCCCCTTTCAATTTTTCGTATTAAACTCACACAGAAAATATAAAAAAAATATGATAAAAACGCTTTAAAATTATTCACTTTTCTTATACAAAATTTTATGGAATATGTTTTAATTGATTTAAAATATGTTTCAGATTTTCATTTTCGTTTTAAAATGTTAAATTTTCGTTTCTTTTTAAAACCAATATATGAATATAATATGTAATTCCCTTTTATTTATTAGTATAGGGAAGATAAAAATATTCAAATGTGATAAAAAAAAATATATATTAAAATCTAACCTTAAGTTTTATGATTTTACTCTAATTTATTTCCCTCGGTGGTTGAGTCCTTTTTAATTTTGGTGATTTTATCCCTCGGTGGTTGAGTCCTTTTTATTTTGGTGATTTTATCCCTCGGTGGTTGAGTCCTTTTTATTTTGGTGATTTTATCCCTCGGTGGTTGAGTTTGAGTTCCAGGTTTTATTGTGTCTTCTTCCCACGGTGGTTGCGTCCTTATTGTGTAACTATTATTTTCCTTCGTTGGTTGAACTTCAGCTTCAACTTTTTAACTTTTTAACGTTTTATTTATTTAACACTTTTTATTTGATACATATATCTTCATATATATCCTTAAGTGTTCACTTTTCGCTTTTGTTAAACTTCTGCTTTAACTTTTAGCTTTTGAACTTTTTATTTATTCAACACTTTTTATTTTTGATATATATATCTTCATATATATCTTTAGGTGTTCACTATTTGCTTTTATTGAACTTCTGCTTCAACTTTCAGCTATTAGTATATATATATATATATATATATATATATATATATATATATATATCTTTATATATATTTTTGTGTTCACCATAAAACTCGCGAATCTTATCACAAGAGTTTATT
The DNA here is from genome assembly GCA_949987705.1 of Thereva unica. Taxonomy (NCBI): domain Eukaryota; kingdom Metazoa; phylum Arthropoda; class Insecta; order Diptera; family Therevidae; genus Thereva; species Thereva unica. The sequence goes on from OX465282.1 coordinate 56,774,217, forward strand.
TTGCAGCGACGCGCACTAAAGCATTAAAATACACGTGAAAAATTTTTTTTTAATTTAAATCACTGTGCGCATCCTACCGACTGCGCCACTTTTAATCTCCTTCTTCGAGATTGTAAAAAAAAATTAAGTTCGTTCGATCTCTTCCTCGAGATCGAACTACGATATTAATAAAACAAATTAAGCACAAATGAACTTTATTGAGAATAATATTCACTAACTAATTTTTACAAAAGTTTAGTTAACTTAATTAACTTTAATTGAAAGATAGGAACACGGAGCGCGACCGGGAATTAACTTGTACCTTTTAAGACTCGATTAGAACTGACTTCTACTTTTTATCCATTATGATCATCAACCCTTGAGTATATTAATAATTCGATCAGTTCACACGTTTAATAAGTTCACACGTTCATGCACCTGCTGTTCTAAGAACAGAGGATATCAACGAGACAAAGTTGCAAGAAGTTACTTGCGAAATCGTGTGAACTGATTTCGCGACATTATGGCGAAATTCGAATGGTGAAATTCAACGGATGTCTCAAGGTTGGAAATGTCTCATGAGAATGTATAGATTATAATATAGATTTCCTAGGAGGCGTAACTATAACAGTTAGTCTGAGCTTGAGCCAACCACGGACACCCAAACCTTGGCTATTCGATGTTGGTCCGAGCTTGGGTCAGCCACGAACAAACAAACCTCGGTAATGGAAAAAAATGATAACAAAAAAAAAATTGAGATTGAAAGTTATCATTATTTTTATTATCATTATTATTAATTTAAAAATTTTAAAATTTTTAAATAAGTGTAGGGATTTGCTAATGCATTTTTGTCAACATCTGATGAACAGGTGGTCATAAAGCAAGAAAAAAAATAGTTTTTCCTTTTAGGTAGAGTTTTTTGAGGTGATGAGTTATGAAATTTATACATTTGAACGTTTTCTATGCATACGTAAAAATAAAACAGGTGGTCATAAAGCAAGAAAAAAAATAGTTTTTCCTTTTAGGTAGAGTTTTTTGAGGTGATGAGTTATGAAATTTATACATTTGAACGTTTTCTATGCATACGTAAAAATAAAATGTAACTAGTTGTGATGTGGGTTTGACCCCTTCGGTCCACACGATTAACTTCCCAGTATGATGAACGTAGGCGGAATAAACTGTCTTCTTACAAAATAGTAATAGTTTAGCACTAGTGGGAAATAAACTAGTGTCAGAACTGGTGACAAAGTAGTCCTGAGAGAAGCTAGTTCAAATAACTATAATAGCGGTTAATCTAAAAGATTTTTTTAGAGAATTTGTTTTTCCCGAACGTTAGCAAACAAATATTTCCATCGTACTTTGTTCGCTACACTACGCACACACACCCATACTTCCACTCAAATTTTTGCAAAATGTTCTTGGGACCTTGAAACATTCCCTATACTGGGAAGTTAAAAATACTTAGAATAAAACTTGCGTCTAAACATTTTCTCTCCTCAAAAATATCAAATGAAGTTGACATTTCCGGCACCAGTTGCGGTGCTGAAGTTCGGAAACGCTGGACCTCTTTTTCGCTTCGTTCGATTGTACGTGGTTTAATAACTATAATAAATGTGGTTTAATAACTATAATAAATATATTTTATTGTTCTCGAAATTCCCTCATTTACGGTGCTAGCTTTATTAAATGATAAAAAATTGGTCTTGACAATTATCTATAGTAAGTTAAATTATTGTTTGTACATTAGTGATTTTGAATAGTTTACAATTATGTCATCGTCTTACTATCGAGTAAAAAAATGGCGTGCATTAAGAAAAAAAATCAAAATCAATGTGAACAAACAACTTCAGATGACCACAGCATAATTTCCAATGACCCTAACATTGACAATAGTGTACAAGAAAATAATAATCCAAGTGATGAGTTATTAAGTGTTCCAGAAGTGGATAGTAACTTTACTGATAGTGAATCTCTTAACAGTGCTGCAAGTAATCATCAACCTTCAATTAACTCTTCAAGTCATCATTTCAACAAAGTGATGACATTTTTGAAGATGTTGTTCCAAATAGAAGTTTAAGTGAAAAACTACGTCATTGGGCCTTAAACAATATAAATATATTAACCTTGAAGGTAGTGACTGAATTACTAACCGTGCTTAGAGAAGAAGGACATGAAGATTTACCCAAGACTGCTCAGCAATTATTAGGGACAAAACATCGTCCACCTAAGAAAACTATGCTAAGCAAACGAGACACAACTGCTCATTATTTATACATTGGAATAAAAAAAAGTCTTCAAAAAATTATTGTTCCAAATATTTACTCAGAAAAAACAATCACCGTTCAACAACACATTGATGGAATTTCGATATATAATAATTCACCAATACAAGTATGGCCTATTGTTTTGAAAGTGCATCATAAAAATTAGGAAAGTAAGCCAGCCGTTATTGCGCTGTATTGTGGTGATTCAAAACCTTCTTCTGCTGATGATTATTTGAAAGATTTAGTTATAGAATGTAACGAATATATTTTGAATGGAATAACTTTAAATGAAGTTAATTATGTATTTGTTTAAAATTATGTGTGTAATTGCAGATGCACCTGCGAGAGCATTTATTAAATGTTGTAAATCTCCAGGTGGCTTTTTCGCATGAAGTTTGGCCGTGGACAGCAAGGAGTGCGGACGTGTGCTGATCCGGTCCGTGAAACACGCCACAAAAAAACCCGAGAAAGAAACAAACAAAAAATAATAACAAAAATAAAATAAAAACGGGATAAAATTATTGTGTACAATAAAAAAAAACAGTGAAAAAAATCGTGCTGCAGGCTAAAGCGAAGGCTTCATCACCCTTCTACAGACCAGCGACCGACGAACGGCACAAGTAAGTTCCCTTTGCTTCCTACCCTCACTCCATTCTCGGCCCTGCAAGTGTCGCACCCAAAATCTGTCGGTCGATGAAGTTTGCCGTCTCAAAAGGCATAACACTTTGACGCAGACATATTTCATTGACCCTGATGGTTGCGACAAGTGTAATTCCGGGGAAAATCTCCAAGAATGTGGCGATTGAGCCCGCGCAAACGAAGTCCCGTTACGAGTCACGCTTTGTCATTGACTTATGTAACATTCGTGGACTTCATGCGAATTTCTCTTTTGTTGAGTGCCACCTACTGACTTTTAAACCCCCAATTTTCGCACTTAGTGAAACCCAAATATCACCGGATAATGACTTAAGTCATTACCAGATATCGGGGAACACTTTAGTGCACAACCTCTCCCCCCATAGGGGTATTGCCATTTATATTAGGGACGACGTGGCTTATTATAAAATATTTTCCAGCGCGACTTCAGATTTTAATTATCTTTGGATTAAAATCATTTTCCAAAGCCACGTCATATTCTTCTGCTTCCTATACAAAAGTCCTAACATAAGTAACGAAGCCTCCACCTTATCTTTTGATACTATTTCCGAACAAATCTCGGGATTCTTGTCGTCCAATCCTGAGTGTGAAATCATCGTTGCGGGTGATTTCAATGTTCACAATGTAAACTGGCTGACTTACTCAAATGGCACCAGTGTTTCTGGCAAGGACGTCGAGCTCTTTGCAGACACCAATAATTTGCATCAAATTGTTGATCATCCCACGAGAGTCCCTGATGCAGCTGATCAAGGATCCTATCTCCTTGATCTTTTTCTAACTTCTCATCCAGCGCGTTATTCCGTTGAAGTTGATTCACATCTCGGCAATTCGGACCACTGCCTAGTTAGCGCTAGCTTCCCATTCAAATTTCCCACCCCTCCCAAACCAGTTAGAAGAACTGTATGGCATTATGGGAAGGCCAATTGGTTGGGGCTTATTAATTTTTTCCAATCTACTGACTGGAACCTGTGTTTCCGAAACAAAAACGTCAACTCTGCCGCTATCCGTATTTCTAGGATCATACAGGCAGGAATGCATTTGTTCAGTCCTCATACTACTAAATCTGTGAAGGCTAGGCCCAACAGATGGTTTAATCAGGAGTGTATGAATGCAATCAGAAATAAAGAAGCCGCCTTTCGAGCTTACAAGAGCTCCCCGAGTGAATCGCTCCGTGCAGAGTATATAAAACTAAGAAATTCCTGTAAAGTCACCATCAGGAATGTCAAAAATTCATTTGACAGCAAGTTGAGAAGTAAACTCCTCAATGCAACCTCTGGTAGCAAGAACTTCTGGTCCTTGGTAAGCTCCATTAAGAAGAATTTCACTTCATCCACAACTCCTTCACTTATCCACAATGAGAAGGTGATAACAGACAGCAAATCCAAGGCCGATTTATTAGCATCTCTGTTTGCTTCCAATTCTTCTTTACCCCAAACTGATATGCTACCCCCGGTTCTTGAGCTCAGCGCTCATCTAATGGACAGGGTTTTCTTCAGGACTCGCGAGGTGTACAGGTGCCTCAAGGAGCTCGATGTAAACAAATCGACTGGACCCGATAATATACCCCCTATCGTCTTAAAACAATGCGCCTCACCTTTGGCTAGAACTCTGCGCAAACTTTTTGCCCTATCATACTCTTCCGGAGTTTACCAAGACTCTTGGAAACTTGCCCATGTTCAGCCAATACCGAAAAAAGGTGACTCCAGCGATCCCTCCAACTACCGCCCAATAGCAATTACTTCTATTCTCTCCAAAACCATGGAGACGATAATTAACAAAAAGCTTATGGGATATCTAGAATCCAACCAACTTATCAGCGACAAACAATACGGCTTCCGTCAAAAAAGATCCACTGGTGATCTTTTAGTTTGCCTTACTGAACACCTCAGCCGAAGTTTGCATGGATCTGGCGAATCTAGTTTGGTTGCTTTGGATATCTCCAAGGCTTTTGATAGAGTATGGCACTCAGCCTTGTTAGCTAAACTCCAAGCTATTGGAATTGACTCACTTCTGTATAAGTGGGTTGAGAGTTTCCTTTCCGGCCGTTCAATTAAGGTATTATTGGATGGCGTCAAATCTGAATCTCACCCCATCTCTGCGGGGGTCCCTCAGGGGTCAATTTTATCACCGGCCCTTTTTCTCATCTTTATAAATGACCTACTTTCAATCCCCTCCAACCCACTTCTCAGCTTCGCTGACGACGGTACTCTACGTTACTCGTACAGCTTCGATACAAGACAGACACATGCCAGATCCTGTCTTGATGATCGTGAACTAATGTTCAACTCTATTAAAAAAGACATCAAACTAATTCTAGATTGGGGAGAGAAGAATCGTGTCAAATTCAACCCCTCTAAAACCAAGTACTGTCTTATCTCAAAAAAGATGTTCAACACCTCACCATCCTTGACAGTGGATGACGTTGAACTAAAGGCCGACCCATCCCTACACATCTTAGGCGTGACATTAGCCAAAGACCTTCGTTGGAATGATCACATATTCCAAATCGCCAAACAAGCATCCCAGTGCTTGGGATTTCTTAAGAGGTGCAAGTTCCTCCTCCAGCCATCGGCCCGCGCTGTTATTTATAAATCCTACATTCGGCCTCTTCTCGAATATAATTCCCTCGTTTGGGGCGGCGCCCCAATAACCACCTTGGCATGGTTAGATAAGGTCCAAAAAAAGGCCCTTAAATTAATTGATGACGACACCGCTGGCTCCACCATCGACCCCCTCAGCCACCGTAGGAATGTAGCAGCACTGACAAAATTTTATCGCTACTATCATAATGACTGTTCCTCCGAGTTAAACGCTCTCCTGCCTCCACGGCAATCTTATAACCGCAACACCAGATTAGCCCACTCGTCTCATTCCCTTCACCTGCAACTCCCCCTTTCACGCACTCAACAGGATATGAATTCGTTTGTTAATAGAACAACTCGACTGTGGAATAGTCTCTCGCAGTCAGTATTTCCGAGCTCCTACAACATCCAAGAGTTCAAACGCAGGGTTCATCGCCACCTTCTTCAATACCCCCCCGTTCCTTTTAACCCTTAACCTATACCCCCCTCCTCTCCCCGTACTAAGCTTACTGCTAGACATTGCACCATGACGTGACAAATGACATGACGGACTAGTAGTACAAAGGGTGACTCCTGAGCTTAGCACTGTCACATAAAAAAAAAAAATAAATAAAAATGTGAGAGATGTTCCACTGAAGGAATTACAAAAAATCGAAAGCGCATATACCCTCAAATGGATTGTAATCTTCGAACCAAAGACTCTTTTATGGACAAAAGTCAATTGGAACATCATCTAGAGAATGTTCAGTCTCCACTATGCGAGTTGGAAAATTTTGATCCAGTAAATGATGTAGTACTAGATTCTATGCATTTGCTGTACCTTGGTACTATGAAAAATCTATTGGAAAAATTACTTGTAGTGAAAAAACATTCAGCTCGATTGAAAAATGATAAAGTGAGGATTTTAAAAAGAATTATGGAATCAGTGTCATCTGATATTCCCAGTGAATTTCAAAGAAAAATTTATGACATTGATCAGGTATCCAAATGGAAGGCCACGCAGTTCCGATTTTTTTTATTATACATAGGATTTTTCGCTTTTAGAGATGTTTTGTCTCCAAACAAGTACAAACATTTTCTGTTACTATATGTAGCATGCAGAATGTTAAATGATTCTGATAATGCTGTACGTCATGTCGATTATGCACAAGATGTGTTAAGAATTTTTTTTAGATTATTGCCATCTGAATATGGCGATGATTCACAAGTGTTAAGCATGCATAACTTAATTCACGTGGCAGATGATGTTCGTCATAATAGAGTTTCTTTAAGTGAAGTATCTGCTTTTTGGGGAGAAAACTACATAAGTTTGTTTAAACATTTAGTGAAATCTCCAAAAAAGCCGCTTACCCAGATCGCAAATCGACTGAGTGAATTAGAATGTACCTAGTGATAAATTAAAAAAAAAAAATCTTCGTTGTGTACATGTAAATATATACTGCCAATGGATTTATTTGTGAACAATCAACAAAAATATTTTAAAGTTCAAGAAGTGAAATTACAAGGGTTTAAACTAACTTGCAAGCATCCTAATAATGTAATACAATTAGACAACGGCAAAATATTCATGATTGATAGTATATTAAATATTAGTGAAAATTGTGCAGTGCAAGAAAATATCAACAATCTATGTATTTACGGGACTATAGAAAGTAGAACAAAAGAAGTCTTCGATTTCCCCACTCCGTCAACAGATGTTGGTGTTTTGAAAATAGTTTCTTGGGAAAAAGATAAAATCCTAGTTGGAATTCAATACATACATCGAAAGTGTAGCTTTTTAATGTAAACAACTCTCAATATATCTTGACATTGCTACATGTATAAGTTGATTGGTATTTCGTGGTACGCAACGTGTTCATACTTGTGTTGGTGTTTTGTTTCTTCTATTGAATATTTAGTGATACAGTTTTCAGTCTAGTGTGAAACGGTCAAGTGCGCTAGTCAGTTTTGTTACACTCAGTGACTACAATATCAGTGGTTATAATAATATCTCAACATAATTCTAATGATACAGTGAAACCTGGTTAAGTGGGCCCTGGATATGTGAGAAACCTCTGCTACTGATAATTACAATGAGGTCCCGACACTTTCGCATCGAAATACCTCTGTTACTGGGATTTTCAAACCTCTTTAATTGAGATTTGATTTCTTAGATTTTTTCGATTTTTACCTCTATAATTGGGACTTTGTAACTAAATAGCCTCTATAAGTAAGACAATTTATCTGGTTTGGAGACGTTACGACACTTTTGTTTAGAAACATTCGAATTTCTTCCACGCCTACTTTGTTTTTCAGTTTATCTAAGGTTTTGTACGATAAACAAACAAACATATGTATGTACATATGTATGTACTACTACATAATAACAACATAAAATATGCATTTTTCATTAACATTTTACATCTACAAATTAAAAACGGTACATGTTAGCGGGACCCTCTATAAATAAGACAACTGTCATTTTAAACCTGCCTATTTGGGAAACTGGGTAAATGAAAAGCCTCTATAAGTGATAAAAAATCCTAGGTCCCTTGAGATCCCACTTAACCAGGTTTCACTGTAATAACTTTTAATAATGTGCGATTCTGATGTTTTGTATGTTGTGGTGGAGTTTGACGAATTAGTTAATAAAAAAAAGTGCGTGGAGTTGTTGCCAATTTCTTGGTTATCAGATGATGATAGCAGGTGCTATTATCCTCCCAAGAAAGACTATGACAAAGTTAATGAATGGACAAAAAATCTACAAGATCCTAAAGAAAATTGGTCATCATATCCCATAAACATCATTGCAACAGCTAGTAAGTAAAAAAAAATAATAACTATTAAATTATTTAATTTGTTTTTCTTTTTTGAAGTGAAACTTCCTTGCTCTCGTTCCGGGGATTTTGAATTAACTCGAGCCAGTACGAGTGAATTCAGAAAACTGAAACGAAAACAAGGACAGTTGTACGAAACGGAAGTTGCCTTCTCACTCATTTACATTACGTTACATTAAGTGATGCCATATAAACAAATTCTACCAAACCAGCAGGAAAATATTTACAATTTATTTAAATTTGTACATAGATGGCGCAGGCATCGATAAAGTAAATATGAGGAGTCGGTTATTTAAAAAATTAAGATTGTGTATGAGCTATTAAAGATAAAGTTTTTGTAAAACCAGCTAAATGTTTTTGATTTTTTGTCAATTGATACTAAAAGTGTTTTTGGTAATATATATTTGAGTACATATGTAATAACTAGAGTATTGTCATCTCGTGGGCTCACAATTACATTAGGGAATAATAATTTCGAACTGTCATTATCGACAGCTAGTTATTAAAACAGCTAGTTAGCTACAAAGTGTTACAATTAAAGTTTGACATTAGAGATCATTTTTGAAAAATATTTTTAAAATAAATTTTGAATATCACATTTAACTTGTATTTGAGGTGATCCGCTGTCACATTTAATGGTTTTCTTTGGCTTACAAACAGGATTGTTTTCTATTTAGACAAGTGATATTTGCTCAGTGATATTGGATTGCAAAATTTCTTTACATGTATGTATTGAAATTTGAATTGTATTAAAACAACGTATATTGCCAGAATTGAGATTATGGCCGTGTTCCATAATAACAACCAGCATACTAACCAGTGAAAAAGGGTAAATTTAAGTGCTTACGCTGTGAATAACAGCAGTGTACATGAAAGTGTTACAACTTGAAACTAGCTGAAGTTCCGTTGGGCGATACACATAAAATTTCCGCCAGAAATTCAAGCTTTAGCTACTTAAAAATAGAAGGCTTGTTGATTTTTATACACTGTACAGCATTACTTTCAAAATATTCATTATACTATGATTTATCAATTGAGTTAAAATATTGTGGCTTCATTCATATTTTAGATTATAATACAAGACACGAGCAAATGAAGAAAAAAAATACAATAATAAAGAACATATAGACATAAGTATGTACGCGATGTTTCGCTTCTGCCTTGTGTTCTTTAATACACAATAATTTTTTTTTTTTTCATTTAAATACATTTTCTGGAATTGATTTTTTTTGGCGGACTTTTTTCGCACCCGCACGGGTACACGGGCTCACGGGCACGGGTACACGGGCAAAGGTACACGGGCACGGGTATATGGGCACGAGTAGACGGGCTCACGGGCACAGGTACACGGGCACAGGCTCACGGGCACGGGGACAGGTACACGGGCACGGGTACTTTGACACGGGCTCACGGGCACGGGTACTTTGACGCGGGCTCGAGGGGACGGGTACTTTGACACGGGTTCACGAGCACGGGTACGGGTACTTTGACACGGGCTCACGGGCACGGGTACACGGGCATGGGCTCACGGGCACGGGTACGGGTACTTTGACACGGGCTCACCGGCACGGGTACGACTACTTTAAACAAAGGAAAAAACGGAGATTACCAATGCGGAACGCCAGGATTTCTTGAAGCTTCTAACCAAACTCATGTACGCCTATTCCGAAGGCATTTACATGATGAACTACAGCGAGTTGATGAAAATCGGATCAGAAAAGGTTCGAATGTATTTCAACCACAATTGGCACGAGATCCGAACAGAGTGGACACTTTTTGGAATGTAAAATTCCAAGTTCGACAACAAAACGAATAATGCATTGCAGAGCATAAATGGCAAGATTAAATATATCGCAGGGACTAACAACACAATTCAAACATGCATTGAAGCATTATTCATCTACATGGAAGGGCATGCCTCGGAAAATGATAGAAAAGCAGCCAGGATGTACATTAAAGTTCCAGTTCAACCGTACAAAGACGAAACACTGAACCGCTATCAGCTGTTTTTGACTGACTCTGCATTCGAAAAACTGGCTCCTCAATACTCAAGACACTTCAAAATAAACATAGTCGAAATTGATGGAAAATACTATGTGCAACACAGATGGCGGCAACTGCTAGTGACAACGAAGTCGTGTACGTGTCTCTTCACAAAATCTATGTTATTGCCGTGTCGACATATTTTTGCCCTCCGGAGATCTCTGCAGGAAGACGTGTATTGCGAAGAACTGTGTGACGAACGGTGGACGAGAAGTTATTACAAAAAACATCAAAGAAGTTTTCACCGCTCCGCCATTGAAAAGCCCCATGAAAACACGAAGTCGAACCACATCAGCAAAGCCGTCGCACAGTGGGGCCCGCTCATAGAAGGTTCTGCTCAAAACTCAATTTTCAAAATGTGGAAATTTTTCCAAAAAATTGTATCATCGTAGTTGTAATAATGTATCAGATCACGTGTAAAAATATTAAGTCGCTGACTGCTATGAGTCATCGAGCGCATGAGCATAAAGGTCATATTTAAGGCAAAATAATACTTCTGCGAAAAAGGAATGCAGTTGCCAGCAATAGAACTTTGCGCGTTTCGAGAAAATGTCATTTAAAGAACCTCCTACGAAAAAATATACACTACCACAAATTTTAAGCCCTGCATCATAAACCAATGAACTTATCATATAATACAAAATTAAATAAGAATTAACAAACCTTGCTTGATCACCGACATAATACACTTTCATAGATTTTATCGTTAAACGTTAGAAATTAATGTTTTTATATCGCGCATAAACTGGCATTCCTTTTTCGCAGAAGTATTATTTTGCCTAAAATATGACCTTTATGCTCATGCGCTCGATGACTCATAGCAGTCAGCGACTTAATATTTTTACACGTGATCTGATACATTATTACAACTACGATGATACAATTTTTGGAAAAATTTCCACATTTTGAAAATTGAGTTTTGAGCAGAACCTTCTATGAGCGGGCCCCACTGTGCGTCGTGTCGACCCCAGCGAGGGAACGTGAAAAAGAGATCACTTGCACAACAATACAATTGTCCAATACCGGTTATTTTTCATCTGGAGTTAACCATTATTATAGAATTTGTATTCTACAACAAGTCTTGGATTTTTGGAATCGAGCAGTCTCATTTGATGTTAAAAAGATTTCACAGAGTTCCTCTCTAGAAGAATCTTTTTCTGAGATGAATCTGTCTTCCAATCCTGACCGCGATGATGATGCTGCTATTCGCAAGCTCAGACAATGCATCGACAGTTTTCTCAAACAGATGAAATTGATTTTACAAAATGACGACGAGCAGAACTACATTGTTAAGCTAGAACAATTGAAGCGGATTCTCTTTTGGTGGAGGAGACACCAAGAAGTTTATTTGAAAGAAAACAGGGCTGGCTTCATGTAAGGTGATAGGTGATTTTCACTAATCACTTTCATAGATTTCAGTTCATGGATGGTGACTGTCACCTGCCAGAATCATCAAATTGGTGGTGACAAGAAATTGTTGTCACTTTTGTGATCCTGACGCCTGCATAGTTCAACTATAATGAGCCACCATCATCGGGGATGGTCTTGGAGGCCCCTCTGGAATAATGTCAATTCAATTTATATAAAAAAAATAAAAAAAAATGTAAATAAAATTAATGTAAAAAAAATGTCAATTCAATTTATATAAAAAAACTAAAAAAAGATGTAAATAAAATTTTATTAAAATTTTATCTATTTTACACAAAATATTCTTTCTATTTTGTTTGCAACGCGATTAAAAATTACGGAAACTGTGCTGGCTGCCATTGGCACAACTAAATCTACTCCTCCCTGCCACTGATAGGAGCCTCCTCCTAAAATCTCCAAAGCAATAGCCTGTTGCAATATAGGCGGTATAAAAGTTGACCTTTTTCCTTCGGGCAAATTGATTTCCTTTAAAACATACTCAAAAGCACATTTAGATAAACGAAATCTCTGTATAAACCTACAAAATCAATTAATACTGAATTTCAGTTTTCTGAGCAAAGTATAAACTTACATGTTTTCTGATAATTCTAAAGGATTTCTTTCATCCCTTAACTTTCTCCTTATAATCCGCATGTTTAGAATATCTTCTTTTAAGTTTTCGAATAGAATCACCGATGGAAACATTATTTTTACCTTTGCACAAAAACATAACGTAAAACAATTTAAGAAAATGCACACAAAATTTGAGAATTTGAGCTATTATTACATTCCCAGAATTTAATCTGAAGTTAGCTTCAGTTGATTATTGGTGATAAATAATAAATGATAGCTTTACGTGAATAATCACTTTGTAGTGATCACTCCCAGCAATCACCAAAATGACTATCACCGATCACCTTACGTGAAGCCAGCCCAGATCTAGCGGGAACAACCCTTTTGAAGCCAGTCAGATTGACGACTCGTCAATTAGTAATTTATTGTATGTCGAGGATGACATTTCGATCTTCGAAATTAATTTTCCATAGTCAATCTCTAAGAAAGCTATGGTAAGTTTTGTAATAAGCAATAAAAACTAGATAAAGATTTTTTTTTTCGTAGTCTTTGTTTAAACAATTTTTTTTTGTTTCAGTAATGTCAGTCTTCGATTCACAAGTCTCCATTATATTCAAGACTTGACAAGTTTTGACAACTGAAAGGTTGTCATCGATGGCATCGACTGGTGAAAACTCAATCGTAATATTCAAAAACATAAAAATAAATTTGAAAATAAAACTCTTACTCTAAATTTTAATTCATTTTCTTTGCTTCATTTAGAAAATTTTTCGATGAGATTTATAATTAATAAAAAAAAACGAATACGATTGAAACTTATTAAAATGCAGTTGTAAATTTTTTAATAAATATGTTTACTCATTCTCAAAAATATTCTCTTACATACTCATTGAGTACGTAAAAACAATTATTATAATTATCATAATAGTTATTAATTGTGATTATCAAATATACTTATAATAATAATTAGAAACTATAATTGATATTAAACTGACAAGTCAGACAGGTCCTTTTTTTAGTTTATTTATATTTCGTGCTACAATCGTTCGACAATGATTTAAAGAAAGGTTGGGATTCCATTACGACTCGGGGACGTGCCACAAAATCGTAATTTCAACTTTCACATTTTCATTTCGGATTTAAGCTGATTTTACCTAATCAAAGTTTATTCTAAAATGTTTGTTTATTGACATTTTGATTCAACAAAATTTTTATTTTTAGATATATTTTTCAATAATGATGATGGAATTTTTTATTTAAAATTTCATTTAACAACAATAAAGTCGGTGCGCCCGTGTCAAAGTACCCGTACCCGTGAGCCCATGCCCGTGTACCCGTGCCCGTGAGCCCGTGTCAAAGTACCCGTGCCCGTGAGCCCGCGTCAAAGTACCCGTGCCCGTGAGCCCGTGTCAAAGTACCCGTGCCCGTGCACCTGTCCCCGTGTACCCGTGCCCGTGTACCCGTGCCCGTGAGCCTGTGCCCGTGTACCTGTGCCCGTCAGCCCGTGTACCCGTGCCCATATACCTGTGCCCGAAACTTGGTTGCGGATTTTTGGAACGATAAATAAATTAAAACACAAATGAAAACTCAAATTAAAAGTTAAACTAAACTTTATTAAAAAAAATCAAATTAATGGTTTAAACTTTATATTTGTTACAAAAACGTTTTTATATGTCCGACGACTCACAATAGACTGACTTTTAATTCTCACCTTTACAATTTTCAACAGTTATAGAAATCGAATAAAGTTGCTAGGATTGCATTTCTTTTCTAGGCCTTGAACTTTTGTTCGAGACCGAAGTTACTTGAACTTGCTGAGTTCAGGTAATTTCGGTTCTCGTGCGAAATATGAATGTTGGGAAATTTTATTTGCTGACTTTGATTTTTCATTTTAAATTTCGAAATTTTAGATAAATGTTTATGCAGACGGAAATTATTGAAATATGAGGTTTTAAAAGAAACTGTAACGGAAATCGTTTTGCTTACGCGAATTGAATGGATGGGAATATGACTCCCGTGAGCCCGTGCCCGTGTACCTGTGCCCGTGTACCCGTGCCCGTGTATCCGTGCGGGTGCGAAAAAAGTCCGCCTTTTTTTTAATGATAATTACTGTTCAAATTTACACATTTTTGAGATATTTCATATTCATGTAATTTCTTTATGACTTCTTGTATTTTTGTAATTATTATTTCTGGATAGCGATTTTTTATTACATCAATATTTGAATAAATTTAATTATAACTTTAGAAGACTACAAGCAAGTACTATGACGATTGAAAAGATCTTTCAAAAAAAAAGCAGTGAATAGTTGTGACAGTGAATCCCAACAATCAACAGATTCAGAACCTCTCCTGTTGGACTCTCAAGGTGTATCAAAGTCATTACTCAAAACAAAACCACTGACAAGAACTGAAAATAATGCGCTTGGAACAATTTTTGAAATTCCATTGCAGGTCCATCAAGTCGACAGCAAATGAGTTCTATCAATGAAGGTTAGTATGAAGTGTCTTTCTTTTTCTCAAACTGATTTTTATGTGATTAAATTTTATGTTTTTCCTAATTCGAATGATGTATTGCAGCTATTGATGATTTAAAAGTATTTTTCAAAAGAAAAATTAATAACGCAAACCGAAGTATTCTGTATGATTTGGAACAGAAGATTAATACAATTAAAATTGAATTATCAAAACGCCCAGATGAAATTGCACCATCAGAACCCTGGAAAATTATATGTGAACTCTTGCCAGCTATGGAAATAAATAAATTCTTAGAGTTAAATGAAATGTTAATTACAGACAGCGAAAAACAAGATGCACTGGTACGTAAATTAAATATTCAACTGTATTATTTAATTTGCTTGATCGTATCACTTATATTTTTCGTTTCATTTACAGAAACAAATTTTTCAATTAGAAACCATCGGTTCCACGAATTATGCTGCAGATATCAATAAAATTCTGAAAAAATTAATTGGAAAAGACGTCCAAATACTGGGGCTTATCGTGGTAAACGTGCGTTTCGGGAAACGCGCCGTTTACATGTTTCACTTCACCTTGAACGCGAATCGTGGAAAACGCGTGAATGCAACTGTGTTCGAAACTTTTCGAAATCAGCTAATATTTGTCAAAAATTTCAAATCAAGCACGGCAGAGTTTAGTTAATCGTTTAAATTCAAAATTGTGCACTTTTTTATTAAGTTTTAGTGAGTATAAGAGTTATGGACATCGTGGCTTTGTATATGTTGGAGCTAGCTAGTGAAAATGGCAATGAAAGAGCTGTCCGACAAAATTCAAGAAGTACAGCAAAGGATATTTTTGAAATGGACGAAAGAATGTAAAATGTATGTACCTCTTATTTAATAAATTTTTTTATTTATTTGTAAAAATATGCGAAAATATACTTTTAGCTTCATGAAAAACTTCCGTCTAAATAAACGCGCATTTAAATATGTATGTTCTTTGTAATCTGTCCATACCTAAAATATAAAAGCATTATGCTTATTAAAGTATCCATATTAATTAAAATAAGCCTTGCCTTTCTCTATTCTTTGGCTGTCCTATCTGGTGGACCCAAACTGTTCAGCTGACCACTCGCCTTTTTCCAGAAACTCGAAATTTCGCTGGGCGCTTCAGTGCTGAATCCTTTAGCAATTTTTGCATTGGTTTTCATAACCCCCACTAAATGAGCATAAATTACTCCTTTTTAAAGAATTAATTATTTGTTAATAATGTTTATTTGGTAAGTTTTATAATTCAATTACTTACATATTTCCAAATTTAATTACACAATTATTGCTAACAATCACCGTAAACAACCAACTGCCGCAAACAAAACTTAACGTTTCACAAAAGCACTGGGAACTGCCGCCGCACGTTTTGAACGATGCCGAAAAAACAATTTCGAATTTAGCGTTTGTCGTTTTCCCCTGCTGCGTTTACAACGATACCAAAATTGAACGTCTGGCGTTGCGTTCGCGTTTACGTTTTGGGCGATAAGCCCCACTATATAGTGCATGCGGCAGAATGGCTAATGGGGTTGGAAAGAAAAATTTTTCTGCGTCTGAATTTTTCAAAATTATGAATGGTAAATTAAATATTTTTACAATCAATATGTTTAGTTCTATTTTAATCAATCGATGATAAATATTTCAGATTTTATACTGTCAAAGTACAGTCAATCAAAGGAAAAGCTTCAGATTATTCATATTACAAGTAAATTTCTAGCTGGTGCGAAGGATAGAGAAGGCGGAAGATCTCAGCGATGGAAAAAAGATTAAAAAAATATAAAATGTTATTAATACTATTAATATTATATATTATAATATATATCTCGTATACAACATTATTTAGTTGTTGAGGTTCAATTTATTTATTTTAAGAATATTACGTTGTAGAATAAGAAATTATATTTTTATTGCTAACAATAGTTTAGGATTGGGCCAACATTCATTGCCAGTCGTGGGCCAGTGCTGTACATCAAGATTGAAATGACATTTACTACCAGTCTTGGCCCAGTGCTCTTTACCAAGCTTGGACCAACGTTGTAAACCAAGCCTAGGCCTTAGTTATCATCCCAAACTTTAATAGAGGTTGGGCCAATGTGGGTATGTATCTTTGGGCCAAGCTCTGAAAGGATTGGTGCAGGCTTGAACCAACGTTGGGCCCATCGTCATTTCCTACATGGGATACTTTCCGAATTAAGCTGCACTCGTCGTATTGTTCCTGTCACCAACTTGCAACGCACTCAATTCCACATAATATAATGTTCGCCAAGCAATGCAGGAGAAAACTTCGCTGCCAAGACGGCCAATTCCCCTTCTTCACGTAAATAATAATGAAATGCAAAATACCTTATCCTTCTGGTGTGACTATAAAATTGCCAACTTATGCTTCGTTGTAGATTCAACAGCTACGCTTCATCTCCGGGTTTCCCCATTCAACAGCAATTCGAATAAATAATCATCCTCAGGAAGACTTCTCGGATAAAATTCTCTTTTCTCCCTCACAACTTGAAATTTGTTACGTTTTCACGCATGTACTAAAAGCATTCCACACGCACTTAATTGTATTGAATTATTAATTATTTCCACTATTTGGACACGACAAATTCAATAGGTAAATAGTACGGTTTTATTTCTTCAAAAAATTTTTCTCTGAAGAATAGCGACTACCTCTCTGACCGACAAAAAAATACCATCCCCCTTTTTTTGTTTTTTTTTTCTCCAATCCTAATTTTTCATCGCCTCCCAAATTTTTATTTTTTTCTCTACCCTACCTTTTCTAAATTTTTTTCATATCGGGAAGTGTTTTCTAGTTACTTACTAAAAATTTCCGCCAGGGGAACACACTTATTAAAACCGACCGTTACACAATTCTTGCAAAAAATGACATTGATCTGTTTACTTTTAAGAAAAGAATGTTGTGCTCTTCTTCTTCTCCATTGTTAACAGCTGAAAACATATTTCAATTTGACATTTTCTTAATTTAAAAGACACGTACGAGTCGCGATTTATTTCTCCAGGTACACGGTTGCACCTTTTCTTACATAGGAACGGAACGGAATCCCATGTATTCCCATGTCTACACGGGTACTTCCATGTACATGGAAATTTACACGGACGAGTTTCGAAAAATATACACGGATTTCCATGTAGTTCCATGTAGTTGCATATTTTTCCTTGTATTTCCATGTACATGGAAGTACATGAACATTTACACGGAAATGGCCGCGCAAATAGACACTGCCTTAAAAGAAAATTGAACTGAAAGTCTGTAAGAATATATAATAAGCCATGTGCTGCATTAATAGTTTCACTATCCCAAGAGCCACTGTCGAGAATACTACAAAAAAATCCTCTAAGTCAGCCTTATTTTCAAGTATAGTTAGCACAAGCCTACCATTATAATTCCATCTAGTAGGGGTACCTTTAGGGTGCTTCTTTCTAACTATTTCATCAAAAGCGAAGCTTCGTTTCGTAGACTGGCTGAAGAATGTGGAAAATCCTGATAAAGAAGAAAAGAATAAACGGCACTCTTTAATTTTTGTAAGATAGAGGTTAAGCTTATGAGCAAACCAGTGAATAAAAACTGCATTGGGACAAGTGTCTCTTATCATCTTTTGTAAGACAGATAATTCTCCAGACATTACTGATGCACCATCGTAGCTCTGTGAAACTTCTCTTGAAGGTTGAACTCACTTACGATTTCAACTACATGACTGTGTAAAAATGCAGTCGACCTATCTTCTGAAATATCCCGAAAGCCCAAAAAACTTTTGTGAATAACGCCAACTCTTAAAATTGTAGAAAATTGCGATTTCACAGAAATATCTGCAGTTTCATCCAAAATGATTGAAACAAATGAAGCGTTTTCAATTTCTTTTTTAATGGAATCTAAGATTATATAAGAAATTGACGAAATTAAATCATGTTGGATATCATTCGATAATATTGAAGATGTTTCGCAATCATCTAAATGACTTTTTAACTCGGGATTGTACTTTGCTAGTAACGCAATAGTTTCAATGTAATTCCCTCTATAATCAGAATTAACACTTTCATCATGGCCCCGAAATGACAGTTCTTGAGATCCTAGGTGCGAAACAACATCAATAAGGCATCGAACAATTCCTCTGTTTTTCTTAACTTGCTCTGTTGCCAACTTAGTTGGTTTTACCACTAGAACTGGTGGTTTTCACTTCCCTTTAGTGGGCAAAAATCGTTTCTAGCGGCTAGTGGAATTTTTAGTGGAAAAGCGGATGATACGCGGCTCGATGCATGGACTCAATTTGCTTGGAATTGACTGAAAAATAGAAAAAATTATCTTTTCGCAGAAGCTTCACCCTAACCACTCCCTTTACCAAGCAACCTTTGAAAATATCGACGTTACATTTGACTAGTATATAATGGGGCTAAGAGAAAAATATGGATTTACAATCGCAGTCATCGTACTCTCTCATATTTAAGACCTTCTAGTTCTACGAAAAGAGAACATCTTAAAATGTAGATTCGAACAGGCATATGATGCCTTGAGCCACAACCTTCTATATAGAAAGCCATGCTCATGCCATGTTCACACACACACGTAAGCAATTCGGTGGTCCGGGTGCAATTTTCAGTTTCTGTCAAATCGTATGGAGAAGTTGATTTTAGAATTATTTTTTGTTATTGTTTAGTGAAATAATTATGTTAAAAGAAAGGTATTTAGTCGATATACCTGACAACAATTGAATTAAAACGTTGGCATGGAAGTGATACCTAGAAATTTTTTTTTTTTTTTTTATGTGGCAGTGCTAAGCTCAGGAGTCACCCTTTGTACTACTAGTCCGTCATGTCATTTGTCACGTCATGGTGCAATGTCTAGCAGTAAGCTTAGTACGGGAGGGAGAGAGGGGGAATAGGGTAAGGATTATAAAGGTACGGGGGGGTATTGAAGAAGGTGGTGATGAACCCTGCGTTTGAACTCTTGGATGTTGTAGGAGCTCGGAAAAACTGACTGCGAGAGATTATTCCACAGTCGAGTTGTTCTATTTACAAACGAATTCATATCTTGTTGAGTGCGTGAAAGGGGGAGTTGCAGGTGGAGGGAGTGAGACGAGTGGGCTAATCTGGTGTTGCGGGTATAGGATTGCCGTGGAGGCAGGAGAGCGTTTAGCTCGGAGGAACAGTCACTATGATAGTAGCGATAAAATTTGGTCAGTGCTGCTACATTCCTACGGTGGCTCAAGGGGTCGATGGTGGAGCAAGCGGTATCGTCATTAATTAACTTAAGGGCCCTTTTTTGGACCTTATCTAACCATGCTAAGGTGGTTATTGGAGCGCCGCCCCAAACGAGGGAGTTGTATTCGAGAAGAGGCCGAATGTAGGATTTATAAATAACAGCACGGGCCGATGGCTGGAGGAGGAACTTGCACCTCTTAAGAAGTTTATTTCGATTTTAGTGTTTTTTAGTGTCTTACAGTGGAAACTATTATATTCATGTAAACCTCATGTAATTTGATTAAAGAAATTTAAAAAAATTGAGTGTTAATTGTAAAGGTGGCCACTTTGTTTACATTCGCGGTGGCTATCCCGTGTTTCATTAGAAAATAATGTTGAGTTTTTCATGTTGTGCGGTGGTAAATAATAAAAATTACGTGCAGAAAAATGCTAAAGAAAGACCTAAAGTTATTGTTTTGATTGCCAGTTAAATTGGGACATATATGCATTTATGAAGGTTTTATCTTGGATATAAACCCATTGCACATTTTGCCGATTACTGCTATGCCCACAGTCTAGAATGATTTTATTTCCAAAATTAAATATTTATACATAAATGCACAAAATATGCCCCAATTCAAATGTCAAACAAAACAATAACCTTAACACTTTGTTTCACATTTTCTGCAGTTATATCTTAAATAATTATTTTCATAAAATTATTCGCGCCGAAATAATTTTACCGGGTTCGATTTGAGTATTTTCGTACATAACCTTGTTAGGTTTGACGTTTCAGCCGGACCACAAAATAATACACACACAACTGCCGTACATGGCTTTGTAGTATAGAAGGTTGTGCTTGAGCATTAAATGCAATGGTGTTAGTGTCAATGCTAGCTGTGTAAACTGCTATTTTTGATACTATTTCATTTCTATTTGTAAAATTCGGTTGCAAAGACCATTTTCGTGCCACATTTCTTCTATTTTGTATCTATCGCCCCACTTGTCTCAGACGGGACGTTTTGTAAGGGATTACTCTTATAATTTGTAATGAAAAGCGCCTCTCGTTCGGATTATCTAATTTAAATTTCCGGATTTAAAAATTCAAAATCCTATGTTGCCGAGTCGAACGGTCAGATGCCGCTGAGGCGGATAAGAAGACGGCGATCAAAGCTCACCCGGACGGCGGATGAAAAGAAAAAGAAAAGAAGAGGATAGTAGGGGAGGATGAGAAGTTTTTTGGTGGCTTCCTTCTTGTTGCTTTCGGCTGGTTGTTTTGTTTTGCTGGTGCTGAGAGTTTTTTTCTTTTGGAATTTTTTAATCGAAAGGCATCCCAATAAAATTGACGGGATTTAAGGCTGATAATAGCGGGAAAAAAAAAGTAAATTCCATCGCCCTCGATTTGGGCTGCGTTTTTTTTGTAAAAAAAGTAGTGAAAAAGTCAGTGGTGTGAGGGCACTGACATTAGAATGGACTGCTCATGAGGAATTTTTCATGGCACCAATTTGTTCCATAGGCTACAAACCTTTTTTCACTCCATGTAAACACCGGAATCAATTTAGAAATTTACATTTTTTTAAATACGTACTTAAAACATTAAAACAACACAAATATTTTGTTTAAAAAAATTAATAAACACTATTTTCACTTTTTCACCTTTTAAAATGCCTTTTTTTCATTAATTTGCAAATTTTATGTGTATCTGATTTAAGTTCTTAACGCCTGTTTTAGCAACTGACATTCTGTATGTCAAAATCCGGGGGTCTATGGGGAAAAGAGCAAAAGATATAAACATCACTAGTGCAAAAGGGAAAATATAAAATCAGGTCTGATTTTACTTCTGAGTGCTTCTGTCAGTTTGGGGGTCTATGGATGAGTGCGACAACTATACTTTTGGGTGCCATCGATTTGTATGGATTAATTTCAGATGAGCAGTCCATTATTATATGTCAGTGTGTGAGGGTCATTTTGGCCACGAAGGTTGAAATTTTATCTATGGGCAGCTATTATAAGCAGATTCATCCCACTTTGCCCGTAACTCTGGATGTTTTTCTTTGGTGGTGGAAGCGGAGCGACACCCAGCTCATTTGCGCTAAGGGCCAGCCTGACCAGAAATTTCAGGAATCGCCTTTACTGGCCCTTGGTAATGGCGAAGCTGTTCGTTCCGGAGGCCATGGCAGGGCAATATAATTCAACAGGAAGGAAGTGAAAAGAAGCGCAGTCAGTTGGAGAAACGATTTTTTTAAAGCAAAGTATAAGTAGATCCCGGCAATCGTCAAATAACATTTAAGAGTTCCAAGTAGGTACAACCTTTTAACCTAAAAAAATTTTAAAGAAAAATTATAGACACAATCAAAACGTTCATGGCTCCGCCATATATTGCAAGATCAGTAGAACACACATGTTAGTAGGAACAGAAAAAGAAAACAGAAGATAACAAAAAGATACAAAAGAATTATTAAATAAGATTAAATTTATTTGTAACTAGAGATAAAAAAAATTTTTAAACATTGCAACAGTTATATTGGCTTCACCAAAAGTATACAAAGTAATATAGATATTTTTCTTTTTATCCCTTTTCTTAATTTGAGATAATACTGTTGTAAGTAGCCCATGTGGAAATATCGTCCTGTTAGTATGTACAGAAGCGCTTCTTTAAGGAAAAACAGGATAGTCAAATCTAAAACAAAAGACAAAAAAGAAACATATTGAATTTAAAAAAAAAAACCATAAAATATGAAAATTAAGTAAAATTTGTTGAAATAAATATGAATGAATTGTAATAATATTCCCGTTCAGTATTGTCTGTGATAAGGAATACCATGAAACTAAATTAATGGTTCCTTAATTAAAGGTTTCCTTATTTATCATTTTACATACCTCCCTTCCGGAGTTCATAAGATTGGTTGAGAGAATGATCTTGACTTGTAGAATTTAGATAGAAAGGTTCCGCTGTATATTAGTTTAGTCCAAAGAACAATGATTATTATTATGAATGAAAATCCCCAATGTATATGGATTGTTAGAATGATAAGTTTCACTGTGCTCTAAAGAAAAAAAAGGTTATTGAAATATCGCCATTGAAAATAAAACTTTATAACCGGATAAATAAGATCTTCTGGCTGTCTTAGTTCTTCCCCTTCCCGAAATGTTCATTTTTAGTAACTATCAGAAAAACATCGGAACTATGGCGAACTAAAGACCCAGCTTAGACATGGTCAGGCGACAACGCGGCACGAACCTCAATCCCTACCTTTTTTTAAATCAAATTTCAGCATCCTTGTTCCTTATCCCTCTTGCTCAATTTTCAGCGGTCTGTGCCGAGATTCAGTTACGAAGAATCAGTAAGTTTCAATGAACCTCTTTCAATGAACCAGATAGGGGGAAGGTCATTGTTGACCACTATGCGTCCGGGAATCAGTTGTAATGGTTACCCACGCCCCAGACCGACGAGCTTTGCCAGCGGAAGGGTTCCCGGACTTAGATCGAGTCCCGCAAAAATAATTTATATGCGTGCGGTACCATCCCCCACGCGGGGACAGGGACAAAGCCCGGCACAATTAGGCTAAAGGCCCCTTAAGCATTACGCCTTCACGGCTAGTATTTACGAAGGTTCTGTTGTTGATACTTGCGATCTGCGCTCCCCAATTATGGATATGGCAGGCCGTTAGCTGCCATATTAAACATTGATATTAACTTAATTATTAGGGCGAAGAGGGTTGCTGCGCCACCCTAGCCTTCTTTACCTTTCTTTTACATTATGTTATTAGTTGTCTTTTGTGCAGCAGTCTCCGCCTTTCTCTATTCCACGTCAGGTAGGCTCGGTGTCTTTCTAACAGGCGATTCTCGCCTGGGTATGCGTGAGCTGTCCGACTTGTGGAATTAATACCTATTTTCTTCGAAGTTTACTTTAGTATGGATGAATGGATGAATGGTCATCGAGTTTATAACGTCTAAGCTAACAGGCGTTTAGCGCCTGACTTTGCGATCATCTGGATTTCCTGACATTCACCCGTCCCCGATAGTGCCTTGTCTGACGTCCTGCCTTCCATGAACCGATTATAGTGTTGGTAGGCGACAGGAGGGCTAATTAAGACGTATTGTTATTCCTTCTTCCTGGAACTGCAAAGTATAGCAGACCAGTTGTGGTGGTATGACCGAGATGTCACGTGTAAAACCCCTACGGAGACTTCTATCCCATTCTGTTTTTTTATTGGGGTTTGGTTGCCGAAAATATTGTGGGATCCCCACATTCGTGGATTTTTTTGTTCTCTCCAATGTGGCTGACTGCTGTAGCCACTGACGAAATAGGAGGAATGTTCTTGTTGTTTTGTTGCCTGGCCATAGTTCTATTGGATGAAATATTTTTTCGACCATATTTAATCATATATATTTTTTTTTCTCTTCTCTCTCAACCAGCTTCTAATTAGGACGTGTTAGTAACTGTTAAGTAGGAAGTAGATTTAGAAACATTTCTTTAAAGCCCGGTACCCACTTGTTGCAAACCGGCGTTTCGTATCCCTGTATCGTTTCAATTGTTGATTGATACGAACAAAACAGGAACCCAAATTTTTCGTGATCATCACTACGTTTCGAATCATCCAGCCTGTATCATGTTTGATGCGGGAGCGCGATACGGTTATCTGGTCAGTGTGTGATTTGAAGCAATAAAGCAACAGGATACGCGCATGCCCGTCCACACTTCCTCCTAAAGCGTATCGTATCATTCCTTTGATGTGACGGAGAAAAACCGCTAAATGAGAGATCGGGTTTGGATTGTATCATTTCGCATATTTTGAAACGGAGCGTTGCAATTTTTTTAGAAAAAAATTTAAAGAACGGTGATACGAAACGCCGATTTGCAACAAGTGGGTACCGGGCTTAAGTAAACCTTGTTTTAAGATTTATAGCTTTATTGTTTAGGCTTTAGTTCGTTAACCCCCGGATAGGATTAGGGTGAGATATCTTTTTAGTACATTAGTATTTCAGCTTCAATTAGAAAAAAAAAATTTTTCTTTGAAAAAAAAAATTATTTTTTTTTTACTCCCTGACGATCAATAGTTATCATTCGTACTACTCTGCTCGTTAGTGGGCTCACTTGTGGGTTTAAGACTAAAGAGGACCAGTACTCTTGTGGTGATTAACTCCGCATTGCTCAGTTTCTCAGTATGCCGGGTAAACCACCGACGGAAGATAAGCTTCCACAGACGGACCACGAAGCGGAAGAGGAAGAGGAAGACCCCGACTCTCCTGAAACTAATATGGATGCGGAACTGGGCGGGGGAACCAAACCTCCGACGCAGCCAAAACCTCCGCGAGATTCAGACGGAGATCCAGCTACAGCTGCGGGGTCAAGCAATACCAAGGTTTCCGAAAGTGGCTTCCAAGAAGCCTTGGAAGATGCCAAGCGGCTATTGCCGGGAAGTCGCAGGCGGTCTATATACGCATATGACACTTCACGAATTTCTCACTTGCGAGTGCCCAACTTTCCGGATGTTCGCTCGCGCTCTGCTAGCGATGGAGCGCATCCAGCCAATAGTGCTTTCTCTCAGTATGTTCCATCGTACGGGCCCGTTCGATTAGACGGCCAGTACCGACAAAGCAATATGGGAATTCCCCCACCACCTACCAACCTTGACCAGTGGAGACCCTCTCCGTATAGGAAGTCTCCGGTATTGAGCTGGCGCTACAGGTTCACTGGGCCGAAGGGAGGTGCTGAAGACTTCCTGTGTTGTGTCGTGCTCAGGGCCGAGGACGAGGATGTTCCGCCCGAGGAGTTAGTTCGACATATAGCCGCCCTTTTGAGTGATCAACAGAAAGATGGTACATGACTCAATTCAGACAATCATATAGACACCCTCAGTGGGCAGACTTTCGAAGGGAATTCTTAGAGCGTTTTGGGGCACCAGAGTTAGACGACCAGATAATCATGGAGATGTTAGCTACCAAGCAGGGTAACCATGATTACGATGATTATGCGGAAAAATTAAACAATCGGCGGCAACGACCAGCCTCGCAATCGGAATTTGTACGCTTGGCTAAAATGAATCTCAATCCATCCATAGGGCCGATCGTCTTGGGAACGCCTTGTGAAACTATACGTCAACTTAGGGAAGCCTGTCTGTTTGCAGAACGCTTTCTAAGCGCTAAGGGCAAGGAAGGGCGGCTGTCGCACAAAGTTCACGAGATAGAACACCCTATTGCACAGCCGCAAGGTATGAATTACATTCAACAGGAGACCGAACTTGATTATCAGTCCCTAATGCAGAATACTTGCCAAGCAACGATTGAGGAGTTCAAGCCAGTTGCCACCTCTCGGCCTCCGCCTAAGTGCTGGAACTGCCGACAAGTCGGTCATGGGTTCTCGGTATGTCCTTCTCCAACCCGCAACGTCTTTTGCTATCGTTGTGGGCGACCCGAATCTTATACCCTTACATGTCCCAACTGCTCGGGAAACTCGAGCCAGGGTGCGAGGCCTCCCCGAGGTCCGCGCCCATCCTAGACTCTCACCAGGACTCTTTACTTACTATGTCCCCTCGCTCGATGTATAATTCCGACCTGTGGAAAATGGATCCCTTACCGTCTTTTCCTTCCCCACAGGCCGAAATATCATTTATGAGGTAATGGTCAAACTATTACAATGTCCGTAAACGAATCTTCGACGATGTTCGCGAAGAACCTCAGGCCCCAAGAGTTCCAAGAGTGCGTAAGCGAGCCCTAGAAAAACAGAGAATGACAAAGATGGTTCTCTCTGCCCTGATTACCGAGAGTGGCGACGACCGACCGTTCGCGAAAGTTCAGATCATGGGCGAAAACATAATAGGTTTGCTGGACAGTGGCGCAAGCATAAGCTGCCTGGCAGAGGGCAGAGACGTTTCTTCAGAATCACCCAGAGATACAGCTCTATCGCTTACATACCTCTGTCGAGACGGCCGACGGCACCCACAAGAACGTCCTAGGATACATTAGCGCACCCGTGGCCTACGGGCAGCGAACACACACCTTGACGCTTTTCATAATTCCTAGTTTGTCTCAACACCTATACCTTGGCGTAGATTTTTGGCGGATTTTTCAATTAGCCCCACATATCATAGGGGAAATTCACCAACTCTCTCAACAAGATCTAAATAGTCACCTCCTGGACGAGGTCCAACAAGCGCAACTGACCAGGGCGCGAGCACGTTTCCCGGCGTTTGATGCCTGCGGGCTAGGCCGAACACACCTGGAACAGCATGTCATCGACACTGGCGAGGCGGTACCGATAAAGCAGAGACATTACCCTGTCTCTCCTGCCATCCAGTCCCTCATCTATGAGGAAGTAGACCGCATGCTGAGTCTTGGTGTGATCGAAGAGTCGAACAGTCCGTGGAACTCGCCCGTCGTGTTGGTTCGGAAGCCCGGCAAGGTTCGTCTTTGCTTGGACTCACGGAAGCTAAATATGGTAACGGTGAAGGATGCCTATCCACTGCCTCACGTTGACGGTCTTTTAGGGCGATTGCAGGACACCAGATTCATTTCGGCCATAGACCTCAAAGATGCCTTCTGGCAAATACCCTTGGAGGAAAGGTCTAGAGAGAAGACGGCCTTTACAATCCCGGGAAGACCGCTATACCAGTTCACAGTGATGCCGTTTGGGCTTTGTAACGCTCCGCAACGAATGTGCCGCTTAATGGACAAAGTAATTCCTGGCTCACTTAAAGAAAATGTCTTCGTCTACTTAGACGATTTGTTAGTGGTGTCTTCTACTTTTGAGACTCACCTCCAACTACTGGAACAAGTCGCTGACTGCCTTCGCCGCTCCGGTTTGACCGTGAACCTGAATAAGAGCCGGTTTTGTGTCCGTGAAGTAAAATACCTGGGTTTTATTATAGGCGACGGGTCGCTTAAAACAGACCCGGATAAGGTGGCAGCTATCAAAGATTTCCCGGTCCCCAAGTCGACCAAGCAGGTGAGACGCTTCTTAGGCATGACGGGATGGTATAGGCGCTTTATAGGTAACTATGCTAGCATTGCCTCGCCCATCACGGACTGCCTCAAGAGCATGAAATTTGCTTGGACCGACGAAGCCCAAAAGGCCTTTGTAGGACTGAAGGAATCAATGATGGCTGCTCCCTATTAGCAACCCCAGACTTCACGCGTCACTTCTACATCCAGTGTGACGGGAGCAAGACCGGCGTAGGAAGCGTCTTGTTTCAAA
Organism: Thereva unica; assembly: GCA_949987705.1. Taxonomy (NCBI): domain Eukaryota; kingdom Metazoa; phylum Arthropoda; class Insecta; order Diptera; family Therevidae; genus Thereva; species Thereva unica. The sequence goes on from OX465282.1 coordinate 56,802,431, forward strand.
GGTAGGTGATGATGAACATCCCATCGCTTATTTCTCTAAGAAATTAAATAGTGCTCAACGCAACTACTCGATCACGGAGCTGGAATGTTACGCGGCGGTGCTGAGTATAAAAAAATTCCGAGCGTATGTGGAAGGCCATCCCTTTACTGTTATCACGGACCATGCCAGCTTGAAGTGGCTCATGAGCCAGACCGACCTGAACGGTCGTCTGGCAAGGTGGAGTCTCAAACTACAGGGTTTCCAATTTACAATAGAGCACCGGAAGGGTAGTTAGAACGTGGTGCCGGACGTCTTGTCGCGGGTAGACTGCGTCGAAGACTTGTTCTACTGCCGTGACGTGGACCTATTATCCCCGGCCTTCCATTCTGAAGATTATGTTCAATTGACTGAGCAAGTAATTAAGAGGGCTGAACAGTTACCTGATCTTCAGGTCTCTGAGGGATACGTCTTTCACCGTACGTCTTCACGTACTGGCGACCCCGAAACGGACGACCTCTGTTGGAAATTGTGGATCCCCGCGGAGCTGACAGACTCCCTCATCGAGTCCGCTCATGCGCCACCTCAAGCTTCACATGGTGGCATAGGTAAGACATTAGCCCGGATACGCGAAAAATATTACTGGCCAGGTATGACCAGGCAGGTGAAGGCTTATATCTCGAAGTGCGACGCTTGTAAGGAGTCCAAGGCTCCGAATATCACCCTGAGGCCCCCAATGGGAAGCCCCCTAGAAGTAACCCGTCCATTCCAGTTCTTGTATGTTGACTACATGGGTCCTTATCCTCGTTTCAAACAGGGACATACAGCTGTCCTAGTGGTGTTAGATGCCTTTAGCAAGTACCCGTTTCTCCATCCAGTGGCCGCCGAGACCTCGAAAGCCGCCTCCGAATATTTGGAACACAATATTTTTCACAAGTTCGGAGTGCCAGAAGTAATCTTCACGGATAACGGCCGACACTTCACTTCAAAAGAATTCGAAAAATTACTGAACGACTATGGCGTGAAGCATTTGCGTACCGCGGTTTATTCGCCACATCCCAACGCCTCCGAACGTGTCAACCGCTCCGTTTTGGCCGCAATCCGAGCGTACCTGTCCGAGGACCATCGCGAGTGGTCTACCCATTTATCTGCAATTGGATGTGCTCTTCGGAGCTCACGCCACGAAGCTACCGGAATGTCCCCATATCAGGCTCTATTCGGATATCACATGATTTTACATGGATCCGCATATCAGCTACTTAAATTAGGTGCGTTACAAGATGAAGGCATCTCTGTACTCCCCGCTTCAGACCGCCAGCAACTGCTGGGTGAGAGGATTGCGCAGAAGTTGTCCGAAGCTCATAGCAGACATCAAAAGACCTACAATCTGCGTAGCCGAGCGGTGAACTTCACTCCTGGTCAGACCGTGTATCGGAGAACATTCCCTGTTAGTAATAAAGCCGAACGTTTCAATGCAAAATTAGCCGCTAAATTTTCTAAGGCCCGGATCAAAAGAATAGTAGGTACTAGTCGCTACGAACTAGAGGACTTTAAAGGACGGCCCCTAGGCATCTTTCATGCCAAAGACATTCGTACCTAATGACAGGGTATCAAGAGATCTAGGTCCCGGCTGGAGGAGACTCGCATGCAGCCAAGAATGTTTGTATTGAACCTCTGGTTATATCACGCTTTCGATCTCAGGGTCGCGGGTCGAGACACGTTGGAGCTACCGTCAGAATCGAGAAGTTAGAGGCCTTTCCCTTGATTTCTTTCGTTTCCACTCTCCCTTGGCCGGCTTCTAGTGGAAGCGTGTTGTAATGAAAAGCGCCTCTCGTTCGGATTATCTAATTTAAATTTACGGATTTAAAAATTCAAAATCCTATGTTGCCGAGTCGAACGGTCAGATGCCGCTGAGGCGGATAAGAGGACGGCGATAAAAGCGCACCCGGACGGCGGATGAAAAGAAAAAAAAAGAAGAAGAGGATAGTAAGGGAGGATGAGAAGTTTTTTGGTGGCTTCCTTCTTCTTGCGTCCGGCTGGTTGGTTGTTTTGTTTTGCTGGTGCTGAGAGTTTTTTTCTTTTGGATTTTTTAATTGAAAGGCATCCCAATAAAATTAACGGGATTTAAACCTGATAATAGCAGGGAAAAAAATAAATTCCTGGGCTGCGTTTTTTTTTGTAAAAAAAGTAGTGAAAAAGTCAGTGGTGTGAGGGCCATTTTGGCCACGAAGGTTGAAATTTTATCTATGGGCAGCTATTATAAGCAGATTCATCCCACTTTGCCCGTAACTCTGGATGTTTTTCTTTGGTGGTGAAAGCGGAGCGACACCCAGCTCATTTGAGCTAAGGACCAGCCTGACCAGAAATTTCAGGAATCGCCTTTACTGGCCCTTGGTAATGGCGAAGCAGTTCGTTCCGGAGGCCATGGCAGGGCAATATAATTCAACAGGAAGGAAGTGAAAAGAAGCGCAGTCAGTTGGAGAAACGATTTTTTTAAAGCAAAGTATAAGTAGATCCCGGCAATCGTCAAATAACATTTAAGAGTTCCAAGTAGGTACAACCTTTTAACCTAAAAAAATTTTAAAGAAAAATTATAGACACAATCAAAACGTTCATGGCTCCGCCATATATTGCAAGATCAGTAGAACACACATGTTAGTAGGAACAGAAAAAGAAAACAGAAGATAACAAAAAGATACAAAAGAATTATTAAATAAGATTAAATTTATTTGTAACTAGAGATAAAAAAAATTTTTAAACATTGCAATAGTTATATTGGCTTCACCAAAAGTATACAAAGTAATATAGATATTTTTCTTTTTATTCCTTTTCTTAATTTGAGATAATACTGTTGTAAGTAGCTCATGTGGAAATATCGTCCTGTTAGTATGTATAGAAGCGCTTCTTTAAGGAAAAACAGGATAGTCAAATCTAAAACAAAAGACAAAAAATAAATGGTTAAAAAAATTTTTAAAAAAAAATTCTTTTCATTAACTAAAAAATGTACTGAAAAGTAAAAAATAAAAAATATTTTAAAGAAAGCGTGAAATTTTAATTTTAATGAAAAAGTTAATTAAAAGAATGGCGCATTTTTCATCAAAAATTGAAAATATAACTGTAAATCGCGTGAGATTTATAATAACCCTCAATTTTTTGCTTTGTTAATTTCAAATTCTAACAAAATTTTTTGATGAAAAATGCGCCATTCTTTTAATTAACTTTTTCATTAAAATTGAAATTTCACGCTTTCTTTAAAATATTTTTTATTTTTTACTTTTCAGTACATTTTTTAATTAATGAAAAGAATTTTTTTTAAAAATTTTTTTTAACCATTTATTTTATTTTCTACTTTTTAGTTTACTATATGTATTCCGCCATTTTATGATGGCAATTCTATTAGATTTAAAATTACGTCACACAGTTTACTGTATTCATTTGATACCCATGTCGTGGGCTCGGTGGAACATAATTGCAAAAACGGCCGCCATCTCGGAACCGTCTTCTTGATTTTTTTACAAAAAGGTCAGATTGCATTTAGTACTTATACATGATGAGTTGAACTCAAGTTGAACCCAAGTCTAACTACATGTAAACGGGAGTCGAGTTGGGTTAAGGTTGACTGAACTCGACTCAGCTCTGCTACCTGGGTTTAGTTGAAATTATGCATACGGACATGAGTTCAGTATTTGAGTAGTTGAATTTAGTTGACAGCAGCATCTCTGTGTTTGTTTGTGATTTTTGTAACTTGTATTGCTTCTTTATTATCAACTCACCCTTAACTCAACTATTCATCTCATCATTCATACACATTAACCACCCGAACTACGAGTGTGTGCAAAATTGGAAGTTGATCGGTTATATTTTCTACTTTTTAGTCTATTATAAGCTTTCCGCAATTTAGTGTTGGCCGCCATTTTGAATTTGGAATGACGCCACATAGCTTATTGTGTTCTACCTGTCATATCCTTTCATTTGATACCCATGTCAGAGAGCCGCGGAGCACAATTTCAAAAATCGGGCGCCATTTTGGAACCGCCATCTTGATATTTTTAAAAATGGCCAGATTGCATTGTCATCCAAACTAAACGTGTATGCAAAATTTCAGCTCTATCCGAAACCGGGAAGTGGGTCAAATTTAACTTCCAAGATTTGACGACACACAGTGTAAGTTAAATAAAAGAATTTAATAAAAAAGAAACAAATTGAATTTAAAAAAAAACATAAAATATGAAAATTAAGTAAAATTTGTTGAAATAAATATGAATGAATTGTAATAATATTCCCGTTCAGTATTGTCTGTGATAAGGAATACCATGAAACTAAATTAATGGTTCCTTAATTAAAGGTTTCCTTATTTATCATTTTACATACCTCCCTTCCGGAGTTCATAAGATTGGTTGAGAGAATGATCTTGACTTGTAGAATTTAGATAGAAAGGTTCCGCTGTATATTAGTTTAGTCCAAAGAACAATGATTATTATTATGAATGAAAATCCCCAATGTATATGGATTGTTAGAATGATAAGTTTCACTGCACTCTAAAGAAAAATAGGTTATTGAAATATCGCCATTGAAAATAAAACTTTATAACCGGATAAATAAGATCTTCTGGCTGTCTTAGTTCTTCCCCTTCCCGAAATGTTCATTTTTAGTAACTATCAGAAAAACATCGGAACTATGGCGAACTAAAGACCCAGCTTAGACATGGTCAGGCGACAACGCGGCACGAACCTCAATCCCTACCTTTTTTTAAATCAAATTTCAGCATCCTTGTTCCTTATCCCTCTTGCTAAATTTTCAACGGTCTGTGCCGAGATTCAGTTACGAAGAATCAGTAGGTAAGTATAAATGAACCTCTTTCAATGAACCAGATAGGGGAAAGGTCATTGTTGACCACTATGCGTCCGGGAATCAGTTGTAATGGTTACCCACGCCCCAGACCGACGAGCTTTGCCAGCGGAAGGGTTCCCGGACTTAGATCGAGTCCCGCAAAAATAATTTATATGCGTGCGGTACCATCCCCCACCCGGGATGGCCGTAACATATTATATGACTTGCAAAGATCTTTACAAGTCCATTAATGATGGGAAAAATCCTTTAAAAATTGTACAGTCATCACAAACTAGATGGTTATCAATAGAATCGGCAGTATGTCGCATATACATGCAATGGCTAGAATTGAAAACGCATTTCGCTATAGCGAAAGTAAACGACAGATGTTACACTGCAGAAATACTGCATGGAATGTATTCAGATGAGATCAATTATGCATTCATCGCTTTTCTTTATCCGATACTGACAGATGTAAATAGAGTTAATAAATTATTCGAGTCAAAAAACGTAGATCACACCAAATTAAGCGAGGAATTAGAAAATTTAATAGATATAGGTACTAGTGTTGTGTACGTGGCTTTACTATTTACTAAATTATGAAGTTCAGTGCATAGCTAAGAAAACCTTCTGCTCCTGTCATCCACCGTTTCCGTTTTTAGAGAATTGTCTCCCACCAGAAAGAACGTACGGCAACTGGTCGTTATATATACATATTAGATTGATTAGGTAATAACTACCTATATCAAGATTAATATACGGTGTTTTAATACTTAAAGGTCCCTACATAATAAACTGGCGACGAGGATTTTACAAAATAATTTCGAACCCTAAATGAAAGATTAGGAAGAAGTTGTCGGATTATTCCACGAGCATGTCAACTACAAAAGACGCAACCACAGGGCACCGGAGTGCTGAAAGGGAAACAGCAGCCACAGTCCGACATATACCTGCTAGTTTTAATATCGAATACTACGATGAATCAAAATGTAGATTCGACAGGTGGAAGCAGCGACTAGAAGGAGCCTTCGAAATTTTTAATATTACGGATGATGCAACAAAGAAAAATTACTTCTTACACTATATTGGTCAAGAGGCATTCGATTTGTTATGTGATGGATTATCACCAGTGCAACCAAACGCTAAAAGCTATGGAGAACTAGCAAGAATTTTATCAGATTTTTACAACCCAAAACTATTGGAGATGGCAGAATATTTCAAATTTCATCATAGAGAACAACTGGTGAATCTGTGAGAGAGTATATGGCAACTTTAAGGAAAATGGCCACAACTTGCGGTTTTGGTTCTTATCTTAATACCGCGCTTAGAAATCAATTAGTTTGCGGGTTAAGAGAGCGACGCATACGAGACAGGCTCTTGGAAACAAAAGATTTAACACTAGAAAAGGCGATCGATACTGCAACAAGCCTAGAAATTTCGCATAAAAATTCAATTCAGTTACATGAACAAAACATCCAGACTGTCAGCAGTATACAAAGAAGAGGGAAAAGTGATAATGTCAGTGCCAACTTCAGAATGACAGAGCGAAGCAAGTTGGGAAACGGAAACAAAGGGGTATACAGGAGGTTAGAACACAATCATGGTGTAATAAATAAAGGGAAACCAACGCAATTCAATAGAAGTGAAAACCATTCCACAAGAAAATGTTACAGATGCGGTCAAGACGATCACCTGGCTAATAACTGCAAATATAAAACTACAATCTGCAAGGGATGCAGGCGGAAGGGGCACCTGCAGCGAGTTTGTTTAAGTGAGAAGCGATTGAACTGCGATTGAACTGTGTTCAAATTTTTGAGGAGGATGAAAACCCGATTGTTTACGTGAATTCCTTAGACAATGAAGAGGAGGATAAGATATGGATTTATGTCAATATTAACGAAAAAACGATTCCGATGGAGCTTGACAGCGGGTCAGCAGTTTCGATTCTGAGTGCAGCAATTTTCAAGAAGCATTTTCCCAGATTAAAGTAAAGTAAATCAAATATTAGGTTAAGAACATATTGTAATTCACAACTTCCAGTTTTAGGGTTATTGTTCGTTGCAGCTGAGGTTAATGGAAAAACTATTGATTCGTTGCCAATATATATTGTAGTAACCAATAAGAACCCACTAATAGGTCGCGCTTGGATAAACAAATTCGGGTGGAATACCGTGTTAAGTGCAATTGATAAAAAAGAGGTTAGTAAGGTAGAGACGGTACACTCGGTACAGGTATGTCTTCAGAAATTACTTAGTGAATATGAAATAGAATTAACAGCAGATTTTGGTGAAATTAAGGGAGATAAAGTGTCGATTGAAATTAAACCGGGGTCAAGACCAGTGTTTAGAAAAGCAAGGCCAGTACCTTCTACGTGATAGGATTTCAGAAGAAATTGATGATTTAGTGCAAAAAGGAGTATTGATAAGGGTCGATCATGCAGATTGGGCCACACCTGTAGTCCCTGTAGTGAAACCCAATGGAAAAATTAGATTGTGTGGAGATTTTAGAAGTACTTTGAACCCCATTGCCCAGTACAGAAGAATTGTTTTCTAGCCTTAGTGGAGGTGAAAAGTATACAAAAATTGATTTAATAAAGGCCTATTTTCAGTGGCCCGTACGTGAAGAAGACCAAGAAAAGCTCACCTTGAACACTCATAAAGTAGTGTTCAAGAGTACTCGCTTACTTTATGGCTTAAGTTGTGCGCCAACGAAATGGCAAAGGAAAATTGAAAATATCCTTAAGAGAATTCCAGGAGTATGTGTATTTTTAGATTATGTGTGTGTTACGGGACCGGATGATGAAAGTCACCTACAAAGTTTAAAATGTGTTCTAGATAGATTTCGAGAATATGGTCTCCGTATAAATAGGGAGAAGACCGTTTTTTTGCTGAAAGTATAGAGTGTTGTGGGTATAAGTTGGACCGAAGGGGTATTCATAAAACCAAACATAAAATAGAGGCAGTGCGAAAAGCACCTAGCCCTACAAATCTGTCGGAACTGAGATCATTTTTAGGATTCGTGAATTATTATGGACGACTTTTCAAAAATATGAGTGACACTCTCGAGCCATTATACAAAGTATTAAGATCCAAAACTAAATGGGTTTGGGATGAAGATTGTGAAAGGGCATTTCAGAAAATTAAACGCGAGATGGAAGTCGACTCATTTTTTGTTCATTTTCAAAAGGACCTACCCTTGTGTTTAGCCACGGATGCTTCACCGGTAGGAGTAGGGGCTGTTTTATCACACACATACCCAGATGGCGAAGAAAGGCCGATACAGTTTGCCTCTCAGACATTAAACGCAACGCAGAGAAAATGGTCACAAATTGATAAGGAGGCTTATGCGATAATCTTTGGAGTGAAAAAGTTTTACCAGTACATTTATGGTCGTGAGTTCGTACTGTACATGGACCACAAGCCTCTAACGCAAATCTTTTCACCAGATAAAGCGTTACCGGCCATGTCTTCCACACGAATGCAGCATTATGCCTTGTACCTACAAAATTTCAGTTATAAAATCCAGTACAGGTCCTCTCATGCGAATGCAAATGCTGACGCGCTTTCTCGCTTGCCTATGTCATACCAACAAAAAAATATGCTTGAAGAATCCGATATATTTGAGCTGGAGCAGATCGGGTCCTTACCGGTTACGGCTAAAGATATTGCAAAAGATTCGTAATCGACCATTCCAACTGCTCCAACTAAGTACTCACACGTCCAATGCCGCTGACCTACTCAAGCCTACGAGAACCGGCCTACTGAATATGCTCAATGGTACCCTTTAAACCCCCAATTTTGCTCACATTATTATAAAACACTGGGAGCGTACCGCACTTCGTTTGGACACCGTTAATGCTTGTAGAGAAGGAGAGTTTTTACTCAGGAGTACTGTGCGGGCCCATGCAGACGCTTCAATACGTGCATGTGGCAGGCTAAGAACGGGCGAGTCTGATTTAATACGATGTGGGATATAAATCAAATCTATAAAAGCCTGTTTACATCCCACACCCAAATTGGAGCTCTTTTATCGCACAGAAAATTGTATACATTTCTCTCTGGCTGGAATACAAGTTCGTGGAAATTTTTTTGTTGTTGAGTTTTTTTTTACTTTTATTAATTTATATAAACCACCATTTGATTGACTTATAAAGGGCGGAAAATTGGATACTACCCCGGGCGGCAAAAGTCTTAGGTACGCCACTGGCATACACACGATAATGTCGATAACACTCCTAATCAGATGCAGAACACTGGAATTAATGATGAAAAAAGTATCTTGAAAGAAAGGATTCAGTCTCATTTGTCAGAGCAGTTACTGCAACGCAATGTCGACATATATTGTTACTGGAACAGTAGTGCATATCCTGTTCTGAGAAAAGCGGCGTTAAAGTATCTCTCTGCGCCTCCTACCAGTGTTCCAAGCGAGCAGCTGTTTAGTGCTGCTGGACAGATATATGCAGACTGTCGGAGTAACCTGCTTGCTGAAAACGTAGAAAAACTGCTTTTCTTAGCATACAACATAAGACAATATATATATATATATATATATATATATATATATATATATATATATATATATATATGGGTGATTGTCATGAAATGGGGGTAGTGGCTGGCTGGCCGTTGTTCTCTAGCTACAACGCCTCAAACAAATTTTTTCTGGGGTGAAAATCTCCATCCAGTAATAAAACATTCTCTCCTTCATCGCCTCCCGCGGCAAGCACTCTTGAACAAAATGGCGGCCCTTCGACCACCGAAAATGTCGCCTCCGTAACCTGTCCATTTTCCGCTTTTACGTCACGGCACTACGTTTACGGAAAAACAGTGCATTATTGCCGCGCGCCTAGGGTCTCAAACGATAGCAGCAGTGTTCCGAAACTGATCACCGGTATGTATTACGCGGGCGGATACCTGCTTAGTTAGATGTCAGTGTTTACATTCTGACTGTTGTTTGTTGCAAATTTCAATAAAAACTATAAGAATAGCGCACACGCAACGACAAATTGGTTGTCAAGTGGCACTAAGTAGTGAAAACGAATCGTCACAAGTTTCTTTATGAATGTTTATATTCGCCGGACGTTTAGACTGTGAACAATTTATAAACAAGAGAGCAATCCTCAAGAAAATTATCGAAGAAAAAAAAAACGGTCGCCTCCGAAATGTGTGTTTTCGTTGTGATATGTGTTGCAAATCTCTTTTAACTCGGTTCGGTATATTTGTTTGCATTTGTAGAGCAAGCAAATTTTCGGAAAAATTGTTTGCTCTCATTGATCATGAAAGCGACGGATTTTTCGATGAAATGTCGCTACCGTAATTGTCGCCTCCGAAGCCATATAATTTCGGCTTTTCGATATAAACTTCTCACTGTCTATACCTCGTGTGTATTTATGTGGAAATATACAGAAAGTACTTCAAAATAATGTTGAAAACACATGAGAAAATTTTTTTCAGCACTTTTTTCTTGTTCACAAATTTTTGTTCAAATCTCAAAAACTCCCATTTCATGACAATCACCCATTTATATATATATATATACATATATATATATATATATGTGTGTGTGTGTGTGTGTGTGTGTGTGTGTGTGTGTGTGTGTGTGTGTGTGTGTGTGTGTGTGTGTGTGTATGTGTGTGTGTGTGTGTGGGTGTGTGGGTGTGTGTGTGTGTGTGAGTGTGAGTGTGTGAGTGTGTGTGTGTGTGTGTGTGTGTGGGGGGGTGGGTCATTCCATACAATATTTTCATTCAAAAAACTTTTCATGTTCACAGGGAGTTACATACTCTTAACACTATCGAATACGCCAAAAAGTATTTAATTTGAAAAATATCAAACCATCATAAATTATATGCTTTTTCCTCAGCTTTCGAATGGAAGATACTACAAATCAATCCAAGTAATTGTTTATAAAAAAAATTACTATTTCTTAAACAAACTAATATTTCTCAAACTTGGGTATGTTTTTTTTTAATTTTTTGGCGGCAAAATGTTGTTGAAACTCTTATGCAGGTACTCTCAAAATTTCAGAATGGGCAGTTAAGAATTGTGGCTCCAATGAATTTTTGAACTTTCGCGTTCGCGCTCGGAATGCGCGCCTTATAAGCGTGTTCATTCTTGTCGCCCTTCGCGCGTACGACACTGTTTTCCGCGCTGCTCTTTTCAGAGCCGCAGTTTTTTGTATTTTTTTGACGAGCACGGATAAGTGATTAGTAAATCGAAATGTCGAATGTCAAGTTCAAAAATGTTTGTTGCAATACTTTTAAAGAAGAACATCATAATGGAAAACAGCAGAGACGAAATTTGCGCCGTGTTTCTTCTTCATTGCTTCAAAAACTAAGTAACGCAAATCATGATGATGTGTTGTGCATTTCATGTAGGAAAAAATCAAATGCGATTCCCGATAATGGTCCTCGTAAGTATTTGAATAAACTGAAATGGGTGATTGTCATGAAATGGGAGTTTTTGAGATTTGAACAAAAATTTGTGAACAAAAAAAAAAGTGCTGAAAAAAAATTTTCTCATGTGTTTTCAACATTATTTTGAAGTACTTTCTGTATATTTCCACATAAATACACACGAGGTATAGACAGTGAGAAGTTTATATCGAAAAGCCGAAATTATATGGCTTCGGAGGCGACAATTACGGTAGCGACATTTCATCGAAAAATCCGTCGCTTTCATGACCAATGAGAGCAAACAATTTTTCCGAAAATTTGCTTGCTCTACAAATGCAAACAAATTCACCGAACCGAGTTAAAAGAGATTTGCAACACATATCACAACGAAAACACACATTACGGAGGCGACAGTTTTTTTTTCTTCGATAATTTTCTTGAGGGTTGCTCTCTTGTTTATAAATTGTTCACAGTCTAAACGTCCGGCGAGGATAAACATTCATAAAGAAACTTGTGACGATTCGTTTTCACTACTTAGTGCCACTTGACAACCAATTTGTCGTTGCGTGTGCGCTATTCTTATAGTTTTTATTGAAATTTGCAACAAACAACAGTCAGAATGTAAACACTGACATCTAACTAAGCAGGTATCTGCCCGCGTAATACATACCGGTGATCAGTTTCGGAACACTGCTGCTATCGTTTGAGACCCTAGGCGCGCGGCAATAATGCACTGTTTTTCCGTAAACGTAGTGCCGTGACGTAAAAGCGGAAAATGGACAGGTTACGGAGGCGACATTTTCGGTGGTCGAAGGGCCGCCATTTTGTTCAAGAGTGCTTGCCGCGGGAGGCGATGAAGGAGAGAATGTTTTATTACTGGATGGAGATTTTCACCCCAGAAAAAATTTGTTTGAGGCGTTGTAGCTAAAGAACAACGGCCAGCCAGCCACTACCCCCATTTCATGACAATCACCCAAATAAGATAGCCGTGAAAATGGCCATATTACGTATAATTACGCCTTAATATTTATATTTAGTAGAGGAGTCTCATTTACTGAGTGAAATAGAATTGGAAACCGATTATACTGACGAAGAAGACGATTGTGATTCATTGTGTTCATGTAGACCGTTTTTTCGTGACCCGTTTTTGGTAACTGATTTCGGTAATCTCATGGAAATCCCAAATTAACAAACAAAACTCGCCTTGTCAAACAATAAATTCTATTTATTATAATTCCAACTAATAATTTTATTATAAAATCACAATATGAACTTAATATTTCAAAACTCAAAAAATATTCAAAATGAAAAAATCAAAGGTTGTGCGCGTATTGACATCAAAAAAACTGTGAGAGCTTTATCAAAGTAATTTCTCGAATATATACAAAATGCCTACGTGATTTTTGCAAGCTCTCCGTTACATCGTAAAATTCCCCTTATAATATTCTTATTTACTCCATCCACCATTTGCTCTTTTTTGCAGCTTTTAAGAGAACTTACGATCGAGAGCTTTTGGTAAAGCTCACGATCAAGAGCTGTCAAAAATCCACTTAAAGTTTTATTCTGATGTGTTGTTGTGGATGCAGTAAATAAGTATATTATAAGGGTAAGTACTATTTTAATTAATTTAATATCGTTAATACAATAAAAAACTAAGTGAAGTTACGTAATAATTCTGTTTTAAGTTAATTGTTATGTGATAGTTAATTTACGTTAATGTTTATGTTCAATGTTTGTTTATGTTAAATTTGAGGTTATGTTCTATGTTTACTTGGTAATATTTATATTTGTTTATCTATTGTATTTACTAAATAATAATTTTCTACTTTTATTTATTGAATTTTAGATTATATCTGCATTCACCAGGGCTTCCTCGTCACAGCAGCATCTTCACATCGGGCAAAAGGTAAGTGTTATTATTGCGATGAAATGTTGTTAATGTTTCCTGTTTTTTGCCTTTTAGGTTGATCCTGAACACATTGTATTCTCAAAATTCAGATGTAAGACGAATTCTTCCCTTTATTTACAATGCGAGCCCAATGCAAAGGCTTATTAATATTTTTTATAAAAATTATTAGGACGAAGAAGAATTTCCTGCTAATTTGCTAGCTGAGCTGAAACAAAAATTTCACCATCCCGATTCAACTGAAAATGAGAAAACACCAATTTTGTCACTTTTGCCAATTAGCTGGAAAGTTTCCAAGGCTGCTAAGGAAATTAATACATCTCGATTTATGATAAACAAAGCGAAAAAAGTTAAAAATGAAAGTGGTATTTTATCGGTACTCCCTGATCAAAGTAAGTCTTACTTTATTATGACAAATGTGAAGCATGATTAGTATTGTGAATTCCGTAGATATGGCTAACACGTTATGAAATTTTGCAGGGAAACCATTTTCGGAAGAAATTGTACGTAAGGTACAAACATTTTATGAGAGCGAAGAAATTAGTATGATGATGCCAGGTATGAAAGACACAAAATCGTGTAAAGTCGATGGCCAACGTGACGTTCGGCAAAAACGCCTAATAGTAGGCAATTTGAAACATGTACACGAAGAGTTTAGAAAAAAAATCCCGACATTAAAATTGGTTTATCCAAATTTTGCTCTCTTCGACCTCCTCACTGTATTTTGGCAGGATCAGGTGGGACACATATAGTTTGTGTGTGTCCTATTCCTGAAAACATGAAATTCATGGCATCAGATAAATTTTCAAATTTTTTTAAAAATATGGACGAATTTGATACTCTAAACCAACGGTCAGCAACAGGCGGACCGCGGTCCGTTTGCGGACCGCGAAAGGTTGAACCTCGGACCGCCAAATATAGTAATGTATTGTATGTCAAGTATAAATAAATACGTAATATTTTTAAAAATATTTTAAAAATGCCAACAACTGATATGATTTTATAGCTGCAAATGCATCGACATAAACATCGCGCCGATGTCGTCCCGTGCGCTTTGTTCATACGTATGGCTCCTCCGAAGACCATTTGCAAGCTTGCGACTGATCGCGGCCTAGCGAGTTGCCAGGTATTGTTAACACGCGAGCGAGAGCGAGACGGCATGTACTGGCAACAGCGCGCGCGAGTATCGTGCGGGTGTTCAGAATTAGCAGTTTCTATTCTGAATGTAAGAGAAAAGGTGCCGGAAGGATGTGATCCAAATGAAAGATAAAGTTTCTTCTAATTAAACTATTCTTTATTCAACCGAGTTTCTTTAATTTATAATTCAATAATAACTTTAGATCAAAACTTACTCGACAAATTAACAAGAATATCCTGATTTTTTATAAATTTGGGTATTATATACTTAGATAACTTCCCTTTTAAAGGACATGGCCCATTTTTGTATGGGCGTGTGCATAGCTATCGAACTTAGTGTACATCAATGATTTTTGGTGTTTTATATTCGTGAATATTGGCACATTAATTTGCTATAAATAAAAAACTCAAGGAACTTGTCATTACAACAGACTAGACATAAACAGTTTCATTAAATATTTTAATCAGATCGCTTGCAATAAGTGGTTTTGTGCTAATATCTCTTAAACGGTAAGTCTTTAAAACGGCTATATCTCATGAACGGCAGCTCGTACAAGAAAATGTATAATATCATTTTTTGTAGATAATCTCATGATCTACAAACTCTGTAAACGCTATTTTATGATAGGACTTGCCGTTTAAGAGATATTAGCACAAAACCGAATTTTCTGTTTTTAGGGTAGCATACAACCAATTTTACGAAACATCAACAATGATAACCAGTTAATAGTAGGTTACCAAAATTCCCTTTAGATCGGTCTTCATTTAGCGGTTGCGGAAGACATAACACTCCGACGTGGCTGTCTTCTGCTAATTTTGACGGTTGTGACTCAGTCGGCTGCTTAAAAACAGTGAGCTCATACAACATCCAAGAGTTCAAACTATCACATAATTTTTCTATCCAAAAGCTAAGCTTACTACTAGACATTGCACCATGTAGTAAACGACATAACGGACTGGTAGTATAAGGGGTGGAACCTAAGTGAAAAGAAAACAGATGTTCCTAATGAGGGCATTTGTTGTCCATTGACATGTCTACAAGTAGTATGCATGGTGTGGAACGTCCGTTATGCCGTCCATACACAACGAGACATGTTGTTCAACTTGGTTGTGTATTACAAGTTTGTCTTGTGTGGAATTGTTGGCCAGTCAAATTGTGTGTGTGTGTGTGTGTGTGTGTGTGTGTGCAAACAGCACGGACAAGAAATCAACCAAGTTGATCAACATGGCTCCTTGTATATCGGCGACATTATATTTATCTTTCTCTATGGTACATTATGGCGGAAGTTGACAAAAGATTCTCTGAATTCATCTTGAATTACTTAATCTTCTTAAATAAAACTGACAAGTTCAGAGAGGTTAAAAAGTACGTATTAATTCATTTTTTTATGTTTGTTATACAATATATTTACTACAAATGTGTACATGGAATGTACTTTTTTGTCCATGTCCTTTAGTCTTTTCTTCCGTGTGCCTGCTGCTTGCTGCGTTGCCCAGTTTTGTAGTTTAACTGCTGCGGTGAGTGAAGTATGTAAATTGTCCCGTGGAGCGCTTGCTGCGATTGTATTTACTTATGGTGGTCCACAACCTCTGTGATGGAGATGCTGACTCAAGCACGTCAGCGGATCTCGTCTTGGCTACAGGAAAAAAACCTTCAACGCGGTTTTTTCTGGTATAGGGTACTGATTCAGTCTCGTCAGTATAGATTATTATTAGTACGATGAAAGGATCTCAAACTCAATCCTTTCAATTTGGTTGAAATCACAGAGACAATCTCAATGCTCGATTTTCTCTTAATATCTCAAGCTCAAAGCACGCTTGATGATCTGAAGTGATCTGATCTGATGCTGGCCGTCTGCCGGTATTTATTTGCGTTTTCACAATACAATTGGTGGAGAACCTTGGTTTGGCGTGCATTCTCGGTTCGTGTAATCGCTTGAGCATCTGATCGTCTCTTTCTACCAAATAGGTTTGTTGATAAGTGTTATTTGTTGTCCTTTCCTTTAATAACCGATCGGATTTACTTTAGTGATGGTAACTTATTTCATGTTGAAGGGCGTTTTAGGGACATTTTCTAGTGTCGACGGGTACGTGTTCTTTGTGGAACGTATGTTTATTGCACTGGTAATTCCTTTGTTTTTAGATTCGTGCATTTGCCGACGGGATTTTGCTGTTTCTGGAATTTAAGGAATTTTGACCAGTTGAACGTTTTTTTTACGGTTTTTCTTGAAGGTGGAGTGATTATTTTTTTCTTTGGCTGGCTGGAGGATGATTTTTTCTCAGCCCGTGGCTGTTTTTGTGGAGTATTTTTTCTGTTGTTTCTGACGGACGGAACAGCGGGCGTGCGGGCGGAGGAAAGCAGACTGGTAGTCAGTCAGTCGCAGCGCAAATCGCGGAGCAACAGTTCATTTGTTTTGTGATTTGTCGAGTTTTCGTTCGTTTAATTAAATTATATTTTTGTACCTAAGTGTGATATGGATCCTAAAAAGCGAAAAGTGGACAGTGAAAATAGGAGGTTTCTAGAAGAATGGACTGAACAATATGGTTTTACGCTGCCGGATAGGCCTCAAGCAGTTCCAGTGTGCCTTATATGCAATAAAACTGTTGCTATTGTTAAAAGTGGAAATTTGAAGCGACACTATGAAACGACTCATCAGTAATTCCACAAAAACTTTCCTCTTGGCAGTGAGGCTCGTAAAGAAAAACTGCAGGCACATCTCCGTTCTTACAATAACAGCACAAAATTACTAGTTCGCTGCATGAGCGACCAAGAAAAATCCACAGAAGCAGCGTTACGTGTGTGCTGGACGCTTAATAAACACCAGAAAACATTTTCGGATTCTGAGATAGTAAAGGAATGTATGTTGGCAGTAGTCACGGCAGTTTTTGAAGAAAAAAAGATGTCGTTGGAATTCAAAATATTCCATTATCAGCAAGAAGCAATACGCGAAGAACTGAAATTTTAGCTGCTGATATTAAAATCACTCTTTTCGAACTTCTGCAAAAGGCACCTTGCTAAGCTATAGCAGTTGATGAGTCATGTGACATTGTTGATGATGAACAAATGTCAATTTTTGTCAGATTTCTTGACATTGAGTCTAAAACTTTTAGGGAAGAGTTGCTAACAATATTGCCTCTAAAAGGTAACACTCGAGGAAAAGATTTATTCAAGGTAATTGATGAATTTATTACTAAATCTAACATCAGTTACGACAAAATTGTGTCGCTTTCAACTGACGGGGCCCCAGCAATGATTGGCAAAGAAAAAGGTGTAGTAAAGAGAATCAGGGATAAAAATCCAGGCCTAATATCGTATCAGTGCATAATTCACCAGGCAGCCCTTTGTGGAAAACTTAGCGCTACACTGAAAGAAGTGATGGACAGCTTAGTGAAGTTAGTAAATTTTACGAGATCTCATTCTGCTCTTCAGCACCGGCATTTCAAGAAGTTTCTTTTTGAATGTGATTCTGCGTATTCTGACTTACTGCAACACAAAAAAATATATATGAGTGTGCTTAAGACCACACTTTAGAAGTAAAACTTTTGTGCCCAACGGCTAGTAATATGCAATAGATATAGTGGAAAGTCTGTCGGATCTATAGTACGCTTGAGAAAATTCAGGTCAACGACAGATGCAGGAAGAATAGTGACGAATCTACTGACGGACTTGATACAAATACTATTTGAAAATATCAATATTTATGAATTCCTATTTACATTAAAACCAAAAAGTAACCGAGTAAAAATCATTTTTATTGGCTAATTTTCTTAAAAGTATACACGCGGTGCACCTAGTACGTATAGCATATAAGTGCGCATCCCACACGGGTATGCACGCTTCCGCCACAGGCATGGATACTACCGCCACAGGCACGGAAATCTAAACATTCGCCTCATGGAAGTAAGCTGGTGACATATGCAAGTGTACATGCATTGCATTCAGGAGTTCATAAAATTGCATGGTTTTTTCCGTCCCGGCTTTCACATATAGCCCGAAAATCTAAGTAACGAGTGCATGCAAGGTGCATGTGTTTGTTGTGGATACTTGTGTGTGCTATTTCGAATGCGGCATTACAGAAAAAGTTAAAAGTAGTCCGACCTTTGCGTGGCATGCATTCCATTCATGGAACATTCCGTCAGGTCGCATTTGAATACACACACTTCTATATTATTTATCAACGAATTGAACGCATGTACGCTTGGATATGTCACCAGCTGTATGCATGCTCCGCTCCCGCTACATTCATGATCATTAATAATTGCATCCGCATCGGCATAGACTATTCCAAACCCAAGTATTGTTTTACCAAGCAGTCCGCCAACCACATACAATGAAGCTTTACCTACGCGAGTCGCTTTGCCTTCGCGAACGGGAGCCAGTCTACTTGAGTATGGTATTGGCACCCTTTATGGCCACCTAGCCAATTACCTGATTACTTCGTCCCATACAATCTTTTAGGGAGCCAATTAATTTTAAAGGGAGCAAAAAGATATGCAATCAACCTTTTTTCAAATTCTTCTTTCTATGCATAGTTGAAAAATTTTCATTTCATATTTAATAATTTATTTTGGCTGATTAAACCGAATTCGAAGCATAAAGTTGAAAAAACATTTTTTACAAACCTTTATATTTTCAGTCGATGTAGGGATAGTTTCAGCCCTTTACTATTATCCCTTATCATAAAATTTGCTTTGTTATAAATCAACCACTTTTGAATATAAATGTTGCAAAAAATGTATTTTATTAGATTGTTTTTGATTATAATTAAAATTATCGCGAAAACACTTAAAAAGGGGAATTTTTAAGCATATTTAAAGGTGACATCCATATTTTAAGACTGTGGGACCCTGATTTTCGTAATCAGCGACCCAAAAAACATATCAGGAACGGTTTTCACAACAGTGTAATGTTTTGACATAAACGATTCGTCGATTTGTGCAAGTTAAAAAAATTGTAAATTAAAAAGGGGAAAGGTGCAGCACATCTCACCAAAGGGGAAGTGGGTGCCAATTTTAAACAACAGCACCTCACACATTTTATTCACCACTCCCTTTTGGTATTCTAAGCACCCAAACCACCGCCGAAAATTCTTCTCGTATGTGCCGCTTCCAACATGTCAATCAACTCCAAAGTGGCCGTGGCATAAGCCCGGCCAGTGACCAAACCACAAGAAAAATCTGAAATAATTCACCTCTACAGAATGGTGAATTTGTATTCCTATAATGAGATAAAGCAAAGTCCGGGCGACAACATAGCTAACATGCCAGAAAATTTATGCAGTAAGGCAGAGTGTATTTTAGCTGTTGCATACACAGCCCCGAGTTTCTTCGTCTCTCGTACCCTTTCCCATCGTTATACGAAAGTTCTGACGATTTTTCATGTGTGAGAGCGTTACATGAATGAAATTGATTCACTCTCATGTAAATTTTTTTAAGCAAACGTCCCTAAAGAAGTTTTACTTCAACAATGTTCGTTGGCTAAGTAAAGGTCAAGTTATTGAAAGTTTTTGGCTAATAAAAGAACAAGTAGCCTCCTTCTTGCAAAACTTAGATACGCAGTTAGCTAAGAAGCACCTTGAGTTCGTAACAAATAAGCGCAATATACTGGTTGTGGCTTTTCTAAAAGATATTTTGAAATATTTAAATGCGCTCAATACAGAGTTACAAGGAAATGAAAAATTAATATGTGATCTGATACAAAGCGTGTCTGCTTTTCGTCGTAAGCTGGATATCTTTTAAAAAGATATTGCAAGACAAGAATTTGTTCATTTTCCGACAATTTTGGAATATAAACTAGTGGGATGTTGTGCCTAGAGACTAGCCACTAATTACGCTTTTTCATGGTATTCTTTCTGTTGAATAACACTTCAGATTGGATGACAATATATTAAGTGGAGATTAATCCGCACTCACTTCCAAGCCGCCGGATCTGGGAATCGAGGCCAATAATTCGAATGTGTCAAAATGAAAAAAAAAAGCACATCACACATGTAAACACTATAGAAAACGAATCTAAACATTTTTCTTTGGATTGGAGGAAAATATAATGTGGTGCACTTTGCACAACAGAATTAGGTGTATTATTTTACTTAAACATACATGTCTTATTGTTAAAAATTCGGCTTACCGCACCCTAGTTTGGCCATGGAGATTCATAAGTATCACACTGACCAACGCTATATATAATTAATCTTGAAAAGTTTTTGTTAAAGGCTTATGTAGGTTATAAGTTGTGAGACTGCGTAATCTAAAACTTAACAAAGTATTTAACAAACACTACAATATAATCATCATAGCTTAAAAAAAGGAAATCAAATGTAAACAATAAAATTCTTTGATTCTTCACACACGTCATGGTATATTTCTTTATTCAATATAAACAATAGTTTTTGAGCTGCAAATAAAAACTATATGCCATAATTTCGTTATCATCGGTTTTTGTTCTGGAAGCAAATTTAGAGACGTATTCATGTCAAAAACTTGTTTCATATGAAACAAAATCCCCGAAGGAAATTTAAAAAAATATTGTGATGAAAAAAAAGCACCGCGAGCCGAAGGATCGAACTCGCAGCCCCACGGACGAGGGAGTTTCCCTAGCCCTTTATAGTCCATGGAAATGGTACTTTAACATTGCAAAAATGCAGGACAAGGTTTTATTTTTGGGATGTGTGAGCTTAAGTTTGAGTTTTCGGGATTCTAACCCCCCCATTTGGCCGCCATCTTGAAAAACGTATGCAAATGGGTTTTCCACTATATCTCCGAAACGGCACATCTTACCGGAAATTTGCAAGGACACTTTTTGTTTAGAATTAAATAATCTACAATTTATTACTTGGAAATTTTGTGGTAAAATGAATAATTAAGAAGTTATAAGCCTTAGAACACAAAAATTAGTCACAATATTTTCTTTAAAGTCTCTTTTTTGTGGTTTAAATATACTTCTGGTTGAAATTTCCAGACCATTTTCTCAATTTTTGGTCTTTCGACCAAGAGCTACATTTTGAGATATTTCCCAAGTCTGTATCTGCAGTACTTTCAGAGATGAAAGTAGGCTTCAGACGGACAGACGGACAGACGGACAGAGCCTCTGTATAAGCTTTTTTTTTTTTTGAAAAAGCTAAAAGGAGAACTCCGAAGAAGACATTGCAGTCTTTACAACATTTTTGGCCGATCTTAGAAACGAATTTGCCACAAGATTCCAAGACTTTGCAAAGATGGGCAAGCTGTCTCTGTTTCTTAAGTCACCCTTTGAAGTTGATGTAACAGCAGAATGGACAGATGTGGCTGCCAAGTTGTTTAATCTGTCAAAGCCATCACGTCAAATGGAAATAATCGATCTGCAAGAAGATGTGTCTTTGCAAATATATAAAACTGTGTCAACTGAAGAATTTTGGGTCAAAAATGTCCCAGTAAATATGAAAATTGCAAAAAACTTGCTATCAATTTGGCCACTATGTTTGGTTCGACATACGTATGCGAAACATCTTTTGCAAAGATGAATTTTTTGAAAAACAAATATCGTTCGAGATTAACGGACGCTCACTTAGAAGACACTCTTCGCATTTGCTGTTCTTCTCGAGAACCAAACTATAAAAACCTAGCTCAAGACCGTCGATGCAATTTTTCACATTAATTCTACAATTTTATAATTCAGAATTTTAATCCTACAATAAATAGCTGCCTAACACTTAATTATTATCAGTTTTTTTTTCTGGACCTTGTAAAAATTTTCAAGGTTTATCCGGGCCCTACCTAAAACTACTTGCCGACCCCTTAGAGCCTAAACACTGATGAAACTTCTTCTCTTTCGAAAAATTATTGGACATAACAAATAAAACTAGTGAATGATTATCATTTATCAGGCGCGATTGAGTTGTATTAACAATTTTTTTTTTAATTTTGATAGTGACGAAAAATTAATATATAAGAAATTTTTTGTTGACCTTGAAAATTGATATACTTATAACGTTTTAAATGTACATTATCATGCATATATCACGCCAACGTTTTCATTTGCATGCTCAGTATATCTATAAAATACAGTCATACTTTTCAAAATAATTGTGTTGGAGACGAGAAACACTCATTCAGTTTAAACACAGATTATTACCAAATATAAAAATTTCTACTTTGGAATACTCAAGTTTACAAACCAATCTTGTTATAAACTTTTTCTCAGGCAGTAATTTGGTTCAACTTATGAAAGCAGAAAATATTCCTGTACATCATCACGAAGATACATATTTTACATCGTTTGCTTTGCGAGGATCCCAATGAAGAGTGCTTCTTCAATGACTGCGAGAAGTGTTCCAAAGACAAAAAAGTATCTAATGAAATTTACGAACTACTAAATAAATCCGATAGTATAACGTATCGACAATGGGTAACGAAACCGAAAACAGCATTAGATAACAAAACGCTACCTCTAGAAGAATTCGTTGAAAGTTACATAAAGTCCGTCAGAATTTTTTTAAAGCATCACTATATAGCGAAACAACAAGCATTATTTTACAAAAATGTCAAAGAAAATCTTCAAAATAATGAGGCATTGATCATATGTGATTTCGCCGAAAATTACGCCTTTGTTATTCAAAACTCAATAGCCGGTTTTCTTTGGAATAATGACCAGGCTACCATTTTCCCTATTGTTTTTTACTTCAAAGAAAATGATGATAAAAATTATTCCAAAAAACAAGCTATTAAACACGAAACACTTGTTATTATCTCCGACTGTAATGGTGAATTTACACGAAAGACACGCTTGTCATTTTTTTGGTCATTAATTGTCATGTGGTCAGTCATCAGCGGAATAGGGGGAATAACATGTAGCATAACATGCACGTGCCGCAACTATTTCGGACTGATGGAAGTGCGATCATAACCTCCTAGCGGTGGCCACTGGTAACTATTCTATGAGAGAGGATAGGCTAATATGATCGGGCTAGTCTCTTCCAAGTAAGGTTGGCGTGAGGCTAATAACCTCACCCGTAAAAAACAATTATTACGGAACGAGCAACATGCCTCGGATACTGGAATAAACGACGACGACCACGGCAACGAAAAAGGCAAAACGATTTACGAATTTTTTCATGGAACGTTCGAACTCTGTACAGAACTCGAGCTTCAAAACATCTAGCCTATACCCTGTCAAAGTATAAAGCTGACATTACCGCCATTCAGGAGATGAGGTGGACAGGGAATGGTGTTTTGCAAAAACCTGAGTATGACGTATATTACAGCTGTCATACAAAACACCATGTTCTAGGAGTAGGTTTTATGGTCAGCAAAAGAATGAAGCCTACCATTATCGGCTTTAAAGCAAAAAACGAAAGGCTATGCTCCCTTCGTGTGCGAGGTAAATTTAAGAACATCAGCCTCATAAACGTTCACGCACCTACAGAAGAGTCCCCGGATGATGATAAAGAAGAGTTCTTCAAATTAGTTGAACGGGAACTTAATGCCTGCCCCAGGTATGATGTAAAAATCATACTGGGAGATCTGAACGCTAAAGTAGGCCGGGAGCCCATATACAGGCAATATGTCGGCAACCACAGCTTGCATGAAAACACTAATGACAATGGACAGCGAGTTGTAGAGATGGCAGCAAGTAAGAACTTGGTCGTTGCAAGTACTATATTTGCGCGTAAAGATATCCATAAAGCCACCTGGGTATCTCCTGATGGAGCCACTCGCAACCAAATAGATCATGTGTTGATAGACCGCCGCCACCTTTCGGGTCTGATGACGGTACGAACGTACCGAGGTGCCAACTTCGACTCGGATCACTATCTTGTTGGTATGGTGCTCCGAGAGCGCATTACAACGCTGAAAAGCTTTGTATCCACTGATCAGGCTCGAATCAACACAGCTGCACTACGCAATGAAATGGCCAGAAACAGCTACGGTCATGCATTAGAACTCGCCCTAAGTCCTGGGGATGAGATGCCGGGCGTCGAAGAGAACTGGACACGCCTTAAAAATACTGTCATTAGTACTGCTGATTCCATCTTAGGCAGAAGTCGTAAAGATCGGAACGACTGGTTCGATAATGAATGCAAGCTGGCAACTGAACGTAAGAATGCTGCGTACCGAGCCATGCAGCAGTCTCAGAGAACACGGGCACGCGAAGAGAACTATAAAGAGCTCAGAAAAGAAGAAAAGAGAATTCACAGACGGAAAAAGGAAGCCTGGGAAAAACATCTCGTCTGTGAGCTAGAACAGTACAGAGAACGACGGCCGCACCAGGCGCGGGAGTTCTACCAAAGAGTCCGCAGTATGACGCAATTCACACCACGTTGCACATACTGCAAGGACAAAGAAGGGAATCTGATCACCGATCCTAAAGGCATCTTGGAGCGATGGGAAGAGCACTTTCATGAATTGCTAAATGGCGAGCTAACTGAGGATTCGGAGGCTCCACCAATATCTGATGACAATGCTATGCTGCCGCCACCAAGCATAGAAGAAGTTAGCAGAGCCATCAGCCGGCTCAAAAACAACAAGGCCTCGGGTGCAGACGGCATCGCAGCGGAGCTGGTTAAATATGGAGGGCCTACATTACACCAAGCGATTCATGAACTAATTGTGCAAGTATGGGAGCAGGAAGTGATGCCAGAAGACTGGAGAAAAGGCATCCTCTGTCCGGTACACAAAAAAGGAGATATCACAGCGTGCACTAATTATCGCGGTACAACGTTGTTGAGTACCGTGTATAAGATATTCTCCGCTATCCTACAAAACAGGATAGCCCCATACGCCAGAAACATCATAAGCCATTGCCAGTGTGGCTTCAGCCCAGGCAAATCAACGACTGATCAGATTTTCACCTTGAGGCAGGCTATGGAAAAATGTCTAGAGTTTCAAAACTCAATTCAACACCTCTTCATAGACTTTAAAGCCGCCTATGATAGCATAGCCAGGGAAGAACTCTACAAAGCCATGAGAGAATTCGGCATCCCCAACAAACTGACAAGACTATGTAGGTTGACCATGATCAATGTGTCAAGCCAAGTAAAGGTATCCGGAACACTGTCCAGACCAATCAACATCTATAATGGACTCCGACAAGGGGACGGTCTGGCCTGCCTCCTTTTCAACCTGGCGTTGGAGAAAGTGATCCGCGATTCGGGCGTGACATCAAGGGGTACAATCCTCCACAAGTCCACCCAATTACTGGCTTACGCAGACGACATTGACATCATTGGAAGAACAACAACAGCTGTACAAGAAGCTTTCACTCAGATTGAGCAAGCGGCAGGAAATCTGGGACTGCACATTAACGAAAGCAAAACAAAGTACATGGTGGCCTCGTCTGGAAGAACACCTAACATTGGTCCCACAATCAAGGTAGCGGAACACGAGTTTGACGTGGTAAAATCATTTACCTACCTTGGGTCAATAGTAGCAGCCGACAATAGCATGGAACCAGAAATACGCGCACGACTGCTAAAAGCCAACAAAGCCTACTATAGTCTGTCAAGGCTCTTCAAATCCAAATATCTAACCATAACGTCTAAACTTTTACTATATAAGACGATGGTCTTACCCGTTCTCACATATGCATCCGAAACGTGGGTGCTTAGCAAAAAGCACTCAAACCTCTTGGGCGTGTTTGAGAGGAAAATACTTCGGAGGATTGTTGGCCCCGTATGTGAGGAAGGACGATTCCGGAGACTCTACAATGACGAGATCTACGAGCGCTATCGCGACATAGATGTTGTGAAGAAAATAAAGCTCGGTAGGCTCCGGTGGGCAGGGCATCTAGCTCGTATGAGTGAAGATGAGCCTGCTCGTAAAGTTCTCTGCGGTAAGACCTATGGGGTGCGACAGCGAGGGAGGCCCAACCTTCGCTGGAAGGATGGCGTGGACCAGGACGCTCAGAGTTTAGGGATGCCAAACTGGCTGACATCGGCTCAGAATCGGGACTGGTGGAGAGAACAGTTGCGCGAGGCCAGGACCGGATCCCGGTTGTAGAGCCGTTAAAGAAGAAGAAGAATTGTCATAATCGTTTACACGATCATAATTTGCGTCATTATTTCTGTCATGAAAAATGGCAAAAATTATTGTCATAAAAAGCTTAAAAAAGCTTAGAAATAATGAAACAAATTATGACCGTGTAAACGATAATGAGAAATTATGAAAAGTTATGGCAAGTCATCATAAAAGAATGAACCTGCTCATTCTTTTATGATAGAGTGTCATTATTTAAATGCAAAATCCAATTTCAACAACAACAACAATTTCAATAATAATCGAAAATAACCCAATGGAATACACTTTTTTCAATATTTATTGGCGAAAGTGGTTGATTTATACCAAATCAAGCCGAATTTTATGATAAGGGATAATCCTAAATAGTTAAAACCACCCCTAAATAAATTGACCGAAAATAAAAAAAAATTAGGCTTCAAATTTGATTGAATGCGTGTAGTCAGGTACAAATAAATTGTTTTCAACCCTTAAGGAGTAAAAACTACCCCTACAATTAACATTAAATAAAAACAAATAAACTCTTTTCAAGCCAAAACAAAACTACTTTCAACTACCCCTACATTAGGGGGCGGCCCCATAATCAGCAAACAAAAAAAAATGTGCGGAAAGAGTTTCAAAAAGTTGTTATATTTTGATACCCAAACGTTCGTTTTGAATGGACTATAATATACCGGCAACACACCCCCGCAGTTTATTTTCATATCCTTTATGATCATTTTTATTTATCTTAACAAGGCATCTCATATAGGCAAGTCTAAATATTTAACACTCGTAAAAATGCAAAAAGGAAGGGAATTTGTGTTCAATTTATTTATACACAATTAAATTCAACTCTGTCATAATTTGTCTTTCATACAAATTCAGCTCTTGCCATTATTTATGGCAACTTGCAATAAATTAATGACATTTTATAATAGAGCTTTTCACATGTCATTATTTGAGTCGTTTGAACAGCAATGCCATTAATTATGACCAGAAATTGTGACCATTGTCATTTTTTGTCATTCGTGTAACCGCCACATAAAGCACATCCCGAGTAAAAATAAAATAAGGGCATTTGGCGGGCGTTGGGGCAAATGACGGGCAAATGACGGGCGTAGAATTTTAAACCATTTTTATGATGGCCTTTCAAGCGGCAAAAAAAGGCGACTTGGCTTTTCAAGGGTCAAACGACGGCCGTAGAGTTTTTAAACTTTTTTAGGGCGAGCACAGATGTGCAAACGACGGGCAAATGACGGGCAAACTTGAACAAACGATTTCAATTTCCGAGAAGGCCTTATAGAGGCCATAAAAATGCCAAATGCATAAAGCGTGATTTATTTTTCTCGTTATTTCTCGCTCGAGTAAAAATAAATGTTGGCCTTTTGACGGGCGTGATGGCCCGGCCATATGCCGGTCAAATGACGGCCCGTTGCAGGACAGTACGGCCATTCGGGGGGCGATTGACGGTCAAATGAGGGCTTTTCAGTCGCAAAAAAGGCCATTCGGGGGGCGATTGACGGTCAAATAAGGGGTTTTCATTCGCATAAAAGGCCATTCGGGGGGCAATTGACGGTCAAATGAGGGCTTTTCAGTCGCAAAAAAGGCCATTCGGGGGGCGATTGACGGTCAAATGAGGGCTTTTCAGTCGCAAAAAAGGCCTTTCGGGGGGCGATTGACGGTCGAATGAGGGCTTTTCAGTCGCAAAAAAGGCCATTCGGGGCACGATTGACGGTCAAATGAGGGTTTTTCAGTCCCAAAAAAGGCCATTCGGGGGGCGATTGACGGTCAAATGAGGGCATTCCAGTCGCAAAAAAGGCCATTCGGGGGGCGATTGACGGTCAAATGAGGGCTTTCCGGTCCCAGTTTATGTTTTGCACGCAACAAGTATCGAAACGACAATGGGTATGTTAAATTGTTTATATGTATATAAAAGAAACTATATTTCATTTTACATACTTTTTATTAAACAGATATTTTGACAAACGAACACAAATTTATAAGTATTAAATGTACATTAAGTTACTGATCATACTCAACTAAATTGTGTAACGTTTCTACGAAAATGTTATCATTAACTTGCACGACAAAACATAAACTTTTTATCGCATCCAAGGATATAAACTGTGCTGGTGCATCTGCACCAATATATTGTTGAATGTGGTTTATTACTTGACCATCTTCGTTAATCGGCCTTTCGATAATCATACTTAAAGACGTTTTAAAAGGTTTTGTTGTTGTAATTTTTTTAACTAAAGCATAAAATATTGAATTATCGCTAATTTCTCTGCAATTAGCGGTGTTACAATTACATAATTTGACGAATTGTTTTACAAATCCTACTTGAGTTCCTTGTTTCGAAAATGTACACAAATTACAACCACTACATCGAATTCCTAATCGGGTAAAAGCTTCCCGAATGTGGTTGGGACATTCTCGGAGATGCATAATTTTCCCTACAACATACAAATCTCTATTGATACGATTCTTTGAATTAATTCGTTTGCCTATTGTCATCATATTTTTGCAAAATTGACCTAATTGTGATTCTTCACAAATATATTGCATTTTATCGTTAATAATTTGATTATCTGCAATTTTCGTATAAATTTGAAGTCCGATATGCCGTGTTCCATGTACATATTTTAAAATTCTACCTAATAAGTCCTCAAATGGAAAACACGACATCACCCACAATGGTCCTAAATCCTCCGCCATATCGGGTAAAGGTAACAGCGAATGAATGCTAAAAGACATAAAACGTGGATCATATAACGCCTGAAATTTTGATACAAATGCTGTTAATAATTTCTTGCTGTTTTCTAACATTTCAAGACTAATACTACTTTGATTTAATATATAAATGCCCTCAACTAATTGTAAATAGTGAATGAAATATTTTGGTATCATTAAATCATGTAATACTGGTATTGAATAGTAAAAAAACCATGCTTTCCATTCACTAGCTTTCCAGTATTTGTAATGTTTTTAAGATCTCGGCATTCGTTTTATAAAACCAGGAGGTTTAATTTCGAGAATTCTTCTATCAATTATTCCCAGATGTTGATACAATGAAAATTCACAATATCTATAAGTACTATCAAGAAGTAATTCTGTCATACGTTTAGTACACCCTAAGTACACATTATGCATAACGTCTATAGCAGTTCCTCGAATTATATCAGGCATTAAAACACTGAGAATATTTGGTCCCTTAACACCATTCGTTACTTCACCAGAGACCAGAGCTGTATTAACATCATCTTCATGGCTGTCTTTGGTACGCAATGTAACGTCTCCTTCATACGGATAAATATGAGTATTACCAAATGTATCTCCTGATATAGAATATCCTTTTGATAAACACTTTATACAGCCGAAGTTACCATTGAACCGAGTGTGGTTTAAAAAGTCCGCTCGCGCTAGAGCATCACATGTTCCTGTAAGTATAAATGCCCTTACTTCCTGTAGCCTATCTTCTCCATGAATCTTCATGGAAACGCCTCTACTAAGAACCATCATTTCGTCCTATAACGGCCTTAAATATAAGTTTGTAATAGGATCGATCGCTCCAAACCAAAGACCAGCAACAATGACATTTTTTTTTAATTATTTTTTTATATGGTAATTCGTTGATTACCGAATAAAACGGCCACAGACTGTATTTTCGAGATTCGAAAACTGGTGCTCTGTCTGTGTACCACATCAACGAGAATGTGTATTTATGACATTTTGGATTATTATTGGCCAAATGCTCTTTGTATAAAGAGCCATCGTAAATGTCCTCAATGTTATCATTTTCTTCTTTTGTTCGATTGTATGGATAATTTAAATCATTGCAAAAACTCGGTTTATCCAAAAGATTTTGTAACTGATTAATGATGGGTATTTCAATAAAATAAGACCGTTCTGGAGGTTCTTCACAATGACATTCAGAATTTTCCCTTTTCATCTTGCGAAAACATTGAGAACAATAGAAATGTTTCTTTAAACTCGAATTGCTCTTTTCAAAAAATTGTCTAAATTTATAAAACAGTCTTTTTGAATAATGAATCTGTTGGAAAATGCAATGCCATCATTTCCAAAAGGTTAGCGAAAGCTGTTCCTGTCAAACTTTCCGATATTGCATAGCTGAAAATACTAAGCATGCTTTCTGCCAATGTGATCGGAGCTCCTTCCTACAATGGTCTATAGCTTTCATCCGGATGAATCTGTTGGTTTCTTGCATTAACTTGTTGCATTATGTCTTCTAATTGATCGTTTCCAGCACCCCCTTCATCCCCACTAATACCACACACCCCTAAAAATAAAATTATAAAATGAAAAAGCAAGGTTTGCAGTGATAGGCACCCTGCACTGTTCAAATTGTAGACTTATTCAACGAAAGCCCCTTTCATTTTTAAATTTAACTAGTAATCACTAGTTTTACTCATCAACTGATTGTAGCTACGTACACAATAAACAATACTGAATTGTAGCTATTTTTTATATTTGCAGCATAAAATGCTTTCTACAATTAAGTATAAATTATAAAAGTGTGTAACATACCTGCATTCCGGCCAGTCGTAAGGATATTTTATTCTCTTCAATAGCACTGCGCGTCTACTACGACTATAATCATTTAAGTCAGTAGAATTTTTTAATTTTGGCATTTTCACGTTATAATCACCAGTAACCACCAACGTGAGATGGCTGAAAAATGAAAGAAAAAAATTAAGAAAAATTTTCTCCTAACTATGTAAGAGTGAGAGCACTTGACTCAAACTTTGAATTGTTATAAAAAGTCTATGAAAAGAATGAAACCCATATTATTTCTTTTATGCTTTTTATAACAGTTTGCTGCATATCTACACTTTTTATAACAGTGAGCTAGGAAAGCAGTAAATCATTAATAGATAGGCAAATAGAAATTTTAATTGTCTATTTAATCTTAAAATAAAACAAAACAAATCAAAAATTAAAAAGACACACGACTCAGCCAAAACTCTGGAGGTAACTTTAATTGGTCAACATTCAGATTAAATACTAACACAAATATTAGCACCGCAAACCCCAATGAAAATCCAAATCTCTTTAGTTTAAATGAAATACAAACACTTACCACTGAACTTGTATCTAGGTTAAAATTGTGTAAAGATAAGTTCGAACAATTTAATGTAATAACAGAATTAGCTTCAAAGTATTTAACAAATGGACCGAAATCAAATAAAAATAATCACTTGGAATGCCAGGGATATTAGATCTAAGTTAGTTGAATTTTTTACTTTTATGCAAGAAAAATATATTGACGTAGCAATGGTCACCGAAACTGGTCTAAATTCTAGTATTACATTATCAAACCCAAATTATTTCTGCCGCAGGTTTGATAGAGAAGGCTCGAGAGGTGGAGGAGTCGCACTTACTATAAACAAAAAACTAAAAGTAAATCCTTTGCCATTGATTCCAACGACGGTAATTGAAGCTATAGGGGCGGAAATTCAAATTGAAGAAAATCATGCATTAAATGTAGTTTGTGCTTATTTTCCTGGAGGTACGTCAAACCAACGAGCAAAAGTTTTGTTTAGAAACGATATTAGGATGCTAACCCACCTAGGAGGTAAATTTATCATAGGGGGCGACTTAAACTGTAGACACCAGGCCTGCGGGGTTGCCTGCGTGCAAACTGTTGGGGAAATATCTTGCATGAGTTAAATTCTAACTATCCCTTCAATTTGTTATATCCGCCTGATCCTACCTGTGTACCCAGTCAAACTAGAGTAAACCCATCCGTTCTGGACCTATTCTTAACAAATGTCCTAATTTAGTTTCTCAGCCGAATGTAGTAAATGATCTCTCCTCGGACCACCTTCCGGTTTTCATTACACTGCAACAAACCCCAACTATAAATGAATGCAATAGAGTCAATACAAAGCTCACAAACTGGGTTCACTTTCAAATCTTAGTAAAACATAAATTAAACCTATCTGTGTTGTCACTTTCTGCTATCCAATATAAGTCTGATGTCGATAGAATGATAAAAACTTTCGTTGATGCAATAAACACTCGTATCGAAGCTGCTAGCCCGCCCCTTATTTCTGTCAAAAGGCAGGAAGAATTACCGAAATATATACTTGACCTCATAGCCAGAAGGAATACGATACGTAGAAAATGGCTGCGTTATAGATTACTGTGTTATAAGGACGAACTAGCCGATCTAAACTACCTTATTAAGAAATCTGTTATTGAACACAGAAACCGAAAGTGGAGCTCGATTTTACAAGGTATGGAGAAGTGTTCCAAGCCATTCTGGAACCTGGCCAAAATTACCAAAAACAAATGCAAGTCCATTCCAGTGCTTAAGGATGAAATTAATAGGTACATCACTTGCAGTGATAAATCCGAAGTACTTTCCCAAATATTTGCGGCAAATTCAACCATATCTGACCATCTCAGCAATGCCGCTACCACTCAGTAAGTCGAAGCATCGTTAAATGGCCTGGTTGCGCAAAGCACTCAGATCGATTCTCATTGGTGCGTTCGCCCTAAAGAGATAAAAAATATAATAAAACATTCACGGACAAAAAAAGCTTGTGGTCTTGATGGTGTTTCGAACAAAAGCCTAAAAGCACTTCCGCGTTGTGCGTTTACCTTGCGTTTATCATAAACTCTTGTCTTAAGCTCAAATACTTCCCTGTAGCATGGAAAGAGGCAAAAGTAATTCGAATCTTAAAACCCGGTAAACTAGCATGTGACCCTTGTAGCTACCGTCCTATTAGCTTATTAAGTAATCTGGCGAAAATATTGGAGAAAGTAATTAAAAAGAAAATGATCGATCATATCGAAAGCAGAAACCTGTTACCCAATGAACAGTTTGGTTTTAGAGCTGGGCATAACACAACCCATCCCCTTCTAAGAATTTCCCAACATATAAAAAAGAATTTTGCTCTGGGTAAATCCACAGGTCTTGTTCTTCTTGATGTGCAGGCTGCTTTTGATTCGGTATGGCACGACGCCTGTAGCTCTCGTAGGACTGGTTCGTGATTTCCTTCACGTTCGCTCGTTCAGGGTACATTTAGGACTGGCATCATCTGCACCAAGACGTATCACTGCAGGAGTACCCCAAGGTTCGGTATTAGGTCCAATTCTTTATAACATCTACACTTCCGATTTTCCTAGCATACCTAACTGTTTCTCATCTATATTCGCCGATGGTACAGCCATATTCACTTCTCATAAAGACGCGACCAATATCTGCTCGAACCTGCAAAACGGTCTCGACATCTTGTCTGATTATTATTTTTGCAATTGGAAAATAAAAATAAATCCAAACAAAACTCAATCCATGTTCTTCACACGAAGGAGAAGCTCCCATTTCCTACCTAGCACTGATTTGTGGCTAAATGGCCATAGTGTACATTGGTCTGATCAAGTGAAATACCTAGGTATCAAACTGGACAAAACCTTGACCTTTTCGAA
Source organism: Thereva unica (assembly GCA_949987705.1). Classification (NCBI taxonomy): domain Eukaryota; kingdom Metazoa; phylum Arthropoda; class Insecta; order Diptera; family Therevidae; genus Thereva; species Thereva unica. The sequence continues at coordinate 56,836,096 of OX465282.1, forward strand.
GCACATAGAATCGACGCTAGATAAAATAAGCCTACTAATAAGAACCATGTACCCCTTTATCAACAGAAGGTCAACCCTAAGTACGGAAAATAAGCTCATCATATATAAAGTTATTTTTCAAGCAGTTATGATATACGGTGCTCCCCTATGGTTTAAATGTGCACAGACTCACATAAATAAATTGCAAGTTTCCCAAAACAAAATACTAAAAATGATATTTCGCTTACCTAGGCATTCCTCCACCTCACGGCTGCATAGTTTGGCCAAGATAGATACTATTCATGTAAGATTATATTCCTTAGCAAATAACATAACATGTAACATTTATGATACATGTATTTTATCGGAAAATCCTTTAATTCGGCAACTTGTCGATAGTTAGTTTGTAAGGATTAGGTTAAGCACTTAGGTTAGGTTTATTAAAACTTTCACTGGGTTTTGAAGAATTTTTCCCAAAATTGTTCTAGTTTTTATTCAAATAAAATAAATTTCGGCTCGCCCACATAATTATATTATAGATGAATGAAGATCCATCCCTTCTAGCACTAAGATATGTTGATTTTCTATTGGATGTATACACACTGTCAAACTTAGAAATAATAAATTGAAAAAAAAATTGAAAAAATTAAAAAGATACTTTATTTTACAGTTGTTTATTTCAAATTAAGTAGATCAGGGGGTCTAAAAAGGCCACATTGGGTGAAACGTCTATAATATGATTCATTTGGTGAATTCTAGCAGATCTTTAGCAGTTCTGCTAAAAATCGTAAAATGGCCGTTTTTATAAATGATTCATAAACGATTCATATCATCTAGAGAATCATATTTGGCAAAGACATTGCCAGACAAAAAATTTAGTGACGTGGCTATAATATTTGGGTCTATCAAACCAACATTACTAATGTCAACAAACAAAGTAACCTTTGTAATTACAATTCAAGTGGAATATAGGAATTTTAAGTGCTTTAAAAAAACGTGATTTTTCGGATTTTTCGCTGTGCTTTGTCTATAGCAAAGAGCTTCCTCCAGTCGAGCATGTTCCAAAAAATTCCCGTATAAACCCAAGTCTGTCATTACTTATGCACGTAATCACTAACAAAAGTTCTTAAATAATTTTTTAAATTCAATACGTGCGTTCCATTGGGCGATATTTGCTACTCCGAAGTACTCCCGCGGACCTCCAACTACCCCTGCTCTTGTTTTGGGGGATTTCACTCCTAGTAGAAACGCATAAAATTTCCGCCAGGTTTTCAAGCTTTAGCTAGGTAAAAATAGATGGCTTTTTGTTTTTTCAGTTAAAATAAACTATTATTATATGGGGTATTTTGAAAGTAAACAAAACAAGTATTTTGAGGTGATGTCAAGGGTTACTTTTTATATCAAAAATCGCGTTCCATTGGTCATGTACTCGGGAGTAGAAAAAATCTCCCAATGGAACGCACGTAATTAGCACAATTTGAACACAAATACACACGAATATAAACTTAATATGTAGTTGCTCTCGGAGTAACTTCTAAAATTTCACCTAATTTGACAAATATGCAATTCATATTAGTAGGCCATTTTACGGTTTCCTATAGGAAATCGACAAATTTAATATGAATCATAAATGAATCATATTTTGTGGCCTTTTTATGATTTATGAAATGAAACATAATATGATCATATTATGAAACACCCGAAGTGGCCTTTTTAGACCCCCAGGGCCGTCTTTAAGGCAGGGTACACCATATATGTATATTAAAAAATACTTAACGTTTAGTAAGTATTTATACAAAAAGTTGAAATTCATATAATAATTATTTTAAAGAAGCAATGAAAGACGGCTCTGCAGTAGATTTTAGATTAGCCACTTTCAAATATTTCCCAACAAAGGCTATTAACAGTTTACATTCGTTCTGTGAGGCGAACAATTTTTGTGAAGCACCATCATTGGGCAATTTCTGCAATTATATGTACATGACAAATAAAAAAGATATTTTATGGGCATTAATTTATTGGCCTGAAAGTTTCGAAATTTCAACGGTAAGTGTCAAAGACTTAGCTGAGGTTCTAAAACTAAAGTGTATAAAAGTCGGTTGGCAAAGAGATCTGCCATGGGTGGATGAATGTGGAACCACAACGTTATATGAAGGAAAATTATTAAAAATCTCACGTAAGTATAAATGTTTAAACGTTTTATAGTCATTGATTGACACAATTTTAAATTTAAAAGTGTATCTATTGCTATTTAGGAAATTGTGCTTTACAATATCAAGTCCACTTGACAAATTGTTTCAAACAGTCGCATCCCATACGAAAAAAAATATTTTTATACGATTTATAATTAATTCCACCAGTATGTTATATGTATGTAAACTGTTGCAACTTGTTTTCGACCAACTTCCATATAACCGATGATCTTCAAATTATATTTTTTTGTTGTAAGAAAATCAAGATGGCGATGGCAAGATTGCGGCAATTTTTCAATTGTATTATCCGAAATTGAACTGAATGAAGTTGTTGGTAAAAATTTTGGAAAATAACTTACTTTAATGTATAAAAGTGGGGCGTTAACGAAAATTTTCATCAATAATGAAGTAAGAATATATAGATAAATAGTGCTCCAGATACATTATTATAAGCAAATATATTTTGAAAAATATGTTTTTATCGTATGGGATGGGTAATAACGCGACGTTGAAAACTCCTAAATGACAAAAGTTACACATCAATGATAAAATTACGTTATAGTTGATGTATATTGGAACATATTGTCAGGTAATAAGAGCTATATAAACTCACTGAACGTTAATACTTCTGGAAGTTATTAAGAAATTCTGGCCACAAGCAATTATGGAGGAGAAAAGAAAACAAAAAAAAGTAAAAAAAAACCGATTGGATATTCAAAACAGGGAAAAAGGAATTATTGATAAATCAATCTGGAGTTTACCAAAATCTTTCAGCAAAACAAAATTGCATCCTAATCAAGATGTACCTGATCATCATTTCAAAGTAAATGAGAGCACAATCAATAACAGTCTCAATCAGGAAACACAGAAGCCTATAGCTGAAGAAAGAAGGACCCAATGCTCTAATTGCTGGAATTGCATTTGCAAGAATTGGAGATCGCAAAGTAAGTATACTATCATCATCTTTACTTAAGTTTTTTGTTATTTTGTTTATTCGTATACGCATTACTTAATATTTATTTAGTTTTGACAAAACTTCTAAAAACTTTTTCTCACAATCTGTCTTACTATTACCGGCAATAATAATATCGTCTAAATAGAAAGCTACCTTTTCTTTCTATGAAATACTGCATGTGCATTTACTATACCGAACGGGAAGCGAGAAGTAGAATGTCAAGCTTTAAGGCTTAATGCTGTCGTTGTCGCTGTCGTTTATCGTAGACGCTGACGCTACAGTTGTCGCTTTCGCAGTTACAATTAAGTCGCACTGAATATTATGTTATCTGTCATTTAGAAAATTAAATTTCAAATTGTGTGTTTTTTGTGTTGAAAATAAAGACTTAAATGTATGAAATAGGAAAAGAGATGCTTTAGTATAATTAGAAATTAATTTACACTAAATATGTTCTTTCAAAAAGTTTATCGTTGGTAGTGTCGCGCGATCAAATTTGACATGTTGGGAACTTTTCGCGACAGCGACTCATAAGCTACAAATTGTATTTGCGATTACAGAATTTCATATATGTATATCAAGTTTTGGCAGCTGGTGCGACCGCGACAACATTATAATCATAAGCATTTATTACATTAAATTGTTATTTCAACTTTTGGATCTAGGCCTGACTGCTTAACGACGATTTTGGAAATGTTTATTTCCGAACGTCGCCATTGCGATGCTTTCAAATTTCTTAATTTACAGCTACTTGATATTTAAACGGAAAATTATGGGTTTTTAAATATTTAAATTCTCTTTTGAATAACTATGGTGAACAGTACAAATAAAGATTTTCTACCTCACATTAACATTTCATACATTTTTTGTTTTCAGTAGCACCACAATTTGTGACAGTTTTGGATCAGGCGCTGAAATCGTTAAAAGGAGTTGTTACTGATCCGAGTAGTAACATTGAAATAAATATGGTAAGAAATTTTAAGATGACGAAAATAATATTTTCAACTGATAAATGCACCTTTAAATTAATATCGTTTCGTTCAGGTTGAATTATATCCAAACAGCCAAGTTTTTATAACACAAGAAAGCCTCGACACGGCTGTGTCGCAAGTCAATTTAAAACCCTCATCTTTGGTGCGAAACATATTGATGAGCATCCTTGGGGGTGAAGAACTGTTAAATTGCAAAACATCTGAGGGAATGAATAAGAAATACTCTAATTTTAAACCAGCCATTATAGGTAACTAGTACCATAACATGATATTTTTGATAATGGTTAATTTCTTTGCTTAAGAGTAAAACGTAAGTGATAAAAAATTATTTCAGGTTACTTGAAGCATAAACGAAGTGTTGAGATGACTTCTGCCCAATTTAATGAAATTGTTAAAAAAAATCCAACAGTGCAAAAAAGAAATAAGCTGGGGAAGGAAGGGGAAAAGTGAATGCTGAATCCATCTCCAAAAGAACAATCGATTCGAACATTGTAGTGAAAAGATCAAAAAGTAAGTAAGTAAAATTTATTAATTAATGTTCTTACATGAGATCAAATCATATCGTCATATCAAATATGTTAATTGTGGACTGTTTGTAGGCTCCGACCTGGAACCAGAACGGGAATTGGAGGAAGGAAACAAGCAACAAGAACCACCAAATCAACATAAGAAACAGAAAAAAGACCAGCCACTACTAATCACTACCACTTTAACAGTAGAAGATAAGTCACAAGAAGAGCAGTTAGAGAAGCGGAGCAACCCTAAAAATCAAGAAGAGGAACCAGAACAGCAGCTGCAGTCGGTGGACCAACGGCCACAGCACTATAAACAATATAACTTTCAATATTACCCACCTCAACATCATCAGCAACAATATCAAGAGCAACAATTTCACCATCCACAACAATATGAACACCGGCATAATGATCAACTGTCTAATCAACGACAGCTTTGGAATTGTAAATCTATAAGTGATCCATCGGTTCCATCTTCTTCATCCTATCCTAACCAACCAGCACAATGATTTATCATAAGTACAAATAACATAGTCTTGATTGACAATAAAACACGGGAGTCCGTTTAAAAAAATTTTTAGTTTTAAATTTTTTTAATAGAATACGAAAAAAATTAATTTTTTGAATTTATACTTGCAAGAAATTAGTTTTGAAAAATGTTTTATTTTTATTATAATAAAATCATTATTTTAAATCAATTATTTGTGTTAGCAAAAATAAACAATAATAAAAAAAAAATTTAATGCACTTTTCAATTATAATTTTATAAAATGGCATTATGAAGTTCTTATTCTACTATATTTTCTTATAGGAGGTGGCTGCCAATGTACCACCGTCGTATGCCCTTAATAGCAACCATACGGCCACCGTACCACCGTCGTATGGCCGCTATTGAAAGTGCAAGGCCGTCATTCGACCGTCAATCGCCCCCAGAATGCCCATTATTGGGACTGAAAAGCCCTCATTCGACTGTCAATCGCCCGAATGGCCTTTTTGCGACTGAAAAGTCCTCATTTGACCGTCAATCGCCCCCGAATGGCCTTTTTTGCGACTGAAGAGCCCTCATTTGACCGTCAATCGCCCCCGAATGGTCTTTTTTGCGACTGAAAAGCCTCATTCGACCGTCAATCGCCCCCCGAAAGGCCGTACTGTCCTGCAACGGGCCGTCATTTGACCGCCAAATGGCCGGGCCATCACGCCCGTCAAAAGACCGAAATTTATTTTTACTCGGTTGAAACCGGAAAGTCGATATCACAAATACAATATCACTGCTCAATCCCAAACCTAAAAAAATAAATACATTAAGTAAGAAAATGAAATTACAAATTATACTTACCTGTTACTAAATGAAAAAGTCAAAATCTAAAAAATATGAATTTGTGGAATTGAATTAAATTGAATTATATGTAAAAAAAACTGAATTTAATGTTAAAATCGAATTTAAACAATAAAATTGAATTAAAACAATACAATTAGACATTTAAGAAATCATAACAAATGCGTTTCTATGATTTACAAATAACATGCAAAAAACAACAACAAAACACAAGGCGAAAATGATAACATAAATAATGCATAAACCAACACATTTTGAAGGCACCAACTACTTATTACTTATAAAACACGTCACAATAAATAGATTATACTACTCACACGAGAATTTAAATTGAAGTTCTACGTAAAAATTGAAAACAAAGACACCTAATGACAGGTGTCAACGAGAACACCAAATTATTAAAATTTTGCACTTCATAGCAAAGTTTCTACACAAAATGCCATGGAAAACACTGAAATAACACTACATGAATGAGTTAACACCATACTTACCTGTTTAAAAACACCAACACCTTGAAAACCGCGAAAAACACGCCTGCGACTTCGCGAATTCTGCTGCGGTGCTGTAGACGTCAAACTTTATTGACATTCATGTTGCGATATGTCAATTTTATGTAACAGTCACTTGCGAGCTCTTGTATCGAGCAGTGCCTACAAATTCGATTTCCACAGTTTTAATTCTTTGATTTTGATTGTGCGTCAGTGCCACTTTGCTTTTTTTTCATCTCTTTTGTTATTTTTTCATTGTGCGTGAGTTCATACAGTGAGTCATTTCCCCGTAAGTTGAGGTAATCTCGCCGCTTATCCACTCTACACCTTTTTTTTTTTTTGAACATTGGTGAGAACTCAAACGTAACTACTGAGTGTAGCTACTACCGATATGGCGCCCGCGCCAGGGGCCAGTAATAATCCCTTTGCGCTGCTGGATGACACAAGCCAAAGAAACACAGAAAGAGGAAAAACCCCGATGTGAATAACGAGATGTGGAACCCGACACCAGCAGAAGCACAAAACTTCTTTTCGTTAGGACAAGATCCAAAGTATATAACGTTGGAACTAATAAACACCGAGAAGAAGATTACTGATTTAAACCCTTTTTTAATACAAAAAACTCTGCAAATGTATTCAGGGAAAATTAAAAGCTGCAGAGCTCTACGTGATGGCAAATACCTGCTGCTATTGCCAAATGAGCTGGAAGCCAATAAAATAACTAAAAACGTGAAAAAAATAGGAGAGTACGACGCAATTGCAGCCTTTTCTGATAAGTTGAATGAGTCGAAGGCCACCATCCGTATGCCAAATTTACGGAGAGTTAGCGAACAAGAAATTTTAGACGGCATTAAAGAAGAGAATCCAACCGTCAAGGCCGTCAAACATTACACTAGGCTTATCAACAACCAAGTTGTTAACACCGGGACACTACTACTTACCTTCACAACTTATCAACCACCCAAACAGGTTCTCATACTGTATGAAAAAGTAAGCACCCAAAGGTGGTATCCAGCGCCCTTAAGATGTCGTCGATGCTTTCAATTTAGACATCATGAAAGCAGATGTAATAATACACCTAGATGCCCGACCTGTAATGAGGTGAAAGCGGAAGGAGGGGAACACACCTGCACCAAAGTTTTCTGCATCAGCTGTCAAAAAGAAGGACTACACTCTACCCTGGACAGAAATTGCCCTATATTTCAGAGAGAGAAAGAGATTGTGGTTATTCAAATTAATCGGCACATCAGCAGATTCGAAGCCAGGAAACAATGGTATGAGGAGCATCCACAAACCAGTACAGCCGTACAGGACTCACCCCAACGGAAGGAAAATGGTATAGGTCAAACAAATACACTAACCCCAAACTCATTAAGTAATAATAACCCTACAACTAACAACTTAAATATAGCGAGTAAAAATTTAAATAATAACAAATCTTGGGCTAATGTTGTTAGCGACATCACTGTAGAAAATACAAAAACATCGACAGAAGCATACAATAAAGACAACACAGACAGCAAAATACAAGTAACTAACCAACAACAACAGAAAACGGTGACAATAAAGTCACCTTATCCAAATACACAAAATACACAAATCCAGTTCACAGCAGGAACCAAACCAAAAAACAGAACTCAATTAAACGCACTTTTATCCCTCTCACCTAATACCCTAAAAAACACTATAGCAGCAGCGAACAATGAATTCTCACCAATAAACACACCAAACAGAAAAGCTACACATGACACCGACTCGGATTCAGACATGGAAACTCTATCCACTAATAACATAACAACACACGACAGTAAACAATAACTACTCCACTATGAATAACCAAGGGCAACAAGGACCTACTAACTCGTCGAACAACAATCAACTCACAATAGTACAGTGGAATATCTCAGGACTTTACGCAAACTCTGCTTCACTTGACATAATAATAGCACGACACGACCCGGAAATCATAGCACTTCAGGAAACACACCTCCCACAAATGAACAACACAAACGCACCAATGAAATATCGACATTACGACTTATATACACACAGCACGCACTCCACAAGAGTCAGTGGAGCTGGTATAATGATTAAAAGAAACCTTGCGGTAGAAACACTACCCATAATGAACCAGGGCACCCCTATGCTAGCTCTAAGAGTACATGCTGGCCTTACAATCGACATTGCTTGTATTTACGTCGAGCAAGACTTGAACAACATTACAGAAGAACTAGACAAACTATCATCACCATTAGGAAGACCAGCAATTATACTAGGGGACTTCAATGCCCACCATCAACTGTGGGGATCGCAACACAACACACGGAGAGGTAATGACATAAGTAACTGGCTAGATAACTCAGATTATATTCTATTAAACGACGGCTCTCCAACATTATTTACAACACGAAACACGTTAACTAACATAGACCTCTCACTTGCGACCCCAGACATTGCCGCAAGACTAAACTGGATAACGACGAAGCACCCAAGACAAACTGACCACTTTCCAATCATTCTGAAGATAAACCAAGCCACAGCACATTCTAAACATATCCCACAATTTGTTGAACGACACGCCGATTGGAAGTAATTCCAATTAAAAGTTGAGGAATACCTCCTACAAAAAGAGCTGAGCCCCGACGTCAATAGGGAAGTAGCGATCTTAACGAAAGCTATTCGATATGCTGCCAATTATAGCATGCCCTCAACTCAAAGCGCCAGAAAAAAACACCCCTACATGGTTCAACAATGAAATTCACCAGCTGGTTCGACAAAAGAACCAAGCATGGAAGCGCTTCAAAAGATCCCCTTCTGCAGATAATGCAATCTCTTATCGTCGCCTCAATGCGCGTTTGCGCAGGACGATAAGAGAAGCAAAGCGCAAGGCTTGGGAAAATTTTCTTGATGCTATTAACCCCAACAATTCAGTTCAAGAAAACTGGCGCAGCATCAGAGCGGTGTTCGGAAACCGAAAAGGCACGACGATTTCCGCACTTGAACACGAAAACAGGACAGTCGTCGATCCCTATGAAATCGCAAACCTTATAGGCAAACAGCTCACGAGTTATGCAGACATAGATCGAAGCCTACACGGCGAAGATGACATAGCCATAGAGGCAGAGCTGGAAACTCTCCAAAACCTCCCCCCTCCCTCCTAGACAAGCGCATAGCCTTGAGAGAAGTCCAAGAGGTATTGGACACTTACAAAGGTTCAACACCGGGCCTAGATAAGATATCATATGGAATGATGAAAAATACCCCATTAGAATACCTTTTGAGGTTAACTAGGCTCTACAATATGGTGCTAACCTCGGGCACATTTCCACAGGCTTGGAAATTGGCAGAGATCCGCCCCATTCCTAAAATACCCAGCCAAATCCTCCTTCCCAACAAAATCAGACCAATATCCCTCCTACCAACCGCATCCAAAGTCTTAGAAAAGATCCTAAGTAATAGATTATGTTGGCTCCTAGAGCGAAGGCTCACAGACGAAGTTGTCGGCTACAGACCTGGAAGAGGCACACTGTCCCTCTTACAGGAAACTGAGCACAACCTGGCCTGTGCCATCGGACGGAGAGAACATAGCGTATTGCTCTCAGCAGACTTGGAGAAAGCATATGACAGACTTCAAAGAAAAGTCGTCGTGCACCAGCTTATCGAATGGAATGCAGGTTACAATTTTGTAAAGACAGTCAACTCATTCCTCTCAAACCGTAAAATCACGGTCAGGAACAAAGGTTTTGCTTCCAATGTCCTACCCCTAGCAAGTGGAACACCGCAAGGGTCACCATTATCGGTAGCCTTGTTTAATACCTACATACATAGCCTTTCTTCGGCACTTACTCAAGTGCCCAACCTGAATTTTCACATATATGCAGACAATATAGTTCTTTACTCTTCTAGCGATACCCTCTCGGTAGAAAACACTCTTCGTACAGCACTCAACGTGCTAAAAGCATGGTGCCAAACAGTCGGGGCAATTATTTCGGAAGACAAGCTAGAAGCGTTACACGTCTGCAGGAGAACAAGTTGTACTGCAACCAGTTTAAACTGGGAAAACCACAGAATTCTCCTCCAGAAAGAACTGAAAGTGCTAGGTTTACATCTAAATAAAACACTTCGGTGGAATAAGCATGTCAACGAAGTTGCTGCAGATTTAAAAAAGCGAAACAATTTGCTTAAAGTAATTTTTCAAAAAAAACATGGACCACCAGTAAACCTAGCAATTAAAATAGCAAAACAAGTAATAATTGGAAAAGTGGACTACGGACTGACAATGTATGGACACGGTTCTAAAACGGCCCTTGAAAAAGTCCAAAAATTAATAAACACTTCCGCATGCATAGCGCTTGGAGCTTTATGCACGACACCTATCGAAGCTCTCCTGATAGAAGCCGGTTTACCAACCATGACGGAACGAACAGACGAAAGGACGGTAGACTTAATTCTAAAAAGCATGCACTATTTCCAAGCTCCACTGCACCGCATCATAACGAACATACTTCACACTGACCTGGTTAAATACCGAAAACCTTCGGCCCTCGTGCTGGGGTTGAAGAAACTTCCAACGGACCTACATTACATCCCTAACTTGGTAGAGAGCCAGACAAACCTAGCACCCCCTTGGCTATTCAAGCAACATCGAATAAACACAGAAATGACAAAATACATTAATTACAGTAACTCACTTATAAGACAGCATTTCAACAGACTGATAGAACAACACGGAGTGCACCAACATTACTATACAGACGCATCCAAATTGACAGATCAGGTATCCTACGCGGTAGTGAATGGAGAGGGAAAGGTGTTCAGTCTGGAGAGAATGCCAGGTTGGACGTCAATATATACTGCGGAAACATCAGCAATATATAAAGCCTGCTTGCAAGTAATAAATTCAGAACCTGCATTAGTCATAACAGACTCGCTATCTGCACTGCACTCAATAAGGAACCTGAAAAACAGACATCCAACAATACAACAAATAAGACAGATAGTAAGCAACAAGGACATGCGGCTCATTTGGTGCCCCGCGCATGTTGGCATAAGTGGGAACGAGCATGCGGACAGGGAAGCAAAAGATGCACACAGACGACCCCTCACAGAGGTACGAACACCTGACTATAAATCAGTACGTAAGAAAGCACGACAAATGAGGAACCACAACAAACAACTCAACTGGAACAGAAGCAGCACCTTCCTAGCCTCACACTGGAAAAGCATTGCAGCCCCCCAGGGACACAATCTCCCCAGGGCGTTAGGCGTGCTACATACAAGATTAAGGCTTGGACACTTTCTCGCCGTTAAAAGACATATTTTCGCGAGAGAACAACCACCTTTATGTCCCCACTGCTCCATGCAAATCCTAACAGCCCGACACCTTTTCATGGACTGTCCCACCACTGTTTACACTCTACGGCAACATATCGAATATGATAATGACATACCAATACTGAATACGGACAAGGAACAGACAAAGACACTTATTACAGTTGCAAACAGACTGATACAAGAACCACCCCCTAAGATATAAGAAAGCAGAATACATATTGTATATATACATATAGTAATAAGCTTATAATTTAAAACTGAATACAGCCCACTAGGATTAAGCTCCATGGGCTTAGACCCACTTTATTAGTATAAGTCATATTAGGCTAATAAAGTTTATAAAAAAACAAAAAAAAAATTTATGTAAAATTTGACGACAAATTCAATGGTGGTGCCAGAAACCAGAGTGCCCAATTTGGATGCGGCTAGCAAAACTCAGCATACAACTACATTTAAACGCCCTGTGCGTGAGCCCGCTTTGAAATGCTCGAGCTCATCCCAGTTTCTCAGAATTTTGTCTACTTTTTATGGCCTTGAAATTTCTATTTTTCCCAGGGTTTCTTAGAATTTCTGATAGTTTTGTAGTCGTCGGGATTTTCTGAAATTTAAATAGGACGACTTTTCAATAGTTTTTTAGCATGTCGCAAAATATTTTACTTGAGGGTTTCCCGAATATTTTCAGGTTTGGGGAGTTTTCTACCATTTGTGATCAAATTTACATTTACATGAATTACACATTACATTTATTACATTAATTATTAGCCACAACGAATTATTACTCTGATTATTTACATAAAACTTATATCTAATCTTATTAATAATAATAATAATAGTGTTACCCTTCTAACACAAAAGGCGCACATCTATGCTACGGAAACAAATTTGCGATTTTTCGAAAATTCCAACAGGATTTCTTTTTCAATTGTGTCTTAAGTTTGCTAAATGAGTTCCCCAATTATAAACCAATCTTACAAAAAATGGCAGCAATGTTAAAAACAAAAGAACATATAGTTTATTACTCAAAAAGTAATGAATCGATCTTGTACTTTTTTGTACTTTGTCGGGACTACATAGACACCATCTTAAAAAATGTTCAGCCCTCTATGTGCAGTTTTATTCGACACCCTAAAAAACTATTGAAAAAAGTCTTGTTCAAACTTCAGAAAATCCCAGCGACTAAAAAACTATTAGAAATTCTGAGGAACCCAAGAAAAAACTGAAAATTACAAAACCATAAAAATTCGTAAAAATTCTAAAAAACTGGAAGCATTGAAGGGGGCTCACGCACAGGGCGTTTACATGTAGTTGTATGCTGAGTTTTACTGGCCGCATCCAAATTGGGCGCTCTGCCAGAAACACGCGATTATTTAGCATTAAAAGATATTTAGATATATTTAAATTTGAATTATTTTAATGAGAGAGAAAGAGAAAATAACAATTGAGATTTAGATTGAGATGAATATATAAATGCAGCGTATTTTCTCCGCAAAACAAAAACAGCGAGGGATCACATAATACTGAAGGGACTTCGCCTTCGGAAGACACTCGTTAACCACAAAGTTAGTAATAGTACCCTCACATGCCCTAAGGGTGAAAGTGAGTTTTATATGCTATTCTTAGTTTTATAGTTTTTAAATGTAAATTTAAAGGTTAAGAATTTCCATTTTTTGTTCTAAGGTTTGATTGGATTAATAATATTTATGTAATAAAGTTGAAAATAAATCGAATGTACTAGGAAGTTAAACCACCACGCTTTCCTTTACTTCATATATACAGATAATTCGTTCGTAAAATCTTTTTCTCTATTAAACATCACAATCATATAATTTCTTAACTTAGATTTAAAATTACAAGAAAGATTTAATTAAAACAATTAACAGTGCCACTTAACTTCTGTATTCTCCACGGCGCAGAGCTCCACCGACGATCCTTCTCTCCTTCTTTCCGCTGCTGATAGCGTAATTTTACTTTTTAAACTTTTCTTCACTTTACGTCTTCACTTATTCAAAATCACTGCTAAAATTGACAAACTGACCGCTCCAGGGGCCCGTTTTTTTTGCTAAATGCCCGCTATATTAAAGATTCCAATTCAATATTATTAACTAATCATATTTTTAGTTTTTAGATCATAAATTAGATTCTGGGCTTGCATTTTCCACCTTCAGAAATATACTTGAGGCTCGGGCTCGCCTAAATTTTGTTTTTTTATGTGAAGGAGTGGAGGCTCAGGGAAAGCCCCTTTTTACTGTCGACGATCTATTTTTTTTCGTACAGAGTGCAATGTCCAACAGCAGCTCTAGTCGGTAAGTAGTGAAAAGAGAGAGAGAAGTGAAGGAAGGAGCAGCCACAACCAAACCGCGATATTTTTATTCCACCTACTCCCAACCATTAAGCGTCGTTCACAAAACAGCGCTATCGTCAAAGTAATATGGACATTTCTTAAAGCCCGAGGAAAATCGTATTTCTCTATCCTTTTCACTCTCAGCGCAGATTTTGCTGGAGCATCGTGAGATTAGGATCTATTCCTAATCTGACGCTGTAATGTCGAAACTTTCAGAGTTGGAAGTAAAACTACGGCCCAAAAGATGGCATCACAAAAATATTTTCATTTTGAGAACGCAAAGTTTTAGTTTATATTGCACTAAAATCATTCTTGAAAGGTGTCTTTATAATAATATCCATCGCTGTGCTTTTTATTATTTATAATTGTGACCAAAATAAGAACTTTTTAGAATGATTAACAAACAAAACAGACTTAAAAGAATTGCACAGGAGATGTCGCTGGTATCACTTTTTCGAAGTTCGAAATCGGTCACATCTTCATGTTGACAAATGTCGATCGATCGAAGTGGTGCATGGGGAAGAAGTGTTGTGGAACATATGCCACAAGGATTTTAAAGATTCAGTTGCGAAAAATGCAAAGTGGACGCGGATCGGGTCTATATTTAATATGTCTGGTGAGTGTTTTTATTTTTAATACTTAATTTTTAGTAGGTTACTAGTTTATACCTAATTTCAGGTGATGAAGCATATTCCAAATTTAGGAATTTGAGAGAAAAGTACAGAAGAGAGAAAACCAAATTAAACGATACAGCTAGAAGCGGGGCTGCTGCATCTAGTGGGAGTAAATGGCCTTTTATGGACCATATGAAATTCAGCCATCTCAAGAGGGCGGATTACCATTTTCTTTACAACCCCTCGACATGGATATCAAATGAAAGCGTATGGTAAGTAGAACACCAAAAGCAATATAGTATACTCAATATATCGTTTGGTCCATGGCAGTCATCTCAAGAGAGCAGATGACCATTTTCTTCACAACCCTTTCGAAATGGGTATCCAATAAAAGAGTATGATAAGTAGAAAAATATAAGCAATATAGTATACTCAATATGTCGCTTGGTCCATAGCGGCCACCTCAAGAATGCGGATTACCATTTTCTTCACAACACGTTCGACATGGATATCAAATGAAAGCGTATGGTAAGTAGAACACCAAAAGCAATATAGTATACTCAATATATCATTTGGTCCATGGCGGTCATTTCCCAAAATCAATTTTCCCAGATTTGTTCTTTTTTCACTATAGCTTTTTCCTATCGCAGACTGTGTCCCCATAATCTTATTTTATTGAAAGGCGTTGCAACGCACGCGGGTTTTTGCTAGTTAAGTAATAGATATAATTTATTATGAGTAAAAATAATAATTTTTCCACTTTCAGGGTATTTAATTCCAATCAGTGGAAAGCAGCAGCCCCACCCGCACACTCACCTTCTCCAGTTACTGTACCGTCACTTTCACCAACAATTTCTGTACCATCACCTGAAGGTACAATCACCTTTTCTGTACTATCACCTTCTGCAGTTCCTGTACCGTCACCTTTACCAGTTTCTGTACTACCACCTTCTTCAGTTTCTGCACCGTCACCTTCAGTTTTTGTACGATCAACTTCTCCAATTCCAACTGGAAGCACGCTTCCGCCGTTGTCGTTTCAAGTTTCTTCACCCTCTAGTGAAAATTTATCAGCAGCAGGAGTTAAACGAAAAAATACTTCTTCACTGGAGCAAGCCTTATCGCACAGCACTAATAAAATTATGGAGGTCATGAAATCTATGGTGAATAAGGAATCTCAACAATCGTATGAATATGTTGTTCAATTTATAAGGCAAACTTTAATTGAAATAGGAGCAGAAAGGGCCAAGGAAATGGAAAAGGAATTAATGAAAATTGCATTTAAATTTAAATATAATTAGTGTATATGAGAATATTATATTTAATAAATTAAGTTTGTCCATTCAAATAGTCTTTTAAAATATTCCTTAAATACATTGCTTCAGTGGAAGGATGATTCGAGCTGAATTGACTGATTCCCTCAAAATTACCATACTCGACATTAGTGCTTTGTTCGGTGATATCAGCCATAAAGGTTGCTTGGCACCTTGTTTTTCTTATGAAATTGTGCAAAACCACAGTGCATTTAATTATAGAATTTGCGAGTTCTGGGTGCAGAACAATAATTGTTGTACGATAAATTCTAAACTTGCTCACCAAAATACCAAAGGTATTTTCTATTAACCTTCTTGCTAAAGACAAGTGTTTGTTAAATTTTTGCTTATCTTCAGGTAAGTTCTTCCCCCCATAACACAGTGGTTCAGCTCCCAAGCAAGGGCGGTCATAATTACTTAATCCTTATTTAACCACCAATTTATGACCAAAAATTACCTAAAATTATAAATTATGACACAATTTATTTATTTTTTTATTTTTCATTATATTGTTGTATATATATTTCAGTTTTGAACTTAACAGTTGTATAAAAAAAACTCAAATGTGCTGTCTCATATCAAAACATTTATTTGCGATTCTTTAATTAAAATTTTCGAATAAAATTAACATAATATAGTATGTGCAAAATATAAACAATGTATTAAATAAATAAAAAACCTATTGGATTTCAATGTCCACAAACACATAGTAACACACGTGTTAATTAAGATTCAAATTATGTACGTACTCTGAACAGCTTAAAACTAAAGACGAAACAAAATTAAGTGAAATATAACCTAAACTATACATAAATCTAACACTTGACTTGGAAAAAAGAGACTTTTTCTTTCGGGGAAGCTTCCGAAGATTTGAGATGCAGGGGTCCGAATTGATCAAAAGCCTATTTATTAAATCCATGTTTGTGAGTTCCCGTGACATTTTTCGAGTATGATCTCGGCGGCATTCCTTGAGGATTTTATTATTAGATTCAGCTGCTTCTTCGGAGAGTTCCCCGATTGGCAATATCACGTGTTTAATAACTTCAGATCCATGTATGAGGACTTTGTGGATTGAAGCCGGTAGATTGTACCATTGTATTCCTGAATCAATAGTCGCACAGTCGCTCGGAGACCCCGGAAAATCTTCGTAATTAATCGTACAATTACGCAAAAATAATATAAAAATCTGCATTTCCCTCTAAAGGGGTCAAAAAGGGTCCTCAAAGTTTGCCCCCCTCCCATATGCACCCTATGCACGCCACCCATGTCTAAATTATAAAACTAGTTAATTACATTGTAATAATTCATAATCAATCAAAAAAAAGTCATTGCACCTCACCTGGGGCTCTAATTACATCGATTAGTACATGCATCATAAAATGCACTAAAAATGCACTAAAATTTACCTCTATTTTGCCTCCCACGGCCCCAAAACAGGTCGTAGGAGGCTCCAAGACCCCGCAAAATTTTCGTAACGGTACCTACTATTAGTAAAAAATACCAGAAAAATACCCCCTTGCCTCTAAGGAGACCAGGGAGCTCCTCAAAAGGCTAAAAACAAAAAAAATCCTGAATCACAGTCGGGCTCTGTAACTCAGCTGGGGGCAGCTAAGGGCAGATGAAGTTATAATATTTTGAAAATATACAATTATTACGTTACTTTGTATGTAGTGCGAATAGTTGCTTAACCTTGCGATTGTTTGTATGCCTATGTCAAATCAGTAAGAGAGTCAAGATTTTTTAAAATCTATGTACCGCGCGTAGCACCCAAATATTATAAACAATACATGCAATATTTATATAAAATATAATCAGATACAAAGTACATACCTAGTTCTTTGATTTCCATGTCACAAAAACACAACACAAACACCTGTATTCCGAGAATTGTTTTCGGCAAATGCCAAAAAAGTGAGTCACTGAAAATAGTGAATTAGAACAATGCAGATGCGTTCACTTCAGAGCTCGAGAAATAAATGATAATAAACTAAAAGGGCTGAAATATTTATACCTGAGGGTAGCTTATCCATCGGACTATTGATATTTACCAACTTGATTGATTTTTTCGAGTACACATTTTTCGGAATTATGACCTATGGGCTGAACCACTGTGCATAAGGCCGAAGTAAATTTTTTTTAAGAGGAAATGCCTCGTCACCGACGATGTAGTATGGATACTTAATTGTTGAGTTCGGTAGAAAGCTTTCTTCAGGAAAGTCCAAATTATTTGTCAGCAAATTTTTTCCAAATTCAGTTTTTCTCAGAATCCCACCTGAAATTTGCAAACTTGACTAATTTTTACTATTTGATTCTACTTTATACTAACTTACCATCAGATTCCGAGCCAAAGGCTCCAATATTAACAAAGGTAAAGTTACAATCAGCATCACATACTGCCAGTAGTACCACTGAGAACTGCTTCTTATAATTATAATAAAGTGTGCCAGTTTGTGGAGGAGCTTGAATAGTGCAATGCTTTCCATCAATTGCACCAACACAGTTTGGCATATTGCACTTTCTGTAGAATTTGTCTGCTATTTCCCTTAATTTATTTTTATCGGGAACTCAATGTATTCATCGAAAAGCGACAGCCATATTACTTCCGTGGTTTCCTTTATTATATTATGTACCGTTGATTTTCCGATGCGAAAAGCAAAAGATAAGGATCCATAACTGTTTCCAGTGTCAAGAAATCTATATCACATAGCAAAATTAAATAAATATGTATTGCTTAATTTTAAGCACTCACCTCAGAGTAACTAGAAGCCTTTCCTTTTCAGTAAGTGGCTTCCTTAAAGCGTTTTTTTTTTAATTTTTGGTCCAATTATTCCAAGAAGTTTTTCAAATTGTTCATAAGTCATTCTCGTGTAATTGAAAAAACTTTCTTCGTCACTTAAAAGCATTTCAGGCACTAAATTTTGAGCATCTCCAAAAGATTCTCGATTTTGAAAAATCGGACGAAGCCACCACCGTCTGCGATTCTTATTTTTATTAGCTTCCGCAACTACATTATGCATTAATAAATTATATTCAATTCCCCCAAAAATAACTGCTAACTGCCTTGAATCCATTTTATTTTAGTTTCTTATTAGGAAAGTAAACATAAGAAATTCTGATAGCTTCTCAATGCAAAGAAATTCCGCAAGAAACTCTGACAGATTCTCAATGTAAATCATATGATTTCGAATTTCGAAACTGTGCTACTCTGGCGTTGTGAACAGCTCCCAATCTGCCGTTCACGCTGCCGTTGTATTGTGAACGCCGCTTTACCCTGGCGACTCTGGTATCGGGGCATCGAGAAACAACTTGTTGGAATGTTGTGCCTCCTCTCATCAACCAACCAACGACATGCGCTTGGTGGAGCGGGGAAGGGCTAGAGAAAGCTATGACAGCAGGAATCAGGAATGTAAAGAGAGAAGAAGAAAAAAAGAAAGTTAGCAAGGTGCGACTTGACAGCCCTTGGCCACATTTTCAAAATTTCTGAAGTAGATGATTATATTTTAAAACACCATCGTTGGAGCGCACCCTGTGTGCTGGCCGAGTCATTCCGTGTTTTGGTTTCATTGAGGATATAAAGTTTTAGAAATATCCGGGCACCAACTCTTGAAGAAGTTAGGATTGTCGAAGAAGCTGTGCGCCGCGATTACAATAATTATATAGAACAAAAATGTGCAGTGTACTTATATGTAATATCCTAATATAAAAAAACACTGCAGTACAAGTAAGTTTTAATATACATAACTAGAATTGTGACAGTTATGGTCATAGTGAACATGTTGAAGATTGAATTATTTTGTAATTTATGATCCAGAATTCAATTATGTATCTTTAGTTGGCAATATTGCCCTTCATATGTTTGAAACGCTTTTTGTTTACATTCATGACACGTCGCTTCTCTCTAGAGCAAGTGCCGGTGCCTTATTTAAGTTTTTAAGAAAAGAAATTGCCAGTTTTGTGCTTTTGTGCTAAAATAAAGTTACTTTTATAAAGTTAAAATAATTTTTTTTAACAAACGAGTTTTTAGCTCAGAACGTGATTGTTACTTAGTCAGCAAAGCCAGTCAGGTGTCTGAAAACAACAAATTTAACCAGTTAAAAATGTATTCTATTAAGTCTCGTCTAGACTCCCTAAAAGAAGATGCGTCTGGTCTAGTAAACTACGTCTCGTGGCGGTTCAAGTAGTAATACCCTAAAATCATGGCAAATCTATCCACGATTCCTAAACTCTTCGAAAAACTCGTACATGACAAGCTTGCACCTCCTATAGATCCTAACATTAACGAGCAACAACACGGTTTCAGAAACGAGCGTTCGACCACTTCAAATCTTACGATTCTTATCTCTGAACTTCTATTTGGTATGGAGTACGGCCAGAAAAATCAGTTAGCGTGATTACAAGAATAAGCAATCAGCTCCACAGCGGAAAACAAAAAGGAGTCACCAATACTCTAAAGTGGATGAAACAAGATTATATCTGGGCAGGAATGCGTAAAGTCGTTAAAGATTTTATCAAAGAATGTACTTAAGCTAAACTAACAAGTTGACAAAAAATCCTAGGCCCCATGAAAATCACAAGTGCGAGATAAAGACCTTTTCAAAGGGTTTTCTTAGACATCGTTGTTTCGCTACCTACCAATTATTTCAACAATAAGTGGTGAGTCTGTACCACGAACTTCATATCCTACGAAGTATTACACGACAAACGGTTCTATGACGATAAACTAGCAACAAGGGAAATGCTCACCACTCCATCTGGGGGAGTATCGGTGTGTCTTCTAAAATTTCTTGTTATGAATAACCTCGATATTGCAAATAGGGGATGCAAACCTACTTCTATCACTGCTAGTAGAAAGGAGGTGCTGGACCTCAACTTCACGAGCAGGCTTCTCTCTGACAGGATTGAAACTGGTCTCCCGGTCGGATCATCAGCTCAGTGTGTGAGCTTGAGAATGCGGCCAGGCAGCTTACTGGTGTGATGATCTCTTCCTAACATGGCAGCAACACTGTTTCTTCTTTTCAGTCGTCACGAACGTAAAGTGCCCTTTTTTAACGACAGGTTAGCTGCAATGTGTAGAGATGTTAGGAGATTGTTCAATAGCGCAAAACATACGAGGCATTGGAATTAATATATGGTCCGAAGCCAGTTTCTACAATTGGTTTAGAAGGTTGATAACGAGCTGCATGCAAAGAAGGAAATCTGTGATCATCTGTAGGCAGACTAATCTGGTGATTGGGCTACAGGGTGCCGCAGCCAGGAGAGATTATAAATATACAACAAAGAACTCCCCTAAAAAGAATGAGAGCTCTTTTGGATGACACTTATTGAATGTGCTTGTAGGAGAACGAGACGTAAACTTCTAATTCAATTTCAGAACATTAATTGAAACAATTTATTAAGTTTTGTATTGCAAATCAATTCCTCTTTCTTTCTGCTGTGCGAAATGATCTATTATAATACCATAATTTTCATCAACACTGAGGAGATTTTTTAATAATTTCTTTTCGATAGATAAAAGTGCTAAGCTGATAAAGCGATCCTCCCCCTTAAATAAATTTTAGTCCTCTTAAGGGTTGAAAAACTGCTACGTTCGGCTGATGCACTTGTTATCGGAATTGTCAAAGTTAATGGAATTAATTTAAAAAATTCTGGGAAGCAACTGTGCAACTTATTTTTAATGAAATAATCATTCAAATCTTTAAAACTCTTATTCCCCATGTCTTCATCAGAAAAGAGAACTGATATTTCAGAACCCAAAAAACCGAAATCGAAAATATTTGGATAAACTTCTTTTAAATTGTTTAGTAAGGGTGTGGGGAAATCGTTAGAAAAATCGGAATAGGAGGATGTGAAAAGGAGTTGCAGAAAAATTAACTGCCGAATACTCTGGAATCATACAGTTAGTTCCTGAGATCGATTATATCATAAAAAAGTTGCCTAAAATTACTTTCAATATCTACTTCTACTTCGTCTATAGAAAATCTAGGTTTTTTCCGCTTGTTTCGCAAAACACAAACTTAATTAGTTTGGCTAAAATATACTTCAAACTGAGATCGAATTTCTTGCAATTTTATTTCAAATTCAGTATTTTTTTAATACAATAAGTGATATCGCTTGATTTAGTTTGAAAAATATAGAAAATCTGATCACTAAAGGGGAAAATTGAAGAAAATACATTAACATATAACATATAACAAAAGCAGCAGCGATTGCTAGTAAAATCAAACTTGCTGCCGCTGCTGCTGCCGGCCGTTTCTGAATGGGCCTTATGTTACCGTCAATTCAATTCAATTCATTTGACATTATTTGTATCGGTATTGCCGACTAAATAATTATACTCAACACATTTGCGACTGATGTGTATTACATTTTGGTTCCGAATAGGAGACTAAACCTAACTTAACCTAAGGAACACAACAGCGGTTTACCTTATCAGGTATGCTAGAGCATACAAGAGTTGTAGTATTCTATCACAGAAGGTGATATGTATACAAATTTTGTAAGACTTATATTCATTTACATAGTTCAATTACAGAGCTTCTGTCCCTAAATAATTCTTGTGTTTGGATTTACTATAATTCATACGATAACATCCATAAATTTTAGTCTTAACTAAGTATATATTATGTTGGTTATATCAAATACTATCCTTAAAGATAGAATTAATTCAGTTTTAATAGTTAATTCGATAACATCCATAAAACTAGTCTTAATTAAGTTTATATTATATTAAATATATCTAGTGTTGGCAACACTAAAACTAATGAGCAGTGAGCAGTCAGTTCAGTGTAATCACGTCAAGACACGTCTAATGTACGAATATATAATAATAGTTTTGCCTCAATAAAGTTTTAATTGTTAGTTGTGTTCTTTAATTATATTGTGTAAATCATCAGACAACAATTGGCACCAAGGAATACAACAATTGGCGACGAGAAAATAATTGGAAAATTATTACATCATGGCTGATGCTTTATTGCCGGTTTTAACCTCATTGTTGCAGAAGATGGATAAAAGAATCGAGCTACTGGAACAAAAACTAGACAAACCTACACCAGCAGTTTCATCTAATAACACCGAAGTGATAATGGATTCTTTAGCAAACAGTATGCAGAATTTTAAATATGATCCAGAAAATGGAATTACATTCGATAAATGGCATGCAAGATATGAAGAAGTTATTGAAACAGCTAAAGAGCAATTGAATGAAGAAGACGCAATTAGATTACTAATGAGGAATTTAGATGGAGAGTCTCACAGTAAGTACGTAAATTACATATTACCCAAGACAACAAAAGATTACAGTTTGGGAAAAACGGTACAAACACTCAAAGAAATATTATGCACACACACACATCTATCTTCAGTAGGCGATACATGTAATTGTTTTCAAATAAAAAAAGCATAGACGATGATTATGTCACATATGCTGGGAAAGTGAATCGGAATTGTGAAGATTTCCAATTTAATGAATTAGGAATAGAACAATTTAAATGCTTAATATTTATTTCAGGATTACATTCACATAAAGATTTTGACATTCGAGCGAGATTATTACAAAAACTCGAAACACATACTGCCACAAATCCTGTTACTCTACACAGCTTAGTAAATGAGTGTCAACGAGTAATTACTTTAAAAATGGAAGCAACTTTTGTGGAGCAGACAAGTGCAACAAAAATTAATAAAATGAATAAAAAAAGTTATAAATACAGTAAACACGGAAAACAGCAAACTTTTAAGCCTAAATACCCATGTTGGAATTGCGGGGGTATGCATTTAGCAATTGACTGCAAATTTTTAACACATAAATGTTCCGAATGTAATATGGAAGGGCATAAAGATGGATATTGCAGTAGTGCACGAAAATCAAAAACTTCAAGAGATAAAAATAAGATTTTAAAAAAAAAAGCCATATATAACAATAAAGATAGTGCAAATTCAAATTTAGTTGTATCGGCAAATAAAATCAGTTTTCCTGAAAAACGGAAATTTATTACTGTCTTAATTAATAACCGAGAAGCAACACCACAAATAGACACAGCTTCAGATATTACGGTTATATCAAAGGAATTATGGCATGAAATCGGGAAACCAAAAATAGAAACTACGACATTTTCAGCAAGCGATGCATCAGGAGATCCATTGGAATTGTCACATGAATTGAATTGTAGTATAAGTTTGAATGGTATTATTAAACAAGGAAAATGTTACATCACTACCGTCCCTAATCTCAACTTATTCGGAATAGATTGGATAGACCTCAATCAAGTGACTCTACTACTAAATTTCAAGTTCACATGAATGAATTAGTTGAACAATTTCCTGGAGTTTTTAAATCAGGATTAGGTTTATGTAACAAAACAAAAATTAAACTTCAATTAAAACCAGGAGCCAAAACCGTTTATATCCAAAAACGACCAGTACCATATGCGGCTGTATCAAAAATTGATGAAGAATTGCAATTTCACCCATTGTTACAGTTAAAAACAGTTTAACAATAAAAACAAGGAATCTTTTCAAATACTAAGTATCCAAAGCAATATAATATTTCAAAGTATTAAATTCGGTATTTTTTTCGAGTGATAAATTCACTGAATCCATTGTCCATTCATAAAAGTGCAACGCACGCAATTTAAGCCTTAACAGCAAGATATAATACACCGCGAGTACGAAGTAAGAAATTGCTGACGAATAAATTTCTTATCAAGAAATTTCAAAACTAGCTTGGGTACTTGGATGAGAACGAAAAATCAGAACCCAGAGTCCGGGTCGAACTTCCAAACCGTGCGGGTCAGTTTTTTGGAACGAAGTTCCTTAACGCGGCTTGCGGGTAGAGTGAATTGGGAGAAATCGTCACGTAAGAAAATGCGATATTTTGTGTATGCATGCGTGCGAGTATCGATCCCAGTAGGCAATTTGTGAATTTATTAAATCAGAATGCAGTGTTTTTCTTTAGAAATTGGAATCAATTTGCACCGATAGCTATAGGAAGAAATGATAATGCAAAGTGTCATGCATGACGAACGTGCACACTTTTTGCTTTGGTCATTATCGAGGATAGATGCTTACGATCATGAAATAGTTATTGTAGCTGTTTATATATCACCAAATCAAAAGATTGGGGATATTACATAATTTATTCATCGATCCCTGTTAGAATATACTGAGAGAGAATCTAAATTACTATGTTATAAACTTTCACTAATAAGACAAATTTAAAATCTTCACATCCTTTTTATCTGACACAATTAATTTGAGTATGAATAATGATCCAGCACAGTACACAACGAAATACTGTACTACAGTTGATGCCGTTTTTTCAAGATTGTTGGACAAAATTGATTCTGAAGTATATGCATCTTATTATAGTTATCATAAGCCAATAATTTCTATGTTACAATTTGGTGATAAAATTTGAAATTTTTTTTTGGAAAGTTTTGGAATGTTAATATTATAATAAATATTTTCCTAAAATATTAAATTAAATTTTTGATTTAATTCGATCCTTTACATTATTTGCTTGAAAAATGGTATAAAGTAAAAATAAATAAAATATACAGATTTTATTTGGAGTTACATTCGCAGTTGTAGAAAAATCGTAAGGAACTTCGTTCCCATGACCGCACCTGATTTTTTTTTTCTTTAAAGAGTTTAAGCTAAATAATAAAGCCAGTTTTTTAAAGAGTTTAAATTAAATAATAAAAGTTTAAGCTAAACAATTAAAGTTTAAGCTAAATAATAAAGACAGTTTTTAAAGACAGTTTTTCCAATTTCCCACCTACATAACTTTCCTTCTTTCTTCTTCCCTCTTTACATTCCTGATTCCTCTTGTCATAGCCTTCCTTAGCCCTTCCCCGCTCCGCCAAAGCGCATGTCATCGGTTGGTTGATGAGATTCAACTCGTTTCAGGAGGCATAACACTCCAGCGAGCTGTTTCTCGATGCCCCGATGCCAAAGTCGCAATAGTAATGGTTGGAAGTAGGTGGACTGAAAAATATCGCGGGTAGGTTGTGGCAGTTCCTTCCTTCCCCGACTGGAGTGCTGTTCGACATTGCACTCTATATGAAGAAAATAGATTGTCGACAGTATAAAGGGTCTTCCCTGAGACTCTAGTCTTTCACATAAAAATAAAAAAAAAAGTTTTTAAAGAGTTTAAACTAAATAATAAAGTCAGTTTTTTCTTTAAAGAGTTTAAGCTAAATGATAAAGTTTAAAAAAAATTAAAATCATACAATCGTGTTTTATTAAAAATAAAGGAAATAAACAATAAATAAAGGCAATAATAAAGGAAAACACAACAATCATTTAACCCGGACTAATTGGAAGACAGACTCGGATCCTCCTGGCACCTCTTCCTCTTCACCATACGGTAAGCACGGGCGGCCAGCTATAACCAGTAGATTTCTCGGAATGGGCAACACCTATCGTAGTTGTGAAAATACGCAAATGGGAAAATACGTATTTGTGCGGATTATTCGACTGGATTAAATAGCGCATTCGAAGCAAATAATCATCCACTACCTTCGCCAGATGATATTTTTGCAAGATTATCAGGTAAACGATATTTTAGTATCATAGACTTTTAAGATGCATATTTTCAGCTGATGGTCGAAGAAGAGTCACAAAAATTGCTGACTATTAATACCCATAGAGGCTTATTCAAATTTAAACGATTACCGTTTGGTGTTAAAACAGCCCCTGGCGCTTTTCAACAAGTTATTGATGCTATGATAAGTGATTTACCTTTCGTAAGCGCATATTTGGACGACTTGATAATATTCAGTGAAACATTGGAACAGCACGTCCAACATTTAACAAAATTATTCAACCGAAAAGAAGAATATGGATTTATACTACAAGTCGGAAAATGTCAATTTTTCAAGAAGCAGGTTAAATTTCTTGGTCACATAGTAGATGAATCAGGACTGCAACCAGACCCTGATAAAACAGCAAGCATTAAAAATATGCCAGAGCCATCAAATGTCAGTGAATTAAGATCATTCTTGGGTGCTGTTAATTACTATGGCAAAGGGGAATGCCCACTGCCCATAGGCATTTCGGCCATGGGTGCCCACACATAAAACCAAACGGAAACGATAACATACATCTTAAGAAATGAAAAGATTACTTTCTTGGTTTAGAAAAAAGTCGGGGGTTTTGAGATATACAGGGTGTTTCAAACCATCCGTACCACCCAATTATCTCAGAATATTTCAATTAAAAAAAAAAAACCAAAAAACACGTGTTTAATATTTTTTGGAACTCTATCCGACCATACAGAAATTGACCCCCCGCCACACCCCCACTTTGGGGGGCGGGGGGTAACTTTAGAATTTCAAATGGCAACCCCCATTTTTTCACGGATTCTGATTCTCCGCCGGAAAATATGAAACTTTTGTTCAAAACATTTTTTTATCCGACGCCCCCCTGCACCCCCAAAAATCTTGGAGAATTATAATCCATGACAAAAAATATGGGTTTCCATAATTCTTCCCCACCTCCTCACCCCCTCTCAGGAGTGAGTAATAGTAGCCCCCAAATTGGGTGGTACGGGTGGTTTGAAACACCCTGTATGTAAAATTGCTTTTCTTCTCATAAAACAGCAACACTTTTTTAACAATTATTTTACTGTACATACATGATCAAGTTTTGTTTATTAATAACTTCAACTTCAAGTTTATTATTCCGTTTTTTTACATATATTTTTTACATGTTGTACATTAATTCTAATTCTACACTAGCCCTTTTTTAGGCCAACTGTAGAGTATTCTTATACTTACCTCATATATAAGTATATTACTTATTATGTTTGTTTGAATATCAGAATCTTATCGGTATTGGTTATTACAGTACCAGTTGAATAGTCTGGCCTGAATGTTTTCATCGAACTTGATCACAATTAACAGCTTCACCAATGTGGAGCGTACAGCTTACGCACACACTGGTAGCTATTTAGTATGCGTGTGCTGCGGATCGTTGAAATAATCCCTTTTTATTAACCGTTTCGGTATTATGTTGCCATATGGCAACATAATTTTAAAAGGTCGTATGTTTGCTGGATATTATAGTAATAGAAAAATTCGGCTATTTTATGTAAGGGAATAGCCTTCAACATAAATCTTAACCTTTGTGCGGTCATTCGTCAAAGTATAAGGATTGTAACTAGTGGTAATCTTGTCGCGTATATTGAAATAGCGAAATCAAGTGTAAGATTTTACATGTTTTATGTCGTAAATTAAATATTAATGCAAAATATTGTTTTTTGTGCATATTAAATATTATATTTAAATAATTTACATTTTTTTTGAGGCAATACGTGTATATTTTTATTAACAACTAACTATTATACAATATTGTTTTAACAACTATTATTAACAAACGATGTTTTTTTTTGGTTAGATGTGTCAAAGGATCTTAAATGTATATATTGCACTCGTTAAAGAATTGTTTTATCTACAATTTAAAAAGATAATTTAAAGAGACATTTTTTTCGAAAAAGAAAAGAAAAGATTTTGTGACCTTACACATCATTTGTATCGTATACAATCAATACATCATCTAGGAACTGAGAAGGAGCGAAAATATTAGATACGTGATAGTTAACAAATCCGCAAGAGAACAAACAATATAATACGAATAATGTACAGTATTGTTAGTCTACTTACTTTGAATTCTTTAGATCATAGCAAGTCGACTTAGTTTTCATTCGTAATTTAATTCACGGATTATAATTCTCCAAAGACAAATATCAAACTTTTGTAGATTGATTTTTGGGGATAATTTTGATTTTTGATGATTTTTGGGGGTGCAGGGGGGCTTCGGATAAAAAAATGTTTTGAACAAAAGTTTCATATTTTCCGGCGGAGAATCAGAATCCGTGAAAAAATGGGGGTTGCCATTTGAAATTCTAAAGTTACCCCCCGCCCCCCAAAGTGGGGGTGTGGCGGGGGGTCAATTTCTGTATGGTCGGATAGAGTTCCAAAAAATATTAAACACGTGTTTTTTGGTTTTTTTTTCAATTGAAATATTCTGAGATAATTGGGTGGTACGGATGGTTTGAAACACCCTGTATATCTCAAAACCCCCGACTTTTTTCTAAACCAAGAAAGTAATCTTTTCATTTCTTAAGATGTATATTATCGTTTCCGTTTGGTTTTATGTGTGGGCACTCATGGCCGAAAATGGGCATTCCCCTTTGTTCATAAATTGCAACAGATTAGAAATCCCTTAGATCAATTATTGAGGGAAGACAAAATATGAAATTGGTCCACAACATGTCAAAATTCTTTCGATAAAATCAAAGAGATATTACAAAGTAAGTTATTGTTAATGCACTTTAATCCACTTTTACCAATTGTAGTAGCAGCTGATGCATGTAACACAGGTATAGGAGCAGTAATATTTCATGAATTTAATAATGGCCATAGAAAGGCGATCCATCATGCAGCAAGAACGTTAACAGCTTCAGAACGAAAATATAGCCAAATAGAAAAGGAGGCCTTAGCGTTGGTATATGCTGTTACAAAGTTTCATAAAATGCTATCAGGAAGAAGATTTGTCTTAGAAACTGATCATAAACCATTGTTGCACATATTTGGAAATAAAAAAGGAATTCCAATATATACAGCTAATAGATTACAAAGGTGGGCATGGGCATGCACTTTACTCCTTTATGATTTTAACATTAAATATATATATCGACCGATTCTTTTGGATATGTATGTAGATGTCTTATCTAGGTTGATAAGCTCAAGTATTCAACCTGATACAGAATTTGTAATTGCATTGACTCGTTTTGAAGCAGCCATAAGTCAAATACAACATGAATCAGTGTCAGCATTACCAGTTGATTTTAATAAAGTTCGTAGTCTGCGAGGCAGACCCATCCTTAAAGGTAGAAGTTAATTTAGTTTTAATTGTTAGTTCTCGCGGCTTAACTCTTAACTTCTATTTACAGTTCTAGTTATATAATTCAAAATCTATAACTATGATATATTTTACATGCATTTGAGAACTAAAGACAGCTACCATGACTGAGAACAATGGAAAAGTCGAATTCCGAGAAGGCAAAAAATATCAAAACGAAGAAGATTTTTTCGCGGATCTAAGACGATATGAGGAATATAAAAAGCACATTTTTTATAAAAAAAAATTGTAGCATGGTACGGAAGGCTGATGAAAATGCTACTATAAAGTACAGCTCCTTAAAATTGTTCTGTAAACACTATGGAAAACCTCGGCGCGAAATCCCTACCGTTTTGAAAACCAAAAGCAGCGAACAAGCCCCTGAGGAAAAAAACAACAGGGTCAAGATTGCAGAATCTCGAAAAAGCAGGTAAAGGACATGGCCCATTTTTGTATGAGCGTTGGAATAGCTATCGAACTTAATGTACACCAATGATTTTTGGTGTTTTATATTCGTGAATATTGGCACATTAATTTGCTATAAAAAAAAACTCGAGGAACTTGTCATTACAACAGACTAGGCATAAACAGTTTCATTAAATCTTTTAATCAGATCGGTTTTAATAAGTGTATAGATTATGATTTTGCTATTAAAAACCTTAAGGAGCTTTAAAATAGCGAACAGTTGTGATTTATTACGGTTAACTGATATGGTTTTATAATTATTCAGCATTTAAACAAAGTAATGGCCACCTGAATTAAGGATCTTTAACTGTATATTGAATAACATTTATTAAATTGTAGTCCAGTCGTCGAAAATTCGAATACAGACCTCTAACGAAATGTTAACTCACTCACTCACAATCTTAATAGTTTTTAGTGAGTAGAATATGTCAAAAAAAAGTTTCGGGAAATTGGTTGTACGGTACCCCCAAAAACAATCCCCTAAAAATTGAAAATTCCGTTTTGTGCTAATATCTCTTAAACGGCAAGTCCTATCATAAAGTAGTGTGTACGATTATGCGATTATCTACAAAAAATGATATTATACATTTCCTCGTACGAGATGCCGTTCATGAGATATCGCCGTTTTAAAGATATCAAATACTCATCCCCTAATTCGTAACTTGAATAAGTCATCAGACGTTCAATATCTCCTCTGTTGGACTACGTGGCTAATATTTCCAGGGTGATTCCTGGATATATTTTGAGAAAAAATTGTTCTAGAGAGGGGGCTACCCCACTATCCACAAATATAGAGGGTGGAAATAAAAGAAAAAAATCTAAACTCATGCACTAATTATCGTCGAGCAACGTAATTAGGTTCTTTTAGATAAATGTGTATTCTTTTATTTGAAGAACAGGAGCTTAATTGAAACCGTTTGGAAGATATGTAGGTTCAAAATTTGGATTTATTGAATGTCTGATGAGGGGATATGAGTATTTTAAATCCTTAAAACGACGATATCTCGTGAACGGTAATTCATACGAGAGAAAGTATAATATCATTTTTTGTAGATAATCGCATGATCTACAAATGCTGTAAAAACTATTTAATGATAGGACTTGTCGTTTAAGAGTAATTAGCCAAAAACGGAATTTTCTGTTTTTAGGGGGTTGTTTTTAGGGGTAGCGTACAATCAATTTTTCGGAACTTTTTTTTAACATATTCAAGCTGATCAGCATGGCTTGTCGTGTATCGGCGACATTATATTTATCTTTCTTTATGGTCCATTACGGCGGAAGTTGACAAAAGGTTCTTTGAATTCATCTTGAATTACTTAATCCTTTTAAATAAAACTGACAAGTTCAAAGAGGTTAAAAAGCACGTATTAATTCATGTTTGTTATACAATATATTTACTACATATGTGTACATGGAATGTACTTTTTTGTCCATGTCCTTTCCTTTTTTTGCAACTTGCGAAAAAGACTTTAAAATAGAGTGGGTAAAATAATCATTAAGTACACAGCAGAAACTAAAAATAATGTTGCAATAGTTTTACAATTCTTGCAAAAAATGACATTGATCTGTTTACTTTTAAGAAAAGAATGTTGTGCTCTTCTTCTTCTCCATTGTTAACAGCTCAAAGACTGAAAACATATTTAAATTTGACATTTTCTTAATTTAAAAGACACGTACGAGTCGCGATTTATTTCTCCAGGTACACGGTTACACCTTTTCTTACATAGGAACGGAACGGAATCCCATGCATTCCCATGTCTACACGGGTACTTCCATGTACATGGAAACGGAAATGGCCGCGCAAATAGACACTGCCTTAAAGGAAAATTGAACTGAAAGTCTGTAAGAATATATAATAAGCCATGTGCTGCATCAATAGTTTCACTATCCCAAGAGCCACTGTCGAGAATACTACAAAAAAATTCCTCTAAGTCAGCCTTATTTTCAAGTATAGTTAGAACAAGCCTACCATTATAATTCCATCTAGTAGGGGTACCTTTAGGGTGCTTCCTTCTAACTATTTCATCAAAAGCAAAGCTTCGTTTCGTAGACTGGCTGAAGAATGTTGAAAATCCTGATAAAGAAGAAAAGAATAAACGGCACTCTTTCATTTTTGTAAGATATAGGTTAAGCCTACGAGCAAACCAGTGAATAAAAACTGCATTGGGACAAGTGTCTCTTATCATCTTCTGTAAGCCAGATAATTCTCCAGGCATTACTGATGCACCATCGTAGCTCTCTCTGTGAAACTTCTCTTGAAGGTTGAACTCACTTACGATTTCAACTACATGACTGTGTAAAAATGCAGTCGATCTATCTTCTGAAATATCCCGAAAGCCCAAAAAACTTTCGTGAATAACGCCATGTTTCTCTACATATCTTAAAATTGTAGAAAGTTGCGATTTCACAGGAATATCTGCAGTTTCATCCAAAATGATTGAAACAAATGAAGCGTTTTCAATTTCTTTTTTAATGGAATCTAAGATTATATAAGAAATTGACGAAATTAAATCATGTTGGATATCATTCGATAATATTGAAGATGTTTCGCAATCATCTAAATGACTTTTTAACTCGGGATTCTACTTTGCTAGTTACGCAATAGTTTCAATGTAATTCCCTCTATAATCTGAATTAACACTTTCATCATGGCCCCGAAATGACAGTTCTTGAGATCCTAGGTGCGAAACAACATCAATAAGGCATCAAAGAATTCCTCTGTTTTTCTTAACTTGCTCATTGTGTGCTTGAATGCTGCGTGAACGTTGACTATTAAGCATTAGTTCTGTCCGTGGTGGTTGGCTTAAAGAAATAAAGGATTTTGGACGGCCGTTTTCTATAATTCCCCTTTTCTCTTCGAAAGACTTAGATGCAAAAGATTGCCTCAGGAGTTCCGCAATAATGCATGCACAGCTATTTTTTTCACCCATATTCCAGATTTTTTGTTTTTTAAATGCAATGCAAATTCAACTAAAAAAAATAATTCTTACTCAAATTAAACCTTAAAAAAACAATTCAATTCAAACAATTCAAACTACACGCAAAAAAAACAGGAGATTTCACTTTTCACAAACAAAATGTGATATCACAAAATATCTGCAATACATTATTCAAATACACGCTAACAACAAGATATTTCACTTTTCCCAACAAACAAAATTTAATAGCACAAAATTCCGGCAATGCAATATTTATATCACAACTTAAAAATCGTTCAATTAAATTTAATTATTAAATTTTTTAAAGCCGCACTTCTCATAAATACTTGCACTTTAAAATGTCATGCAGATCTAATTCTGAAATACCCCGTGCATACCTACCGTATGCATCGTGAACTCGGCGAGACAAAGCCGGATTCTCTCTCTTCGATAAAACATGTAGAACAGAAAAGTAAATAGAATTTAATCAGCTGTTAACAAGAAAGTAAGCACCAACACATCAATTTATCCCCATATGAAATCATAACAAGCCCCACTCAACAAGTTGAGAGGGGCTAGAATCAAAACCATACCAGTGTGTATAGAAATGTTGCGTTCCCACTCTGATTGCTTGATATCGCCATTTGATGGATTTGTGCCTATAGCTGTTCGCCTTTTACTCTGAATCATAAAAAAAACAATGGAAGCTAGAAAGTTATCAGCTTATATTTAACACACACACCACGCCACCCAGAACAGAACACCAGCAAACGAAACAAAGAAAACAGATCTATCTTACACTGTATACACATACTGTTTCTGTACACCGTGTCTACTTGTCACTTGTCATTTTTCGGTTTATCGAACATTTGTTGGTAGCCGTATTCGGTTTAGTTGCATCAA
Organism: Thereva unica; assembly: GCA_949987705.1. Lineage (NCBI taxonomy): Eukaryota > Metazoa > Arthropoda > Insecta > Diptera > Therevidae > Thereva > Thereva unica. The sequence goes on from OX465282.1 coordinate 56,870,340, forward strand.
TAGGAAGTTGGATGACAACAAGGAAATTATATTTTCGATTTTCATATGCCTTGATGAAAGTGTAAGGAAAACGAAATGAAAGCATTGCATTGGATTTATTTTGACAATATTATGTCCTATTGAAATGTACAAATAATGCAATAAATAGAAATTGGCGATACCTCAGAAACGTCAAAACGCCCGTCCACACCGTATTTGCTCGAATGACATATTTTCTTCATGTTTCCGCTTCGCTACCGTTGGTCCTCGCTAAGTCGACAATTTAGATCCAACGAACGTCAAAGAATCCCATTTGTTGGCCTTCGTTGGGCCGGTGTTCGCGTCTTTAAAGAAATTATATAATCAGAGCGGAAGGATTTGTGGAATTATCTACTGATGGCTGAAGGTAATTTTTCAAATTTGTATAAATTAATTCCATTTTTACTGTTCGACTTATAGGGCAATTCTGGAGCCGCTCCACCCCCACAGCGAAAGATATGACATAATGCAACTCCAAAACCAACCTCCAACTTAAAAATACGGAGCCACATCACTCCTACCTTGAACGACACAAATGGCGCTCGTTCCGTAATAAATCCTTTTCTGGGTGAAGCTATTAGCCTCACGCCAACCTTACTTGGAAGGGGCTAGATCGATAATATAAGCCTATCCTCTCTCATAGGATAGGTACCAGTGGCCACCGCTGGGAGGTTATAATCGCACTTCCATCAGTCCGAAATAGTTGAGGCACATGCTTGTTTGATACACGTTATTTCCTCTATGCCGCGATGACTGACCAGTTATTTACCTTAACTAGTATAACGTTAAGTTATGTCTTTAAGCAAAATAATAAAGTAAAATAAATCGTACTTTATTTTGACACAATGTACTTTTTATTTATACCTTTAATAACCAATATACTTTATTTGCAGAAAAAAAAAGGTGGCAACCCTATGAGTGATACACATGCATATGTGATTACGTTCTTATGAATTCTTAACGATGGATGCCTGTGCCTTCCTTTTAGACACAGATTGTGTCAGATACAGTGAATGGAATGGGGTTGATCAAGACCCTCTCCATTACAGGCCATGAAGTTCTCTCTTGAACTATTACACCCATAGCTGAAGTCAGTCCACAAATCTGACATTTGGTTAAAATAAACATGGCGCGGAATAAGTTCGATACCGTTTTGGTTATAGTTTTGCAGTAAAAAGTGGTAAAATATTATATTTTATTACTTTTAACTGCACATAGATTACATGTAATTAGTTCTTTAAGGTTGATTTACAATATTCCGTGATTGCGGCGCGTCAGCGAGACGAGTTGTCGGACGATACTCACTATCGCTGGAAACTCGCAGGTAGAATTACAATAATGCGAATACGAATCTAGTTCACTATGTCAAATTTTATAGTTTTGACACAATATATGACAAAAGTAACAACATTAATTTTCTGTTGATATAAATAAATAAATTTCTTAAATCATTGTTTACCATTTATGTTTAAAATTCCAGCGATTTCCGCCCAATTTTTTTCTTTTTGATAATTTTTTTTATAGTTGTTGTCTCTTTTATCAAAAAGTGCTGGTTTTGATTTTATTAAATCAATCATTTTTCAACATCTGCTTCGCTTATTCTTTGCATTTTTATTTGTATCAAAAATCAACTAAACTTAGAAAGACAGATGACAGAAATAATTATTTAAAATTCAAAATTCAAAAATCTGTCATATGAGACTTGTCATCGCCTCTCGGAGCGTTAAAATTTTATTTTTTCTAAATTCTCTCGTCTCGTATTATCGCAAATCGCTGCATTGTACATTGCGGCATTTGAACACACGATATGGAAAACGTTTTGACAGTGCGTGCGAGACTCGTCTCGTTGTCGCATCGCACTCTCGCAACATTGTAAATCAGCCTTTAGTGATTTTATTAAAAAAAAAAATAAAAAAAAGTGATTGTCTTTAAAGGGTGTTAATTGTTATCGTGATCATTTCTTATTACATTCGCGGTGTTTTTCGTTGTTTATTTAGGAAAAAAATGTTGAATATTTAATGTTTTGTGCGGTGATAGAATTAAAAGTGATTTTAAAGTGATGAATATATTAATGTTATGGAATTATTATGAAATATATAAGTGCAGAAAGGTGTAAAAGGAAAAGTGAACAAGAATACGGGTATTCTGCAGTTATAATTTCATAATATATAATCACTTTTAATTCTATCACCGCACAAAACATTAAAAATTCAACATTTTTTTCCTAAATAAACAACGAAAAAACACCGCGAATGTAATAAGAAATGATCACGATAACAATTAACACCCTTTAAAGACACTTAATCACTTTTTTTTTAATTTTTTTTTAATAAAATCACTAAAGAACTAATTACATGTAATCTATGTGCAGGTAAAAGTAATAAAATATAATATTTTACCACTTTTTACTGCAAAACTATAACCAAAACGGTCCCGAACTTATTCCGCGCCATGTTTATTCCGCTCACTCCGGTGAATTTTAGGACTGAGTTGACAACCACAAAAAACTCTCCTTCGTGGCCTGTAGTTGAGATGGTCTTGGGTTGATACATAACCACCAAGCACCAACGTGTCATTCGTTTGAAGGGGAAGAAGTAATGAAGTTTCAATTGAGCGAGTCTAGCTTTCAAAAGAGATGAATTAAATGTAGTAATATTAAACCATTTTTAAAGCGTAATTAATCTAAGAAATTGAAACGGTTAGCGATGCTCAAAAACTAAAAGTTGACAGTTGAGATTTCTTCGAATTTTTAAGGAAAAGCATGGAAAATATTGGGAAGAAGATCTTCCTAGATTCGATGCTGCCATGTATAACGGCAAGCTATCTCTGTACTAAAAATACACCCGTAGTCACTATAAAATTTGATGGAGAATTATTATTATTATTTTTTTTTGTTTATTTATCGAAATGTTATAAAATGTTTACATTTTCATAAAACTACAACTAGTTCACACTAACGAGTAGTTTAAGTTTGACATACATTAAAAGACAAAAAGAAAAGAATATTACAGTTTTATACAGAATTATTTTAAATTTTTAAAACATTTAGGTGCCACCAATTAAATCATGTGGTTTGGTGCGCTTCAATCTTCGAATTAGTCCGTTCGTATTGGTTAGTTCCACTGACTCTTGATTTATGTGCTGTCTCAGCTTTCGATCATGGGCTTCTGCGTATTCCACAATCGTTTCTGCTACAGTGCTCAGTTTAAGGTCGCGATGGAGATCAGTATTTCTTATATACCATGGCGCATTCACTATTCCTCTTATTACTTTATTTTGGAACCGTTGGATAGTTTCTATATTATTTTCAGTGGCACACCCCCACAGTTGAATTCCGTATGTCCACACGGATCTTAATATCTGTTTGTATATAAGCAGTTTATTGTGTACTAGTAAGATCCGCACGGCGTTGCCCGTGGTAAATTTCTGGGTCTCTGGTAAAATAAACACACATGAAATATCTTTAAAAAGGTAACCACCCACCAAAAATAAATACATATTAGCAAAAGACTTAGAGAGCCTCAGCCATACGTTAACAAATTGGGTAAATAAGGCTGTTCCGGAATGCAATTGGCAAAATTCGTGCGCTAAACTGCCCCGCAATTTTGAATTTATAAGTTTTGATTATTAATTTGTTATTTGCAAGCTTAAAAACCCCCAGATACCGATTTTCATGGAGATCGGAACAAAATTGGCAAATTCATATTTCGGTGTCCATTTTGAATTTCGGTCATATTTTGGCGGCCATTTTGAATTTCGAAAATTGAGCTTCGAGGTGCATCGTGGGAGACACCCATGGACCTCCGTCCAAAATTTCGATGCGCTGCGAAGACTGGTGCTCCCGCTATAACGCACACATGCACGCATATATGCCTACAGAAATTAATTTAATTATTATAGATTAAGTTTTGACCACAAATTCGTTTTTAGCGACCTTAAGAACCCCTAGATACCCACTTTCATTGAAATCGGAACACAATTTGCAAATTCATATTTTGGTGGCCATTTTGAATTTCGGTCATTTTTCGGCGGCCATTTTGAATTTCGAAAATCTGGCTTCGAGGTGTTTCAGGGCAGACCCCAACGGACCTTCGTGCAAAATTTCGAAGCTCTACGATGACTGGTGCGCCCGCTATAGCGCACACATACATACACGCATACAGAAACTTTCTTTTATTAATTAAGATAAATAGAACTGATCTTCTACCAATAAGCCAGTATAGTTTTCCAAATTTGATGTTGAGTTCCTCTCTTTTTTAAATTCTTTTATTTAACTTACACTGTTTGTCGTCAAATCTTGGAAGTTAAATTTGACCCACTTCCCGGTTTCGGATAGGGCTGAAATTTTGCATACACGTTTAGTTTGGATGACAATGCAATCTGGCCATTTTGTAAAAATATCAAGATGGCGGTTCCAAAATGGCGCCCGATTTATTTAACTTACACTGTTTGTCGTCAAATCTTGGAAGTTAAATTTGACCCACTTCCCGGTTTCGGATAGAGCTGAAATTTTGCATACACGTTTAGTTTGGATGACAATGCAATCTGGCCATTTTGTAAAAATATCAAGATGGCGGTTCCAAAATGGCGCCCGATTTTTGAAATTGTGCTCCGCGGCCCTCTGACATGGGTATCAAATGAAAGGATATGACAGGTAGAACACAATAAGCTATGTGGCGTCATTCCAAATTCAAAATGGCGGCCAACACTTACCCTGTTTGTTGTCAAATCCTGGAAGTTAAATTTGACCCACTTCCCGGTTTCGGATAGAGCTGAAATTTTGCATACACGTTTAGTTTGGATGACAATGCAATCTGGCCATTTTGTAAAAATATCAAGATAGCGGTGAAATGGGGGACGTACTAATTTTTGCGTCTTCCCTCATCTCATTGCAATATATAAGTGATATATGTATATATATTGCCAATAAAAACTTTTTCTTCACATATTTTATATTAATATTATTCTTTTATTTAATACGTTTATTTAACATTTATCTATTACTATATTTAATAGTTTTAGATTTTAATAGTTTAAGATTTTTCTATTTTTAATTATGTCACACCGAAAATTACATAACGGTTTTTAATTAGACAGCTTATTGTAGGAGACTTCCTTATCGAATAAACTCCTAACTAATACTCTCACAAATATTCAATAATAATTTTTAATATCACAATATTTGTGTGGCTATGTTTTTTAAAATTGTTTCTGTGTACAGTGTATACATACGTGATATGACAATCCAAATTCCCCAAGTGTATTTCATAGTAGTAGTGAGAATCCAAATTGTGACGTAACCAAAAACACTGTACTTAAAATTATTAGAACAGAAACTGAGTGGATACTTGAATAAAACTTATTACAACGAAACGCGTATATACAAGTAGCGACTGCTACATAACTCCCCCTTCAGCGCGAGCGTCCATGAATGTACTATCATACTTTATTTTAATATTTAATTACTCAAATAAAACGAAAAAAAATTTTTAATTTTATAACCGAAATGAAACCTTTTTCTTTGAACTTCTAGTTACTGGTTTTTCAGTATCTTCCTTTTTCTCAATAAAGGCGGGCTTTAATCTATCAATTGATACCACCATTATTTTTCCGTTGACGTCAATCGTGAAAACTTTTTTATTTCTCTTAATAACTTTAAAAGGACCTTCATAAGGATCCTGCAAGGATCTCCTACCTCTATCTGTCCTCAAAAACACGAATTCGCAATCTTCTAAGTCTTTTGGAACATAGAAATTTCTTCTTTGATCCCGAGAATCTGTTGGCACGATGTTCCTCATGTGATCTCGTAATTGTTCTACTAGGTCTGTTGGATCTGATACTTGGTGTGGATCCCTCACAAAGAATTCTCCGGGGATACGTAATGTTTAACCATAAACTAATTCAGCCGGACTACACTTAAGATCCTCCTTAACTGTTGTTCTTAAACCTAGTAATATAGCTGGGATGTGCCACAACCAATTCGGATTAGACATCTTAGCTCTAAGAGATGCTTTTAACTGTCTGTGTAGCCTCTCCACCATTCCGTTTGATTGTGGGTGATACGCTGTTGTTCGAATCCTATGGGTTCCTAATAATTTTGAAAATTCCTCAAAAAGTTTTCCTTCAAATTGACCTCCTTGGTCCGTAGTAACTGTCAATGGAATCCCAAATCTCGGAAAATATTGCTCATATAATGTCTTGACTACTATGCTGGCTGTAATACTCTTTAGTGGGTATACTTCCGGCCACCTGGTGAATCGATCCACTACTGTTAACAAGTATACGAATCCTTCCACCGGATGCAATGGGCCTACCAAATCTACATGGATGTGTTCAAACCTTCCCATAGGTATCTGGAATTTTTGTATTGGAGATTTTGTATGTCTGTGAATTTTCGCTTTTCTGACACGTTATACATGACTTCGCCCATAAATTAATATCAGTATTCATCCTAGGCCAAAAATATCTTCTTGCAATTAATTTCCTTGTACCTCGTATTCCTGGATGTGATAAGTTATGGATTTTGTCAAATATGCTTCTTCGTAATATCTCTGGTACGAATGGACGATCTCTACTAGTGGAACACTCTAACCAGATTTTACTTTCTAAGAAAGGTACATCTGTTTCCACTAAAATGAATTTCGAACTTTTATTTGGGTTTTCAATCAACTGTTTTAACTCTGTATCATCCTTTTGTGCTTCTGCGATAATGCTTAAATCTATTTGTTTTTCGCTAACCGCGTCACAATTGCTATTTTCTACGGTTACCCGTGATAAAGTATCAGCTACTACATTTGATTCTCCCTTGATGTATCTTATATCGGAGGTGAATTGGGTAACATAGTCTAATTGTCTTGCTTGTCTTGGACTTCTCTCCGCTTTGGTCCAAATTGCGGATGTTAAAGGTTTGTGATCCGTGAATACTGTAAATTCACGACCTTCCAAAAAATGTCTAAAATGTTTAATACTTGAGTACATTGCCAAAAGCTCTCTATCAAACGTAGAATACTTAATTTCTGCATTGTTTAATTTTCTGGAATAAAACGCTAAAGGTTCGCTTTCATTGTTGTTAATTTGTTCCAACATTGCTCCAATCGCAATGTTTGATGCATCAACCGTCAACTTCAAAGTAGGATTCTCCGCTGGATGCACTAATAACGTTGCCGAAATAAAAGCCTTCTTCACTTTGACGAACGCGTCTTCGCATTCTTCCGTCCACTCAAAATTTTTTAAACTCTTAGGTTTTTTAAGCTCCCTAACTAAATGTATATGAATGGGGCTTAACAACTCTGCTAATCGTGGAATGAATCTGTGAAAGTAATTTACCATTCCTATAAATTGTTGAACCTGTTTAATGGAAGTTGGTGAAGGAAAATCCTGGATGAATTTAATTCTACTTTCAGAAGGAAGAATCCCATCCTTCGTAATTTTGTGACTTAAAAATTCAATTTCATGTACACCAAAAAGACATTTCCCTGGGTTAATATTTATTCCGTATTCTTCTAAACGGCCGAACACCTGCTCTAAGTGTTTCTTGTGTTCCTCCTTATTTTTGCTTGCAACCAGAATATCATCAATATAGACAAAAACGAATTCCAAACCAGTTAAAACTCTATCCATAAATCGTTGGAAAGTTTGAGCAGCATTTCTAAGTCCAAAGGGCATTCGAGTAAATTCGAATAAACCGAAAGGTGTAGTTATCGCTGTCTTATAGATATCTTCCTCTGCCATAGGTATGTGATGATAAGCTCTCACTAAATCAATCTTCGAAAATATGGTACAACCATTCAAATTTAACGTAAAATTTTGAATGTGAGGAATCGGGTATCTGTCTGGAATTGTTATTGAGTTTAGTCTCCGGTAATCTCCGCATGGTCGCCAATCAGTGGAATCTTTCTTCGGAACCATGTGTAGTGCTGATGAGACTGATGACGAAGATGTTCTGCATAAGCCTAATTTTACCATGTGCTCGAATTCTAATTTAGCGATTTTAAATTTATTAGTGTCGAGTCTTCTAGGTCTTGAAAATGGTAGTTGACCTTTAGTGGTAATAGTATGCACTATATTATGTCGTACAGGTAAATCATAGCGTGGAGGTTGAGTTAGAGAGGGAAATCTAGCTAAAACATTACCATATTCACTATCAAAGGTACAATGCCTGGGTGAAGGAGAATCTGTTTTAATCATGATTCCATTAACTGTTAACTCGGTGTTACCATCTATTATTCTCTTATTTTTCAGATCAACCAGCAAATTGAATTCAGAAAGAAAATCTGCGCCAATAATAGGTTTGTCGACGCTTGCTATAATGAACGGAAAAGTTAAATCTCGTCTTAATCCAAAGTCTATCTTAAGAAGTTTTTCTCCGTAAGTATGGATAATTGATCCGTTAGCTGCTGTAAGAATTAAATTTGGATTTCTTTTACATTTGCCACAATATGAATTCGGTATTACTGATAATTCCGCTCCTGTATCAATTAGAAATTTAAGTTTATTTTCTTTATCGTAAATAAAAAGTCTATTAGATTTTTTTGGAGTATTATTTTTAAAACACGCTGAAGGGATATTTAGTTTTTTTGATTATTATAATTGCAAGGTTTTATACATCTTTTAGCTTTGTCGCCGAATTTAAAATGAAACCAACAAAATGGTTTATTATTATTATTGTATTTAGATCTATCCCGGCTTCTACTTCTAGACCTTGACCTATGATGAAACTCATTATTCCTATTAAATGTAAGTTTCTTAATTAAATCTGTTAAATTTTCAATTTTATTCTCTAAATCATTAACCTTCTTAGCATAATCAATGTTATTTATATTAATACATTTTTGGTTTATAAAAGGATTTGAAGAACAATCATTGATGGATGAAGTATACTGAAATCTTGAACATTCGAAAATTTTATCTGCTAACGTTAGAATATCTTGAATGTTTTGTTTATCAGAGGACATCAATGCGATGTTAATACTAGGCGGTAATTTTCGCATCCAAAGCTTTCTAATCAGATCCTTTCCTAAATTCGAAGATGTTCCTGCAAGTATCTCCATTGATCTATAAAATTCTGATGGTTTTCTATCTCCCATCTCAGAATTGCACAATAATTGTTCCAACTTTTTCTCTTCAGATTCTGTAAATCGTTGAATTAATGTTGTTTTCAATGCTTCATACTTGTTTTCCTGTGGTGGGTTTTGATTGAAATCCAATATATTCATTATTATCTCTAAAGGAAGAGCTTGGATGACATGTTCATATTTAGTCTCATCCAGTCTAATTCCTTTCGAGTTAAATTGGCTTTCTGTTAAAATAAACCATGCTTCTGGGCATGGAGACCAGAAAGTTGGTAGTTTTACAGCAGATGCACTGATACTCTCACTATTAACGTGCATTCTCTCACTTTCACCACCTTGGACACTCATATTAATCAAAACTTTTTAAATAAAACTCGCGTAAAAAGAAGTTCAATAAAATTTCGACTTGACTTAAAAACTTCGCGATACTTTAAAATAACAACCGTGGACGTTCGCGTAAAGAGTCGATTAACATTCAAACTTAAATAAATTCCCGAAATTTTATTCAAGTTTTCACTTCCTGAAAAAGAAAAAAATATTGGCAGAAAGAAATAAATTGAATTGTCACCACTACTAAGTTATGTAAGTGTAATGTTGAAATTTTGTACAATTTAGAGTTTAAAATTAAAGAAAAGGAATTGTTTAAAATAAATACTTGATTTCCTCAATTAAATTGAATCTCTTCTTTCTTCTTTAAATTTTTCACAAAAAGATTTCTTTCTTGATTTTTCTTCTTTTCTTCGTCAGTTTTCAAAATTTTCTTCATTATTTCTTTCTTCAAAAAAAATTTTTTTAAATGGAAATTTTTCTTTCTTCTTTCTTCATAAATTCTTGTTTCTTCTCAGTCGGGGTCACCAGAATGAAATGGGTCAGACTTAGTTTATTTCTTCCATTGTCTTCCCTCATTTCATTGCAATATAAAAATTTAGTATATTGCCAAATTAAATTAAAACTTTTATTTTATAAAGATATTTTTAGTTACAAAAGAGATATTTTTAAATTAACCGTTATTTTTAAATTATGTAACTGTTATAATAAAAACTTTTATAAGGAACTGCCTACGTGTTTGAAATTCTAACTAATACTATTACAATTATTCAAAATTATTTTTAATATCACAATATTTGTGTGGCTATGTTTTTTAAAATTGTTTCTGTGTACAGTGTATACATACGTGATATGACAATCCAAATTCCCCAAGTGTATTTCATAGTAGTAGTGAGAATCCAAATTGTGACGTAACCAAAAACACTGTACTTAAAATTATTAGAACAGAAACTGAGTGGATACTTGAATAAAACTTATTACAACGAAACGCGTATATACAAGTAGCGACTGCTACAAGCGGTTCCAAAATGGCGCCCGATTTTTGAAATTGTGCTCCGCGGCTCTCTGACATGGGTATCAAATGAAAGGATATGACCGGTAGAACACAATAAGCTATGTGGCGTCATTCCAAATTCAAAATGGCGGCCAACACTAAATTGCGGAAAGCTTATAATAGACTAAAAAGTAGAAAATGTAACCGATCAACTTCCAATTTTGCACACACTCGTAGTTCGGGTGGTTAATGTGTATGAATGATGAGATGAATAGTTGAGTTAAGGGTGAGTTGATAATAAAGAAGCAATACACGTTACAAAAAATCACAAACAAACACAGACATGCTGCTGTCAACTAAATTCAACTACTCAAATACTGAACTCATGTCCGTATGCATAATTTCAACTAAACCCAGGTAGCAGAGCTGAGTCGAGTTCAGGCAACCTTAACCCAACTCGACTCCCGTTTACATGTAGTTAGACTTGGGTTGAACTTGAGTTCAACTCATCATGTATAAGTACTAAATGCAATCTGACCTTTTTGTAAAAAAATCAAGAAGACGGTTCCGAGATGGCGGCCGTTTTTGCAATTATGTTCCACCGAGCCCACGACATGGGTATCAAATGAATACAGTAAACTGTGTGACGTAATTTTAAATTTAATAGAATTGCCATCATAAAATGGCGGAATACATATAATAAACTAAAAAGTAGAAAATAAAATAAATGGTTAAAAAAAAATTTTAAAAAAAATTCTTTTCATTAACTAAAAAATGTACTGAAAAGTAAAAAATAAAATATATTTTAAAGAAAGCGTGAAATTTCAATTTTAATGAAAAAGTTAATTAAAAGAATGGCCCATTTTTCATCAAAAAATTTTGTTAGAATTTGAAATTAACAAAGCAAAAAATTGAAGGTTATTGTAAATCTCACGCGATTTATAGTTATATTTTCAATTTTTGATGAAAAATGCGCCATTCTTTTAATTAACTTTTTCATTAAAATTGAAATTTCACGCTTTCTTTAAAATATTTTTTATTTTTTACTTTTCAGTACATTTTTTAGTTAATGAAAAGAATTTTTTTAAAAAATTTTTTTTAACCATTTATTTTTTTATATGTTCTTTCCACCTAAGTTTTGCATCTAAGTTCATCCCCAAATATTTTGCAGTATTGGAGTATGGGATTTGCATTCCAGAGATGGTAATAGGAAGCGGTTGTGTTTTTTTGTTTGTGAAGTTAACGTGTACTGATTTAGTGCTATTAAGATGTATACGCCACTTTTTAGTCCAATTGACTACAGTATCTACAGCGTTTTGGAGTATACGGGTTGATTCTATTTCGCTTTCCTCGATTGCAAGTATTACTGTATCGTCGGCGAAAGTGCCTATTATACTATTTGAGGGGACTGGAAGGTCATTCGTGAAAAGTAGATATAACATTGGACCTAATATACTTCCTTGAGGTACTCCAGCTCTTATTTCTTTTAAGTGGGAGTAAGCATCCTCTTGCTTGACGCGAAAGAATCTTTTTGAGAGATAAGATTCCAAAATTGTGGCATGTTCTTCGCGAAAGAGTGATCTCAACTTATATAGTAGTCCTTCATGCCATACCTTGTCAAACGCTTGAGCAACATCTAAAAATATACAGTGGCCTCCAAAAGTCAGTTGAAATACGCTCCTTCTTCTTCTTCTTTAACGGCTCTACAACCGGGATCCGGTCCTGGCCTCGCGCAACTGTTCTCTCCACCGGTCCCGATTCTGAGCCGATGTCATCCAGTTTGGCATCCCTAAACTCTGAGCGTCCTGGTCCACGCCATCCTTCCAGCGAAGGTTGGGCCTCCCTCGCTGTCGCACCCCATAGGTCTTACCGCAGAAATACGCTCCTACATATTTAAAAACGTCGCTGTTCCTAGTAATACGTTTTTCAACGGCCAATATATTGTTTATGATTTTCAGTTACAATGCTCAGTTGGCTTTTTGTCAGACTCCAATTTCTTTATGAAAACGTTAGAAAAACAGTTTATTTAATAAATAATATTTAAATGTAACGTATTTTTTTATTTCACATTTTGTTTTTAAGATAAAATACTGAAATATACAATTTCAACTGACTTTTGGAGGCTACTGTAGCTGAGCATACCATTTTTTCTTCCAGAGCTTTTTCAATAACGTAGACGATTCTATGAACCTGCTCTATGGTAGAATGCTTTTTTCTGAATCCAAACTGGTGAGTTGGTATCATATTTTCGTTTTCAATAAATGGTTTGGTGAGAATTTTTTCAAATATTTTAGACATTATTGGTAATAAGGATATGGGTCTATAAGAAGACACTTCATGAGGATCCTTTCCGGGCTTTGGAATCATGATTATTTCAGCGACTTTCCAATAGCAAGGAACATGTTTGAGTCTAAAGCAGGCATTTATTATCCTTGTTAGTCTACAAATGGCTCCTTGGGGCAACTGTTGCATTAGCTCCGCGGTAATCAGATCATAGCCAGGGGATTTTTTCAGCTTTAAATCTTTCCGAATAATTGCTTCGACTTCAGTTTCCGTAACTGGATGAATTTCGCCACTCCGTTGTGATGTTTCTGGCCAGGTGTTATCATTTGGGCCTTCAATGGGTTGAAATGTTTTTGACATGTGCTCTGCAAATAGCTCTGCCTTCTCCAAATTGCTTTTTGCCTACCCACTATTTACTGATTTGAGAGGTGGGTTATGCTGTATAGGACGTTTTAGGTATTTTGTTGATTTCCACAATGCATAATTCGTTGTTTTATCTGCGGTGAGTCCACTTAAGTATTGGTTAATATTTTCATTTCTTATTTCTCTTAATTGATTGCGTATAAGTGGAGAATTATGAGAAATTGAAAAGTGGTAGACGAAAAAAATGATGCAATTTATTTAAGTTTTGGATTGGAGGGAATTGGGAAAACGAGATACCGTGGCAGAAAATCACTTTGAAAAAAAAAATCCTAAAATTTATTTATGAACTAGTAATTTATGGAAAATTAAGTAGCTTTGGCACACACGAAGACGTGCTGACAGCACCCCATACAATATTTTTGTTAAATATTTCAAGGTTGGCTACATTGCAGAGTATCATGGTGGCTTTCAATAATGTTGCCTAGCATATGTAGATATATTTGTGTTTGGAGTTTTGTATTGCTTGTCCCTAGTTGAAATGTTACTTTATATTCTGAAACACTAACTGGGGTGCCCAGATCTACCCACGTGAAGTTTTGTTTTTAAATTTTTATTGGGTTTCCAACAAAAAGGTCAATAATTTTATTACTCTTTAGCATTTATTTGTTTTAGTAATTATTAAATTAAATTTTTAATTAACTTAATTAAATTCATTTTAATAAATTAATTAAAAGATTATTTTTTTCCTTAGATTTGTAAGTTATTTTTCCTCAGTTTTCTGGTTTTAGTTTTTTCAACTCGCATAATGGATTTGTAAGCAAGAGAAATTCGTCTGAGACGTCTTCTCGAAGAAGTGGAACAGGTTGATACAGGAACGATTGATGAGTCATTGGATTCTGAACTTGATTGTTTCCAGATGAGTAAACATAATTCTGAAACGGAAGGCTCAGCGGGTGTCCGATGAAGAAGATTCCACAAATACCACAAACTTAAGAACACTTTTAAGGGTACCCTACCCATTCTCGGTTTCAAAAAATCGATTTTTTTTTATTGTCTTATTCGAATCTATAACTCTTCAAAAATATTTCCTGAAAGTTTCAAGTCGAAATTCGGAATACTCTTGGAGTTCCAGCAGATTGATGGTGGGCGCGTCAAATCGCAAATGCTTAGTTTCGCCGTGGCGCGGAAAATTACTTCAAAAACTTTAAACGCATTTTTCTCGAAACTATGTTTTTACGATTGGCGGGCATTGTAAGTCAAAAACTATAAAAGCGATCGTTCTGAAATTTTGATATGTTTTTCTAAACACCAAAAGCTATAACTTAGACTATTTGTAAAAAGATTGAAGATGATCTTCTATTATTACAGCCTAATAGTTTACAAAAAAAAAACTCGGATTTTGAAAAAAAAAATTCATAAGTCCACCATTTTGTAAATTTTTGCACTAAACATATAATAATAGTCTATTCCCTAGCCAAATATGAACTCTTTAAAATTCCGTTCGATTTTTTGGTTTCAGACGTTCCAGTCAATTACAATCATGCCCGCCATCCAAAAAGAGGACTTTTAGTTGACCGCAAAAAGAGGCTGTAAAATGTTCATATACAACTATGTTACATTTTTTTCTTGTTCTTAAGGTTTTCAATTACATGTATAAATATATCCATACCTCATAAGTCGATTTTTCATCATTTACCGGCCCCATGAAAATCACAAAAATCAGAAATCGAGAATGGGTAAGGTACCCTTAAGAAAGGATGGAACCACAAGATGGAGAACAAAAACGAGAAATAGAAACGTTCGTACACGTGCTCAGAATATTGTTGTTCATTTACCTGTACATAGTAATGACGTATGCAAAAACCCGTAAGACAATTTTGGAATGCTGAACTTGTTCATAGACCAAAATATGAAACAAATTATCGTAAATTCTACCAACAAAAACCTTTTGAATGAAGCAAATAATAAGCATAGCTATCCAACATGTATTAGTGAAGTGAAGACTTTATTTGGGTTAAGGCCCCCATACACGGTAAAATTGGATGTACATCCAGATTTTCAGCAAACCCATGCGCGCAATATGTTTTAATCGGCCGACTGGCTCACAATCGATAGTTTCGCTTGTATATCCGCCCTTCGATGTAAATCCAATTTGACCGTGTATGGGGGCCTTTACTGTACTTCGCTGGGTCTATCCGTTCTAGACGTCAAAACATGGAAGATTTATGGTTAGTAGGGAGGTTGCGAATATAAATTTTTAGAACGATGTCAGTAGGTAGGCTGCGAATAGAAATTTTTAGAACAATGAGCCTCCATGCTAATAAAATGTCTTCGATGTGATGACGTAGACACACGGAGTGAGAGACGTAAAATAGACAAACTTGCTCCAATCCGAGAAATTTTCCAATTTTTTTAGGATAACTGTTTAACAGTTTATTCAGTATCTGAATATTGCCCAGTTGATGAGCAAGTGGTTGCTTTTAGAGGACGCTGCTAATTTCGCCAGTACATACATGTGGGCACGAATTGAGTAGTTGTAGTAGTAGTAGTCAAATAGTCATAGTTGTTCTTTTTTCTCTTCTCTTTTTGCTTGAAAAAACACTTTGTATTGAGTAGCCGTAGAGTAAAGTCATAAATCATTTGATATCCATGTCGAGGGGGTTTTGAAGAAAATGGTAATCCGCCCTCTTGAGATGACCGCCGTGGATCTAACCAGATATTGAGTATACTTTATTGCTTATTGTCTTCTACTTAAGATACCCTTTCAATTGATACCTATGTCGAGGTGGTGGTGAAGAAATGGTAGTCCGCCCTCTTGAGACGGCCGCCATGGATATAAAGACATAGCTTATTGTATTCTACTTATCATACCCTTTCATTTGATACCCATGTCGACGGGGTTGTGAAGAAAATATTAATCCGCCCTCTTGAGATGACAGCCATGGATTTAACCAGATATTGAGTATATTATATCGCTTATGGTATTCTACTTATGATACCCTTTCAATTGATACCTATGTCAAGGTGGTGGTGAAGAAATGGTGGTCCGCCCTCTTGAGACAGCCGCCATGGATATAGAGACATAGCTTACTGTATTCTACTTATCATACCCTTTCATTTGATACCCATGTCGTGGGGGTTGTGAAGAAACTGGCAATACGTCCTCTTGAGGTGGCCTCGGTGGATCTGACTATTTATTGAGTATACTTGCTTATTGTATTCTACTTATCATACCCTTTCATTTGATTCTCATGTCGAGGGGGTTGTGAAGAAAATGGTAATCCGCCCTCTTGAGATGACAGCCATGGATCTAACCAGATATTGAGTATATTATATCACTTATGGTATTCTACTTATGATACCCTTTCAATTGATACCTATGTCGAGGTGGTGGTGAAGAAATGGTAGTCCGCCCTCTTGAGACGGCCGCCATGGATATAAAGACATAGCTTATTGTATTCTACTTATCATGCCCTTTCATTTGTTACCCATGTCGAGGGGATTGTGAAGAAAATGGTAATCCGCCCTCTTGAGATGACAGCCATGGATCTAACCAGATATTGAGTATATTATATCGCTTATGGTATTCTACTTATGATACCCTTTCAATTGATACCTATGTCGAGGTGGTGGTGAAGAAATGGTAGTCCGCCCTCTTGAGACGTGTACCATGCGTACCCTTTTTGTTAATCATCGAAATAATAGGGAATGCTATTTGACATCAACAGTGCTGGATTTGACTAACTTGTAAGGAATATGTCATATTTTTAGAAATAAATTACGATTACGAACTCGGCATTCGGTATTTCAAAATTTTACTGTACATTTGTACTGTGAACTACATGTTTTTTATAGTACCTAACGCAATCTGATACCATAGTGAATACATTTTGTTAATCATCTAATGCCATCTGGCATCAACAGTTCGAGTAAACACTTTTCGACTAACTAGTAGCACCATCTCCTTTATTGAGCAATTGAAATAACTTAGAGCGCCATCTGACAGAATAATTTTGAGTACCCACTTTTTTAGACTGAAGGAGAAGAAAAAAGTTCGATTCGAAATGTGAAAAATGTAAAAATAAAGAAAACGAAGAATGATAGGAAAAAAAACTCATGGAATAATTAATTATTTATATTTTGGGTATCGGTTATAAATGAAAAATTACTTATATTGCTTATAAAAAGGTGATAAATCGCATAATTTTATAAAAAAAAACACCTTGTTTTCTATGTTTAGGCGTAAATAAGGCATTAGCTGTTTGCCCCTACGAACTCGGCAAACTACCGCTTGCCTTGATTAAATAATACTCATATAAAACTGACTATTTTATTAAAATTAATCTCACACGGGGGCTCAACCGGGATTAATTTTTAAAATCCCCATCATAAAATTCTTTGCAATTACTTCGATAGTGAAAAAATTGGAAACCCAAAAAATGTACAGTTCAGTGACGGTGGCAGACGCAGAGGCGATAAGACAGGAAAATAAAAAAACTGCTAATATCAGTGGAAGAAGTGTGATACGATCGGGTTTGTGGAAATACGGCGGGAAACGAAAATCGCTGGGAAAAATAAAAAAGGTCAAATTCAGAAGCATTCATCGTCGGCGGTGGCAGAAAAAAAGCAGCAACGATAACGGTGTTTACAGCATCCGAATAGCGTTATTGCTTGTGATAAGAAAAATTAACAAGAATAAAGTGGAGTTGCGGTAGTGTATGCAAAAGACACAGTGAACGAATAGAAATTGTATTGCAATTGAGATAAAGTCCAGGACAAACAGTATTCGCGTATTCGTAAATTTCCGCAAAGAGGAGTAATTTCGACGTTTAAGACATAAATTTCTGAAATTCTCATTGCTAGCTAAGAATTTCATTGGTTTTAAACAATTTTCAAATAATCTAAAGTACTAGTAGGTTTTTTTGCCATCTTAGCTAATAGTTTTCTAATAGTAAACGAAAAATGGGATCAAGAAGACGCAGTAAGCAAAGTAGTGACGTTGACATTTTACTTCCCGAGGAACATCGTCACTCGAAGTGGACAATAAGCAAATTAAGTTTAGCTTTTCAGACATAGTAACCATTTTGCGAAAATTCTCAGGTGACAGTAGTATCAATGTCGACAAATGGCTGGGCGAATTCGACGATTATGCTGAAACATTTGGATGGAATCAGACGCAAAGCTTTATATTCTGCAAGCGTTTACTCTCTGGTGCAGCGAAGTTGTATATTGAGTGCGAAGCGAAACCACTCAGCTATAATGGGCTGAAAACCGCCTTACGTAACGGGTTGTTATCGAAGATATCCAGTGCCGAAGTTCATCATCAGCTAAGAAAAAGAGTTAAGAAAGCTGGAGAAACATTGCGTGAGTACCTCTACTATGATAGATATTGCTTCTCAGGCAGATGTAGACGATCCTTCTATTATACAATACGTCATTGAGGGGATAAAGGACACGCCAACTAACAAATCGGTGTTGTACGGTGCAGCTACCGTCCAAGAATTGAAAGCAAGACTAGCCACATATGATAAAATACGGGCAGAGGTCCCGCAGGAAACGAATCGAATTGGAGAATACAGTAGAGCAAATAGTAACAAAAGACATGGAAGACATCGCAGTGGGCGTTACTGCTACAATTGTGGATCGACTCAGCATGAATTTCACGCTTGTCCTAGCCAAAAAAAGGGACCTAAATGTTTTGCTTGCGACGAGTTCGGTCACCGAAGTATGGATTGTCTCCGGGAAAAGCAAAGCCAGCAGAAGCAACAACCTGTATTATTCAGAAAAGCTACATGAACCAACCGGTCAAGGTCAATGGTGTCGTTTTAGAGGGTTTGATCGATACTGGCAGTGACATATGTCTATTAAGAGAAAGGTATGTAAAATGTATCAATCCGATTTCCATTTGTAGACAGAACCCGATTTCCTTGAGAGGAATAGGAGCAAGTGTGAAGACAAAAGGGTCATTTACCGCTGACATTACTATAGATGATGAGATTTCCAAAGACACTGAGATACACATCAGGTGCGAGCCGAGCCTCATCATTGGGATGAATGTCTTGAGAGAAGCGGTAGTAATAATAGGTGAAGAAACTGTAAAAGTCGAAAAAAAGAGGAACACTCACCAGAACGCTCAGCCTGAAGCAACTGAAAATTAAGAAGACACACCAATTGTTTCCTATCGAGTATAAAAGTTGAACCAGAAAAGAAGAAATACTTACCTGAAGTTTCATCTACCTTACCGCCGAAAATCATAAACAAGGTATATTAGTTGATTGATGGATACCAGCCTAAAAGAGGATGTCAGACTGCCGAGTACGCCAGTCCAGTCGTGCTTGTAAAGAAGAAAGATGGATCGCATCGACTTTGCATCGATTTCAGAGCAGTAAATAAAAAGATAAGTAAAGAAAATTACCCACTACCGATAATCGATGACCAAATCGACAAGTTGGCGAGCGCTTCATTATTTACGACCTTAGATTTAAGAAACGGATTTTTCCATGTACCGATTGAATCAAGCAGCACAAAATACACCAGTTTCGTGACCCAGCAAGGCCAATATGAATTTTTGCGAGTTCCCTTTGGTTTATGTAACTCTCCCTGTACCTTCCAAAGATTTATAAATATAGTATTTGCAGATTTAATTAGACAAAACGTCGTAATCGTTTACATTGATGACTTAGTGATTCCAGCTCAGACAGTAGAAGAAGCTATAGTGAAACTAGAGAAGGTACTAGAAGTGGCAGCTGAGAAGGGATTGCAAATAAATTGGTTAATACAACCAAAGATAGCAGCAGTAATAAATTTTCCTGAACCAACCAACGTACGTCAGATTCAAAGTTTTTTGGGTCTGGCAGGATATTTTCCTATGTTTATAGAGAATTTTGCAAGCATTGCGCGTCCGCTCAGTGAGTTACTTAAAACGGGAGCAAAATTTAAATTCGAAGAAGGACAAGTCAAAGCATTTAATGAAATGAAGCGATTGTTAGTAGCGAAACCAGTACTCAGGATATTCGAATATGGGAAAGAGAGAGAACTGCATACAGATGCCAGCAGTTTAGGTTATGGCGCAGTACTGCTGCAAAAATATACCGAAGATGGGAATTTACATCCAGTGCATTTCATGAGCAAGAAGACTACGGATGCGGAAAAGAAATACACCAGCTACGAGCTTGAAGTGTTAGCTGTTGTGCAGGCTGTGAAAAAATTTCGGGTTTACTTACTTGTTAAAAAATTTAAACTTGTAACTGATTGTAAAGCTTTCACCCTTACTTTGTAGAAAAAAGATATGGCAACAAGAGTAGCAAGATGGGCGCTGTTATTGGAGGAGTTGGATTACACGGTGGAGCACCGAGCAGGGAGTAGATTACGTCACTCGGATGCGCTGAGCAGAAATCCTGCAGTTCTTTGCGTTGAAGCCGAATCAGACATTATTACGAAGTTGAGGCAAGCACAAAAGAAGGATGATAAGATAGCAGCTGAATTGTTACAGCAAGAACCTTATAAAGATTATACACTGTATCAGAACATGGTGTGTAAAGAGGTAAACCAGAAAACACTATTTCTCGTCCCAGATTACATGGCGAGTAGTATCATCAAATCCGTTCATGAAGCCAGTCACTGTCACTACAAAAAGATGAAAGAGAAAATTGAGGAGCAATTTTACATTTCGAGATTGGAAAACCGAATAAAAGCAGTAATCGCTGGATGTGCTGGAGATTTTTCATTTCTACATTTAGGGCCGTTGAGCATGACGAGAAAGAACTACCGGTACATTTCAGCCATCATAGATGGTTTCACTAAATTTTCATGGTTGTTTCCAACCAAAACGCTGAATGCAGAAGTACTGCAAAAGGTGGAAGTTGTAGCAGCTACGTTTGGGTATCCGGCAAAAGTTATTCTAGATCTTCGTCTCAACTTTATTTCGTGAGTATTGTTCAGAAAGAGGTATTAAAACTCATTTCGTTACAATTGGAGTTTCTAGGGGAAACGGTCAAGTGGAGAGACTCCACTCAACCGTCATAAGCGCGCTGACAAAGATGTCGCTCGACAATCCAGAAAAATGGTATCTTCACCTACCGAGATTGCAGAGAGTTTTGAATAGCACCTTCCAAAGAGCGAGAATTCGAATTACTCGTAGGAACGAAAATGTGATGTGAAGAAGACCGTAGATTATTCGAGTTGGTCGAACAGGAGGCTGCAAAGCAGTATGAAACAGAACGCGAAGCAATTAGAAAGAACGCAAAAGAAGCTATTCTAAAGATGCAGAACGAAAATCAACGACAATATAACCGTAGGGGGAAGCCGGCCGAGAAATATGGGATTAACGACCTCATTTCCATTGAGAGAACTCAATTCTCCACGGGTTTGAAAATAAGACCTAATTTTCTTGGTCCATATAAAGTCGTGACCGTCAAGGGTTTTGATAGATATGAAGTAGAAAAGGTTGGTGAACACGGAGGCCCCAGGATGACAAGTACTAGCGCCGATAAGATGAAGAGGTGGATTCCAGGAGAAAATGAAGATCAAGATGGTAGCGACGAGGATGACGTGGAAAACTCAGCTGATGCTAAAAACGCCGATATTGAGAAAGAAAACCAGGCGAGCGACGACGTAGAGAAGTAAGTTGGTACATTCGAGCCGAATGAACATTCATGAGGGCCGAGGATGTGGGCACGAAATGAGTAGTTGTAGTAGTAGTAGTCAAATAGTCATAGTTGTTCTTTTTTCTCTTCTCTTTTTGCTTGAAAATAGTAGATTGTTCTACAAGTAAAGAAAAGTGATAGTTTTCCAGTGAGTGTAAATATTTAATTCGCGAGCGAGCGTAGCGAGCGAGTGGATTAAAATTTACACGAGCTGGAAAACTCACTTTTCTTAGCGCGTTGAGCATGCTATTTTTTCGGTAATCGTATAGAAATGACGTACATTTAATATTGAAAATCAAAAATTGCAAAGAAAATATTAATACTTACATTGAAAATCAAAAATTCTAAAGAAATAATAATTGGTTAAAGTAGGCCATTTTCTGTTGACAATTAATCGCACTGTAATTAAAGTTATATCTAAAATCGTGAAGAAAAGTGTTGCTAACTAGAAAAGTATCACTTTTCTTTACGATTTTTGATTAAAGAATGTACGTCATTTCTATACGATTCCCGAAAAAACACTTTGTATTGAGTAGCCTTACAGTAAAGTCATAAATCAGTTGAAGTAGAAATTATATTGAATTAAAATTGTCTAAAACTCACTTGAATTTTATAATTAAATAAGACTCATATAAAACTGAACATTTTATTAAAATTAATCCCACATATATAGGAAATGTCGTGGTTACTTATAAGGAAATGACAACTGTCAGCACACAAATTGAAGCGTGCCTTATTTCACGGCCTCTCTGCCCCTTGTTGGATTCCCCGGACGATTTATCATATCTGACGCCGGGCCATTTCTTAGTTGGCGGACCACTCCTTCTCCCTCCAGGACGAGATCTCGCCGATACCCCTGTGAATGCGTTACAAAGATGGAAACTGCTCCAAAAACTTCAGCAAGGGTTTTGGCAAAGGTGGAGCCCAGAGTACCTATCGCGGCTTCAACGAAGGATGGAACGCAACCTCCAAGAATATCGAGATCGGTAACATAGTACTCATCAAAGATTACCACCTCTCAGATTGATGTTCGGCCGAGTGGTACAAACCCACCCTGGTAAAGACGGGCGGGTACGTGTTGTAACTTTGCGCCCGCAGACAGGAGAACTGCAGCGCCCAATAACTAAAGTATGTTTATGCCATGTTTAGAACCTACCAAAGAACTCCCAGCTTTCCCAGTATATAACTTGAATTGAATAAATTCTCAGCCTCATGAAGCACTTCACTTGAATTAAATAACTTCGCAATCACATGAAGTGAATAAATGAATGAATTATTATTATTTTTTAGTTTGAACTATGAGTGAAATTTTATATAACTACTAATCATGTCCCTCTTCCTATATACATATTTACCCCTAGCGCCTTTTCATCCTTGCGGCAAGCCTGCACTATTCTATTTATCTACAGAATCCTGACGGGAACACTAAAGCGAAGTAAAAGGAGATGGTTGAAACCTGACGATATCTAGGCGGCACAGGAATTGAAGGAGGAAGGTGTCTGGTTTGACGTCATCTCAGAGGAGAAGATCGAGTGAAAGGGAGAGGAGAATATCGGGGACATCGGCATCTGGCGATGGAGCAGAAAACTTTTTATAATATAAAACTACCCCCCCCCCCTCTTTTTTTCGTCCAGCGAGATCTCCCATCAGAAGATCCCAATTTTTCATGATCAGTCAGTCTGTTACTACTAGCCAAGTTGTTAAAATCAAAAACGAAGATTGAACTTGAAAATCTATACATAGTAAAGAAAAAATATTTACATAAGGAAATATTTAGTTACTTTCGTATGTACACCATCATATAACAAAAGTACCTTCCCTAACGTCCGTGCTACGGCGATAGTACCTAGAGACAATTCACCCACCAACCCAATTATAACCAACTATTTATCTTTATTATTTCACCTTTATATTATTTTATTTAACCGAAAATACCAGCCATTTCCATATAAATTTTACAGTTCTTCAGCGAACTTTCAGACTAAGTAACACATTAACGCGCGTTATGGTGTTCCAAAATAACACCGTTAAGAAAATCGAACCCTAAAGGTTTTTGGGGTCGCTGATCACGAAAATTGAGGTCCCGCGGTCCTAAAACTAGGGCGTCACCCCTAAAAATGCAAAAAACACCCCTTTCATTATTACTGAAATAATCGCGAAAACCCCCTAAAAAGGGGTGTTTTTTTTGCATTTTTAGGGGTGACGCCCTAATTTTAGGACCGCGGGACCTCGATTTTCGTGATCAGCGACCCCAAAAACGTTTAGGGTTCGATTTTCTTAACGGTGTTATTTTGGAACACCCCCCCCCCACGTTTTGAATGGAATAATATGCAAAAATTTACAGCACGGCCTGTAGTTGAGAGGGCTTCACTTTTATAACTGCTATAACTTAGTAGGAAAATATTGCACGCTTTACCAAAGTAGTGCTGATATAACTCTCTGGAACCTATTCTAACCCTGCTTCCAGAGAATCGAGCAGGTAAGGAGTAGATTAGTCCTTGTGTGGTAATGGCTAATGCGTGTGTGAAGAAATAAAGCAAAACGAGACGACATCGTCAGATCGACGCGACTTGTTTTCTCTTGTTCAGGTTGAACGAAATTTAGAAACAGTGCAGCGAGTCAGTGACGAGAGTGCAGTTTGGTTTTATTTCATAACAAAATTAATTTATTTCATAACAACCAGTGGAAAACCAGCGTAAATAAAGGTACGTAAAAATTATTTTTCTTACTCAGGGCAGTGTTGAGGAATCAGTTAAAACTTAGTATTTCAGATGGATCAAGCAGGAAGTAGTCGAAGTACTTTGTACAGACGTAATGCAAAGGAAAAAGATAAATTAAAAAGAAGCCTATGTAGAAAGTTGTGCAGATACTTACAGTGTGGAAGCCACAAATTTTTCCAGTGAACTTGATTTCAATTTTGAACATGAAAAAGACAATGTCGACATGAATATGATTTTCAAGGATTCAGTCTTGAACAAACTCAGAATATTTCCATAAATATCGATTTAAGGCATAAATTAATAAAGTGGTACCGAGAATATAATCCCACTAGAGCAAGCGTTGATTCTCTATTAAAAATATTATATTCTGAGGGTTTGGATGTTCCAGTTGGTTTAAATGGACTTTTAAAAAAGTATAATAACAAAATTACACCTAGAACAGTAGTACCAGGTAAATATATTCATTTAGGAATAGAGAAGCAACTCAAGAAAATCCCGAGCACAACAGTTGAAAAGAACGAAATACTATTAGATATCGGAGTAGATGGCTTGCCCCTTTACAAGAGTAGTTCAGAAACCTTATGGCCAATAATGGGGAGAGCTGTGAATATCAAAGAAATAGAAGTCTTTCTGATTGGAACATTTCTTGGTAAAAAGAAACCCTCAAACGTAGATTTATATCTGCATGATTTCATAATAGAGATGAAATATCTTCGAAAAATTTGATATAAGAGCATTTGTGTGTGATGTTCCAGCACGATCATTTATGTGCAGCATAGTTGGGCATAACTCATCGATTGGTAGCTGCAAATGTGATCAGGTGGGAAAAAGAATCAGAAATGTCACAACTTTTAGCACAAAATCATCGAATTTAAGAACGGATAGAGATTTGTTGGATAGAATACAGCCTGACTTCCATAAAAATTTACACAGAAATGCTCCAAGCGAACTGGAAAAGGCAGCATTTAAGATGATCAGTCAATTTCCGTTGGATGCGATGCATCTTGGCCGTGTTTTTTAATGAACTGGCTGGTTCTTCGCCATACAAAATCGAAAACCCAAGTTCTATCTTAGGTCTATCTGGGTCTCTATCGAGGTTACTGGGAAATTTCAAAATTTCCCTGTATTCCAAAGTACGGATAACTTCAAGCTGGAAGAAAAACGTCATAATTTATTTAAATTTTTGACGGTTGTGCGGGAAAAATTTGAAAAAAAAATGGGAGAGAAAAATTTGTAAGTATAAATAAGAAAAAAAAATGGGAGAGAAAAATTTGTAAGTATAAATAATTTATAATTATATTTTAACATATTTTTATTTTATAGAGAGCGGAATTTGTGGACGATCAACGAAACTAAAGCCCTTCTTTCTTGCTATGCTGCAAGAAAGGAGGAGGTCCACCACCCGAGAAAACGCAAATATGCGTTTGGTAACATTCTTGAAGATTTAGGAGGCCTCCAAGTTTTGGTTTCTTTTTTTAAATAATTATTCAAATTAATAAAATCGTATCATTTCAGGAAACATCTGTAACACAGTTGCAGGTGCAAAATAAGGTAAAGAATTTGCTGCGTGCGTACAAGTCCGCGAAGGACAACGAAGGTCGCACTGGGGCTTCGCCTTCAATCTTTAATCCATTGGAGGCCCAAATGGAGGAGATTTTTGGCGACAGGGCCCTTATTAGTTGCAGAGACACTCTGGATTCTGGAACACTTGCTTCTCCAGGTGTGTCTAACTTAAGTTCAGTGCCGGCCGTTCCTGTAAGTGCGGCACCGTCCACTTCAAGCACGGTGCCGTCCATTTCTGCAGCATGTGCGACACCGTCCACTTCAAACGCGGTGCCGTCTACATCAGGAAGTGCGGGACCATTGAGAGTCGCCAAAAAATTATCGCGCAAGGAAAGGGAAAACAGGCGCGATAAGCGATTTCAAGAGAAGAAAGAATTTCTTTTGAGTCTTAATGACGAAAACAACAGGCGTCATACGGAATGGCTCAACAGCTTAAACAGATTAGGTAAATAAATGATTTTTAGCTTTATATTAGGTTTTAAATCGTTATATTCACTAATATTTACTTGCAGATGGTTCCGCACTTTCAGATGCGCTGCACTTAAGGAGACGGGCTTCACATGAAGCACCTTAATGACCCAATGCGGTCTTGTGGGCTCTGAGCAAATTTTTAACTTATTTATTTGGAGGCCTCTTAAATCCTCAAGAATACTACCAAACGCATATTTGCGTTTGCTTGGATGGTTGATGTCTTCCTTTCTTGCCACATAACAAGAAAGAAGGGCTTTTGTGACCCGGATTGTCCACAAATGCCGTTTCCTAGAGACGAATCTGAATTATTTGTTATGAATTGTTAAAATTATCTTATTTAGTTATTTATTTTATTGTTATTAAGAATATTTGTTTTGTTATTATTTGTTATTTGAATTAAAGGCATGTTAATTAAAAATTAAAAACACATTTTTCAATTATAGTTTAATCTAGCGCTATTACACAAATAGTTTTCTTTAACATAAACATAAACATACACGTAAACATAAACATACACGTAAACATAAATATAAAACTATTGAAACTAGTTTCCACTTGTTTTTCAAGGGCCTTGGATTCTTTAAGATGTCCTAAAGAAATTGCTCCTTCTAAATCCAATTCAACCATATCTGTTCAATGAAGTGTATAGGCACCTAAAACAATATTTGAACAAATTTATTTTAGGAGAACAGAAATGGAGAGTATATACCTGTGGAGTGTTGACTATTGACTTGTTCTTGAAGTGCCTCTCTAGAAAAAATTTCTTGAAACTAATTCCTCCACAAGCGCATCTCTTCGATTTAGTGGTGAAATTTCTACACTTTCAAAGTGTTCTTCCTCCCCTTCGTCGGCTGCATCATCCTGTACGGATACTTCTTGTACGTCATTTTGCATGATGCAAATATTATGTAACACACAAGCGGAATACGTTAAATTTACTACCAGTGGAATGTTACTTTGTTCCGTGAAATGCAGCAATCGGCGGAAGCGCGTTTTTAACAGCCCTATTGCCTGTTCTACCCCGACACGTGTAGAAGAATGTGCAGCATGAAAGCGATGTTGTCTATCCGTTAATGCGCCATTGTCTTTAAAGGGGGGAGTCTTGGGGTGACTCTTCAGCCCTCCTAAAGAAGCTACTTTCTTCTAAGAACCCTGGCGTCATGAATGGACCCTGGTTCTCCGCAGTATACATCGATAATTCTTTTATCGCTAGCTACTACCAACTGCATTGAAATGCTGTGAAATATTTTCCTGTTACAGTAGTCCACCGAATTTGTGGTAGGAGCTTTGACTTTTAAATGGGTGCCATCTATAGCTCCTATAACACCAGGAATTCCACGCAGCCGTTCAAAGGCATTAGACGCTTCACAAAATTCACGTTGCGTTGAAGGCCACTTGATGTAAGTGGGGCTAATTTTAATAAAAAACTTCGCTACTCTATTCACACTCGTCCATGCCGTTGATTTGACAGTCCCGAACCGGTCAGCAAGCTGTCTGAAAGTTATGGTATTTGCCATATACCATAAAAACATATATATTTCTATATCTGCCTTCAAAGGAGTTCTCCCTAATAAATGGGGATCTCCTTTTTCGCAGTTATATAGCTCTTAAAATACAGTTATTTATGAAATTTATACATTGTTACTAATAAATCTTACCTATCAGGTGGGAAACGGTTAAACGTTCCAGACGAAAGTGTGACTTAAAAGCACTGTCTGAAAACAAACCAATAGTCTCAACGAAGCTTTGTGTCTTGTGCCGCTTGTTTATATCCTGGTCATCTTCTGACGACGAGGATGAGTCTTCAGAAGTTGTAGAGAAGAGAATATCTTCATCAATACTGTCATCACAATAGTCTTCAAAAGCTTCCTGTAAACCGGAGATTTAAGTATTGCAAATACGAGTAATTATTTAATAGACTGTAGCCGTGGAATGGGAACTCATTTACATATTTAGTTTCCGGCTACACCCTTTTCGATCTTACATGTAAATCCATGGTTTATTAAATAAATTGGGCACCAAAGTAGCAAAAAAAAACATGGCGCGAACGTAACACTGGAATTGTGATAAATGTATATTATTAAAACATTCAATATCTAAAGAATAAACGAATTTATATACTTACGGGCGCAAATTCCAAAGAATAACGGATACCACAGTAGAAGTCGATAGGAGAATGGCACTGGGAAATAGAAGCTAATTTGGGCAACTTAAGCACTTTAAACACTAAAGAAGTAACGAGAAACACGAGTGCTTGGAGGGAAGATACAATCACGAACTGTATCAGTTGTAGGAGTTAATTTGGGCAACGGAAATACTTTAAACACTAAAGAACTAACGATACAATCACAAATTGCATCAGTATTATTAAAGATGATTGTAATAAATTTTTTTTATATCCTTTCAGTGCCTCAAATCCCACAAGCAAAAACTTGTGGGGTTTGAGGCACTGAAAGGGTATATAACAAAATAAAATTGACGATAAATGCGACTTTTTCACCTCAAAAACAAACTCTGGATTTATTTTATTTAACTTTTTTTTTAAATCGCTTTTATTTATTAATCACGAAATAACGGTGGCGACAGTTGACGTTTCAGCTATAGTCCAGGAGAGATAGCGAAAAAGTAGTTAAAAGTTGAAATAAATCTACCCTGCGATTTCTTGACGCTATAATTAAGAGAAAAATCGTAGGAATTCAATGAATGTGTTTTGGATAAAATTGGTCCAGGGCAACAGGTGGTAAAAAGCTAATAAAAGGAGCGAAAACGCGTTTTTTCACGTTTTGGGTACGAAAAATATGTTGTTTTGGAAAACAAAAAATACTACATAATAGTGCTTAAAAAGACGAAAATTATGAGTTTTGGACCATTGAAATCGGTCGACAGGTTTTTGCAGAAAAATTCAAAAACCATTAAAAATGGCCGTTTTTTGACATTTAATTATAGGGAGTGTAATTATCGTAGAACCTTGTGGCAGGGCTTAAATTGTGGCCACTGATGGTGCCTACCTACAATAAAAATTTCATGACAAAATAATGGTAACTTTTCGAGTAAATCTCAAAAATGTAAAAACACCTATTTCACAAAAAAAGGTTGAACAAGGCCCACAATGGTCCTAGAAATTTTTTGTTTGGCATTTTGGCTCGCAAAGGTTTGCTCTACAACCTCATTTTCATGAAATGTATCTAAAGTTTGATTTAACACCTTAAAAACACGATTAAAAACCACCCTTTTTCCAGTTTTTTGAATTAAAAACTTTACTTTTGAGCTTTTTCTTGAAAATCGTTTTTCGACAGTTTTATTAGTTTGTTTTTCACCTGTTCTACAGGTCCAAGTTTATTCGAAACATATTCATATAATTCCTACGATTTTTCTCTTAATTATAGTGTTGAAAAACCGCAGTTTTTGTTTGTTTTTAAGAAAAAGCTCAAAGAGCTCACGAAGAAAGCTCAAAAGAAAAACTTTTTATTCAAAAAAACTGGAAAAAGGGTGGGTTTTAATCGTGTTTTTAAGGTGTTGAATCAAACTTTAGATACATTTCATGAAAATGAGGTTGTAGAGCAAACCTTTGCGAGCCAAAATGCCAAACAAAAAATTTCTAGGACCATTGTGGGCCTTGTTCAACCTTTTTTTGTGAAACAGGTGTTTTTACATTTTTGAGATTTACTCGAAAAGTTACCATTATTTTGTCATGAAATTTTTATTGTAGGTAGGCACCATCAGTGGCCACAATTTAAGCCCTGCCACAAGGTTCTACGATAATTACACTCCCTATAATTAAATGTCAAAAAACGGCCATTTTTAATGGTTTTTGAATTTTTCTGCAAAAACCTGTCGACCTATTTCAATGGTCCAAAACTCATAATTTTCGTCTTTTTAAGCATTATTATGTAGTATTTTTTGTTTTCCAAAACAACATATTTTTCGTACCCAAAACGTGAAAAAACGCGTTTTCGCTCCTTTTATTAGCTTTTTACCACCTGTTGCCCTGGACCAATTTTATCCAAAACACATTCATTGAATTCCTACGATTTTTCTCTTAATTATAGCGTCAAGAAATCGCAGGGTAGATTTATTTCAACTTTTAACTACTTTTTCGCTATCTCTCCTGGACTATAGCTGAAACGTCAACTGTCGCCACCGTTATTTCGTGATTAATAAATAAAAGCGATTTAAAAAAAAGTTAAATAAAATAAATCCAGAGTTTGTTTTTGAGGTGAAAAAGTCGCATTTATCGTCAATTTTATTTTGTTATATACCCTTTCAGTGCCTCAAACCCCACAAGTTTTTGCTTGTGGGATTTGAGGCACTGAAAGGATATAAAAAAAATTTATTACAATCATCTTTAATAATACTGATGCAATTTGTGATTGTATCGTTAGTTCTTTAGTGTTTAAAGTATTTCCGTTGCCCAAATTAACTCCTACAACTGATACAGTTCGTGATTGTATCTTCCCTCCAAGCACTCGTGTTGCTAATGCAGCTGCTTTTTGTTGCTCGCAGTTTCGACTGCAAGCAAGAAAGCAGCTACGTAAATCATACATGTGTGTATAAATGTCATTGGTCGTTTTGCCAAAATGACTGACTCGAGTGAGGTTTTGTTGACATTAATACATATTAAATAATAAATTTAGGGTTTGCAACTGCACGGCCAGGCTTTTTTCTTATTGTAGGGAGAGGAATAGTTAAATGCAAGAAATACTCATTCACATACATTAACACAAAGCTATGCTTGCAGCTTTTTTGCGTTCAAGATATCATAGCAGCTTTTTCTTGCTTTGCCGTAATTTGACAGTTTAAAAATTCTGCTACTAAAGCTGCTATAGCAGAAATCTTGAACAGACCCAGGGTAAACTTGTCCATATTTTATTGAAAGCAATATATGGAAAGAAATATTTTTTTCCATATCTGTTTCCATAAAGTTGGCAAGAAATGTAACATTTATCGTTACAAAATGGCGGAGTTCAAGTTAACATCGAAATTTTGCCTTCTTCCTAAAAATGGACATACCCAAAATGATGGTTTCTATTACGCATTTCTTCGAATTCCATATGCTCTAGCAATTCTAATGGTTTTTAATTAAGCAAAATTTGTTGAAATCTTTGTTGTTGTCTCCTTAACGCCATCTTTTCAACTGAAATGTCCGACATAATTTGCCTACTATTCAAAACTAGTTGGGATGTGGGTTCGACCCTTTCGGTCCACACGATCAACTTCCCAGTATGATGGATGTTGAATATATGATTGGATATTTTAATAATAAATGAACAATAGGCAATATAGAATATATCTATAATACTGAGAATTTGTCACAATTGTTTATCAATATTTTCGCTAAAATGTCAAACTAAATGTGCGCACTTACAAGATTAGGATGACGAAAATGTATATAAAATTGATGTATTAATGTTTTTCGGCACCTCAATGAAGTCGATATAGTTTTTAGTTCGCGCGGTATCGTGCACGTACAAAAATCACTTAAGTCATTTAAACCAAAAACCCCTGGACCGAATATTATAAAAATCTTTTCAGATTATATTGTCGCTAATACGCTTCGAACGGCACCTCAAGTAAGTCAATATCTTTCGTGGTTCGGGCGATATCGTGCAGGTACAAAAATCACTTACGCCGCTTAAACAAAAAAACGGCTGGACCGAACTTCATGAAAATCTTTTCAGATCATATTTCGGTTAATACGCTTCGAACGACACCTCAACGAAGTCGATATCAGTTTTGGTTCGCGCGATATCGTGCAGGAAAAAATGACCACATCCGTACGCACATACACACACACACATACTTCCTCCCAATGTTTGGCTTAAAATGCTCCTGGGACCTTGAAAGATGAAAATACGTTGAAATTTTCGATTTCGATTTTCGGACCGATTACAATAACTTCCTATACTGGGAAGTTAATAAGCAATAAATCGTTGGCCATAACTGACAGCTACTTTTCAATAACATATGGCAAGTGCAGACACGGTGTTACAATCGATGCCTGCATTAGGAGTATGTAAAACAGAATTAAGAACTGAAAATGAAGAAGAAGAAATTTTTAGTGTCAATGATATAGTTTACAAAATGATGTGTTTACCACATGAAGAGAAATATATACTGATTCCTCTTCTGCATAGCTGTTGCGAGTTCTAAAAATGAACAATATTAAAAAGTAAACTTTATATAAAAACAGAAATATGTCACAAAATAAATATGATGCTGCAGAACCAGGAGATTTGCGTAGAATGAACGCGAAAATGGGTACCTCTTTATTAACAGGACATTCTTCAAATGTTCAATCCATAGGTATGTATAATATAATTTGTATTCGTACGATGGTAATGTTACTTTCAAAGCTTTTTTCATTTTAAAACAGAACCTCTAACAGAAACACAAAATTTGAAGCAGCTGAAAATAAAACAAAATGAAACAATTATGGAGCAATTAGGAGAAATAAAAGTTTATGTCCGTCATCTCCTAAAAACTTAAAACACAAATGAAATAGTATCGGAAATGTTTCCTTTAAAATGCACAGAGGCTATAGTAGAATTCGAAGAAAAGATATCTCATTTAAAGGAAGATGATTTGGTAAGTTTATCGTTAAATTAAATTTTACAATTTTATTTTTCGTTTTTAGTTAGATGACTAAAGAATAAGAGAAAATAAAAACTAAAAATACGATTTTTTAATTTCAAATAAATAGTAGATTGTTCTACAAGTAAAGAAAAGTGATAGTTTTCCAGTGAGTGTAAATATTTAATTTGCGAGCGAGCGTAGCGAGGGCTCATGAAGGTAGTACTGACTTTTGCTTTACATGGTGCTTGTCGCGGTGATGAATTACGCTTGTTAAGTGTAGATGATGTAGAAGATGTTGGATCTGCTCTGATTGTGACATTGCACGACACTAAAACCAAACAAAAACGTGTTTTTACAGTTACTCCAAAGATGGGAAACGTTAATGGAATTGAATTATATCGAAAATATTGGAGTTTAAGACCAAGACATATTGGGCATTGTAGGTTATTCATATTCTACAGAGCAGGCAAATGCTCGGTACAGGCATTAATACTTTTTACAGTATGCCAATGAAAATTGCTCAATATTTAGAACTACCAAATCCAAATAGTTATACTGGCCATTGTTTTCGCAGGACTAGTGCAACGTTACTTGCAGACAGCGGAGCAGATATACGAATTCTCATAAGACATGGAGGGTGGCGTTCGGATACAGTTGCCGGAGGATATGTCGAGGACAGCATTGAAAGCAAAATGAAAATATCAAAGAGAATTTTTAAGCGTGAGAGTGATCAGGAACCTTTCACTTCAGACACAATCGAAAAAACCAGCACGGCTGCACCAGTATCTGATTACAGATCAATAGCGGCATCTTCTGGGTTAACATTCAATAATTTAAATAATTGTCAAATTAATATTAATTTCAATAAATAAAATGATTGAAGATTAATGTTTGTTGCTATATTTAGTGCTTGCTAACTAGAATGGTGGAAAACAGTAAGACTCAAGATCTTTACGATTTTTCTTAACGCGTTGAACATGATATTTTTTCGGGAATCATATAGAAATACGTAAATTGTAAAGAAATAATAATTGGTTAAAGTAGGCCATTTTCTGTTGACAATTAATCGCACTGTAATTAAAGTTATATCTAAAATCGTGAAGAAAAGTGTTGCTAACTAGAAAAGTAGGTATCACTTTTCTTTACGATTTTTGATTAAACAATGTACGTCATTTCTATACGATTCCCGAAAAAAATCTGTTTTACATTTTTTAGATTGCCGCAATTCAAAAAATAATTGAAAGAGGTGTAATATCTAAAAATATTCGAAATCTCTTGGGCAAAGATGTTATAAAAAATTATAATTATGATGGCATCCACAATAAAAAATAGTTCAAGAATCACATTGTCCTAGATGATGTTTTTTACAGTAAGTATTTTTCCATTTGAAATAATAGTATGACTGATTTTTCTATTTTTTTAAACAGAAGCTGCTGCCAAAGACACCATAACTAGGGCTAACTACGTTGTGGAGTTAAAGAAAGGATTTAAGGCTGCAAAAAACAAATTCCATAAGGAAAAATGTTTGGGGAGAATAAGAAAAAAGTTAGAATTTTTTAATGAATGAATGAATTTAATGAAAATTGTTTTTCTGAAGTAATTTTTTTTAATTATTTAACGAATTATTGTTATTTATTTTTTAATGAAGAGATATTTTTGCAATTAATTGTTATTGTATGGGAAAAAATATATATTGTTTAAAATCATTTTCACTTTTTATAAATCCCATCAAATTATTTCAACTCCTCATAAAACCCATTCACAGCAAGCGGTGTTTGTAGAAATTCTATGCAAGTAATTCTAAAACCAATTCACAGCAAGTGGTTATTGTAGAAACACTATATTAGTATTTCTAAAACCAATTCAGAGAAAGTGATTATTGTAGAAATGCTATATAAGTACTTCTGCAGTCAGTTATACTTGACTATTTCTATAATCACTTCCAATACGGCAAAATATGCACTAGTTGCCTCCAGTCTCATCGCGTATAAAAAAGAAGAAGGAAAAGATGGTAAGCGCTGCTACTTCTCTGAGCAGTAGTTATAGAATTGCTTTGAAGACCTGATTTTTCCTACTGGGTAGTTAAGACAGTTTTCATACAGTAAATTAGATGATATCGCTTATAATATAATTATACAAGAAGATTAATTATAAGTAGAGTTTAGATGTAAGTTAATGAATTAAAATACTTGAACTATTATTCCAAAGCAGGAGATGAAATATATGTTAAAATATAGATTTAATACTACTGAAAATAACATTGAATTATACATACATGTATAATAAGACTACTTATAATGTAATCAAACTATTGCCTGTAATCAGAACTAGAAGTTCACTGTCGAGCAGTGCCATCCTTACAGTCATACGGTTCAGACCAATAAATGAATTATTGATAACAACGCAATTTTAAATTAAATAAAATATAACATGGTTCTACTGTTAAGTTTCATAATAACCGCAGATCACTTTCTGTATCCTCAGCAAATCACGGTTTCATCATTGAAGAGTAAATCATATTCAATACTCAAATCTAATTTTTCCCCTTCTGGCTCTGGCTGCGGAGCTGCGGTTGTTTCAATTGGAACAACGACCAATGCATTTGCTAAAGGTGTTTAATACAGAAAAAAATTTTAAGAACGAGTTATCTGTATACGTAGACTCCCGATTAACCGAAACCTTCGGGACCGAGGGGTTTCGGATAAGCGAAAATTTCGGTTAAACGGGAGTCCGAAATTTCTGCGTGAAAATGGATCAATTAGAATAAAAAACACGTTTACTCCCTCCCTCGCGCTCCCACACCCTCTTCTCACGCCTCTTTCCGCGAAGCTAGGACGAAGTAAATTTTTTTTCTCCCTCCCTAGCAACTCAAAATGTTTCGGTTAAGCTCTTCTCACGCCTCTTTCCGCGAAGCTAGCAACTCAAAATGTTTCGGTTAAGCGAGAGAATCGTTTAATCGGGTTTCGGATAATCGGGAGTCTACTATATGAAATAAAGGAAAGCGTGGTGGTTTAACTTCCAAGTACATTCGATTTATTTTCAACTTTATTACATAAATATTACTAATCCAATCAAACCTTAGAATAAAAAATGGAACCTCTTAACCTTTAAATTTACATTTAAAAACTAAAAAACAAAGAATAGCATATAATACTCACTTTCACCCTTACGGCATGTGAGGGTACTATTACTAATTTTGTGGTTGTTTGTTTCCTACTCCTTATTTGGTATTAAATAAAAAATCCAATCTTCCGAAGACAAAGCCCTTTCCGTAATGCGTTCGGAAATAATTGGTCTCTCGCGGTGTGATGTGTGATTAATTGTGGCTGGCTTGAAGCTCTCACTATTTGCAGCAGAAAACGAGTGTCTTCCGAAGGCGAAGTCTTTTCAGTATTACGTGATCCCTCGCTGTTTTTGTTTTGTGGAGAAAATACGCTAAATTGTCACTAGTTGTGGCTGGCTGTGGCTGGCTTAAAACTCTGTAAAAAAATTCTTATGAGTTAGCACCCCTTTTCTTTAAAATAGTTAGGCATATTGTTTAGCAATTACCAATTTGGCATATAGCTTAAGGTGCGTTTAAACTATACGAGTTTTCGCTGGCATTCGCAGCCAGTGCACTGGCACACTGTTTACATTAGCAGAGAATACTGGCAAATATTTCTCTGACAGAGTGATTGCCAGTGCTTCACTGACACTTTTTTTCCAGAGCACTGGTAATAGAAATTGATGCTGTTTACACAGGGAGTGCCAGTTCACTGGTAAAGTTATTTGGATCGGAATTTCATCTTATATTTTGCCATTTATTGACAACAACTGACTTCTTTTTGCCTAGAGACATATGTACATACATATATCTTGTGGAGACTTCGTTTTCAGATCTCTATTCCTATATGTCCCCAATGAAGCATCCCACAGTTCTGGACAATTTTCGTACAAGGATATTAAATTTTTTATTTCTTCTTTTGTCCAAGAACTGCCTGTGGTCCTAGAAATTCGCTTTTTTTTAATACTTTCCATTTTTTTTCTTATTACTTGATTTTCGTGGTAACACTTTAAGGAAAATAAACAACTCCGTCCGTATTAACTCGTACAACTTTACAAACAAGTTTGTAAAGTTACCAGTGCTCACGAGAAAGACGTCAGGGCGTGTTTTTATGTGTTTAGACTGCACGAGAAATATCGTGCCAGTGTTTATGCCAGTGCTGTGCCAGTGCACCAACCAGTGCACTGACATGATGTTTACATTGCACTGGCTGCAGCACTGGCATTTGCCAGTGCAATAACTGGCAAAAAACTCTTAAACGCACCTTTAAACAGATTACCTCACTAGAGAACGAGTGACCTGAAGTCTGTTTCGGCTGGGTTTTTATAGTTAAAAAGTAACCGTTATTGGTGTACTGCATTGCCATTCCTTGTTCTAAACATTATTTTCATTCTTCATTTGGCTGCATTCTATTTCTGATCACATAACATGGACTTTAAATCTCTAATTTTATCTTTTTTAATTATCAAGTTATTTTTATTTTTTTATCTTGACCTAAATTTTTTATTTTTGTATGCATTTTGCATCACGTTGACCCATGCAGTACTTGATACTTTCGAAAATGAGTAGTGTTATTTCAGTGTTTTCCATGGCATTTTGTGTAGAAACTTTGCTATGAAGTGCAAAGTTTCAATAATTTGGTGTTCTCGTTTACACCTGTCATTAGGTGTCTTTGTTTTAAATTTTTACGTGGAATTTCAATTTAAATTCTCGTATGAGTAGTATAATCTATTTATTGTGACGTGTTTTATAAGTAATAAGTAGTTGGTGCCTTCAAAACGTGTTGGTTTATGCATTATTTATGTTATCATTTCGCCTTGTGTTTTGTTGTCGTTTTTTTGCATGTTATTTGTAAATCATAGAAACGCATTTGTTATGATTTCTTAAATGTCTAATTGTATTGTTTTAATTCTATTTTATTGTTTAAATTCGATTTTAACATTAAATTCAGTTTTTTTTACATATAATTCAATTTAATTCATTTTCATAAATTCATATTTTTTTAGATTTTGACTTTTTCATTTGGTAACAGGTAAGTATAATTTGTAATTTCATTTTCTTACTTAATGTATTTATCATTTTAGGTTCGGGATTGAACAAAAGGAACTGTAGTTGCTGATAGGGGTAGTGGAAGTGGGTTTCCTGCCGCTACCGTTGCTGATGTAGTGCCAGACGTCATCGATGCTATTTGTGTAAATGAGGATTTCTGCTGCCGGAAGTTGCTTCCGTTTCTAATAAGTTTCTGCTAATGACGCTGTTGGTGTGTCTACTAACGACATTGATGCTGCTGTTGTGTCTCATAACACTGGCATTGCTTACGTTTCTGCTGATACTAGTTCTGGTACTAATGTCGCGGCTAGTGGTATTGGTTGGATAGAGGTGCGCCGTAAGAGGCGTAGTCAAATTCGTGTTGTTGGGACAGCGGTGGATTGTACATTCTGCCATTGTGGAAATAAAGTGGCTTCATTTATCCAGCTTGCATCCATTGACGACTGATGATAACATTGTGAACTATATATGTATCTACATCTTTATATATTGTTTGTGCTAGAATTCGATGTAAACGTTTAGTTAAGACGGATCTTGATCATACTTCGCTGAGGTTCATGACGTTCAAGTTAGGCGTTCCGAAGCATGTTTTTGGCAAAATTGTAAATCCTGAATTGTGGGCCGTTGGAGTTGTAGTCCGTAAGTTTGTGAATCTTCCAAAAAACTCCGTTCCATCGAAGCTGGATCAACCTGTGACATGGTTAAATTATTATCATCCAGTACAGAATTCATTTCATTACATTATCAAAATATTCGGGGCATGTCTTCTGAGTCCCGTGTATTTATTTAAATGCTATAACGAATGATTTTAATATTATTGTTCTGACGGAAACTTGGCTTACATCTGCACACTTCCCTGTTTTTTGATGATAATACATTCATTGTTTATAGAAGAGACCGCTGCCCTATTTCGACTGGACGATCACGTGGAGGTGGTGTGCTTATTGCAGTTAAGGCTGATTTTCATTACAGATTGTTAAAACTTGTACTTAGTGATGCTGAAGTTGAACATCTTGGTATTCGTGTTTTAATTCCGGGACTGGGAAGTTTAAAAATATGTGTTATATTCCACCAGCGTCTTCTGTTGTGATTTATGAGGCGCATGCAAGAAATCTCAACACCCTATTTATAGATGTCCCACCTGATGAATACATATGCATTTTAGGAGATTTTAATCTTCCCAACATTAATTGGTCTCACTATGATGATGATAATAATCTTTCACCGCTGAACTTTACATCTCGAAGTGAATGTCTAATTATTGAT
The DNA here is from genome assembly GCA_949987705.1 of Thereva unica. Taxonomy (NCBI): domain Eukaryota; kingdom Metazoa; phylum Arthropoda; class Insecta; order Diptera; family Therevidae; genus Thereva; species Thereva unica. The sequence continues at coordinate 56,909,726 of OX465282.1, forward strand.
ACTACTTAATTTAAATCAGGTTAACAGGTTTTATAATTGCATTGGAAGGATTTTAGATTTAGCTTTTATTAGACCAGATTTGATCTTTGTGCGGTTAGTAAGAAAATAAAACTGTTTGAGTTTATAATTGATTTTTATTAGCGGCGACCGTTCACGTCGCCGGTCGAGTAACAAGAGAACAAGAGTGGTTTTTAACAATGCCAAAAAGGGAAGAAGCGGTTTAGTACTGCGAAGCGGTTTAGTACTGCCACATCATTCCCCCCTTATAAAAAAAATAAACTTATTTCTAAGGTATACATTCTTGTAAAGCAGTTAAATCAAAATATTTGTCTATACATTTACTTTTCCTTTATATTAAATCTATAATGTATTTTCTGTATATTTTTAAAGAAATCAAATTCGTAATATATTCATAAATAAACTAAAAAAATTGTGTACATCTACTTTGTGTTTACTTAAATTCATAGTACATTTTCGCACATATGTATATAAAGAAATATAATTCATAACATATTCATAAATGAAATAATAAAATTCATAATATACATTTACTTTATGTTTACTTAAGTTCACTATAACCAGAACCTAACTTTCTTTTTGTACGCACTCCTAGTTTTCATGTCTATATCTGCAAGTACTTTTTCATCTAAAACGTAAGCAGGCTTTAATCTGTCTATTGAAATAACTTGTACTTTGTCATTTTTCTGTATCTTAAAAAATTTATCGTGTTTTGCAAGGACCTTGTACGGACCTTCATATGGTGCATTTAAGGTTTTAATATCGATTTCTCGCCGTATAAATACATGAGTGCACTCTTCCATGCCTTTTGGAATGAAGATATTATTTTGTTTATGAGGCTTTTTAACCTGTGGTTTGATCTTGCTGATTGTTTCTTGCAATTCTCTAGCAGTGGTGCTAGTAATTGCTGAATGCAAAGTGTCTGTCGCTAAGAATTCACCTGGCAAACGTAGTGCTTGCCCATAGAGCAGGAAAGCAGGAGAAGTGTCTAAACTTTCGATTAAAGCAGACCGTATACCTAAAAGTATCCAAGGGAGTGAATAATACCATTTTGGGGGTTCGTCTAGCGCTTTAATTGCCGTTTTTAGTTGGCGGTGAAATCTTTCCACGAAACCATTTGCCTGGGGGTGGTATGTGGTAGTCTTTATATGATGATTGCCTAAAATATTTGATATCTCACGGAATAGGGACGACGTAAATTGAGTTCCTTGGTCTGTTGTTATAATATGCGGGACACCAAAACGTGCTATCCAGTGGTGAAGAAAGGTTTGTGCAACATTTTCAGCTGTAATATTTTTAAGAGGTATTGCTTCTGGCCAATAGCAAAAGCGATCCTTAATGGTTAGGAGGTAAGTATAACCATTGGAAGGAGGTAGGGGTCCTACTAAGTCCATATGTATGTGGTAAAATCTACCTTTTGGGATTTCGAAAGAGCCATAAGGTGATACTGTGTGACGAGTCACCTTACATTTCTGGCATTTTATGCATGTTTTTGCCCATAGGTTAATTTGCTTATTCATACGTGGCCAAAAATATTTAGAAGCGATAAGTTTGCGAGTGGTTCGAATACTGGGATGAGATAAATTGTGGAGTTTATCGAATATTGCCCTTCTTAACCCTTCAGGAACGTATGGTCTGTTAGATCCGGTTGAAGTTTCACACCATATTTCCGTTTCTTCTACCGGTATGTAAATTTTTTGTAGTGAATATGAAGTTTTTGATTTTTTGTCGTCCACGTTTTCTATCATTGCTCTGAGTTCGTCGTCTGACGACTGTTCTATTGCTAAATACGGAATACTAAGAGGTTTATCTATAACTTCAATGAATGATCTCGAGAGAGTATCAGCAACAATATTTGTAACTCCTTTGACAAATCTAATGTCGTTAGCGAACTGCGATATGTAATCCAAGTGTCTAGTTTGTCTTGGGGATTTTTCGGAGTTAGAGATTAGGGCTGAAGTTTATGATCGGTGTATATTGTTAGCTCTTTGGCTTCTACAAGATGCCTAAAATGTTTGATTGCTAGAAACATTGCTAAGAGCTCTCTGTCGAATACCGAATATTTTTGTTCAGCGGGCTTGAGTCTTTTTGAGAAAAATGCTAATGGTTCCCAATTATTTCCGTTTTTTTGCTGCAATACGGCTCCGACTGCCTCACTGGAAGCGTCTGTGAACAAGCTTAATTGTGAATTAGGATTAGGATGAACTAATAGAAGTTGGTTTCCAAAGCTGCTTTTTATATTTTTGAATGCAGTTTCATGATCTTCTGACCAAAGGAATTCGTTACTGTCTTTTGCTTTCTGTGTCTTTTTTGAGTTTGCATTCCTCAATATATCGTACAATGGAATCGATAATTGTGCTATTTTGGGTATAAACCTGTGGTAAAAATTTACCATACCCAAAAAACGTTGCAGTTTCTTAACTGAGGAGGGGGAAGGGAATTCACGTATTGCTTGAATTCTTTCTTGTGAAGGGGACAAACCCTGAGGAGATACTCTATGGCCTAAGAAATCGACTTCGTGTACACCGAATACGCATTTATTGGGGTTAATATTGATACCGTATTCTTGCAAACGTGAAAATAAAATACGGAGGTGTCGTTTGTGATCTTCGGAAGACCTGCTTGCAATTAAGATGTCGTCCAGGTAGAAAAAAATGAAATCTAAATCGGAAAGAATCTGGTTCATGAATCGTTGAAAAGTTTGCGCTCCATTTCTTACGCCGAAAGGCATGCGGAGAAACTCAAATAAACCAAATGGTGTAATAACTGCCGTTTTGTAGATGTCTTCCTCCGCCACTGGTATTTGGTGGTATGCGCGGATAAGGTCTATTTTTGAGAATATTTTACAATCCTTTAGGTTTATATTGCAATCTTGTATATTAGGTAAAGGGTACTTATCAAAGATAGTTGCGGCGTTTAGTTGTCTGTAGTCGCCACATGGTCTCCATTCATTTGGGGATCTCTTAGCGACCATGTGTAAAGGCGAAGCGACGGGGGAGGATGAAGGTCTACATATTCCCAACCGTATCATGGTGTCAAATTCTGCTTTCGCGATTTTGTATCTTTGAGGGTCAAGTCGTCTAGGACGGGCCGAAGGTAATGGTCCTTGCGTAGTAATGTAATGTACCACGTTGTGAGGTACCCTTTTGTTGAAATCTGGTGGAGAAACTAGTGACGGAAATTCTTTTAGTAATAAACCGAATTCATCCTTAATCACACACAATTTGGGAGAGAGTGAAGCGAAACGTCGTGTAATACCATTTACTGTGATTGCAGTTAACTTATCTACTAGTTTTTTTCCGCGGACGTCGACGAGTAGGTTATACTTGTACAAGAAATCGGCTCCCAGTATGGCATGGTCAACGCCTGCTACGCAGAAAAAATGATCGAAAGTGCGTCGAAGGTTCAGGCCTAATGTCAAAAGTTTAAAACCGTATGTAGCAATCGGTGAACCGTTTGCTGCAGTAAGTCCGAATTCGGATTTATTTCTGAGAAAAGGATATAGTCGTTTAGGTATTACTGATACCTCTGCCCCGGTATCAATAAGAAATGAAATATTTGTAATATTATCGGTGATGAAGAGGCGGTAAGGGTTTTTGCTTGGCTTCGTTGCCGCCGTCGAAGCTGCTACTATTCGTTTTTTGTTTGTTTACCAGAGTTGTTCTTGGATCTGTTACACGGTGGGTTACATTTTGTGGCGTTGTTGCCAAAGCGCTTATGATACCAACATAAGTTAGAGTTTGTTGTGGAAGGGGTGTGATCCCTGAAATTATTTCGCGTGCGACTTCTATTTCTGAATCTTGGTTGCCTAAGCTCCAAGTTTTTTAAACGGGCTTCTAATCTGCTAAAGCGTTCTGTGGTATCATGAGGGTAGGTGGAGCAGTTTGCGTTTTGCTTTATTGCTGAAATGTGTGGACTAGCCGCTGTGTCGAAAATCTTATCCGCTATTTTAAATAACTCTTCTATTGACTGTGAAGTGTCTATAGCGATTAAACAAGTTTGTATATTACTTGGGAGTTTATTAAGCCAAAGCTTTTTTAGAAGGGATTTGTTTATTAAACTATTGTCGCCCGCTAAGGATTCCATTCGCCTGTAAAGTTCAGAAGGCTTGGAATCTCCTAGATCCATTCTATTTAAGAGGGCGTCTAACCTACGCTCTTCCGTGTCTCTACTCCTCAACAAAAGCTGTTCCTTTAATAATTCATATTTATTGGCTATGGGTGGGCGTAGCAATATATCTGCGACCAGCTCCATAGTTTCAGCGGATAAGGATGAAACGAGGTAATCGTATTTAGTGTTTGAGGTAGTAATGTTTTTTATTTTAAATTGAGCCTCTACCTGAATAAACCACAAATCTGTCCTATTTCCCCAGAAAGGCGGTATCTTTAAGCTAGACACGAAAGGCTTTACATCGTCGTCGGCTGCATTTTCATCGCCGATATTGTCTTCGTTTTGTGCCATTTTTATTTATTAACGAGGGAAAATCGATAAAAGCTAACAACGACCGTGTGTATTGGAAATTATTTCTATTGTTAAAATTTGTTATTCGTTATGTTATTATACTTGCAGAAGTAAACACTTTAACTATAGTGGGTATTTTCGATTTAAAAGATAATTTTAATTACATGCCGAAAATATTTGTTTGCGCAAAAAAAACTTAAAAAACTTAAGCTTAAACTTAAACTAGTTGGGATGTGGGTTCGACCCTTTCGGTCCACACGATCAACTTCCCAGTATGATGCATGTTGAATATTATGATCGGATATTTTAATAATAAATGAACAATAGGCAATATAGAATATATGCATAATACCGAGAATTTGTCACAATTGTTTATCAATATCTTCGCTAAAATGTCAAACTAATTGTGCGCACTTACAAGATTAGGATGAATGAATTAATGTATTAATGTTTTTCACCTGCACCTCAATGAAGTCGATATAGTTTTTAGTTCGCGCGGTATCGTGCAGATACAAAAATCACTTAAGTCATTTAAACCAAAAACCCGCTGGACCGAATATTAAAAAAATCTTTTCAGATTATATTGTCGCTAATACGCTTCGAACGGCACCTCAAGTAAGTCAATATCTTTCGTGGTTCGGGCGATATCGTGCAGGTACAAAAATCACTTACGTCGCTTAAACAAAAAAACGGCTGGACCGAATTTCATGAAAATCTTTTCAGATCATATTTTGGTTAATACTCTTCGAACGGCACGTCAACTAAGTCGATATCTATTATAGCTCGCACGATATCGTGCAGGTACAAAAATCACTTAAGTCATGTAAACCAAAAAACCGCTGGACCGAATATTATAAAAATCTTTTCAGATAATATTGTCGCTAATACGCTTCGAACGGCACCTCAAGTAAGCCAATATCTTTCGTGGTTCGGGCGATATCGTGCAGGTACAAAAATCACTTACGTCGCTTAAACAAAAAAACGGCTGGACCGAATTTCATGAAATTCTTTTCAGATCATATTTCGGTTAATACGTTTCAAACAACATCTCAACGAAGTCGATATCAGTTATGGTTCGCGCGATATCGTGCAGGAAAAAATGACCACATCCGTACGCACATACACACACACACACACACACATACTTCCTCCCAATTTTTTGCTTAAAATGCTCCTGGGACCTTGAAAGATGAAAATACGTTGAAATTTTCGATTTCGATTTTCGGACCGATTACAATAACTTCCTATACTGGGAAGTTAAAAAAAACTTACTGATTTAAAATTTACAATTTGGAATTTCCTTTTTTAATTACTTTTTCGTGTGTTGTGACAGGTGGATGTTTTTATGTTGCTTTGGCTGGATACATTATGTTGCTCTGGCTGGATAGGTTTTAATATTCCTCTTTTTCTCTTCTATTAATAGCTGTTTATTTGTGTTGTATATTTTATTAGTAGCATGGTGAGAAAAAAAAATAAATGATTAGAAAAAATATTGAAGGTATATAAAAAATTATCTGTTCCGATGCTGCTGCTGTCAGTTTTTAGATTGTCCCAGTCGCTATTGTTTTTTTTTCTGTTGTTGCTGCTATTTCTGCTGTCAACTTATGATTTTCAGCTCGCATTTCAAGTGTGAAAGAACTGCATATGAGATTTTTTCCCCTTTATCCGTAATTAGGAGGTGGTTGCAAAAAACGTGCCACTTGTTTTTATGATCGAATATTTTTAACAATTAATAGGCACATTAACCTTTAAACCCGGTGTTATTGTTGTTGTGTGATCACATTATATTAAAAATTTCTCCATGTAAGCACACTTTGAACTAAAAAAAATGCACTTTTTACGAAATGAATTGAGTTTTGTCGGTTTAGTTTTTTGTATGAATATATGTAACTGTTTTTATTAAATTCGCCTCTTTAAGGCCAAAAAAAAAATTTAATTCTTATTACGGTAATTTTTCACTTATTCTTTTGTTATTATTGGTTTGCCGCATGAACTTTTTTTTTTGTATATTTTTTGTTCACTTATTCACGTAAAATCTTCCGTTTTTTTAAAAAGCATTTTATATCCATTGTCATCCGGACTATACCTTTACGCTATATTTTTAATAAATAATTTTGGCTGTCGATGGATGATTATTATGCCGATATTAATTTTCACTATTGGACACATGATGGTGGCCTGGATGCCTCCTTGGCATCGTCGTTTTCGCCTTTGTTTCTTGTTTTACTGTTTTTTTTTTTTTTTAATTTTTTATTATTCCTTTTTTTTAAATTACTTTTTGGTATTTGTACTCGTTAAAAAAACTCTTTTGTCGGGGTCACCAGTATATGTGCGGTTAGTAAGAAAATAAAACTGTTTGAGTTTATAATTGATTTTTATTAGCGGCGACCGTTCACGTCGCCGGTCGAGTAACAAGAGAACAAGAGTGGTTTTTAACAATGCCAAAAAGGGAAGAAGCGGTTTAGTACTGCGAAGCGGTTTAGTACTGCCACAATCTTTACTGCATTTGAAGCGCTTCAGCCTTTAGCTAAGATTGACATTTTGCATAAACCTTTTGTACTTGATATCTGCACCTATAAATTTGCTTCAATTGCAATTAAAGTTAGTTCATCTAAATATAATTTTATTAAAGGTGATTATAATGGACTGGATAATTATTCGCAGCCCGTGAACTGGGACAGAGAACTTGAATGCTTTTCTTCTAATCTAGATAATTACTATTAGAGGTTCCTCTACTCAAAAGTAGTTGGCCAGTCCATTTGCTCACAATTTGAATTTATCGCAGTAGAAATAAAATCATCGCATGACAAATCTGTTATTGTAAGTGTCTACTGTCCTAATGTGTTTACTCCTGATGTTGCTGGTAACTCTTTTGATTGTGTCTCTAGCCTCTCCCGTCATTATGACAATATAATTGCCGCTGGTGACTTTAATGTTGATCTACTGAAGGCTAATCAAATTGCGAATACACTCAAATACTTTTTGGGGTCATTGGATCTACGTATTCTAAATCAACTTCACATATTTTTAAACTGCCATAATCCATCGTTTCTGGATGCACTCACTGTTACCTCAACCAATTCAATGTTAAAACATAACCGAATTTCTCTCCCTAGCGTTATTGACCACGATATTCTCTTTCTCTCGCTTCGTTTTACTTTTTAGCCTTCCTGACTACCTTTTCTTCGTATCGTGACTTCAATAATATAAATTTTACTCGCCTTTCTGAAGCTTCTTCGTCTATACCTGATATCTATAATACAACCTACGCAGACGCTAAGGTTGATCTGTTTAATTCTTTCACTCAGTCTCTATTTAATCAATGTGTCCTTTTAGTTACAAGAAGATTGTAAATCTCCAATTTTCCCTTGATTTCTGTTTGTACTCATAGTACATATCAACCCCAAACACAAAAAAAAACTTTTTTTGTCATTATAATTTTTCCCATTTAAAAGTAAAAACTTTTATTGTGTTGAAATTTTCTCGGCAATGTCAGCATGTTAACCAGCAGCATTAGAATTTCTGATAAAACATCGAGCCAGACGTAATCTGATCCGTTTCGTGTTTGGGTCGTTCACTCAAGCACAAACTTTACAAAACTTAAGCAATCGTTGTCAACATGAAACACTTTGTCAACATTTTTAAATAAAACCTTGTCAAGGTGTAACACCTTGATAATTTAAAAAGAAGCTTTTGCACATCCATTCCTACGAGAAGTAAAGAAACTTCTCGTACTGAACATTGTTACATAAAATAAGACACAAAAAAAATACTCTAATAAACAAAACAAATGACTTGAAACTCGCCAGCACAAGTACCGAACGAAAACCCAATACCTTATCAGCAGAGGTATCGGGTTACGTCGGAAGAAGTGCAAGAAAAATTCTTAATATTCACAGACATTTCACACGTGTCCAGAAACTGTGAAAAATGCAAAGAAAGCGAAAATCCTCAACTTGGGAATTACTTTATAATATCTTTTGGGGGCTAATTTAACGTAACTTGACCCACCTGATCTAGCGCAATTTGCAATACGCCGCGTGAGAAACGCGCGGTAAGCAAGTTGCGCAGGTGGGAAAAAGTTCAAGGGCGCGTACCCTATGTTTCATTGTATAAAATCCTAATTTAAAAGAAAATGATAATGCTTTAAATAAATAGCACGAATTACTATGCAATTTATCACAAAGTGCTATAAAGCATAGCAAAATACGTTGTAAACTATTATTGCTGGTAACCCACAAATGCAAAATTAAGATCTTACAACACTACTGTTACCTAAGCTTGGTGAAATGCAGTTGCCTGTGTAATAAAAAGTATTGAACTACTACATGATTTGCCTATACCACAACCTTCTATACTACAAAGCCATGTACGGCAGTTATGTGTGTATTATTTTGTGGTCCGGCTGAAATGTCAAACCTAACAAGGTTATGTACGAAAATACTCAAATCGAACGCGGTAAAATTATTTCGGCGCGAATAATTTTATGAAAATAATTACATATTGCTGTGAAAGAGAGAGAGAATTATTATTTTTTGTTTGTTCGGTGAACTAATTATGTTAAAAGAAAGTTATTTAGTTGATATGCCTGACAACAATTAAATTAAAACGTTGGCATGGAAGTAATACCCAAAAATTATGAATTTTAGTTAAATTTTAGGGTTTTTTAGTGCCATACAGTGGGCCAACAATACCTAGTAATCGAATTTGCAGTGATTTTAAAGTGAATAGTATCTTCATTATGGTGTAATTATTTAAGATATAAGTGCAGAAAATGAGAAACAAAGTGCTAAGGTTATTGTTTTGTTTGACATTTGAATTGGGGCATATTTTGTGCATTTATGTATAAATATTTAATTTTGGATATAAAATCATTCTAGACTGTGGGTATAGCAGTAATCGGCAAAATGTGCAATGGCTTTATATCCAAGATAAAACCTTCATAAATGCATATATGCCCCAATTTAAATGGCAATCAAAACTTTAGGTCTTTCTTTAGCATTTTTCTGCACGTAATCATAACGTTGAAAATAAAATCAGCTTACTTAATGAAAATATTAATGAGCTTTCCGCCACCGTCGATCGTGTAGAATGTGATCTTCAAAATGACTCCAAAAATTTTGACTACATCAAATCGAAACTGGAAAAGTTATCAATTTCTAATGATAATGCCACTATTAACGATCTAGTGGAGGAGTTATATAAATTTATTAAATTCGAGCTTAACTCGATTAATTCTACCGTTAAGAAAATTAAGCTCATTGCGGAAGGGAACAAATGCAAACAAGACAACGAATCAATGTCTAATCTAGTCGCGGGAGTCTCCGATTGCCTTCAAAAGCTATCCACCTTCTTTGACGGTATTTCGGACTTGAAAAATGACGTGAGATCCCAGTTTAATCATCTGGAAGCTGAACTGGCATGTTCAAAGTTAAATACCAGCGACGAAGCAATGAGTCATAATGCTAATCTAGCTTTAGAAGAAAAGTCACTTACTCTTTCGGAAGAACTACAAAGCGCCCAACCATTCTACCACAGGAACGCATGCGGAGGAAGTAACATAGGCAGTGGAAGTAATTTTACGCTGGGTCCTCCTAACTTAACCAACCTTCACTTGCAATCCTTTTCAATCTCATCCAGCCCATCTCGCCACTTACCACCGCTGCACTTGCCAGAGAAAACCGAACAAAACATTAGTAAATTTGGTACAACGTGGTCATTGGATGAATGGAATTGCAGGCTGAAAAAGTTAAGTGCGAAAAACACCGTGAATGTCAAGTCGAAAAATGAGCCGAAACAGCAACCTAATAAATCGAGGCGGAGTATTGTAATTAACACTCCCAACACCATGGTACCTCCAAATCAGAGATCAGCTTACCTCCTCAACGGCGCACCGTTCCAAGCAAATCCGTCTTGGGTTAGGAATATGTTCCAGACCGAGTTCTCTATTAAGCTCCTTGGCTGTGAACTCGTCTCGCAAATAAACAATAAGGACAACTTACGGAGCTTCAAAATAACAATGGCCACTAAATATGAATGGCTATTTCTCAACTCTGCCTCGGATGTTTTCAAATGGAATGCTTTAACGCTCCGCCGCTGGAATGATAGATTAAGTAATAAATTTAAGGTAGTTAAAACTAGGATTAATAACACTATTAGCTCCAAAAATAAAAATATTAACATACTAACAAAGCATGAAAAATCCTCTAATATCCACAGTAACATTAACTCTAAAATCATCAAAACCAATACTAACAGCATTCCCACCCGTACTCCTGTCGTCTCTGCACAAACAAATAATAGCGATTTATACCCAAATTTTTCTCGTAGCCATATTATCATCGGCGGCCGTTCTTATTCCGATGTTACCGAGATTCCGATAAACAATCAACCTCCCCTTAACCCTCCACAACCTCATACTCCTACGGTTGTGGCAGAAACACCAATGTTGGCGAGTTCTTCCATCACTGCAACCAAACCAAACTTCTTGGACCCTCTACAGCCTCCGAACGTCAAAAACACCTTAATTTCGGCAGACTCAACCGAGGGTCGGTACCTATTATCTCGTCTCAGAGATCATAGGATTTATGATAATGTAAGGCTCTTTCTTGCTTATATGCACAACAAACCTGACTCTACCTGTGTAAATGGTAAGACCAGGACCAGCCTCATTATTTCGATCCAACAAGAAGGTCTCCCCATCGATCGGAATACCCTGCTTAAGCTCTACACTGTTTATCATGAGCAATACCAGATCTCTTCTGAGCAAGTAAGGAAGGATCTCGCCACCTATGCCTCACATATGAGATCACTACATGTTTATTTATTTATTTATTTAGTCTACCGAAAAACAATTCTTACAGACTAGAAATAATTTATAAAAACAATGAAGTAACCAAAATAATTAATATCTTATAAATTAGAAAAAAGAAAAATAATAATAATAATAATAATAATAATAATAATAAAAACAACAAAATAACAAAAATAATTAATATCTTATAAATAAGGAAAACAAAAACAAGAAAGTTAAAAGTAAATTATGCCAATCTTATCTACACAACCCATTCACTAGCTTTTTAAACATATCACGATTGATAGAAATATCAATACTGTCATAGACATTATTGAAAGCACTAGAACTGTGCGCGATAGGATCATGCTGGCCATAGCAGGTTCTATGAAAAGGAAGACGTAAAAGATTATAATATCTTAAAGACGTACCAGGAACATGAATATTAAATAAGGCAAGGAGTTCAGGCGAGCGAATCTTACAACATAAAACATCCCTGACAAACATAATACAACAAGCTTTCCTTCTTGACTCCAACGTTTGAAGGCCAAGAAGAAGGCATCTGGAAAAATAGGAAGGAGAATGATTCCAACGAGAAGCGCGCAGTGCATAGCGAGTAAAATTTTTTTGAATGGACTCAATACGCTTAATATGAATCGCTAAATACGGACACCAAACAACAGAAGCATATTCTAAAACAGAACGAACCAGCGACACATAAAGAATCTTTAGCGTATAACAATCACGAAATTCGGTGGCATTCCTTTTAATAAACCCAAGCAGTTTATAGGCTTTAGACATAACATAATCAATATGAAGGTTACACTCAAGTTTTGAATCAAAAACAACCCCCAGATCTTTAATAAAAGATGGATGCGCAATCGCGACATTGTCAATAATATATTCAAAACAAACTGGATTACTAATTCGATGGAAAGAGAAGCTATTACACTTGGTCGGATTTAAGGATAAATCATTATTAGCACACCAAACAGTAAGTCTATCAAGATCAGATTGCATTCGAAGGCAATCCTGATAACTTGTGATCGATTTATAAATTTTAAGGTCATCAGCATATAAAAGACATTCTGAAAATTTAAAAATACTTACAATATCATTAATGAAAATTAGGAATAGAAGTGGGCCCAAATGACTTCCTTGGGGTACACCGGAGTTAACATATATCCATCGAGATTCAAACGAATCAATTTTAACACGCTGTTTCCTGTTGGAGAGATAGGAGTCCATCCATCTTAAAAGAGATGAATGAATGCCAAAGGAAAAAAGTTTCTTTTTAAGAAGTGAGAGATTAACACGATCGAAGGCCTTAACAAAATCCGTATATACAACATCAACTTGCGAGCCATCCTCAATCTCGTTGATGACAAAATTTTTAAAAAGAATTAAATTTGTAGAAGACGATTTACCAGATACAAAACCATGTTGCTGATGACAAATCGCTTCTTTGATATGAAAATAAATTTTATCTTTGACTAAGCTTTCAAAAAACTTGGGTAATGGCAAGAGCTTAGCAATGCCTCTATAATTTTTAATTAAATCACGTGGACCAGCCTTATGTAATGGTTTGATGAATGAAAACTTCCACTGATCTAAAAAGCAGCCTATTCTTAAGGAAAAATTAAAAATTATAGTTAAAGCAGGAGCGAGTGAAATGCAACATTTTTTCAAAAGATAATTTGAAATTATATCATTTCCATAGAAAGTATCATCATTTAAAGAACTCAAAGCAGTCCCGATTTCTTCTGTTATAAACGACAAAGAGCCCAGGTCAACAGCTGATTGTATGTGGGAAGTTTCATAATTTAATTGAGAGCTACACATGGTAAAGTTAGACTCAAAATAGTCCGCAAACAAGTCGCATGTTGACTCAAGATTCCAAGAAGAAACATTATTAAAGACCATTTTTAAAGGAAAACCCGAAGACAACCGCTTATTATTAACAAAGGACCAAAAAGCCTTACTATTTTTTTTAATCTTAGATTCACATTCCCAGATGTATTGCTTAAATAGGTATTTATGTAGAAAATCAAATTCACGTTGCAGACGCCTAAAAATAGATTCATTCGCCTGATTAGAAACACTTTTGAATGCTTTGTGTGCTTTATTTTTTGCATTTTTTAATCTAAGCAATGATCGCTTAAACCATGGGGGATGATTACTAGTCATCTTGTTTTTAAAAGGAATAAACATGCTAACGCCAGCATGAACAATATTTAAAAAAGTTAAATACACCGAGTTTAAATCGTTTGTTCGCAAGTCAAGAACATCAAGCCATTGAATGGAGGAAAAGTAATCATTAAGCTTGGCATAATCGCCCTTATAAAAGTCAATAGATTTTAAATTAGTCACACTAGAATCAGCAAAAACAAGTAAATTAATATCTATTACTATAGGTATATGAAAAGAATCAGGTTTAACAAAAGGATCAGAAACTTCAGTTACATTAGCAATCAAGTCAACACTTACAAATAATAAATCTAAAGTCCTATTTAAGAAATTTCTAACATTATTGATTTGAATTAAATCGCAACTAAGCATAGAATCAATTAAAACTCGTTCAGCCTCCTGGGTGATGTGCATAGGAATAAGACATAATTCGTCCTCACACCAAATCCATTCTATATTCGGCAAGTTATAGTCACCCAGACAACACAAAAAGTCATCTGCATGAATTGTATTGAAAAGTTCCTTGATATTATTAGTATGCATTTCGTATAGAAGCAGTGAACTAGCAGGCGGTATATAGCTTACGCAAAAATTAACTTTCCTCGCCCCAAAAGTGAAGACTTCTACAGCGAGCTGTTCAATTATACCATCATCGTTAGACAAAGGAATAAGACGAGATTGGATTGTAGCTTTTACCGCAATTAAAACGCCGCCACCACGGGATAAACCTGTAGAAAGAGAGCATCTGTCCTTGCGATACACAGTGTATTTCCTCTCGTCAAAGAATTCGGAAGTAGCAATGTTAACAGCAAGCCAAGTTTCGGTTAAAACAATAATATCGAAGTCACATCCCAAGGTAGCCAAATAGATGTCAGACACTTTGGTGCGCATGCCTCGAATATTCTGGTAATAGCAGGAAAAAGTAGTGTTGGCTAAGCGTCTATCGCCATAGGGACCCACATTTTGTACCTTGGAGAAATTAAGTTGCAAATTCTGGATTAAGTAGTCACTCCGGCTGGCTGAGCACTGAAGTTTTTTGTTTGTTGACGATTATGAAAGGGACTTAATTCTAGCCCCAGTGGCCAAATGGATGCGTCCATAAACTTGCTATAAAGTTCCGATGGAATTCCCATTTTAAAATTAATAAATTTCAAGCACGATATGTCTGCATCTTTCTTTGTAAGAGGAAAACATTTAAGGAGACTCTCGTCAACATTAAATTTATCGGCAGCAAATTTAGTAATCGAAGTCGATGTAGTAGACGGTGAAAGTTTACCTAGCCGAATCCACTTCAAGCTCTGAACGACAGAAAGCTCTCCAAATGATGAACCCGAGCCGATCAATTTCTTTGCTTTACGTTTCGGGTGTATAATAGTCCAAGCATGATCAGATTCGAGCGAGGCTGCAGCAGGATGAGAAGCTGTTGATTCTAAGGCAACCGCAGCAGCAAGAGAAGCTGTTGATTCCGAGGCAACAGCATCTAATGCATTTGAAGGTTCAGTGACGGATGATTGCTGTATACTTCCCGATGGCACCGAATTATCACAACAGCTGAGTGTTACAGCTGGAGATTTTGATGGCACAGCTACAGCTGATTTTTGACTGTTTTTAATTTTAGCTGTCTCCTCTGCACCGCTATTAATTGGTTTTTTAGGAGCACTTTTAGAAGAAGATGTTAAAATTTTTCCTGGTGTAGCAGGTTTTGATGACTCCGTCTTAAGAGCAGAGCTAATCATTTTTAATTTAGAAGACGTTGATGAAATTGTCTTTTGAAGATCCAAAAGTAGTGATGAGATAGACAGGCACATAGCTTGTAAATCAGGAAGGTTCATTTTTGAGCAGTTGGGACACTTCCATGAGACATCACGATTCTTCGCTAGAAAGTCAAGAACACCGTCAGTGATTTTAGAACACCGTTTATGAAAATGGAGTGTGCAGAAGCCGCAAGCAACACTTTTATCAAAAAGAGTATCACTACACTTCGCGCACTGCTTTAGAGACATTTCGAAAAGTTTTATTTTAAATTTTAGAAGAATTGATCAACGTAGAAAGCACGTCTGTTATCAAAGAAAGTCGAATCGAGACTGACATGTGTCTCAATTGCAGAGGAGCCGGGACGAAATGGCTAGATATTATCGTCCGTAACTAGTCACTTCTCCGACAAAAACTCACATCTCAACTACCCCTGACCCAACTGAGAACATAAGGCTCTTTTACCACAATTGCAGTGGTATGAGAGGCAAACTTAATAACCTTTTCATTGACGCTAAATCTTGCAATTTTAATGTACTCGTAATCACAGAAACGTGGTTAAATGAAACTTTTGTAAACCAGGAGATCTTAGACTCCACCTGGACGATATACAGATGCGATAGAGACTACAACTCTACCAGTCTCTCAAGAGGTGGAGGTGTTCTTATAGCGGTCAAGGACCCCCTGAATAGTGAACTAATCGCAACTAAAAATTCGAATTCCTTTGAACATGTTTTCGTGCGAGTTGAATCGGGCAGGAAACACATATTTTTCGGCACTTTTTACATACCCCCTAACTCTGACGAATCTAAATATGATGAATTACTTCATATATTAGATGATATTAACGAATCTCTCTCCAGTTGGGACGACATATTTATTTTAGGAGACTTTAATCGCCCTAATATATCTTTTATCCCCGACGAGGAAGAAAATTGTTTACTTCCGATTAACGTCACAAATGCTATCGATATAAAGTTTATCGACTCCTTTTATGGAAATGGTCTACACCAAATCATTAGAACTCCGAATTCTCGTGGTAATTGGTTAGATCTAATCTTCACTAACTCACCTGAGGAGCTGAACATCCTGCCTGCTCCGCCTGAGGAAAACCTTTTTACCAACTCTACTCACCATTCTGCATGGATCCTCGAACATAATACCGCAATATCTAATCATCGTATATCATACAATAACTCAATCATTTATGATTATAAAAATGCAGACTCTAACAGCATTGCCTTCGAATTATCCCTAGTAGACTGGGAAAATAGGCTTTCTGGTAATGACATTGACGAAATGGTGTCTTGCTTCAACACTATAATATTCAACGTTATTGACAAACATGTGCCCAGAATTAAAAGAAGGGATAAATTATCGGAACCATGGCTGGATAAGAATGTCCGTTCTCTTCGTAATCAGAGAAATAAATTGTATAAGCTGATTAGAAATAACCCCCATGCAAATGATGAACTGAAATTAGAATACACTAGGCTAGCCTCAGAGTTCAGTCTTAGGTCACGTGAGGCCTATACTACATATCTTAACTCTGTTGGCGATAGCATTATAAGAGATCCCAAAAAATTCTTTCAGTTCGTTAATATGAAACGAAAGACCTTAGGCTATCCAACTACAATGACCAATGGCAGTAAACACTCCTCTTGCCCACAGGAAATTTGTAACATGTTTGCTGACAGGTTTACCGAAGTCTTTTGTCCAAAATCTGATACAACACATACTGACGCAACACACACGCGCACTGTTACTTCAACTCTTATAGATAACATATCCCTATCCGTCGAAGACATCATGACAGGTTTAAACAATCTGGATATCAATAAAGGTCACGGTCCCGACAATCTGCCTCCTTGCTTTCTGCAGTGCTACTCAACTCAAATTCTATATCCCCTCCATCTTATTTTCAACAAATCCTTATCGTTAGGAAAATTTCCTATAACTTGGAAAAAATCCTACCTCATACCAATTCATAAAGCATCTAATAAGCATTCGGTGGACAACTACAGGGGCATCGCAATATTATCAGCAATTCCTAAACTCTTCGAAAAGCTTGTTTACAACAAGATTGCCCAAACAATCGATCCGCTCCTCAATGACCAACAACATGGCTTCAGAAAAGGGCGCTCGACAACTACTAACCTTATGACACTAACCTCCGAACTACTATGTGGTATGGAGAACGGTCATCAAATCGATGCTGTCTATACTGACTTCAGTAAGGCCTTTGACCGTGTCGACCACCATATCTTAATAACAAAACTACTAAAATTCGGAATATCTGGGCCTGTCCTAAGATGGATAGAATCATATCTTAACGGAAGAACACAGGCCGTTAGATTTCAAGGATTTCTGTCAAAAGAAATCGAAGTAACTTCCGGAGTCCCCCAGGGTAGTCATCTTGGCCCACTTTTATTTAATATATTCATCTCAGACCTGTCAGAAAAACTAAGTAATATACGACATCTCTTTTATGCCGATGACCTCAAAATATATAGTGTCATAAGGTCGAGTGATGACGTAACTCTCCTTCAGTCGAAACTGAATACGTTACATGACTGGTGCTCCACCAATAAACTGCAACTAAACACCAGTAAATGCCACGTAATTACCTTCTCTCGTAAAAAAAGCATACAGTTGCAATACTATTATCTCAACGGCAGGGTGTTAGACCGCGTTGATCAAATTGTAGATTTGGGTATTGTCCTGGACAATAAATTAAATTTCAATTTGCACTACGATAATATTATTGCAAGAGCTAGCAAACTTCTAGGCTTTATAAAGAGAAGAGCCAAGGAATTTGACAACCCTCGAGTTACAAAAACCCTTTTCTGTTCGCTAGTCCGCCCGATTTTAGAATACGCATGCCCGATCTGGAATCCTATTTACCAGGTAAGCAGTAACAGGTTTGAGTCAGTGCAAAAGAAATTTCTACTCTTTGCTCTGAGAAATCTATACGACTCGCGTGATTTTCATAGCCTACCACCCTACATGGACAGGCTCAAAGTGTTGGATCTCATGCCTCTGTTTAATAGGCGTAAGTTGCTTATATCATGCTTTACTTTGGACGTCTTGAACGATAGGATCAATGTTCAGTTTCTGTCAGACAGGATCAAAGTTAACGACGATGTCCGTCAGAATAGGCATACGAAAATGCTTAGGGAATATTCTCATCGGACCGAGTATGGAAAGAACGAGCCCGTCAACAGATGTTGTATGATTTTCAATGGCCACAGTTCCTGCTTCTCCCCTGGAATGAGCAAATTATCCTTCAAGAAAAAATTGATATCCTTCCTGTCATCCGAATTATCCTGAACTAACACTATAACTAATGTATCATAAGTTATTAAGATATACCTGTGATAAATTGTTAAATTGTTAAATGCAAATGTACTTTTAGCGATTGTATGTATATATTTATAAGTTACTTTCCCTGTGAATATAGTTTAAGCAAGCCTTGTTTGGCGTAAATAAATAAATAAATAAATAAATAAATTTTTATTATTTACCACCGCACAACATGAAAAAATCAACATTTTTTTCTAATGAAACACGGGATAACCACCGCGAATGTAAACAAAGTGGCCACCTTTACAATTAACACATTTAATCACTCAATTTTTTTAAATTTCTTTAATCAAATCACATGAGGTTTATATGAATATAATAGTTTCCACTGTAAGACACTAAAAAACACTAAAATCGAAATAAACTTCTTAATTTCTAGGTATCACTTCCATGCCAACGTTTTAATTCAATTGTTGTCAGGCATATCGACTAAATACCTTTCTTTTAACATAATTATTTCACTAAACAATAACAAAAAATAATTCTAAAATCCACTTCTCCATACGATTTGACAAAAACTGAATATTGCACCCGGACCACCGAATTGCTTACATGTGTGTGTGAACATGGCATGAGCATGGCTTTCTATATAGAAGGTTGTGCCTATACCGAATGGTGCGTTTTTCTTTCTCTTTCTTTCAGTCAGTGCTAAGCACAAGGCACCACCACCGCACAGGAATGTGTGGCGTGTTTAACGGGCTTGGGTGCATACTTGCTATAAACTTACGCTACCCATACCAGATGCAAAGCTATTATTGCTATATACAAGGCAGCGATAGCTATGTGTACAGCAATGCGTGGCTGTGGCTCCTTTACAAATTGCTACTGCGAAAATCTTTGTTCGTCATTAATTTGATATCGGTGCTGCAGTCAAGCTGGTAACTTGTATTTAAATTGTGTTTTTACAGTGAAATTTGTTTGTGCAGTGAAATTTTTTATTTAATTCTAAAATTTCAATTTACTTTTATTTTACTTCACTAAATATAATAAAAAAGTGTCTGTTATGTGCCTAAATGGATTACGAGTATATTAAAAGTACTTTAGAAAGGTGGGAACTTTCTCACTTACTGCAATTTTTTATTGGTAAGCAACAATTGCTCATTATTTGTTATTTAATCACATACATATTGTAGTGGTTATTGAATAACAGTTGCAATGAAATGATGCAATAAAGCCAGTTGGCATGTTACCGCAACTCGGAGCAGATGTCTCATTTAATACATGGCGCAGTCGGTATCAGTGGTGCAAATACAGTAAATAATTAAGAAGAAAAAAAAAACAAACAAAATAAGTACCTAATGCATAAATCAAAATGCATAATAATTAGTGAAGTGAAAAATATAATAACATATGGTGAGGGCTAAAGCAAGCTCACAGTGTGTGGACAAAAAAGGTGGGAAGAAACCTCGTGGAAGACCACCGAAGAACATAAGATACGTGTACATCACCAAAAACATGGATTTTATAAAGAAAATAGAAGAATTAGATCTTCAAACAGGCAACTTAGAAGAAAGTTGGAAAAAATTTTGGCAAAATTTTCAAGTATTTGCGACGGCAATCGAATTATCAACAAAGAAAGAAGAGATACAAGTGGCAATTTTTCTGAATGCGGCAGGCAAAGATGCCACAGAAAAATTTTATACGGTAATTAATCTCACTGAAGAAGAAAGAAAGAAATATGCAACAGTTTCAAAAGCGTTTGAAGAATTTTGCAAAGGAAAAATAAATGAAGTTTATGAAACGTTTTTATTCCAATAAAGAGTGCAAGGAAATGGGGAGCCATTTGACATATTTTTAATGGAATTAAAGTCGATGGTAAAAAGATGTAATTTTATGGAGGATGATCGCATGATCCGAGATCGCATAGTTATGGGTACGAATGATAAGGCTCTTCAAAAGAAATTTTTGGAAGTCGACCAACTAACACTACAAAAGGCGATCAACTTGGCCAGGTCAGCAGAAGTAGCCCAACAACAAATAAACAACATGCAGCACCGTAATGTTCCGTCAACAAGTACTAGCATTGATATTGATACAGTTAGGAATAGAAACAATGAGCTAAGTAGAAATGACAAAATTTTAAAAAGTAATTATAATTACCAGAATAATATAAAATCCAAACAATTTTCTTTTAGGAATAATACAAATATATCAGATGACAATGTAAGGCATGATATTGTATGCAATTTTGGATACAAACATGTAAGAGGGAAATGTCCAGCATATGGAAGAAAATGCATTGAATGCAAAGGCATGAATCATTTTGCTGGAGTTTGTAAAAAGAAAAAATCCGTAAGTACAATAAAACAAAATATTGAAGAACACGATGATTATTTCTTTATCGGAACAATAAATATAAATTCGTTTAGTTGTAACACAGCAGATTCATGGTATGAAGCAATACAAATTCAAGATAAAATTATAAAGTTTAAATTAGACACGGGAGCACAAGCCAATGGTATACCTTTCTTGATATTTCAGAATATAAATGAAGTGCAAATTAAAAATAACGATATAAAATGAGAAATAGAAAACGTTGGAACATGTACATTAGATTGCATAGTAAGAAATCAGAAAGTTAGATTAGATTTTGTTATTGCAAAGCAACACACTACGCCAGTACTAGGATTAAGGTCTTGCAGTGAACTAGGTTTAGTAAAACTTGTTAATGAAATTCAATACACCAAACTAGAGCAGTTGCTAAATGGATACAAAACAGTATTCGAAGGGGTAGGCATTTGTTATAAAAATTTTCATATTGAATTAAAAGAAGATGTAGAACCCATTGCTAAACCGCCACGAAGAATACCGCAATCTCTAAGAGAATCTTTAAAGAGAGAATTGGATAGATTGATCAGTGGCGGTTCGTAATGTTCAGGATAAGGGAAGCAATGCGCAAGGCGAACGATAAAATTCGAAGGCCTTAACTGAAAAATAAAATATAGGGCAATCAGATAAGCAAAACATAACAAATTGTTAACAGTTTCTAGTTATATCGAATGCTATACGAATCGAAAATCATGGTTTTGCAGTTTTTCGAAATAATTTTGCCGCTAGAGGGCATTTTGCGCCTTTTTTTTAGATTCTGTTGATAATTAAAGCGTCTAAAAAAACCTGTTGAAAGACTGCAACTACTACTTTGAGCTCATTTAAATTTTCATGCAAATGCATAATTTTGGCTCAAAATCTAAAAAAGATAGTAATAATAAAACCCTACATACGCCCCTATTTTCTCTTGTAAGCTTCGCTCATCATTACAATCTTCCTGCAAAAAAGACTTCAGGCAACCCGAGCTCAGAAATGCAATTATAAAAATATTCTCTATCCCTTTAAATCAACTTTAAAGAGAATCATAAAAAACATAATGGAAGCTACAAAGTATCAGCTTATTTTCAATTAACGCCTCCTGCCACCCCAATAGAATAACCAATAAATAAAGAGAAACTCCACTTATCTTCGATCTCTTTTTTCTTCAGTCAATATGCAATAAACGAAAATTCATATTTTAAGAGTCTCCAACAAATTTCGAAGCAAATTTGCAAGAGTAAATTTAGTTCTTAATTGAAACGAGAACATTACCAGAAAACGAAACCAAGAAAACAAAGAGAACATGGGAAATTTCTCTATCTTCGACTTGCTATATCCCACTGTTCGGTTCCGAAGAAGCTGCGTTTAGCTCAGCTTCTGAGGGTACTGTATCAATGCAAACCTTTGCGTGAGTGTGGGTTCAATCAAATGAATGTGTTGGAGCTTTCACGTTGATTTTCTGTGGCAAAGAAGCTGGAGATATTACAGCTTCCCTATGTTGTATAAGGCCTCGGGCACAATAAGAGCGGCGAGAGGCTCTGCCGCTCACCATTCGCCGCTCGTATCGTGGCCAAGGCTTTACTCTTTGTGTACAGTAGTGAAATAAATTTGAATTGTACATTTTGTATACAAAAATCTGTACATTGTATCCTTAGAGTTTCCAGAGGAGGAAATATATTGAGATTTTTCTTCTGATAAATCTTGATATATTTCAATTAATTTTTATGAAGTTGCTTATTTGGTCAAGGGAAGCAGTGCTTCCTTTGCTTCCAAAGAGGAACCGCCACTGAGATTGATAGAACACAACATAATAGAAAAGTCAGATAATGCTTGCAGTTGGATATCCAATATTGTTATAGTTGAAAAGCCAAATAAACAAGTGAGAATTTGTCTAGATCCTAAGTACTTAAATACTTGCATCAAAGAACACTTTTATGAAATTCCATCATTTGAACAAATTAAGCCGAAATTTGCGAATAAAAAATATTTTTCGGTATTTGATATGAAAGATGGATATTTTCAGATTCAGTTGGATGAGGAATCTAAAAAGCTGTGTACATTTAGTACACCATTTGGATGCTATTCGTTCAAAAGATTACCTTTTGGTCTTAAAATAGCACCTGAAGCGTCCCAAAGAATTAATGAAGAGAATTTTAAAGATATCCCGAATATAATAATATACATAGACGACATAGCAGTAGCAGCTGAAACAGAAGCAGAACACGACAATACAGTACAATTACTAATGAGAAGAGCATTGGAGAAAAATATCAAATTTAATAAGGATAAAATTCAATTTAGGAAAAAAGAAATATAGAATAGAATATCAGAAAATGGTATAGATCTTAATATGAATCATGTACAAGCAATAGACAGTTTAGAAAAACCCAAAAATAAAAAAGAATTACAAGTATTGTTGGGATTAATAAATTATGTTAGAGAGTACATTCCAAATTTATCAGAGATTTCTACGCCACTAAGAGAGCTACTAAAAAAGAACATAGTTTTCCAATGGCTGGAAGTGCATGAGGTATGTTTAAAGAAAAGATAAAGGAAGCACCGACCTTAAAACCTATTAACTATAATGAACCATTTACAATACAAACTGATGCATCAAGAAATGGACTGGGATGTTGCCTATTACAAAATGGCAGACCAGTGTCTTTCGCGTCTTGCAGTCTATCAGAATGTGAAAAGAATTACTCACAGATTGAAAAGGAATTACTTGCAATTGTGTTCGCTTGTTCTAAATGGCATATGGTAAGCAAATAGAGATAATAACTGATCACAAACCTCTATTAGGAATTATAGGAAAAGAGTATAATAAAATACCATCGGCAAGACTACAAAGGATGAAGCTACGATTAGAGAAATACAAATTTAAATTGAGATATCTTCCAGGAAAGTACTTGTATATAGCGGATTGTTTATCAAGAAATTTTGATGAGAAAAATATTGAAGTTAAGGAACACATTTCAGACCTAGATGTGCTAATGCACACTATTAACGTAAGCAGAAATAAAAAGGAAGAAATTCAGCGAAATACTGCAGAGGATAAAATATTAAGAGTGTTGTTGAAAACCATAAAAGATGGATGGCCAAAAACCAAAAACGAATTATCAGATGAATTAAAATACTTCTGAAAATTAAGACAGGACTTAACAGAAGAAGAAGGAATCATATTTTTCTTGGATAGAATATTTATACCGTATAGCTTAAGACAAGAAGTTTTAGTAAAATTGCACACCGCACATCAAGGAATAGAAAAAACGAAAGCAAGAGCAAAGTCGCTAGTTTATTGGCCATCATTAAACAACGAGATTGAAAATATGATTGCAAAATGTGAGGTATCTCAAAAGTATCGGTCTGCTAACATAAAAGAACCTTTAATTAATCATGAAGTACCTGAAGGACCCTATCAGAAGGTAGGAATGGATGTGATGGAAAATGATGGTAAAACCTTTTTAATAGTAGCCGACTACTTTTCGAAGTACATCGATATAATACAACTTAAATCTAAAACAGCAAAAGCTATCATTAACAAACTTGAAATATTATTTGCGATTCATGGTATACCAAAAATTATTGTAAGCGATAATATGGCATTTTCCTCATATGAATTTAAAAGATTCACAAATGAAGTAGACTGTGAACTAATAACAAGTAGCCCCTTGTATCCGAAATCTAATGGGTTTGCAGAAAAAATGGTAGGAATAGCAAAAAAGATCATAAAGAAAAGTAAAGAATCGAAAACAGCTTTGTGGAAATCGTTATTAGAATATAGGAATACTCCCATTAAACATTCTGATGTGTCTCCAGTACAAATTTTAATGGGCAGACAAACTAGAACACTTATCCCTGGAAAAGTACAACAATATTGTAATGAAACATACACTGAGAAGATTAGGCCGATAATAAAGAAAAATAATGAAAACAATAAAAGGTTTTATGATAGAACAGCAAAAGTGAGAGCGGAGTTTAAAGAAGGGGAAAAGGTGTGAGTCAAGGAGGTAAACCATTGGTCTCCTGCGGTAATTGATAAGAAATGTAAAACGCCGAGATCGTACATAATTAAATATCCAAATCAGAGGACAGTAAGAAGAAATTCATTTCATCTTAGAAAACAAAAATAGCAGAAGCTGCATACAATAGCATGTCATCAAATTACAAAATGTACTAGGTAATATTGTAAAACTCACTTTGAACAATGAAAGAATTGAATTGATAAATAAATTAAGGTAATATTGTAACTATTTCAATAAAGTATAGAATTGAATTAATATTGTAAAACTCACTTTGAACAATGAAAGAATTGAATTGATAAATAAATTAAGGTAATATTGTAACTATGTCAATAAAGTATAGAATTGAATTATTTATTAAAATTGTAGAACAAATTGAGGACCGTTTTTTCAAAACTGCATAACTCCAATTTTGACGAAAATGAGTTTTACATGTCATCGCCTTATTTTAAATGATATCTTTCATTTGGTGTAATCATATTTTCAATAAACTTATTATTTTAGATACTATAAGTATTTAAAAATTGTCAGTTTTTGCAAAACACTCAGTTTTCTTTCAATTTGTATAACAAAAAATGCTTCTCCTGAAAAATTAAGTTTTTTCAAATGATGAGTTTTGAAAAAACGGTCCTCAATTGTAGAAGGGAGGTGTAGTGGTTATTGAATAACAGTTGTAATGAAATGATGCAATAAAGCCAGTTGGCATGTTACCGCAACTCGGAGCAGATGTCTCATTTAATACATATACATATATGCATGTGAAAATGTGAACTTGAAAATACAAATCGTTCACATTTTCAAATTAGTTAAAAAAAATTTGGTAATTTACGGAGCCGGCTTGATTACCTTTTTTAAGAAAATTTCAGTTTTTTGGCAACTTGAATTAGAGAGGACTTTCAGGCAGGCCGGCATGTAAATTTGCGCTATATTTATTTATTAAATGGCAACATATTTTTTTAATAATGCGATCATTAGGACTGGTTGGAACTTGCTGGAACTAGTCATCTCATCTCATCGAATATTGCAAATAGCGGTAAATTAATTTTATAGTAAAATGTTTTTTCTTTGTTTACTTGTATCAATTTCTACTAAACACGGTAAAAATGTATCTATAACCTCAAGTAACCTGTAGCTTATATATTTTGGACGTACTAAAGACTTTCTTTTTAGATCTAATTTTTTTTATTTAAAGCAGAATGTTAAAAATGAATGAAGGTTTAATTTTTTCCTATATCAAAATAAAACTTGTTGAAAATTACTTTATCGGTTTTTATTAATTTTTGCCCCCACATTTCGCGTTATTACTAATATTGCTCAAAAATATTTGTTCGTCTTAATCTGTAAAATCAGAAACTATTGTATTATTTTCCTGGAGTGTGCTCACTGTTGTGTAGCTTGTAGTCTTAGCTTTGGTTTTTCTGGACCTATAATTTCATATATGAGAACAAAATACAGAAATCTAAAATGATTAATTCAATATTGATTCTATAATTGTCATATAAATTATGATCCCAAATTCTTAGCAACAAAATATCAGCTGTTAAACTAAAAAAAAATTAATTTGTTTTAAGATGAAGAATTTACCAAAGAGAGCTTTGAAGCTTTAACATATGAAGCAGTGTGTAACTTAATTAAGAAACAGGGCGTTAGAGCACTCTTTTGGAAGAGATTTAGAGACGAAATTCTTACTGAGGTAAAAACTTTGAAAATGGGTAAATTATTACAAAATATTTCGAAAAATTGAAGCGCTTAGATAATAAGCACAGAAATCTCCTTACACAATTAATTATTCACAAAGAATTTGACTATAATAGAGACAATTTTAAAATTTCTTCTGCACGTTTTATTGACTTAACAAAGCAAATTGTGGAACAATTTCCTAACGAACCTTCAAGTATATTTTTTGTACCTTATAGTAGGGTGAGTAAAATAAACGCTTCCGGAAAATTGTGGGAGGCTTACAATCATTTAAAACAAAAACTGCGAAAATATAATAAGGAATCCGTTAAGCCTGAAGAACAAATTTCTAATACAACTTCAAGTTCATGCTCTGAACAAATAGCATTTTTAAAATCCAATTTCGAACCCTTTGACAAAGTTTAATAACTTTGGAGAAAAACACGGGAGTTTCGTTTGAAACAAATAAAAACAGCCAACATACAAATACACGAATACTTTGACACTTATCCTATACTACGAACCTCAAATGGATCCCAACAGTTGATTGATGACTTCGACCAAACCTATCCAGATAAATGCAATAAGCTTTATTATTTATGGCCTGAAACCGCCAAAAAGCTGTTACAAAAACTGAAAGAGAAAAATCAAGTCGATTTATTCGGAACTGTTTCAACCTGGGACGCAGATGTACAAGGCTTTTTTGCTTTAACACAGATATTGGCGACATCAGCTTATACTAAAAAGAGGTCTCGAGCAAAAAGAATTAAACTTACTAGCAAAGAAGTTTTAGATTCTTTTGTTTTCATTGTCGAAGTAAGTATACCTATATTAGATTTAATGACAAAAATATGTCTTTCTTTTCTCTTAGGATCCAAATTTATTAACAGAAAAAGTTAAACTTTTACGTGAAGAATACATTAAAAAAAGGAAACTTTGTAACCCACGGTAATTTTAGTTGGGAACCAAAACGGTAAAGTTTTTTAGATAAAAGTAAATAAATTGTATTCCTAGATGGTTTATTGGCATCATACGTCATTATAGATGATGTATTATACGACTTCCCTTCACCTATAAGCGCGATTGACGGCTGTTTTAAAATATTCGTATCATTACATGCCGGTTATCCTGAGGGAAGTTATCCGGTGTGGATTTTCATTCAAAAATATATCTATAACATCATAACTGACTGGGATAAACGTTATAGTAGTGTAGATACGTTAATAAGTGAGTTATACCACGTTTAATTTAATTTTATAATTCCTGCATTACAGTTTAAAATGAAATGCTTTCTGTGTAATACTATTTTAAGTAATGTCAAACATTATATACACCATATCAATACCATTTCTGAATATATATGTATTTTTTGCGAAACTCCTAGAAAATTTCTAAAATTCAATTCATTTAAAAAACACATTGAAATACATCAAAAACCCATTTCAATAAATAACGAAAGTCCTAATTCACAAAATTTAATTTTAAATCATGACCATCTCAATCATGACCAAATCATGACAAACTTAAATAAATCAAAAATAGAACATATTGATAAATTTCCTACCCTTCAAAAAGAAATTTGTATTGAAAATATAAAACTAGTACGCGCTTCATACAACAATCACACTATTTGCAGGAAGTCGGTACAAAGCGTTATTGATATTTTTTCGGATTATTTACGTAGTACTGTATACACCGTTGCTGAAACCTTAATAATCAAATCCATAACATCGCTAGAAAGCCCAAATAAACATATAGTTTCAAAACTATTTAAAGAGCTAAGAGATTCTTTAAATAGCATTCAGACAGAACATCGCCGTAAAGTATTTTTAAAGTGTAATACTTCCTATTTTCAGTCACGTGCCGTTATTATAGGTGAGCGTATAGATCCAGTTAAAATCGGTAATAATTTTTTTTAAAAACAGTTAATGTAACTGCTTCAGTCATATCCTTGCAGGAAACTTTACAAACATTTCTGCAATCAAACGATACTTTAAATATAGTTTTGGAATATATAACCTCGTTAACACATGATAAAAGTAATATTTCGAATATAATGCAAACTTCGTTTTGGCTTTCCAAAGCAGATTTTGCGAAAAACGAATCTGAAAGTACTGTTCTTCCCCTTATTTTGTATTTCGACGAATTTGAAACAAATAACGCGCTAGGATCCAGGGCTGGATTGCAAAATTTAGGCGTTGTTTACATTTCTCTTCCTTGCATACCTCCTGAATTTCGATCTAAGCTAGATTTCATTTTCCCTGTTTTATTATTTAACAGTCTTGACCGAAAAAAATATGGGAATAGAATATTTGAACCACTCTTGACTGAGCTCAAAGAGCTTGAAACAACAGGCATTCTAATTGACGGAATGAAGTATTATTTCGTTGTAACGGTCTGTGTTGGAGATAATAAAGGAGTAAATTCAATTCTTGGATTTACTGATTGTTTATAGCTCATCACTATTGCCGCCATTGCAAAATGAAACGAAGTGCTTGTAAGAAGTCATGTAAGGAAGATGTTGGTTTACTGAGAAACAAGACAAATTTTGAAAAGGATAAGCAACTTAAGTGTGTCAGAGAAAGTGGTATAGTTTCTAATTGTGTATTCCAAACACTAAGAGATTTTCATTGCGCTGAAAATTATTCGGTTGATGTGATGCACGATATTTTGGAGGGTGTCCTCAATTATGAAATCTCATTGATCTTATATGATTTCATTTATGTAGAAAAATATTTCAAGTTCAAGCCGTCAATTTGTTTGTAAATGATGTTGTTATGGCTAAAAACAGAATTATTGAAGCAAAGCTTTATGCCATCTATGAAATGTTCTAAACTAAGGTCTGTGAAATTACTAATCTCCTCCCATCTATCATTTATACATTCTATAACAAGAACTTGGGGAATACTGGGATATAAAGCTATTGCATCAAAGCTTGCGAGGCTATAACCATTAGGAATAAAAAGCTCACCCATGGGATCAAGTATCTCTAGTTCCCTCGCTGACATTATCCTACAAAACCTCGAAAAAGAAATTATCCCTCTTCCCGAACACAACATTTTATACTATAAAAGATACGTAGATGATTGTCTAATAATTGCTCCCACTAATTCTATCAATTTGATACTTGAGAAATTCAATTGCTACCACCCCAGATTAAAGTTTACCTTAGAATTAGAGAAAGAAGATAGATTAAACTTCCTAGACGTGACCCTTATAAGAGCTAACAACCTAATAATCACTGACTGGTACCAAAAACCGATCGCCAGTGGACGTCTACTAAATTATCACTCTTTCACTAATAACACTTACAAAATAAGTGTAGTTAATTCTCTTGTAGATCGAGCTTTCATATTATCCGACCAATCTTTCCATCCGAAGAATTTCAACCTTATATACCATAAATTAATACAGAATGGCTACCCACATTCATTCATCAAGAAATTGATCAACAAAAGATTACATAAACTCAGAGCTAGAAATAACACAAATTCTACTATTGATACCAGCCCAACTCCTGAAATTATTTTTGCTAAAATCCCATATGACAATATAACCTTTTTTGCTCTAAACTAAATGATTAGTAATAGTAATATTAAGATCGCTAGTATATCAATCTCTTCTACTACTGATCTATTTACTAAACTCAAAGATAGAATTCCAACCAATGAAACCAAGAATGTCATTTACCAGATCAAATGTGGTGCTTGTGAAAGAATTTTCATTGGCGAAACTTCACAACCCTTAAAAAAGAGAATTTACCAACATAAATACCACTGTAATAATTTGAATCAATACCATAGTGCTTTAACTAGACATACCTATGACACTGGACATAAATTTAAGTTCAATGAAATTAAAATTTTAGACTCAGACACTCTTTATAACAACAGACTCATCAAAGAAACATTTTACATCAACAATATCACAACTTTAACATTAAATAGCCATACTGATTTCAAAAATAATTTAAAATATATTAATAATTTCATCAATAATTTCCAATAATTCCAATAGAGAAATTTTAGTACACCTTCTCCAATCAAATTTTTACTCAACTATGTTAGCGATAGTTTCACATTTTTATTTCTTCTTTTGACATGAATATGTCTTATCCCTGGTGTCTATTTGAAAGAATGTGCGGAGACGAAAATCGTTACCATGACTTATTACTGTTTGGCATACTTTTAGGATAAATTTTAGAAGCAAATTAAATTTATATTTAATTCTGCATATTTTTAGGTGAATATATTATCGAAAGCTTTCTTAAGGTTAGAAAATTTTCGAGACATTTCTTTTGACATGAATATTTGTCGTTTTGCCAAAATGACTGTTTCGAGCACATACATTAACAAGAAGCTATGCTAGCAGCTTTTTTGCGTCCAATATCATAGCAGCTTTTTTTTGTTCAATCGCTGCGAGTTCTTGCTCCAAGAGTGAGAAAAGGTGTCCAGGATTTTTTACTTTGTGTGAGATTTTTTAAACAGCTTATGGGGCCCATCCAACTAGTTGTCCAAACTGAGTTGTGTAAAAAGTTGTTGTTTTGCCACAAACGCTTCAACTGAGTTGATATTTCAACTGTCAATTCGATATTTTATAGGCAATTTGAAAGTTAAATGAAATTGTAGAAAACCCGCGACTAAGTTTTATAATAATAAAAATTGGAGAAAGATGATGTTTTAGATTAATTATAATTGTTTTTAATTATTAATATGAATATTTATATTTTTCAAAATATAAATTAAATTCTAAAAGTATAAATTATGAAAATAATTTAATAATATGTGAACTTTCATAATTTAAATTAAAAATAATGCAAAATAAACTTGCAAAAAAATATATTCTTCGAATTCAGGCTTAATTCATCCAAGTAGTTTGCCAAACTGCAATACACACAGTGCGACTAGTTGCCCAAACTCTAAACCCCGCCCTCATAAAATTAAAAGATTTTGATTTATCCCAACTGAAACCCCAACTGTCAAATCAGTTTGCCAACTGCCCCACACACGATGCGATTCAGTGACAACACAACTCAGTTAGGACAACTAGTTGGCCTGTGGATGGGCCCCATTAGAAAAGGTGTGCTTGAGTCGTCCGTCGCGCGATATTTTTGTGTTTTCGAAGCGGGGCGGAATCAGAATCGATATCAGGGAATTTTCTTACTACGCAGTTTGCGGATTGAGTGTGGTGCGGCCGTGGCGCGTTTAGAATTTTTGCAAAAGCACAATTTTTTTATTTTGAACGATTTCGTTTCGTGTGTTTGTATTCTGTTACATTGTGGAAAAGGATAAGGTGGTTGAAGGGTATGTATTGAAGCGAGCCAGATATATATTGTTGTGTGCATTCCTTTCGACCCCCTCCAGGGATTCTTTCCAATAAGAACAAGAAGGTGATTTCCAATAAGAACAAGAAACAAATAGACCCCAGGGATAAGACATATTCATGTCTACTGTGCCATCGAGAAGCCATGGCACTTCCCGTCTTTTTTTTCTTATCAATTTCTTCTAAACGCCCGCTCTCCTCCATAAGAGATGGGTTTCTACAATTTATTTATATGATAAAATAACTTTTGTGCAACAAAATAAAAAACTAAAATTTATTATTATTTAGGTACTAAATAAAACTATAAAAAAATTAAACAAAAAAAACTTATTTTTAATATGTGAAGTTGCAAGGCTGACGACAAGTATGTATAAATAACACATTCAATATAAATAACTGGTAAGCTAGGTTCTTCATATAAGTAATACCTGAAAAATATAATTAAATGTATTCTTTTAGCTGATGATGACATAATTATATAATGTCAAAACGTCCGTTAATATATGTGTTTTTTAACGTGTAAATTTTAATGAATAAATGATGTAAATTGGATCTCCAAGACTCTAAAAAAGAAATTTTCAATAGATTGTAAATTAACAGTTTATATATTTCAGATCATGACCAATTGGACCAAAGAGCAGACAACATTGTTGTTGTCTTTGTATGAAGAACATCCATGTTTATTTAACATTACTGATCCAGGCTACCAAAATAGGAATTTGCGGGAAAAACAGAGAATTTGTGAACAACTAAAAGAAATTAAACCAAATGTTACTCCTTCGGATATAAAATTAAAAATACGAAATATACGTTCCCAATATAGTAGGGAAAAGAAAAAAATTCAGGAATCAAAAAGAAGTGGCGCCGGGGCACGAGAAGTTTATGAACCGAAGCTGTGGTGCTACGAGTTGCTGTCTTTTCTCGACGATTCTCCTGAAAGTGGTGAGGCAACATCAAATATAAATTTAAACGAAGTAAGTTTTAAATTCATTGTACTTTATTTACAAGTTTTTAACAATTTTTTTTATTTTCTCAGATTTTTTCAAGAGATGATGCCGACGAAAGGGAAGTGTTAAACATCGATGGAAACAAATCAGGCAGCACGTTTCAGGTAATCATATTGCCATGGCACACTGCCATCGTTCATGAAATAATTTGCAAAATCCCGCATTCATTGTATATTTGTTGAAACGCCCACCTTGTTCGTATTGATCTGTGCTTGCAGATGCAATTGTTGTTACACGCCTGTGCTCCTGAATTTCCTCACGATACCAATTGCTTTTTTCTATTAAAAAGTTATGCAGGATGCAGCAGCATTGAACGATGAACGAAGTTTCACTTTTGACGGATCCAGTTGAATTGTGGTTTGAAGCACACGGAATCTGCTGGATAATATCCCAAAGGCGCGTTCAATACACTGCCTTCCATGACTCAAACGCAA
Organism: Thereva unica; assembly: GCA_949987705.1. Taxonomy (NCBI): domain Eukaryota; kingdom Metazoa; phylum Arthropoda; class Insecta; order Diptera; family Therevidae; genus Thereva; species Thereva unica. The sequence goes on from OX465282.1 coordinate 56,943,069, forward strand.
GTTGAAAATTTCCTTGTATTGCTCTGGTGAGTTGTACGGGTACGGCTTCATCAAGTGTTTCTGTAATGCAAAGGCATCGTTTGCAATTATTACATATGGAAGAATAAATTGTTTCCCAAGTTTTGCATCCGGAGGAAAGAAATGCTAAGATTTACGGATTACTTCCATCAAATCTGATCTATTCAAAACACCTCCATCGGTAATGCGGCCATTGCATCCAATGTTGACAAAGGTGAATTTACAGTCTGCGTCAGCCATCGCAAGCAAAACAATACTGTTGAATCCTTTGAAGTTATAGGCCCTTACCAATAACAATCCACTCATGTAGACATTATCTTAGCAACTACTAAGCTTCAACCTTCAGTATTTAATGTCGACATTATTTTTATGTACTAATAACCTACTTAATGCCACTTTTAATTAAAGCTCTAGTTTTGTAGATAGATGGCTTTGTTACAAAAGCACAATTAAAGTTAAGTTATTTTTTGACAGTTGATGATTTAAAATGTCGAAAAAGGACGTTAAAAAAGATGTAAGTAACTTATATTTATTATTTTAATTTCAATATAACAAAGGAATCTTAAATTAGATTCGTATAAGATGCAGTAACTGGACTTACGAAATGAAAGAAATGTTAAAAAATTTGGTGACACCGAAAAGTGACATTGTCGATTCAAAGCAAAACTCTAGTCAATATATAAAGTTTAAGCAGGATGCCTGGAACACCATCGAAAAAGGCATGAAGGCAGCTGGTTATAATTTATCAGTACAACGTTTGAAAGAACAATGGGGGAGAATCAAAATGCAAGCACGTGCGAACATTTCTACTTTCAACAAGGAGCAACGACTGACAGGGGGAAGGATTATGAAGTCGCAATTGTGGCCTCTTTAGATTTTGAAAATGATGAAGCACAATTTGACTCAGTTTTAATAAATCCGTGCCTTCGATTGACCCTTCTTCGCTGAATTATCAAGATACTGCAATTGTTGCTAGCACCAGTAAAGTTGATTTGGAGGTACCTTCAGCGCCAAAAAAGAGGCCGAGTACTATTAAGGACTTTACATCTTCCAAGAGAAGGCGAACGGCAACTGCAGCAACAGGGGATGAATTGATAAGGAATAGAATTTCCCAAATAAACCAGGAAAACTGAATAACGAAGAATTGCACAATTTATAATGCAATTATGAAAAGGACAGGCATGAATTCATGAAAGAAATGCATATCAAAGATATGGAACTAAAAGAGATTGAACTGGAAATAAAAAAAAACTGAGTTTAAAATAAAAGAGGTGAATAAGGAAAATGTACCTAAGAAATAATTGTAAGGATGCAAATTTAAAATGTAAATGTTATATTTGAAATGAATTATTGAGGTTATTTGTTTTGAGAAATAAAAGTTTTAAGACAATTATTAATAATTGTTTATTCAAATGAACATATCTATTGAAAATATCTATTGATAAATTCTTCTCGTAAAGCTGACCCAGAGAAAGCTGTATTGTTATTTTCACCCTCTTCTTCGTCAATAACTACCTCAGCTGGACTTGGAGTTATATTATCATCTATGAAAGGCTGACCACTTGCTTTTGCGATATTATAAAGCACTGAAATTGCTTGCCACTATCATATTTTTTGCGGTGTTCAAATTAACTGCAATTCCATTAAAACAACATCTGAATTTGTTTTTCAGCTGCCCGAACAAATGTTCTATTCCGTTTCTAGTGGCAATATGCTTCGCATTATATCGTTGCTGCGTATCCGATAAATTTATTGATTGCCGAAATGGAGTTAATAAGATTCGTGACCCCGGATAGCCATTATCACCTAAAATTACCCCTCCTCTTAGATTTCCTTGCTCTAAACGTCCTTTTATCTTAGATTCCCTCCAAATACGCGAATCGTGAACAGAACCTTTCGTGCAACAATATCCAGAATTTGGCAGTTTGCATCGCAAATGACCTAAAGTATTAAGTTGGTATAGATAAAGACGATTTGGTTATTTATAGGATTAACCCATGGGCGCCGGGAGGAGGGTGCAAGGGGGTGCACTTGCACCCCCCTGGCTTTTAAACTAAAGGCCTAAATATACTACAAACTTAAGATTATATGAGAGAGGCCAAACCATTAGTAAATAAATCAAAGAATTAATACAGTCAATGTAACTTTATAATGTAACTAGCTGGATCCCGGTGCGTCTCGATGCACCTATCAATGTGGTGGATGGTGGTCGTTCAGCCCTTCCGGCAGCATTAGGGCCAGGACACACATATCCGTACTGTGTCTACACCTCATCCGCACCGTGTCCGCGCAAAAACTAAACTCAAGTAATTTGACTCGGGGCGGATACGTATTTGTTTGCTCTCTCTCCGTGTGTTGTCGGACACACGGCCGTCGCGACGTCGTGCAGTAATCTTGATTGCCTCAACTTCAGCTGGATGAAATGGTGTTGCTTTAGAGTTCAAATCTGCATATTCCAAGGATTCTTTTGGGAACAGACCACTTTTTTTACCAAGTAATAGTCTCGGCCTCAAAATTTGGTAAATTATGGCCATAAAGGCTACTTATCTTTTCTGCGATGGCGACGTTTGTTTATCCAACATTTTCATAGCTTCTGGAAGAAGTTGTATAGGCGAAAATGCTTTTTCGGGGATATTAGAGAATCGGTCCCGCATAGAAGAAATAAGAGAGACCAAATTAGGAATAAATATAGAACGTCTGAAGAAGTCTTCTACACTTTCAGACGGATGATTTGACCTATACTTCTGTCTTATAGTAACTTGAGGAAGTTTTATTTCAACATCTAATTCGTCGCAAAGTTGTTGAGCTTTTGCGAAGATGGCCGAGAACTCTGTCAAGGCGTCGTTATGGCGAGGATGGAAGCCGATTTAGCCGAGCAACTAGCAATCACTAGGAGAGTTATGGAGCGCGTTCAAAAACCTTACTATGGTTAACCATGGTGAACTTTTGGCGTTCAAAAACTTCGTGGTAAACTACAACATAACTACGAGCATAACTTTTTGGCGTTCAAAAACTCCCGTGGTTAACCATGGTGTGGTTAAACTTTAACCCTGCTCGGGAGCATGGTTAGCGATGGTTAAAAAGAAGAAGAATAAGAAAAACTTTCTGACAGTTGTTTTAACGTTAAAAAGGCAAAGACGAAGCGAGTTTTAGTAAACAAAAAAAATAATATAAGATAAAATAATATAAGAAAAATGAATCGATATGAAATTATCGAACCAAATTCTGGAGATTGGTGGATGGAAAATGGTAATATTTCAAATTAAAATATTTTATTATTTGACAAAATATTAAAAAGAAAAATAATTTTAGGACCTATCGAAACATTGGAGGAAGCGGACGTAATAATAGAAGAAGTTGATGGAGCTGCGGGGTCTTCCCAAAGGAATGCGGTTTATGAAGGTAAATTGTAAAATCATATTATTTTTTTTTATATAATTACATGTTTTTATTAGGTTCTAGGAATGCATGGACTGCAAACGAAGAAAAATGTTTATTGTCGATCTACAAGGAGGAGAAACATTTATTTAATGGAACTTCATGTAAAAATGACCGCGCTTGGGAAATTGTAAGACAAAAAATGGAAAACAACGGGTTTTCCCAAAAAAGCGCCCTGCAGTGCAAGAACAAATTGAATAATTAAAAAACAAATACAAACGAGTGAAGGACAATAACAACAAGTCCGGTGCAGCGAGGGCCACTTTTGAGCACGAACAGTGGTTTGAGAAAACATTCGGTAGGGACCACGACATTGCTCCACTTGCATACGCCGAATCTAGCACATTTACGCAGCTGGCCTCGACCAGCAGTTTACTAGTGGGTGATGTCCCAGAGGATTCCCCAAATTTACCAAAAAAAACGCAAGGGCCTACAAAGCGAGCACCTTGTTAATATATTGGAAGACATTTCCAAGGATACTAAAAAGTATCGCGCGCAACGAACACAAGAAAGAGTGAAAGAAAAGGAGGAAAAAATAGAGTTCCAAAGAGAATGCGTAGCAGCATTAAACAATGCTACTGAGGTTTTCCGCACCTCTATGGAAAAAGTCATTGAAAAATTATAATTTTTAAAGTATGCATTTATTTAAGCTGTTTTTAGTTGAATTTTTTGTTTTAGGTAATAAGTAAGAAAATGAATTTGTTAGTTTGTTTTTATTTAAATAATATTTACAATAAAAAGGAGAATATAAAAAGTATACAAACAAATACATGTGTTTCAATTATGGACCTCAGCCGCCATTAAATCTCGGAGAGCACTCCCTGTCGCATTATTTACATTTCTAATTGGGTTATTATTGGTTTCATTGTTAGTGGCAGCATGACTCCCTTCTGTTATGTTTGTATCACGTAACTCATCCGGGAATAACAAGCAAATGTTGTGCAAACAGCAACAAGCCATCACTGTAGCGGGAATTGCATCCACTCTGTTCATATCAACATACTCGTATTTCAACCTCCTCCACCTTCCAAATAAAAGTGCGAAACTTCTTTCAACGACTTGTCTCGCAGTGCTGTGCAATTTGTTGAAATTTTTCTGCTGGTCAGATAAGTTTCCATTATCTAAATAAGGTGGGATGCACCAACGTTTAATCGGATAAGCTTTATCACCTAAGATCACAGAATTAAACGGAAACATGTGATCTGTCGATTCTTCCGCTTTCTTGTATATAACAGAATTTTGAAATATCCGGGCATCATGAACGGAGCTTGGATACCCCACCGAGCAATCCAGAAATTGCATTCTATGGTCGCAAATGGCTTGTAGTGTGATCGAATGGAACTTCTTCCTATTTGTGTAACAATGGGCCTGCTCCTTTGGCGCCTTTATCGCCACGTAAGTGCCATCTATAGCGCCTATGTAATTTTTTATTTTTGAAATTAATTCAAATTGCTGCCTGGCTGTTGCAATCTCGCTTTGTGTCGGCCATTTAATTATTTGAGATGAAAGCTTATTTATAGCATTAACAGTGCGGAAAAAAGCGTGCGATATACTTGATTTGGGCATGTCGAACCTTTCACTCACAGACCTAAAATTACAGGAAAGCATCTTGTAATATATAATTATTTTCCAGAAATCACGTTATACCTGTAACACTCCTGGTTTGCTAGAAGCCAAATTACCGCAAGTAGTTGCTTTTCGGTATCAATCATTGGTCGTCCTACCTCTCTATTTTCAAAATTTCCAGCAACTTTAGCTAATAGAAACTCGAACGCCTGCCTCGTCAAACGGAAATGTTGTTGAAACTCTGTGTTGTTGTGGTTTCTAACAACTCTTTCTATGAACTCCGAAATACGATTAGGTTCGTTTTTGAAATGTGCACTTGCAACAATTCATCATCGCTGTCCGATTCTTCGCTTGATTCTGATATGTTATCCTCCATAATCTAAATGAATGAAACTTATTAACTACATGTAAATTCATATATGTATATACTTTGGCGAAGTTACCATATTTAAAGCACTATTCAGGGAACTGTGGAAATGTTTTCCTAAAGCAGCCACAATTAACAACAATTTTTTTTTCTATTTTCCATTATTATTTATAATCAAAATCTTTAAAAATCACAAATCACACTTGTAGTATTATTTTCTCATGCACAAATTTTGACGTTTTTCTTCTTCTTTACCTTGTAGTTAACCACGGTGCGTTCAAAAACCTCTGTGGTTAAACATAAACTCCCGTGGTTAAGTGAAGTGATGCAGCATAACCACAGCTTACCTCGTGGTTTACCATAGTAAAGTTTTTGAACGCGCTCATGATATACGTTGGAGTTGTATGTAGAGTTGATGTGCTTTTACTTTTGTTTTCGAATTGGGTGTTGGAAAATGATGCTTTTGTAATTTGCTGACCACCACATTTCACAAAACAGCAGGTTATTAGGAATCTTGTGACGTCGTAATGTACTCTCTCTGAAAAAATTTATGATCTCCTTTGTTGTAGCAGAGGTATTTCTTGCTTCGCAAACATAATTCAGGGAAAGACAAGATTCAAAATATGGTTGGCAAGGTGGAAGAATAGCGCCATTAGATATTTGTCATTAATTTGAACACCGCTAATAGGACCCGCCATTGCAGTATACCCTTCATATCCTTGGCCAACGAGTCGATTTAAATCCAAGTTACAATCGTCCAGAAATTTGAGAATAGTGCCTGAAATATATTTGGAGTTTAATTCTTCCAAAGGTACATATCCTAAGAATTTTTCACAAATTGTTGGTTTTCCGTTTTTTTTTGATCGCAGCGAAGATAGCGAACTCCGATTAATAATTGTTCAATTCCACTAATATCAGAAGTCTCGTCAGCTAAGATAGCTCCTTCGCAAGGAGAGGAGGAGACCTCTAAACAGAAGCGCTTTTTGCTTCGAGCGTAATCTTGGCTTGAAGAACTTCAGAACACTTTTGAATCAATTCGTCCTGAATCTGATGCGAGATGTGTAAGAAATTCTTTGTTCTCGATTCCAAATGTTCCTTTAAAATGTTATCTCCAGATTGGAAATAAGGCTTTGTTATGGTATCAGAAATTGAATTGAGGATTTTTTAAACCCTGATCCCCAAGATGACCTCTGTTAATAGATTTTTTGAAAGAAAAATTTGGGATTTGTAGCCAACATACGAAATTTTTGTGCATACGAGTATAATGTTACGAAACTGAATTTTAAAACTTTGAAAAAAAAATTTTTTTGCAGCCCCCTGACAAAAATTCTGCCGGCGCCCATGGCGTCCATCAACATCGTTCTCCGGAACATTGGACCAGACCAATGCGGGGCGGATTGCTGACAGCATCGAGAAGTTTGTGGAAATCCAGAAATCCACAGAAGTACCTCCACAGCCACCTTTGGTACATTATTCATTATGGGCGAATTTAGATAGAATGCTGCAGAAATTGCCCGCAAAAGAAGTCGAAGAAGTAAATTATGAGCTGACCACCATATTATACAATAAAATAAAAGAACACCAGAAAAAATAAATATAATATATGTACATTTGTCGGTTATATTATTATTAGTAAGTATAGCTTTTTTACAAAAAGCATAATAAAAGAAGTGAATACCCAATCTAGTTTATTTTTTAATCGTTTGGTTTTTTATGTTACAAATGCTCCTTCATTTTGCCACGGTACAGCTCCAACGGGTGAGTTTATGTAATTTTTAAGTGTATTTCTGAGGTGTTTCCCAATGTCAACTTGCCTTCCTCTAGAAGGTGCAATGTAATTTCAAAACAAGGAATCATTATTTGCTATATTTTTCCTCCAGTCTCCTTCAATCAATACTCCATTGGCATCAATATGATCTGCAAAGTTTGGTGGACAGTAGCACACTTTGTGGTTGCTCAGTAAATAATTATGCAGCAAGCAACATGCTATGATAATTTTTTGAGCTCTCTCTGGAGAGCAGAACATTGTTCATTTTAGTCAAAGCCATTTTGAGCACAAAATGCCAAATGCATTTTCCACACATCTTCTGGCTCTATTCAACCTGTAGTTGAAAATTAATTCTTCGTTTGGCAGCTCTTTCCTCCCTCCATATGGTTTCATTATTCTTTTACATAGTGGAAAGGCATCGTCAGCGACAAAGAAGAACGGTAATTTAACACCATTAATGGTACCATCTTCCGGAAAGCCAATATCATCATTGAGCACATCTTGCCCAAATTGAGATTGAGAAAACACATTCGCATCGCCTTCGCTGCCATATGCCCCGATGTCGAGATATGTGAATTTATAATTTGCATCGGAAACAGCCATGAGCAAAATAGAAAGAAAACCCTACAATTGTAAAGTTATGAAGATATACACGTAGTTTTATGCATCAAAAGTATCTACCTTATAGTTGTAAAATAAACTGCCAGCTCTAGGTGGAGCTTTTATGGCAACGTGCTTCCCATCAATGGCTCTGTGGCGAGCGAACATAGTAGTACGTATGAGCTTTAAAAACCTGATGTGCCACGCCAGCGGAAAATATATGTACTTATGAATTTCGTCATATTAGAAAAGTGTCAGCGTCCATTTTAGAAGTAAGGAATACGTGTAATTTTTGTGTAATAAATTTTTATTTTGTTTAATATAACCGGACGTTGTTTTATAATTGTTTTTACTGAAATACGTTCCCTATAATATCCATAGTGGTGACCCCGCGTTTAAGTACGAAAAATCGCGATATTGCAGAGAAATACGGCAATAATTGGAGCGGGAAAAGACAATTTTGGTAATAAAAATTAATTATTAAATCCGTGTGTTTTAGGTTGTTAAATATACACTCAAAATGAGTGACGAAGAAAAACATAATTCAGCTGAATCACAACAACCGCACAGCGGTCTCGAAATACACAAAGTGGCTGTTAAACTTCCACCATTTTGGCACTCGGACCCAGAAATTTGGTTCAAGCAAGTAGAATCTCAATTTCTCTTGTCGGGAGTAACTACCGATAGCGCAAAATTTTACACCTTGCTTACAGCGATTGACACAAAAATATTGGCACAGGTTAATAGCGCAGTATTGAACCCGCCAGAAAAAGGAAAATACGCCAATCTAAAAACAACAATGCTAGAAACGTTTGCGGTGTCTGAGCAATGAAAATTTAGGACATTATTGGAAGAATGCCAATTAGGCGATAAAAAGCCTACAGCTTTGCTCAACGAGATGAAATCCTTGGCGGGCACAAAGACTGCCACAACAGATTCGCCTTACTGTTTCCGCCAATGAAGTCCAGTTACCAGAAGTAGCGAAAATGGCCGATAAATTAATCGAATTGAACGATCAATATCAGGTAAACGAAACAACTCACGAATCTGATATAAAATCGTTAGAAAGGAAAATTGTGGAATTAACACGGAAAGTTAATCAGCTGGAAGGCCGAAATAAAGATCGCAGACGTCAACGAAGTTCTTCGCGTTCGAGAAAGAACACGTCATCGACATACAGGCAGGAACAAAAATTTGATAATTGCTGGTATCATTACAAGTTTGGTGAAAAAGCAACACGGTGCAAGAAACCTTGTAAGTTTGATACAAAAAACGAGTAAGTTCCCCGCTCAGTGTCAACAAATTATATATAGCCGAACAACAAACTCACCAACGATTTCTTGTTGACACTGGTGCGGACATATCTGTCATTCCCCCAAATGACAGACAAAAGAAAAATACTCAAAATAACTTTAGTTTATACGCTGCAAACGGCACTAAAATAAATACATATGGAATAGACTAACATTAGATCTGGGACTACGCCGACCATTTCAATGGAGCTTCACAATTGCAGACGTAAAAAACTCAATATTAGGAGCCGATTTCAGCGAACATTTTGATTTATTGATCGATTTAAAAAGAAAAAGATTAATAAATAACTTAACAAAATTATCGTCCACCGGCCTAGTGACCATACAAACGATGGAAAGCATCAAAATAATAAATCCGAACCACCCATATTTCAACATTTTAAAAAAATTTCCATACATCACAGGTTCAACTAATGCAAAAAAAGGATCATCGGTAAATATTACACATCATATAATTACTAAAGGCCCTCCTATTTTTAGCAGACCAAGAAGATTATCAGCCCACAAATTAGCAATTGCTAAAAAGGAATTTAAATTTTATACGAGTATGCAACAGGGTATTTGTAGGCCAAGCAGCAGCAACTGGGTTAGTCCGATCCATATGGTGCAGAAAAGTGATGGTAGTTGGAGAATATGCGGTGATTACAGACGCTTGAATGCCGTAACGGTACCAGACAGGTATCCTATCCCATTTATTCAGGATTTTTCCAACGTATTATATGGAAAAACGATATTTTCGACATTGGATCTTAAACGAGCATATCACCAAATTCCGATGGAACCAGCCGACATTCCAAAGACAGCAGTAGCAACGACATTCGGATTATTCGAGTTTGTATTCATGACCTTTGGGCAACGAAATGCGGCGCAAACACAACAAAGATACTTGGACGAAGTTTTACGAGGACTACCTTTCTTATTCGTTTATATCGATGATATTTGTATCGCTTCGCGGAATGAGGAAGAACATCAGCAACATCTCGAAAAGGTGCTACAAAGACTGAACGAACATGGATTGAAGTTCAATTTAGAAAAATGTGTATTCGGGCAAACGGAAATAAGATTCTTAGGCCATTTGATAACCAGCTCAGGAATTCGACCATTGCCAGATAAGATAGAAGCGGTTAAGAATTTCAAGAAGCCAACCATGGTATGCGAACTGAAAAGATTTCTCGCCATGATTAATTACTACAGGCGATTCATACCAAAAGCGGTGGACAATCAAACAACTTTACAGAAACTAATACCTGGAAATAAAAAGAATGATCGTTCACTAATAACATGGTCTCAAAACGAAGAAGAAGCTTTCGAGAAATGCAAGCAGAATTTGATAGAAGCAACCGAACTAGTGCATCCAGCCTTAGATGCGGACATATCACTGAGCGTTGACACTTCTAGTACTTCAATTGGAGCGGTCCTACACCAGATCACTGAGGACAAAATTCCACGACCTTTAGGATTTTTTTCTAGGAAACTGAGCGAAACATAACAACGTTATAGTACGTATGACAGGGAGTTGTTAGCAATTTTCGCCAGCGTTAAATATTTCCAACACCAACCAGAAGGTCGCACGTTTTGTATATACACGGATCATAAACCCCTGATCTTTGCCTTTAAACAAAAACCGGAAAATGCATCACCAAGACAAATGAGACAATTGGATTTTATAGGTCAATTTAGTACGAACATCCGCCACGTTCTTGGAGAATACAATAAAATAGCAGATTTTTTGTCAAGAATCAACAACATAGAGAAAGTAATCGATTTTGAAGAAATGTCTAAAGCACAAAAGAACGACGTGGAACTTAAAAACCTCTTGAAGGAAAAGGAGACAAAGAATTCAGTCAACTTGAAACTGTGTACCATTCCTAGTTCTTCAACACAATTGTGTTGCGATATATCCGGTCTTCGGACCATTCGTACCAAACAAATTTCGACAACAGATTATTAAACAGTTACACCAATTGGCTCATCCCGGACGATTAGCAACAAAAAAATTTGTTTGTCAAAGATACTTCTGGCCCGGCATTAAAAAAGACTGCATCCAATTTGTGAAATCGTGTCAACAGTGTCAGAAGAACAAAATTCAACCACACAACAAGGCACCACTGGCGATGTATTCAACACCTAGTCAACGATTCGAGCACATTAATATCGACATCGTAGGCCCACTACCGCCATCTGACGGTTACAAATATTGCTTAACAATGATCGACCGGTTTTCGCGATGGCCGGCAGCGATCCCAATGGAAGATATGACGGCAGAATCAGTAGCTAAAGCATTAATCGAAGGATGGATCCAATTCTTAGGAGTTCCACTAAGGATCACAACAGACTTAGGAAGGCAATTCGAGTCCAATCTCTTCCATGAGCTAAATTGCTTATTGGGTATAATACCCCGGCTTCACCGGCCTCAGATTAATCAAGTTCATTTCAATCGGCATAAGTGGCTTCACCGGCTGGCATGTTCAGTAGGTGTTTGAAATTGTTGTTGCTTTTTCGCCAGAAATTAGAAATGCAAAAGCTCACTGTAATTATTCCAATTTTTTACTCTCTTTTGAGCGAGCTTTTACTTGGAAACTCAATTTCATGTTCTGTAGGCCCAAAGCAGGCATTTTTTCCTGACTTTAAAATGTGAAAAATGTATGGGAAATCAGGAAATTTTAAAGTACAGTAGACTAATTTGCTCGAACTTACGAAAATTTGGCGGTGAAGCCGGGGTATAAAACACCTCAGGACCACACCTTTTCACCCGCAGGCCAACGGCATTATTGAAAGGTGGCATAGAACGTTAAAGGCGGCCATCAAGTGTCAAGGCGATCAAAATTGGTGATCGGCACTACCCATGATTTTGCTGGGATTAAGAGCGATTCCGAAAACAGATTTAGATGCATCACCCGCGGAATTAGTTTATGGATCAACACTAAAGTTACCCGGCGAATTTTTTTCACCCAGCAGATCAAACTATTCGGATTGTGAATTTGTTAAAGAACTTCTTCGACTGATGGCACAAATTAAACCAATCGAGTTGTCCAATCATTCCAAAGGAAAAGTCTTTATTCAAAAAGAATTAAGAAATAGTTCGTATGTATTTATCAGGAATGATGCTGTGAGAACACCGTTACAAAGCCCGTACGACGGTCCATACAAAGTGATCGAACGCTTCCCGAAGTACTACGTAATCAACGTGAATAATCGACACACCAAAATTTCTATTGATAGACTAAAGGCGGCATTCGGAATTGCAGAACCTGAAAGCGAAACAGCAAGCGATACGACGACGGTTACAACATAACCATCACCAGCCAAGACAGACTCAACCACACATCGAGAATCAGGAAACAATTTACAATCACTTTTAAGCGAACTAGCGAATACGTAAAATCTTTGAAGAAAGAATATGGAAAGGACCCCGCACAAATTATATGGAAACGTGCTTTCGGTCAAATTGGCTGGAATTTTACTATGTTGTAGCCGACATCGTCCTGATCAAAAGTGTTCATGGGCACGAAACCCAAAAATTAGATCTTTTGGGGTTTTCAGGTACTTTTAGGATTTACCTCTCTTTTGCCTCCCACGGCCCCAAAACAAGTCGTAGGAGGCTCCAAGACTCCTCAATATTTTCGTAATGGTACCTACTATTAGTAAAAAATACTATAAAAATCCCCCCTTGCCACTAATGGGAACAGGGGCGGTCCGTATGGCTGCAACAGGTAAAATGCACTTATGCACTTTATACTTTTACCTCCCACGGCCCCAAAAAAAATCGTAGGAAGCTCGGAGACCCCGGAAAATCTTCGTAATTAATCGTACAGTTACACAAAAATAATATAAAAATCAGCATTTCCCTCTAAGGGGGTCAAAAAGGGTCCTAAAAGTTTGCCCCCTCCCATATGTACCCTACGCACGCCACCCATGTCTAAATTATAAAACTAGTTAATTACCTTGTAATAATTCATAATCAATCAAAAAAAAAGTCATTGCACCTCACCTGGGGCTCTAATTACATCGATTTGTAGGTGCATCAAAAAATTCTCAATTCCAAGCTTTAAAAAGTTACTGATTACATTTTGAGATCTTCCCAATTCAGTTGCAATTTGACATTGTTTAAATTCAGCTTTCTGAAAATCTAAAATTCTCTGCTTCTCTACTTTACTCAAAACTTTTCCACGTGGCATTGTTTATTGGTTTTAATCAATTAATAAAAATGAAATAAAACTACTGTTACAAATAACGCACAACTAATTTTTTGGGGCCGTGGGAAGTAAAAGTATAAAGTGCATGAGTTGCAGCCATACGGACCGCCCCCTAGCCCCCTTAGAGGCAAGGGGGGATTTTTCTGGTATTTTTTACTAATAGTAGGTACCGGTACGAAAATATTGAGGGGTCTTGGAGCCTCCTACGACTTGTTTTGGGGCCGTGGGAGGCGAAAGAGAGGTAAATCCTAAAAGTACCTGAAAAACCCAAAAGATCTAATTTTTGGGTTTCGTGCCCATGAACACTTTTGATCAGGACGATGTCAGCTACAACATAGCAAAATTCCAGCCAATTTGACCGAAAGCACGTTTCCATATAATTTGTGCAGGGTCCTTTGATGAAGCATTATTTGCCGAATACTTCCAAGACAAATTATGTTTAGCGAATGGATTAAAATACGAAGATGAGGAAATCATCGAAGCTTTGATAGATGGGTTTAAAGATAAAAGATTGGAAGACCAAGCAAAAATCATGAACTTTACAAAAACCAACGATTTATTAAAAGCATTTGCTTCAATTTCAAAGGTAAAACCTAACGTCAATAGAGTAAATACATCAAAGCAAAAAGTGAATCATAACACTTACAACAATATTACAAATGATAAAAGATGTTTTAATTGCGGTTTACGTGGACACATCACTAATGAATGCAGAAGACCTAAGAGGAAACCTGGCTCATGTTATAGGTGTGGCAGTGAGGATCACATAATTTCTAACTGTCCCAATCATAGCAGACAAGATCATCGACCAACGATGTCATCAGCAGCAATCAACACAATAGAAATGGAAGATGATTCGACTGAGTTTATACGAAAGGTAGGTGTCTACCTACGTAACAATTCCAACACTCTTATTGAACATTATTTAGATTCTACAATAGATAGTTGTAGTCCAATATCGTTAATAAAAGAAAAATTTGTTCGGGATTATGAAAACGCAACAGATAATAGACTATTTTCAGGCATAAATAAATCAAAACTTGAAATCTTAGGCCAAACATATTTATATATTAATATTTTTAATAGAGTGAGATTATTTAAATTTGTTGAAGTTCACGATGATACAATGAACAGTGACATTATTATTGGTAGAGATATTTTGATGTTGATAATAGTGTTAGAAAAGGAAGAATATTTTACATCAAAACCCCGTAGATTGTCTTATGGCGAAAGAGATGAACTGTCAAAAATTTTGAATGAGTTAATTGAAAAAAACATAATCAGACATAGTAATTCTCCATTTTGTTCTCCAATAGTGCTTGTTAGAAAGAAAAATAATACGGGCTACAGATTATGCGTTGATTTTAGAAAGTTAAACGGAATAACTTTACGAGATAATTACCCTCTTCCAGTAATCGAAGATATAATTGATAAATTATCTAATAAATGTTTCTATACACTCATTGCCTTAAAGTCCGGTTTTCACCATGTGTTTATGGCTGAGGAGTCTATAAAATCGCTCATTTGCTGCAATAATGACATAATCCCAAAACCTTGAATTTTGAGATGAATGCATGAAACTACACAACATTTATAGCTCTTTCTACTACAAAAATGTCATATCTCAGCCTTGCCTACTCACTCAGAGATGGCAGTTGTGTCACTATAGTATGGCAGTACTTCATTAATTTCGTTTGTATAAATAACGTATCAGCTTAGTTATGACACAGTTTTTATGATGGAAATATCTAGTCTCCCTCGAGTAGATTGTCATATTTATTATAAGTGTAGCAAAGGCAAGTAAGTGAGGTAAGTTTTGTCGTTTTTGTTTTCGTTAAGATTGAATTATTTGTACTTATGACTTTCTTGAAGAAATTGTTTGCCACGCTCACTTTGCAAATAATTCAAAATGAGACGATATTGCAGAAAGATATTTTTTTAATAATTGTATTATTTTTAGTTATGACATTCTTACAAAAAATAATTTCGTTAGTTCCAACTTTTTACATTTTTATATTTGTTTTTGTGTCACTATTTTCTAAAAAATAGGTTTTACATTATAAACTTAGCTTTCATTATTCGAACTTATGTCGATATTGTTGCAATTTATTTTTATTTTTTTAATTTAAATTAAACAATTATCTTAATTTATAGTTGGCACATGGCGTTTAGGGGGAAACTAATGGTTGAATTAGCAAAAGATAAGTACAGAGAAGAACAAAAACTAAACTATGATGGTGGGTATAAAAGTAGAGTAGAGTTTTGTAATTACCATTGAATTGATAAATCCCCACTAAATTAGCATTTAATTAATTTCCATATTTTTTGTAAATATAGAAAACGAAACTACAACTGCAGCAACAGCAAGCTATTTAGCTGATAGTAGTAACAATGTTGCAATTAGTTCTCTTTCGTCATCAAATTCTGGTTCTTCATCCTCCAACGAGTCATTCTCTGAAGACTGTGATGACTCATTTAACCTATGAGCAGACTAAACTTTCCGAAAGCGATAGCAGCGACGGTATGTCAGCAACTGACTGTCGTAATTGTAATAATGATAAAGTTAATACTCCTACCACATCTGCATTAGAATCTGCAATTAGTGCATCATGTTCAAATAATTCTATGATATGAACGAGTCCACTTAAGACAGCAAGAAAATGTAAAAGGAATGAAAGCGCTTGGAAAAGAAATATATTAAAAACTTTAAAAAATACCGGAAAGGCCTATGCATCTCATACGGCAGGTAAAAGATAAAAAAGAGAGATGAAATCTGCATGTGGTGAAACCTGTAAATTTAGATGTTCAGCGAATATCTTCGAAGAAGAGAGAAGAAAGTTATTTACAATGTTCTGGGAACTAGGAGATTTAGAAAAACAAAGGCAATTTATTTCAATTAGTATGGAGACCATCCAACCAAAATATCGTAACATTCGTATTGGTGGTACCAGGAAGGAAAGGCAAAATAATAATGCTTTTATCTTCCGTATTGATGATAAAAAATAAGAGTGTGCAAGCTCTTTTTCAAAAATACCTTAGATATTAATGACCGTCCCATTCGCACTGTATTGGAAAAACGAAATAAAGTAGCAAACACAATTGCAGAAAGTGATCAGCGAGGTAGACATGGAAAGCATAACAAAGTAGATGAAAGCATTAAAGAAAATATAAGAGAGCATACGTACAATAGGTACCTAAAATTGAAAGTTATTATACTAGAGCTAACATTTCAAAACACTTTATTGATGGAAGTAAATCGATTGCAGGCATACACAGAGATTATGTTGATATTTGTAAAGCCAAAAATATTCCATTTGGAAATTACACTCTTTTATAAAATTTTTGTCGAAGAGTTTAATATATCTTTTTTCCAGCCAAAAAAGGACTTATGCAATACATGCACTGCTTATAATAATGCAGAAGGTGAAGAAAAAGAAAAAGCAGAAGATAAAGAACATTTAATTGAAAAGGAATTAGCAAGGAAAGAAAAAATACAGATAAACATGCATCTAATGCAATTATGGCCGTATATGATTTGCCAGCTGTCATGCAATTACCAAAAGGAGATTTGTCCATATTTTATTACAAATCCAAGCTAAAAGTTTTCAATTTCACTATTTACGACTTGAAAAATAATAGATGTAATTGTTACGTATGGGATGAATCTAAGGGTCACAGAGGTGTAAATGAATTGGGAACTTGTGTACTAAAATATTTAACTGAAATATCAAAGAATAATAAAGAAGAAACGGAGATTATACATATTTTATTCTGACAATTGTGCTGGTCAACAAAAAATAAATTTATGATTTCATTATATTTATACGCTGTACGTCAATTAAACATAAGAACAATTACATATATGTAAATATTTAATATCGGGACATACACAGAACGAAGGAGATTTTGCACACACTTTGATTGAAAGGCAGATAAAACGACAATTAAAAAGTGGTCCTATATACACTCCAGACGCTTTTGTATCGATGATTCGCATTGCAAGAAAGACTGGTCAACCCTTTCACGTGCAAGAATTATGCGCTGAAGATTTTTATGATTTGAAAAATCTATCTACTCAAATGGGAACTAATATTACTGTTAATTGCCAAAATGAACCAGCAAAAATTTCAGAGATGAAAATTTTAAAAGTTCATAAGCAATTTCCTAAATCAGTATTTTATAAAAATTCGTATACAGACGAAAACTTTAAAGAGGCTATTATTATAAAAAAGAAAAAGGATGTAAACTTTGTATTGCAACCAGCCTTCGCAACAAAGCCAGGACTTGCAGAGAGGAAAAAAGTGATTTACTCCATTTAGTTAATAAAAATTTTATACCAAAAGTTTATAAACGCTTTTATGAAAATTTGTAAGACTAAAATCATTGTTTTTTAAAAGTATGAAAGTGTGAAGTATTTTATGTTTTAAGAAGAAGGCATTTTTTTGTATTTTTGATCTCATTAATTTTGTTCTTTTTATAGATGTTGAATTAAATAAAGTTTATTTTTTTGATAAAATATTACAACACTGTCTCATTTTTAATTAATTTCGAAAAATCAAACTTAATTGAAAATTATTTTTGATAAAAACGTCATATTTTCAAATAAATCTAAACTTCAAAAAAATCTTTCCATCCACCTTATTGAATACAAAAACACACCCATTAACTGTTCTCGGTAATAGTTACCTAATATTCAATATACAGCATTTACACCTAGAAGTACCCCTTTCTAAAGTATTAACTTACTTACATGATTATGTAATAAAAAATATGTGATTTTACTATAACAAAACTTCAAATTAACTTCCTGAAAAATAATGATTTTTGCATTATGCCACTATTGCAGCAAATTAGCGAAATATACGAGTTTTGTTACATCATTAGGTCAATACGAATATCAGAAAATGCCTTTCGGTCTAAAAAATGCACCAGGTGTTTTTCAAAGGTATGTAGAAACTATATTCAAGGATCTAATTGCTCAAAATAAAGTGGTCATTTATATTGACGATATATTGATCATGAGTAAGTACAGTTGAGGAACATAAACAAACTTTTAAACTAGTTCTCAAAACCTTGTCTGAAAATAAATTAGAGATGAATTTGAGTAAATGCAAGTTCTTTTATACGGATATAGAATTCTTAGGGTACAAAATTAATTATGAAGGAGTTAGGCCCAGCTCAAATAATATTAAAGCAATTATTGACTACCCGATTCCGAAGAATTTGAGGGAATTACAAAGATTTATAGGAATGTGCTCATACTTTCGGAAATTTATTGTAGACTTTGTCCATTTGACTAAACCACTTCAAGATATGTTAAAGAAAGGAACGGAGTTTAAATTCGGTAGGGAACAGTTATTAGCTTTCGAAAACTTGAAAAACAAATTACTAGAGAGACCAGTTCTGTCCATATTTTCACCTAATGCTCATACTGAATTGCATTGTGATGGTAGTGCCGTTGGCTTCGGTGCTATACTATTACAGCGTAAGGAGGATAAAAAATTACATCCTATATTTTTCTTCTCGAAAAGAACATCAGAACAGGAGAGTAGATATCACTCTTATGAGCTAGAGACACTGGCAATAGTACATGCGTTACGTAGATTTAGAATTTATCTTTTAGGAAGGAAATTTAAAATAGTTACTGACTGTAATGCATTGGCCTTGACATTAAAGAAACAAATCATTAATCCACGAATTAGTAGATGGGTATTAGAGATGTCTGAATATGATTATGAGATTGAACTTAGACCAGGTAATCGAATGCAGCATGTCGACGCGTTAAGTAGGTCATTACCTGTTCTAATATTGGAAGAAAATACATTTGAACAAAATCTCGCAATTTGTCAAAACACCGATCCAACACTTAATAAATTACGATCTAAACTTGAAAAAGCGGAATACAAGTTTTTCGAGTTACGAAACGGACTGATATATAGAAAAAACGATAAAGGTAGGATTAGGTTTTATGTGCCAGAAAGTATGGAAAAACAGGTTTTAAAAGTTTGTCATGATGATTACGGTCATTTTGGTAAGGACAAAACTATAGATATTATAAAACAAACATATTGGTTCCCTGAAATGACAAGAAAAGTAAAGGAATATATACTGATATGTCCTGAATGTACTTCATTTAATATACCCACTGGAAAGTTGGAAGGATTTTTGCATCCCATCCCTAAGGGTGACAAACCGTTCGAGTGTGTTCACATAGATTTTTTCGGGCCATTAGAACCAACTAGATCCAAAAAGAAATTCATTCTAGTCATAATAGATGCGTTTAGTAAATTTATCAAACTCTATGCCACTAAAACACAAACTACAGAAGAAACCATTAAATGCTTAGATTACTATTTCAGTTATTATAGTCTTCCAGCTAGGTTAGTGAGCGATAGAGGTACATGTTTCACATCTTCGAAATTTTCTCAATATATGAGGAGTCATACATTGGTAGCTAGCGGATGTCCAAGAGCCAATGGACAAGTGGAAAGGGTTAATAGAATTATTCGTCCATTGATATCCAAATTGCTTAACTTTGAAAAGAATATTCATTAGGATGATACATTGGTTAGAGTAGAACATGCGATCAATAATTTAGTTCATAAAAGTACGAAAGAAACTCCTAGTAGATTACTTTTTGGTGTAAACCAACGAGGGGAAGTCAACGATAACATTAAAGAATATCTGGAAAGCTTCGTTTATGAGGATGATAGTAACGACTTAGAAGAAATAAGAGCCAAAGCAGCAAAAAATATTAAACGAGCTCAGGAGCAAAATGTAGAATATTTTAATCGGAAAAGAAAATCTCCACTCGAGTATAAACAAGGAGATTTAGTAATGATTAGTAATGTTGATACAACCCCAGCGGTTAATAAAAATTTATTCCACGATATAGAGGGCCATATGTAGTTCAGAAAGTTTTGGACAGAGATCGATATTTGCTAAAAGACGTCGAAGGTTTTCAAATTACGCAAAGACCCTTTGAAGGTATTTTTGATGTTTCTCGTATGAAACCATGGTTCTACACTATATTTTACTAAAAATTTAAGAAGAATTATAATTACTAGTTGGGATCCCCGTTACCGAAATTCGGTCACAAAAACAATAGATATATAAAATTCACGATTTGTTCGAATTTAAATTCAATTTAAATATTTTTATTTAAAACAAAAAATATTCGCAATGGCGAATTTTTAATTACTATGAAACATTTCCATTGTCGCTCCAGAGCATCTAAAATTTCCCAGGATTTTTTTAATCGCATCCATGACGTCTTGCTTGGCTATATGGTAAAATGATAAATGCCATTTACAGATTTGATAAATTACACTCAGAGCTAATCATTGCAAAGGGGGCGAATATTTGCAAAAAAATTTTAGAACGATTTTTAATACCACTTTCATTCGAAGTTAATCCCTCAAAAAAATTATTGAAAAAGTAATTTTGAGAAAGTGGAGGTAGATTAACTTTGCCTTTATGACAACACAAAGAAAATGCCTCAGTATTACGTAAAGTTACTTCAATCAGAAAATGTTGGCACGACAAAAATGACAACTCATATTAAAAGAACCACCAAAATTAACCGGAATAACATTCAAATCACATTTAAAAGAATCAGTCAAAATTTCTAAAGGTGCAACACCATCAACAGACATTTAATTATGAAATGCATCAACATTCATTTCATTCACACCACTATTCAATTCATTATTTACAACATTCATTTCATTAGCACTACGTAAATTTCTTACGCGATTTGTAGTATTTTCGCGAAGCGATCTAAAATCGACATTCGAGAGCCCCCGTTGTCTTGGCATTTCGAAAAGAAAACGCGAAAAAAACGTAAGTACTCACCGATAAATTGCACTCAAAATTCGCAGTTAACTGTTTGGAATTTCTAAAGGCATTCGCCAAAAAACGAACGGCCGGCAGCCCCTTACACAATACAACTCAATAATACTATACACAAAAGAGTATAAAAAAATGCACGCACAAAGTGACCGAATTTTTTTAAGTCAGTTATGCCGCCAAAAATCCACACAAACGCTTGATTTTCTCTGTTTATTATTCGCTTCACTGAAACGACATTTGTGTCAATCGTAGGCTACTCAACTCTACGTTGATGCTCACAAAAAATTCAAATTTTCCAACGGCTTTTTAAAATTCGAAAAATTAAAATCGTTATAACTTTTTTATTCGTAAATCGATTTCGTTGAAACTCCTTATTACAAAACTATGGCATAAAAAGAACATTTTCTGAAAATTTAAACGAAATCGGTCCACGAACAAAAAAGCCTTAGCGTGTACAAACTTTTTGTTTGCCTATTAATATATAAGATTTTGTTTTGATTTCATGTTGTTTGTTAACAAGAAAAAGAAGTTTTGATAAAAATTTGAAGCTTAAGTTAAGTTACTTAATTATTTTTGATCCTGTAAGAGGTAATGAATTGAATTTCAATTATGTTATTATAATGTATTGTGACTTTATTATGTTAATTTCCTGTAAAATGGCTAAAAAGAGAAAGCAACTCAGATTTGTCTTAAATGTTTAACTAGACTGGCTAAATAATCGTAAACTTAAAAAATAAAATAGAAACTGTAAGGTAGACTTATATGGACTTTGTATGAAGAAATTGAGGGCTTAGTTAGAGAATTACGAGGAATTACCATTATGGAAATTATGAATTTTATGTACCTACTATTTATGGGAAATATGATAATTATGTACTATTATGTCCAAATTCCAAATTATGTCTAATTAGCAACTTATAATAAAGTTATGAACAATAATTAAATTGTATCCAAAAGGAACAAAATAATGTTATGATAATTTTAAGAGAAATTGTTAGAGCAAGAATTTAATGTCATGTTAGATTCGAGGCCGAATCAATTGCAGGATGGCCGAACTGTAAGGAGATTCAAAGTTTAATTAGGTAATGTTGTACGGAAAAACAAAGTCTGTATGGCGTTGCTGAAAAAGAAGAAGAGGACAAGGAGAAGTTAGCGAGAAGTGAAATTACTGAAGTTAGCAAAGCAAATATATGATATGAAAATAACTTTTGACGTGACAACGTCTATTAAAACGATGAACGCCGGCTTCATGCACGAAAAATGATGACTCATTGTCCCGTTATGTCCCGTAGTAATTTTAAAAATTTGATTGTAGTAATCTTAAAAATTTGATTAAAATTGTCAATATTTAATTAGATTAAATTTGTCAAATTGTCAACAATAAGCAAAGCAAGCCAAACACTCTGTCTCCTAACTGGGTGCCGGTGTATAAGAAAATAGTGAACATTACACTGACGAAAACTGTGAAATGCAAATGAAAACAGTTTGCTTGCGTTCCTGCTTGTGCTATTACCATTCACAAGTCGCAAGGTGGGGCGTTTACTGTTATTAATTATAAATACTCCTCGGAGCAAACACAACAGTTGGTGTACGTGGCGCTGAGTCGGGTAACGAATATAGACGGCTTGCACATCATCACGGAAAAAGATGCGCCTTTTATCTTCAAACACGGACGGGATGGGAACGACTCACAGACTACGCGAGATGTCCGTAACGAATATATTCGTCTCCGTGGACACGCCCTTCAAGCAATCTTCGAAAGCATTGAAATTTTGTGATGACGGTAACAACGCTGGGCAAACTGTAATGACAAACCTTAATGTTCAGAGTTTGTCTGCGCACTTCGCCGATATTGAAACTGATCCCGTGATACCAAGATCGGATTATTTGGTATTGACTGAAACGTGGATGCGTGACAATTTTGATCCAGTTCCAATCAATAATTATGAATGTATAACCAGGCAGAATAATCGATCGGATTCTGATACAAACGCAGCTGGTGGCAATCTATCGAAAATTAACATCAACATCCACGGCCAAAGTTCTCCACTTTGAATTGTCGGACACAACTCGTCTCATCAGAAACACAGGCGAGGTCTGCTTGGCTGAAATTACAAGCTTCACTGCTGATACAACGTTTAAAATTGTACTTGGCGCAGTATATATTCATCCTGGAGCAAGTGTCTCAAACATTAGTGTATTGCTGCACCAACCACTCTTTCCGTACGTGCATAACAGGCAGTATGTGCATCCGATCATGCAAGTTGATACCAATGTACCAATTCTTCTTTGTGGCGACTTCAACACAAACGTGAAAAATGATTATATATTCCTCAAATTCATGAAGGATATGTACAATCTCGAATGCACATCAGATGTTACTAAGTCAACAACGCTGAGAGGAACAACCCTCGATTTGACTTTTTCAAGGCACATTACACTTGAAACACTCCCATTCATTTCATACTTTTCCTATCATCGACCTATCCTTAACAGAATAACACAGATTGCAAGAAGTTAAATATCAGACATGTATAAAAGCTGTAAATGAATTTGTTACTGCACATTGTTACTTGTAAATAATCTGTTCATTAAAGTAATAAACATATTTGAATTCATTAGTGCAAATAAAAGCTAATTTATCAATCAAAATGAATATTTCATTTCACTCCTTTTTGTATCCATACAAAATAATGATAATTTAATATAAATGATTCAATTTTATTCATAAAAGTATGCAATCATTTTATCAATGTTTCTTCATGACGTTGTCACGTTAAACTATCGTCCGTAAACCTTCTTTACAGACAACAATTTTTTTTTTCTTTTTTTTTGGAGGTGGTCGATCTTGATTAGTGAAGTAGGAAAGAAGTTTGTATGAAGTTAAAACGTTTGTATTGAATTTTTAATAAAATGTAAAATTAGAATTGCCGTCTTTTAATCCAGAAAACCCTGGCGAGCTCCAAAAAAATCCTACATTTATTCTTTCTTTTCCTTAATAAAGCACAAAGTTAAGAAAAGTGAACACGAGTAAGGGCAGGCACGTGGCAGCTCTGAGGGTTGAGGCCATTCGGGGCTCCCCATCAAGCCTTAGCAGACTCTCTGCATGGAAGAAAAACAAAAATGAGGCTAACCGAAGGGATAGACTCTTTAAAAATTTACATTGGTGGTTAACAAAATTTCAAAAACCCATGGGAGCAACATTGAGGTTGTGGAACCAGCTAGCTGTTCCTACGCGGAGGGCAATAGTCCAATAACGCATGGTGTAATCATCGACAAAGCAAATCTAGATGAAGACAGCGAGACACTGAAGTTAAAGTTCCTGATCTACTAACTTTATTTTATTTCTAATAGTAGAGCTAGCAATAATAATAAATATATTGATAATGTATAACTAAAAGTAACAGTATTGAAAAATTAAATATGAATAATAAGTTTAAACATCGTGGCGAAGTGTAACGGTCGGCGGTAAAACCGAAGTGAATTGAACCTCTTAATCTAATCTTCAATCACATTTTAAACGGCATTATAATTCATCCACTCGAATAAAAATTTAATCAACCCCTTTTTATTTCCGCGCAATATCCATTCAAGAATATAATAATCCAAAAAAGAACAATAATAATAAAAAAATTCCGTTCTTACTCAGCCCAAAAGAAAATCTTCTCGCAACAAAACTTTCGGGAAAAAAACTTCCTTTTGCCTAAATTGCGCACGCCTATGCCCTAATAATCAGCCCTTTGTTAAATCTTCCACCCACACATGGGCATCGGTCCAGAAAATTCTATCGGGTAGCGGCGCAGCCAATTCAGGCCCTTTGCGCAATAATAATCGCATGACGCCGAGGCACACTTATAAAAACTGTATGTAGCCTGCACGTAGGTATAGGGACACATACGCAAATACTCGATGATGCGAACGCAGAAATTCTTCTAGCGCTATCACCCCGCCCCCAAAAAAGACACGCTAACCTTATAAGGAGACGAATTGATAGAAACGAGTCGGTAGTCAGGAGTTTGAAGCCAGGAACCGGCGAGGACAGTCCAAAAAGATAAGTACGCGAGCGGATTTTTTTTTGACAAGGGACGCTTTCCTCCTCAACGGAAAAGTTAAATTATAGTCCTTTTGGTTAAAAAAAATAATAAAAAGAATGTCGCGAATAAAGTTCTTTTTCGAAAAATTATTTAGCAGTTCTGCTCTAGTGAGTGCTGAGAATATTGACCTGTCGCGATGAGTTGTTAGTGAGAGTTTTTTTTAGCAATTGAAAGTTGCAAAATGCCGCATATAGAGTTTTGTTAAAAACATGAAATTTTCTTTTTCTCTTCGTCTCGCGATTTTTATTGAATACTAATGCGGTGGAAAAGGATAAAAAAGAAAGTAATATACAGCCATAAAAAAAATGGTAGTGAAAAATTTTTTTCCTGTTTTTGAACAAGTTTCTTCCATACCTCATTGTGATGGCGTCTTCGGAAAACGTTTATGGACGCTTATTTTGAATTGTATGCGTTAATCTCCAAGCAATCTTTAAACTAAGTGCAGTAAAATCATTTTTTTTAAATTCTCGATAGATAAAGTGAAAATAAAATAAAAGCGTTTTTGGGACTGTACTCGTTATCATTACCTAAAATAATAGATAGAGAAAAAAATAGATCCTAGAAGAAAAGTAATAAAGAAACGGCAGTGAGTAGTGGAGCTCTGAGAAAGGCTTTTTTACAACAAGGACGAAGTATTGAACCACCTTTTTGATCCCTTTATTAACCACACTGGTAAATAAGGTAACTTGCATGTACCTTTTTTTTTTCTTTTGCTTAAAAAAAACTAACTAAAAGTCAATATTTTAAAAAGAAAACAAAGAAAATAGAAAACAATTATAGTGAAATAAAGTTAAAGAGGACCAAAATAAATCAAATTTAATTTTGTTATTCAATTATAAGTTTATACATATATGTATATATTAAAAACAAAAAAAAAGAAAAGAAAAGATAAGAATATGATATATTTAAAGAAACTTTTTTATTAATCAACCTGAAGAAAGATGGAAATTATGTTTACCTTATGTAATAGAATAGTAAGAATGTGTAACGGTCGGCAATGTCCGAAGGCGCGAGTTAAATAAATCTCCCACGAAAATAAATTAAATCATAAATTGCCATTGCTAAGCAATAACCTGAAAAATAATTCCGTTTTAAGAATCCTCCTATCCATACACCTTTTTGGCCCATTTATTTCCCCTTTTTGGCTTATCTTTCTTTAAAAAACTAATTATCCACCAATTCGTTGCCCACGCAACACTTTCCACACGGACGCCTCGATCAGGTCATATCCCTTGACCAATGGGAGCACGGCATCTGGCTATTTTCCAGAAAAGACGCGCTCCACTTAGGTTGATTGGTATGCGTGAGCAATTCAGTCCTTCATTCCATTATGATTATTCTTGATTCTCCCTTTTGGGCAACCAAAAGTTAGACCAAAGAAGTCAATGGAGATGGAAAGATTGCTCGGTATAACCGCGGTTTTTGTGCGAGACCCTGTGGTCGGGGGGGAGGGAACAAAAAGTTTTGGACGACATGCGTGGCTTCTTCGCAGTCGGGAATCAGATTTTGATCGAAACAGTCGTCGCTCGTGAGGGATACCGTAAAAAAGAAAAACTGCGATTGGTCTTTTTTTTAGTTTTTTTGTGGTACTGGTGGCTGCGGCGTTTAGGCGTGGTTCCTTAAGGTTCGTGTTGAACAAGTTCTTCTCTGTTGCTTCAATCCCGTAACAATGGTGGAATAGCTCACGCAAGAAAGATATGTGTTTTTAGATACTATAAGTCGATCCGAGGACCTTGAAAAAGAAAGAAAGAAAAAATACGGAAAATTCGGGAGTACCATAAGGAGCGTTGCGAAAAATCGGAAAAACCATAATGAGTGCAAATATACCTGAGATTTTTGTTTTGTATTAGTGTCAAAGAAGAAAAATTTGTGTACTGATAACTGCTGGAATTGAAAAATAGAATTTTTGTTTTTTTGATTAACTTAAAGAAAAAAAAAAGTTGAAAAAAAATATGTAAACGACCAAAAGTTTGTAATATATATATATATATACGAAGTAAGCAAGAAGGAGAGAAAACGGAAGAAAAGGGAAGAGGAAATCAGAAAAAAGAAGAAAGAAAAATAAAACCTGACAAGTAAGATTGTATTGTGTAGATAAGTAATAATTTATTGTAGTTACAATTACAAAACAATTTTTTTTGTGACGACCATATTGGCGCCTTGTGCGATCTATTAGCATGTACTGTAGTTTTTTTTTATTAAACATTAAGATTTTATTCACACCTTAAGTCACATGTATGAAGGAGCAAATAAGTGCCTGAAAAGAAAACAAAGAAAAACAAAATAAAAGAAAGATGTAACTTGAATAAAATTTCCTATATAAAAGTAACAATTAAAATAAAAACCAAACCATTTTAAAGTGAATATTAGAACATTCATTTGAGCATAAGTAGATATAAATAAATTTCTCGTTGAAGTCAAAATTTAAAAAAAAAAAGAAATTAATAAAGGAAAGAAACTTCATTCGTAATAAAATTAAAATAAAAAAAAAACATTTAATTTGATTGAAATTTGTTATTGGTTTGATAAATTCGCATTATTTTTTTTAATCATACCCACGCGATCTAAATCGATTCAGAATGGGACCAATGCAAGGTCCTATGGAAGCACACATAAGAAAACAATAGGGTTGCGCAGTCCTCGCTCTCTGAGCCATAGCTAGACCTAAGTTTTTTCTGTAATCCTTATTGTAGCATTGTAATAAGTACGGAATACTGTTAATTCAGAAATGATATTATTACCAAGAGAAATGAAAAAGGAAGAAAAACATTTTCTATTAAACTGATTGTAAACCAAAAAGGAAAATTCTTTTTTTCATTGACAAAATACTATAAACAAGAAGAAAAATTTTTGAAATAACTTAACAGATTTACCAGGTTATTTGTCACTGTAAATGGGAATGGTATGGTAGTTTCTTTTTCTACCTGACCATGTGAGCCGTATAGGGAAGACGGGCGTGGTGACCGGCGGGGAGGCTGTGGGCCTCACGCAACATGCAAGTACCAGTATTATATAGATTTTCATTTTCAGAACTTCACCCCTGACCGTAACCGTCGCATGGCTGCGACCTGATAGACACCGATCCCACAACCTCTCTCTCTCGATGGCCCTGGACGGGTCCGCGCGTCGACCCTTTTGTTATTTTTTTTGGTGTTATTCTGTTTATATTTCGGCACGAGAGTTTTTTTGAAGGTTTCTCTTCCAATCTGTCACTTGCTTCGTCTTCAAGCACTACGAAACCCCCCCCCCATCCGGCGAGCTAGTCCGCACATCGCCAGTCGTGCCAGCACCTAAAGTGCAATGAAGGCAAGTGATCTTTTTCTCTTCGGCGAATCCTCCCATCCGGACCATCCGTCCAGCCACCCTTGACGAGGTCAGAGTCCCCATCCGATATTCTTTTTTGTAATAAGTTTCAAGGCCCTGTGGGGTAGTATTTCCTTTGATCTTCATGCTACTGAAGCACCCACCTCTCCCGACAGATTACAAATGTAAATAAAATATATGTTTTTTTTTAAACAATTCAAAAAAAAAAGAAATTAAAAATTAAAATTAGAGGAAGGTAAATAATAAAATTTGTAACCAAATATAATCTGTTCGATTTATTCTCCACTTTAATATAACAATGAGTGAATAAAATTACCCAAAAATATATAGATATTTACATAGAAAAATAAAATTAATAATAAGAAAATTCGATAACTTGAAAAAGAAGAAACAAAAAAAAACCCTAAAGGCACCACTCAATAATTTAAGTATACTCGTGGGCAGCTGCTTCACCGAGAAAAGAATACAAATTATTAGCACTACTAAGTTTTTCCGTTATTAATTTTATTAAAAGTAAGAATATTGTTTCGTTTTTTTTTGCTATGTAAAAGAAGAAGAAAAATAATAAGGGAAAAGTAAAATAAAAGAAAAAAATAAATGGTTAAAAAAAATTTTTAAACAAATTCTTTTCATTAACTAAAAAATGTACTGAAAAGTAAAAAATAAAAAATATTTTAAAGAAAGCGTGAAATTTCAATTTTAATGAAAAAGTTAATTAAAAGAATGGCGCATTTTTCATCAAAAATTGAAAATATAACTGTAAATCGCGTGAGATTTACAATAACCCTCAATTTTTTGCTTTGTTAATTTCAAATTCTAACAAAATTTTTTATTTTATTTTCTACTTTTTAGTTTATTATATGTATTCCGCCATTTTATGATGGCAATTCTATTAGATTTAAAAGTACGTCACACAGTTTACTGTATTCATTTGATACCCATGTCGTGGGCTCGGTGGAACATAATTGCAAAAACGGCCGCCATCTCGGAACCGTCTTCTTGATTTTTTTACAAAAAGGTCAGATTGCATTTAGTACTTATACATGATGAGTTGAACTCAAGTTGAACCCAAGTCTAACTACATGTAAACGGGAGTCGAGTTGGGTTAAGGTTGATTGAACTCGACTCAGCTCTGCTTCCTGGGTTTAGTTGAAATTATGCATACGGACATGAGTTCAGTATTTGAGTAAGTGAATTTAGTTGGCAGCAGCATGTCTGTGTTTGTTTGTGATTTTTTGTAACGTGTATTGCTTCTTTATTCAGTATCAGTTCAGTATTTGAGTAGTTGAATTTAGTTGGCAGCAGCATGTCTGTGTTTGTTTGTGATTTTTTGTAACGTGTATTGCTTCTTTATTATCAACTCACCCTTAACTCAACTATTCATCTCATCATTCATACACATTAACCACCCGAACTACGAGTGTGTGCAAAATTGAAGTTAGTCTATTATAAGCTTTCCGCAATTTAGTGTTGGCCGCCATTTTGAATTTGGAATGACGCCACATAGCTTATTGTGTTCTACCTGTCATATCCTTTCATTTGATACCCATGTCAGAGGGCCGCGGAGCACAATTTCAAAAATCGGGCGCCATTTTGGAACCGCCATCTTGATAATTTTACAAAATGGCCAGATTGCATTGTCATCCAAACTAAACGTGTATGCAAAATTTCAGCTCTATCCGAAACCGGGAAGTGGGTCAAATTTAACTTCCAAGATTTGGCGACAAACAGTGTAAGTGTTGGCCGCCATTTTGAATTTGGAATGACGCCTCATAGCTTATTGTGTTCTACCTGTCATATCCTTTCATTTGATACCCATGTCAGAGGGCCGCGGAGCACAATTTCAAAAATCGGGCGCCATTTTGGAACCGCCATCTTGATATTTTTACAAAATGGCCAGATTGCATTGTCACCCAAACTAAACGTGTATGCAAAATTTCAGCTCTATCCGAAACCGGGAAGTGGGTCAAATTTAACTTCCAAGATTTGACGACACACAGTGTAAGTTAAAATAAGCGCCATTTTGGAACCGCCATCTTGATATTTTTACAAAATGGCCAGATTGCATTGTCATCCAAACTAAACGTGTATGCAAAATTTCAGCTCTATCCGAAACCGGGAAGTGGGTCAAATTTAACTTCCAAGATTTGACGACAAACAGTGTAAGTTAAATAAAAGAATTTAAAAAGAAAGAAAAATCTAGTTATTTAAATAAAAAGGCTATTTTCGTTCTGGAGAGTTCTCTTTGTTGCTTGTTGTGAGGCTATGCGCCTTATCTTGGAGCCCGATCGAGGGAGTTACATGTTCTCAATTTGTGTCTGGCGCGTGCCAATCATATTTCTTTGTTGTAGCATGTAAATCGATATAGGGGAGACCGGAGCATGGGGACTGGTGGGAGGCTGTGTGCTTGCCCATACGACGTAAGTACTTGTATTAAATAGTCTTTATTTTTCAGATTTCATCTCTGCTCGCGGCCGCCCGCGTGACTGTGCCATGTAGACTCTTTTCCCTCTCGATGGCCCTTGACGGGTCCGTGTGTCGCCCATTTATTTTTTGTGTATTTTTTCTTATTTTTTTTGTTTCGGCACGAAATTTTGAAGTGGTTTCAATCTGTCATTGGTGTCGCCTTCCTGCACTGCGAACCCCCCCCCCCCCATCCAGCGAGCTAGCTCGCACATCGCAAGTCGTGCCCATGTCAAGTGTAGCGGAGGCAATCCAATTCTCTCGGCGATCTTCCTCCATCCGGACCATACGTCCAGCCACCCCCTTTTCGTCATGAGTACCCCTGTTCCATACTTTTTTTGTAATTCGTTTAAGGCCCTAAGTGGGAATATCCTTACTCTCTGGTTCTTCGTGCTACCACTGGAGCACTCACTTCTACCCGACAGATTACAGAAGTAATGTCGGGATGATTCAACATTGCACGAGTGCCGCCTCTGTAGTGGTGATAGCAGACGCTGTAAGTGGGACTGGAGAGTGTGTCATGGGCGTTGTCATTGGCAGTTCATGTCGATCTCTTGATAAGAGTGGAAGCAAAATTATCCAACAATAAGTTTAAATAAATGTTACGAATCAAAGTTTTGTTTTTATTATTATCAAAATAATCCAACAGGTTATGGGCAGCACAATAAGTGAAAAAGTGTGTTTTGTTTTTTTCACTGTGCTCTCTGTACTTCGTGATTAAGTGAAATTTGTGGAGAAAACAAAAGATTTTTTTTTCTTTTCGACACAATAGAAGATAAAATCAGAGTTTTCTAGTCATCACGAAATTTTCTGTGTGATTGAAAACGGATGCAGAAGGTGTCTTTCTCCAATAAGATGGGAAAACATCGAATATTGCTGAGTGTAAGTAGATTTAAATAGATTTTTAGAGTGCACCTGCACACGATGTAGATTTTTTTCGATTAACTGCAGTTAAGAGTGCGAAAACAAAACCGTAGTTTCTCGCCGGGAATAGAGCCGGTCTTTCCTTTTCGTCCATTTTGTTCTGGTATTTTGTAAATTGTTTTCGAATGAAAACCGGTTGTTTTTTTTTGTCGGTATCGGAGAAACATTTGAAAGGAAGGTCGCGCGACACGCGACGACGAGAGTTTTACACATATGTATACATAGGAACTCGGGTGTGCAATGTGTTCTTGCACCGCGCTTGTTTTACATGTTTATATTTTGTGTTTGTGTTAAAAACAAAACTCAGAGCAGAGACGAAATACATGCGATTTATACATACGATAGAAGACCTTTTATGTTTGTATGGTATTTTAAAATTTTAGATGTTGTTGAATTTTCGACTAGAATCGAAAGAAAAGAAGACATAAGACGGGAAAACGAAACCAATATATATATATATATATATGTATGTAAATACACACATATATATATATATATATATATATATATATATATATATATATATATATATATATATATATACAGTGAGCATCAATATAAAGTTAACACAAATTCCCTTTTTTTATTTTGAGCCTTTTAGGGAGCCTCCAGGACCCCCTTAGAGGCAAATGCGAATTTTTAAATTATTTTTTAATTGTAGTAGAGACTGTTACGAAGATTTTAAGGGGTCGTGTAGCCTCCTCCGATTTTTTTTGAGGAGGTAAAAACGTGGATTTTTTAGTGTATTTTTGTTGTTGAGCCTTTTGTGTTAACTTTATATTGATGCTCACTGTCAGTGGTGTTGTCGAGCCGGAACGCTCCGGAACGTCGTTCCGGTACTTCCTTTTTGGACAGGAACGCGTTCCGGAACTAAAGATGATTTCTGACAACGAGAATTGGCTGACGTATTGAAAAAAAAATTAAAAAGAATTGCTGATTTTTTTTCTAATTTTTGACGAATTTTTATATGTATTATCATAGACAAATAAAAGGAAAGATGTTCCATTTCAAATAAAAAAAGTGTGCACTTTCCTGATGAAAGAGCTTTCCTATTGCTGAGAGAGCTGCACTATTAATTGAGAATATCCATTAATAACCATAAAGTATAATTTCCACTTCATATTAAATTTGTTACTATTTTACATCTTGAAATCTTGCAAAACGCAATAATTTTCATCTGAATCTTTACGAAAATTAAACATTTCCCAATCTGATAAATAAACATATATTGCGGAAATGTTTTTTGTAAATCAAAAATTCACACAAAACAAAGGGTTTTACTTACTTTTGCAAAGTAGTAAAAACCGAAAAGTCTGACCTGAAAAAACAAAATTTGTAACTGCCTCTAAATGTGCAATTGATTTTTGTCATTCAAACAAAAATCAAACAGCTGTTTTCTTATTCAAATAGATTCCCGTTCGCGTTCCGGTACGCGTTCCGGTAAAAAAAAATTAGCACAACACCACTGCTCACTGTATATATATATATATATATATATATATATATATATATATATATATATACAATCTCAGACTAATGTACAAGATTCTGAAGAAATAATTGATAATGTAGAAGTTTGTTCGTCTGAGATTGGGAGGGAATGTGACAAGGAACTCGATCAGGAAAACTTTGAGTCAGATGATTTTCATGATTTAAATTTCGATCAAAATACGATTAATAGAAAAACACTAGATTTGAATAGAATAAACCCAGGAGATATGACAAATAACTTATTTGTAGTGTAACGGTCGGCGGTCAGAAAACCAACGCCGGAAAAATCCCTGGCGTAATCCTCGGTCATATTCGCCTCAACGGCATTACTGAATTAACCGTCTGAATAAATCCTATACAACCCCCTCACTTTCGTTCTTTATCCAAAAAATTTCTTTATTCAAAATTTTCGTTTCTCACTCAGCAAAAATCTACTTGCATCGAAATTCTTTCGGATGAATTTTTTTCTTAAATTGCGCACGCCTATGCCCTAATAATTAGCCCGTGGTTAAATCTCCCACCCACACATGGACATCGGTCCAGAAAATTCTATCGGGTAGCGGCGCAACCAATCCAAGCCCTTTGCGCAAGAATAATCGCATGACGCCGAGGCACACATAAACATAATGTATGTAGCCTACACGTATGGATAGGGACACATACGCAAAGTCTTAATGATGCGAGCGCAGGTTTTTTTTTGAGCCATCACCCCGCCCCCCAAAAAGCCACGCTGACCTTATAAGGAAGAAAATTAATAAAAGTTTCCAGGAATTGTCCCTCATGGGTAGCGAAGTATTTCTTGTTGCGAGGCAAGAAAAATCACGTAGTCAGTCGAGTGTATTACTTGGACCGGCGTGGAAGGATTCGAAGATCCCACGGGCTAAAATATTCAAGTAATTGTTTAAAGAATCTAAGAAAAGTTTTTCGTTTTCCTCCTCAAAAAACAAAAAAACGAACGCGAGTGAAAAAAAATTTGTTGTCTGTAAAGAGGGTTTAACGTGACAACGTCATGAAGAAACATTGATAAAATGATTGCATACTTTTATGAATAAAATTGAATCATTTATATTAAATTATCATTATCACTCTCTCTCTCGACGTCGACGTGATAGGACGTGTTTAGTTACAAAGTGCTCAGATCATTTAAAGTTCTTCGTTAGAAATTTTTTTTCGTTGTCTATTTTGTGTTAGAATTTTTATATTTAACTATCTTGCTTTTATGAAATTTTTTAATTATGTTTAATTCTAATTTGATTGCCTAAATCTGGCTTTCTTAAAATTCTTTTTTCTAAAATTTCTTTAAATTTGGTGAAAATGTGCTCAAAATGGTGACCTGAAATTTAATTGGAAATTGGATAAGTTTTTGATAAAATTTCTTTTTCTTTACAAATTTTTTTTTGATTTTTGACAAATTTATATTTTTCAATTCCTTTTAAGTGTTTTTTACTAGTTATGTTTTTTAAATATTTTTATATATATTTATGTTCAATTTATATGAAATTTTTTGTTCCTAGTAAAGTTCACATGTGAGGCCATTAAATAAAATTTTTTACTTTGGTTTTGATATTTGATCAATTGCTTCGTCGACCATTCAATAAGTTTACCGTAATTTTGTTTTAAATTCACCGTTAATTCCAGTAAAATAATGTTAACTATATACCGTTGTTAAATGTGCATTGGAGTTCCTGCGTTTTAAATAATTTTCAATAGTGAAACAAAAAGTACAATTTACAGTTTTATTCTCTTTTATAATATTCTTGTGATTTGATATTCAAATTTGATCCTTATCCTTATATCAATTTTCCCATTAAAGTACTTGCCCACTTCCTTTATCCCTCAACTTAAATTTAAATGAAGCCCTTGAGAATTTGTAAGTATTTTTTTTTCCAAAATTAAGCTATCAATAATTCTGGCCCCAGTTACAAAATTTATATTTTCCTCACATATCTAAATTTCTTTAAATTCTTTACTCATCGTTTATTATCTTACCTTGAACATTCTCTCTCCTTCAATAGTCTTTTCACATACCAACATCAATTTATACACACAACTTAGTCAATTCCATGTACTTTTCTCTACGTTTTAACTTTCATAGGATTTTTAAATTAAAAGTTGGAATTTAACTTTCCGTGAGATAGCACTATCTTCTCAAATCAGGAAGGTTTTATAATCTTGAGTGGAGATAGGAAGAACTTAAGATATTGTAAGGTGCGAAAATTGGAGGATAAAGTAAGGCTTAGGGTATAGGAAACAAAATTTATTTCTTCTGCTGGAATTTTAGAACCTGTAGCCTTCTGGTTAGTAATCCTCCCAGTTGCTTGACATAGGTGCTGACTCTTGGGTTGGTGTGACACAAATTATTCAATTAAATTCCGTTTTTCTACTTTCTTGGGCTTGGTTACACTGTTGGTTTCCTTGAAACTGTTTAAATGGATTCAAGAAAACCCAGTGAAAACAGTGAAAAAAGGAGAAACATATCCTCCACTCAAGGATCAAGAACGTCGGCCAGATTAGGTAGCAAGTCCTCAAATAAAGTAATTGCTCCAAGTCAAATTAAATCGGTTACAGGAGGAAATGTTTCAAATGGAATTAAAAACAGTGATACAAAAAAAGATTCTTCTTTGGAAAATCAACTTTCAGAATCCAACTATTGTGTTTCTACCAAATCCCTAGAGATACAAAACATTGAAATGCCTAAAAATCAACTGGGTGATAATTCTCCAATCTGTTTGCAAAAGATTGACAAAAGTTCTAAAATATCCAGTCTTGAAGAAAGATCAGTTTGTTCAAATGTTGGCTGTGATAGCACAGATCCTGGACCTTTTTTTAGTTTACATCACTTGTGTTGACAATGAAATGTCTATAAACCCTTTGAGAGTGGGAAGCTTATTAAAGTCTTCAGTTGAGGGCATAGATCAGATAATAAAAGTTTCGAAAGACAAATGCAAAATAATTTTCAGTTCAGCACTCAATGCTAATAACTTTGTCAAAAAAAACCCTCTAGATCAAAAATTCAGAGCTTATATTCCACTTGGCTTAATAGCCACTCCAATCCTGATGCATGGAGTTGATATTGATCTAAGTGAAAAGGATCTCCTTCAAGGTCTTAGAGAGGGAAATCCTGACTGGTCTGTGAAAAAAATATTCAGAATTAAGTGGAAAAAAATAATTGATGGAAAACTAGCTTGGATAGATTGGTTTATGTGAGTGGCAGAAAGATTCCTGATAAACTAAAACTACACTACAATATTTTTAGAGTTTACAATTTTGTTGCCTCTCCATTAAGATGTTACAGGTGTCAGAGGTTTGGTCATCGGGGAAGGGCTTGCAAATCAAGGGATAAGTTTTGTGCAAGATGTGGTGGTAAGAATTGTGATGACGGGAGAGACTGCAAAAAGGTGGAATTATGCAGAAATTGTGATGGGAATCACTGTAGTTTGGATAGATCCTGTCCAGTCTGGTTAAGAGAAAAAAGCATTACGCAAATTATGAGACAAGGCAACCACACCAGAAAAGAGGCATGGAGAATCTACAAAATAAAGAACAGACATACAGTTTCCCCTTTGAAGGATAGAGCTCCCCTAAAAATTTCGAACCCTAAATCAAACCCAACTTATAGCCAAGTTTTGGAAACTCCAATCAAGTCTGGAGCAGCAAAACAAACTTTGGATGAAAAAACTGAATCTAAAAATAAGAGAAACCCCTTCTTGTCAATGCCCCAAAAAATATCTGTCAATAAAGCTGAAAATAAATCAAACAAAGTAGGTTTTGACACCCTATTTAAGGAATTTAGAGAAGAGTCGAAGAAAATCCTGGGACTATCAGCAAATGAAAATAAAGAACTTACTATGTTAACACAAAACACAGAAAACGCCTTTGAGGAGTTAGTAATGAAATGGTTATCTACTGAAGTGGGCACTTACAAAAATTCTTCACAACAAAATTCAAAATGTTAAAAATACTACAAGTTAACATTCAAAGTTTACTGAGAAATGTTGATGAACTTGAGATCTTTCTTAACCTTATCAAAGTTGATATTCTTCTTGTAGCCGAAACCTGGTTGTTGCCCACTGACCATGTTAAGTTACAAAACTACTACATTGTTAGGAAAGACAGACAAGATGGTTTTGGAGGGAGTGCCATTGCTATAAATAAAAGAATTTTCTTCAAAGATGTGAAGATTAATAATTCTACAAACTCCTTAAATGCATGTGCTATAACTACAACCAATCTAAAAAGAAATTTCACTATCCTTTCTGTTTATGCGAAAGGAAATACCAGTAACATTGAATTCAAAAATTCGCTTTTAAATATTTTTAACATTGCTTGTAAATTCCAAAGGGCCATTGTAGCAGGTGACTTTAATGCCAGATGTTTGGAATGGGGTGACACTATCACTAATCGCAGGGGTGAAATCCTGAAAGAAATTACGAATAGTTGTGGGTTCATGATCCACAACAATTGTCAACCCACGTGCCTTGCCAGAAAGATAAATCCCACCCATTCAGTTATTGACCTTTTTTTCCAACTGTGCAGATACACAGATAGAATGTAGCCTAAAACATGTATCCCTTAGTAGCAGCCCTCACATCCCCCTTCTTTTCACTTTACATCAAAATGATCCTAATGACAAAACACTCAGTAAGGTGGCGACTAGCAAAGTTTTAGAACTTCTAAATAAAACTGAAATCCCCATTGAAAATTCTATGTCTATTCTACACTTGATAAAAGAGAAAATCACTCAGGCAACATTCAAATTTAATACTTTCTCTAAAAAGTATTATCCGAAAGCGTGGTGGAATAATAAACTTTTAAGCCTTTTTAGACTTAAGTCTTGCTTCCTAGCAAAATTCAATAAATTTGATAATATCACTGATTTGCTCACTCATAACAGATTAAATGCTCTCTTCATCAAGGAAAAAAAGAAAGCCAAAAGAAGTTGCTGGTCCAATTTTATTGAGAATCTATGTCATAAAAACAATGTCAAAAGCTTCTGGAGTCTAATTTCTAGATTCTCAAGCGGAAAAAGGAAAAATGATTTTGCTTCAAATTCGGTTTCGGCTCCTAACTATTTGGATCACATTTGTATAAACTCTTCCAACTCCTCTTTTATCCCAAATCTGACTCCTATAAATCAATTCATACCCATTGTTTGGTCACTGGACAACCTTGAAAACTTATTGAGGACAAAAAAATCAAAATCGGCTCCAGGTACCGACTCAATTACCTTTGAAATGATAAAATCTCTTTCAGTAAGTGGCAAATTGGCATTAATAGATTTCCTCAAGAACACATTCAATTCAGGAAATATTCCAATAAATTGGCTTGACATAAAAATAACCCCAATTCTAAAACCTGGTAAGGACCCTACGTGCCCCTCTAGTTATAGACCAATTTCTTTAATTTGCATACCCATTAAAATTACAAATATGTTTATCAAGGATTCTATAAACAGGATAATAGTAGAAAAAACAAACTACCTACATATAGTTTTGCTTACCGCAAAGGCAGATCGGCGTCGACCTGTTTGAGTCTAATCCAACAAACAATCATAACTTTAAAAAAACTTTTAAGGTTGTTGGTATGGTTATTCTGGATTTAGATAAGGCTTATGATCATGTTGATTTAAATAATTGTTATGCCCACTCATTACATTGTAACCAATCAATAATCATTACATTGTGTAAACGGTCCCCACGTTCAGGATGTTGATATTAAATGTCTCCAAAATGTTATCAAAGCATTCTTTGTATGCACGAGCGGTATCAAATTTCAATTTCATTTTAATTATTTAAATTTCAAAGTAAGCATTCTTCGAATGCATGACCGCTATCAGTTCTCGCTTCAATTTTGAACACCTAAGCATTTTAGCTCAGCATTTATCAAAAGCGATAAATGCTGAGTTAGCCGAATTCCTGAACGCGTGGACCGTGGCCGAGGCAAGAACCGCCATCAAGAAAGCTTTGGAGGGCAGTTCTTGCTGGGCCACCGGATCGTTCAATAGTACGAAAAGTTTGAATTGAAATTAATCTTAAATTGAAAGTAATTTAAATGTGCAAGTAATTTTTAAATGTGCAATTAAAAAAGCAATGTGCAAATAAAGTATAATTAATTGAAGTGCCGTGTTTTACTAGTTTTGCGAGTGTATTTTTCAGCCAACCCCCAAAAAAAGAAGACAACAGGAACCGGTGGGCCAGCGACACTCAACAATGGTGGGCGCGGTGGGATTACAAAAAAACCAGCTTTAAATTTCCATTCCAACTGTGACAACATTTGAACTTCTTCATCTTTAAATTTCCATTCCAACTGTGACAACATTTGAACTTCTTCATCTTTAAATTTCCATTCCAACTGTGACAACATTTGAACTTCTTCATCTTTAAATTTCCATTCCAACTGTGACAACATTTGAACTGTGACAATTTCATCATTTTTCAAAACATATCCATAGAGGAATCTTCCAGTCTTCATCTTTAAATTTCCATTCAAACTGTGACAACATTTGAACTGTGAGAACATCAATTTCATCATTTAAAAAATTTTCAACCGTGACATCAACTTCATCAATTTCCAACAAACACGAGGACTTCTCCAAGGAACTTTCAACCTCGATTTCATACTCCAATTTTCATGAGGACACCCCCACGGATTCTCAACTCCAATTTCACGAGGAATTTTCCACGGAATTTTTACTGTTGACAACACCAAGAAATTTTGTGAGGTTTCGACATCTCCATCCTCAACCGCCTAATTCATCATTTACATCAAATCTAAGTTGAACTACAGCAACTTCAACCCAACAATCAACATAGTGAAACCTTAACAACCTTAACGCAACAATCAACACCATCAATCAGTATGATTATCGCCATCGCGTGAGTACAGTACAAATTAATTTAGTAATTTACAAAACTACGTTATATCAAATTTTGCTATAAATCTATTGAAAATTTTTTATTAGTCTACACCACTATTACATAATTTATAGGGACAATTGTGAAATGCGTAGTTGTGCTTATCAATTTTAAGGTCATTTCGGTGCAATTAATAATTTTCGTACTTTGCTAAATTTTTCCTCTTTATTAATCACAGTGTTTTTATTAATGGTTTTATAACTTTCAATTCGTTTTTTTTTGCACATTGAACAATTAAGGAATTTACAACTTTCAAACAATTAATCTTAATTAAAATCGGCATTTAATAAATAAAGTAAATTGTCTAGATTTTATTTTTGTAGAGAATTTTTTTTTCTTTTCATTTTTAATCCCAAGTAATATATCTGGATATCGGGGCTCCCTAGTCGAACTCCGGGTTGTCGAGCTCATGATTCTCTGGTCGATATTAACCCACAAGTAATACCTTCCCCTTTTAATCTGGAGAAACATCTCTTGAGCACAAGTACATGAGCAGAAGTGTAATAACTGTCTGAGGTAGTGGTGCCTTAGCACGAAGAGACCGAAGCTCACATGTGACAGAAGTACAAAAAATTTTATGAGAAGGGGTTCGAAAGGAATGGAGGGGCTAGTGCTGCACACCACCGATGGCTATCGCAAGAAAAGGCATATCTGCTACACCGACGTGGCACGCCTAGCGTTGCACTGAACTAGCTCGTCGTTGGGGGGGGGTTCGTGGTGTAGAAGACAGCGAAAGTCGACAGTTACTTCTATATTTTATCGCGTGCCAAAGCTACAAAAAAAAAACAAGGCGATATAGCGGTGGCAGCGTGGGACGTAAGCTAGGCTAGCGAGAGGGGGGCAAGGACCTGACCACTGACCACCAAGCCGAGGCTCAAGGCTACATCTTGTCCATTAAAATTAACGACGGGATGATCCACTTACCTCTTTGAAGGACATCCTTGCTATCGGGGATACCATACTTACTGGGAGCTTAAGCGCTCCTCATCTTCGGCGACCTGTTCCAATTAAATTTCCTACTAAATAATTACAAATAAACGTGAGCCCGAATTCTTCAAAATCTAACAATTTTTATTGACAATTAAACAGTTTCAATGATTATAAAAACAATTCAGTTCATAATTCCTATTCTTACAGTTCAAGCCTAAATCTCTATCTACAGAATATCTATGGCTTTATCCTAACAAAACAATACAATCTTTACATACATCGTGATCCGAAGAAGATACCTATAATAGCTTAACCGTAATTAATCAAATTCAACAATATTCCTAGTTACTAAGTGGCTTTTACTTGATCTTGTAAAGGGGAATGGTTGAGTAATGCTTACGCAACATGAACATATTAATCGAGTTCTACCTGAAAATAACGCAAAATTCGCTGAAGGGATCCCTTTAGTCGAGTACTCAATTGTTCAAAATCATCCTAGCTACTAAATAAAGAAATTCGTCAATCATTCCCTTTAGGGTCACCGCCATTACAATTATTATCTTATCGTGACTCTAGTCACAATAACCTTACTTATTTATGATCTAAGAGAATCCTTAATAGTTAAAACCATTTAAAGTAGCTAGCTTGTAGCTTCGAATCAATAATAAAAATATAACTTCGCGCACAGGACTCTGTAAACCCCTTTTGGGTTTAGCAATTTCAAGATAAAAAAATTTAAAGAAAATATCAAAGTATGGGTTTATCAACATAACCCTAAAGTCAATCTAAATTCGCATAAGTTAATCTGTACCAAAAAAAATCAGTAATAAAAGATAAAGAAAAGAAAAATCTAGGTGCCAACTCGGCAGCTTACAAGTATAATAGGCAGGTATTTCCTGCTCGTCCCTACTTACACCCTTAACGTTATTAAATATTTAAATATATGAATTTGACAATTGCATGCTTTATAAATTGAAAGGCAAAAAAAATATGAAGAAAATAAACTTATTGATAAGAAAAAAAGTTGCATCGCGGCGGCATATTCATCCTCTGCCCACTGGTTGGTTGACTAATCTCTCGGCCGTCTGAAGGATTTAGCCTTGTCCGGGAAAATTATTTTAGCAGGTTTACTGCTACGCGGCATTAGGGTTGCCGAGAACTCCAACAAAAAAAACTCAATAAAAGGACGGTAACTTACTGCGTGCTCCGATGGCGTATTTGAGCCCTTTAACAACATAACTCCGCCGGGACCTCCTTGACATTTTCTGTAGTTTAATCTTTTCCCTTGACTGCTGCCTCCGCAAGCATCGTGGGGGTGCTTTCCGCCAACGCTTGCCAGTAAGGTTGAACAAACCAAAATGCGCCAATTATAGAAGAAACTCCTCGATGCGCCTCCAACTTACGGAATTTATTCCTCGATTCTTTCCTCGAACGCAACTAAAAATATAATTAATTTATTTGGCCGCCTACGGCCTAATTTAATAATTTCCTCATTAAAAGGAAAAGAAGATGGCGTCGTCCTCCACCGATTTCAGGTCTCCAAAAAAAAGAACAAAAAGGTGTCTCGCTCCTCAAAAGTTGGGCTCACTCCTCCATTTATTTTCACTATCTCCTATTTTATTACAGCATCACAATTTTTCGCGAGCGTTAAACACCGAAATTAATTAATTGCCATCTTAGGCTTTAAACAAAAAGAAACTCGATATTTGCTAATCGAAACGTCACTATTTAAACCAAAATTCAACCATCTGGCCCGCTGGTCGCTGAAGAACTCCTCTAATTTTTTTTCATAAATTTACTTTCCTCGGTATCAACTAAAAAGATAAGTACAAATTTATTTGGCCGCCTACGGCCTAATTTAATGATTTCCTCATTAAAAGGAAAAGAAGATGGCGTCGTCCTCCACCGATTTCAGGTCTCCAAAAAAAGAATAAAAAGGTGTCTCGCTCCTCAAAAGTTGGGATCACTCCTCCGTTTATTTTATTTTCACTTTTCCGCGAGCGTTAAACACCGAAATTAATTAATTGCCATCTTAGGCTTTAAAGAAAAAGAAACTCGATATTTGCTAATCGAAACTTCACTATTTAAACCAAAATTCAACCATCTGGCACGCTGGTCGCTGAAGAACTCCTCTAATTTTTTTTCATAAATTTACTTTCCTCGGTATCAACTAAAAAGATAAGTACAAATTTATTTGGCCGCCTACGGCCTAATTTAATGATTTCCTCATTAAAAGGAAAAGAAGATGGCGTCGTCCTCCACCGATTTCAGGTCTCCAAAAAAAAGAACAAAAAGGTGTCTCGCTCCTCAAAAGTTGGGCTCACTCCTCCATTTATTTTCACTATCTCCTATTTTATTACAGCATCACAATTTTTCGCGAGCGTTAAACACCGAAATTAATTGCCATCTTAGGCTTTAAAGAAAAAGAAACTCGATATTTGCTAATCGAAACTTCACTATTTAAACCAAAATTCAACCATCTGGCACGCTGGTCGCTGAAGAACTCCTCGATGCGCCTCGATCACCAGTTTCTCTCACTCCGCGTCTTTCTTTCAGCGCTTCTCTCTCCCGCCTCTTTTCCCCCTGCTCATATCTTTTAACAAGAAGCTATTCTCTCTGGCTGGAATCCAACGGGATTCAGCACCAAACGCCGGTATCTCTTGGCTGTCGGGTTTTGTCTTGCTTTATCTTTCGTTTCATTCTCGATTTTGTTTATGGTGGCGAAAGGGATGGTTAGATTTGGACGTGAGCAACTGGATTCCTTTGATTTCGATGGAATGGGGTGTGGAAAGTAATGTGAGAATGCGTACTTCTGGCGTGGCTATTCAAGTTACGGCATAGATGGTCGAGAATTGGTTTTCATGATGCTGGATATAGTAGATGGGAACGGGATGCATATGGACTTTGCCAGTTCGTACAGTTTTCTTTGTTTTTTTTTTTGTTTTTTTTTGTGCGTATTTGTTATATGTACGCGTACTGGCATTTCTACAGTTAAATTGAGCGGTATCCTGGGAAAATATAAAGGGAGTAGACAATACCCTGGCGTGGCGATTTATGCCGATGTATATTGTTTTCGCCATTTCTGGTTTTTGTAATACAAATAACATAGGGCGACCGTTACAACACGCGCCACTTCGAAGCCGTCAGGTGAGAAGGGACGCGAAAACCAAGACGGTGCCTAGTCTTTGTTATGTCCTTTTTATTTTCTTCAGTGCCAAGTGTGAGGCTTGTAATGCTACGGAAATGAAATGTTGAATCCTTAGGGGGTAGAGTTAACGTGCCTAGATGATACCTGCTTACTAAACTGGGCTCAAAATGAGTGAAATTTAAATTAACGTTCGTCTAGCTGATTTTATCCCTCTTGGCTTTATTACAACCATGACACAACGTGTGGCTCGACCCACTCCCTGAAACCAAAGAGTCTCATGCTCTGATGATTGAGCTAGCCGGGCATCATCATGAAGTCTCTGTTAAAAGGGCAAATTCGTTCTTGCCTTGAGCAACTACACCGGAGGGCTATGCT
The DNA here is from genome assembly GCA_949987705.1 of Thereva unica. NCBI lineage: Eukaryota > Metazoa > Arthropoda > Insecta > Diptera > Therevidae > Thereva > Thereva unica. The sequence goes on from OX465282.1 coordinate 56,987,849, forward strand.
GAACTTTCTTAGCTGGTTAGATCCTTTTGAATTTTAGTTTTTGAAAAAATGAATTTGTCTAAGGTGACCGCTTGATGAAGATAGGGGAACTCAGGGGAGTGCCTTCGAATCGAAATGTAGCCCACCTGATTCGGAGATAAAGTTTGGGGAACTGCTGCGGTACGACTATTTAAGAAACGTTTGGTATGACAATCATGATGAATATGGATGAGGAGACTCTGTCCCCAAGTATTAAGGCGGTCTACATCACTTGATGACCCGTCATGCCTTGATGTCCTTGGCGTGATAGATGCCTATGGGCTTATCGTGCATATCTACTAATTCATACCTGCTGATTCCCAGTTTCTTCCTCACACGAGCTTTAACGAACTTGTTGGTCAATTTGGCATTAAATCTTTCGGCCTTATTGCTAGTTGGGAACGTCCTGCGGAATACGACTTGCCCGGGCGAGAAACTTACGACCCTACAACGCAGGTTATAATTCTTCTCGTGCCTCGTGTGAGCAGCAGCGAGGTGACGTTCTACTCGCTCCCGTAATGCCTGCCATCGGTCCACTGCCGGTAGCACTGCTACATCTCCTTCACGTACGGCTCCTAACCTTCTTAGGATTGGATAAGCTGACCCGTGCAGGATCATTGGGCATCCGAACAGAGCTTGGTAAGGGGACATGCCGATAGACTCGTGGTAAGCACTACGGAGGGCACATTCGATGGCTGTCAGGTGTTTGTCCCAATCTCGATGGTCTTCGCCCAGGTAGGCGCGAATAGCAGATAGTACCGACCGGTTAACCCGCTCAGAGGCGTTGGGGTGGGGAGAATACACAGCAGTACGCTGATGTTTAACGCCGTAGTCTGTTATTAGCTTTCCAAACTCTCTCGATGTAAAATGCCGTCCATTGTCGGAAAAAATTACCTCAGGGACTCCGAAGGTGTGAAAGACTACGTGTTCCAGAAAGCTGACTGCGGAACTAGATGTTTCGGCAGATACTGGTTGAAGAAAAGTGAATTTCGTAAGCGCGTCTAATACCACAAATACAGCTGTGTGTCCCTTTTTAGTACGTGGATATGGACCCATAAAATCGACATATAGGAATTGAAAAGGTCGGTGCACTTCCATGGCTTTGCCCATCGGCGGCCGTAGAGAAGTGTTCGGAGCCTTGGATTCCTTGCAGACATCGCACTGCGCGATATATCGTCGGACCTGACTAGACATGCCCGGCCAATAATATTTCTCTCTAAGCCGATGCAAAGTCTTACCAATACCACCATGGGCAGCCTGGGGTGGCGCATGTGCGGACTCGACTAAGGGAGCAGTGAGTTCCCCAGGGATCCACAATTTCCAACACAGGTCATCAGCTTCGGGGTTACCAGTGCGCGGTGCTGAACGGTGGAACACATACCCGTCTGACACCTGGAGATCCGGTAACTGGTCAGCCTTCTCGTTGATTTGGTCAGCGAGACGCTGGTAGTCCTCAGATCTAAAGGCGGGAGACGTAAGGTCCACGTCCCGACTGAAAGACAAATCGTCCACACAGTTGACACGTGACAGGGCATCCGGCACCACGTTCTGGCTACCCTTGCGGTGCTCTATGGAAAATTGGAAACCCTGGAGCTTTAAACTCCAGCGAGCCAATCGGCCGCTTAGGTCGGTCTGGCCCATGAGCCACTTCAGGCTGGCATGGTCGGTTATGATTGTAAAGGTGTGGCCTTCTACGTATGCCCTGAACTTTTTAACGCTTAAAACTGCCGCGTAGCACTCTAGCTCTGTGATGGAATAGTTGCGTTGTGCGCTATTGAGCTTTTTGGAAAAATATGCGATGGGGTGCTCGTCATCGCCATGCTTCTGAAATAAGACGCTGCCAACTCCCGTCTTACTAGCATCACATTGTATGAAGAAAGGGCGATTGAAGTCTGGGGTGGCCAACAAGGGAGCGGATATCATCAATTTCTTCAACTCCATGAAAGCTTTTTGGGCCTCATCAGTCCAAGCAAATTTGGCGCTTTTCAGACAGTCCGTGATGGGAGAGGCGATACTCGCATAGTTGCCTATGAAGCGCCTATACCATCCCGTCATGCCCAAGAATCGCCTAACCTGCTTGGTTGACTTGGGAGTTGGGAAATCTCTGATGGCTGCCACCTTGTCGGGGTCGGTTTTCAGTGATCCATCACCAATGATAAATCCCAGGTACTTCACCTCCCTTACGCAAAATCGACTCTTGGCCAGATTCACTGTTAGGCCGGCCAGGCGAAGGCAGTCAGCGACTCGTTCCAGCAGTCGGATATGGGTCTCAAAATCTGGGGATACTACCAGTAAGTCGTCTAAGTAGACGAACACGTTTTCGCGGACTGCACCCGGTATTACTTTGTCCATCAGTCGGCACATACGCTGTGGAGCGTTGCAGAGGCCAAAAGGCATTACGGTGTACTGATACAATGGTCGTCCTGGGACGGTGAAAGCCGTTTTCTCTCTGGATTTTTCCTCTAAGGGAATTTGCCAAAAGGCATCCTTTAGATCGATAGCGGAGATGTATTTTGTATCCTGTAATCTTCCTAGTAGACCATCAACATGGGGCAGGGGGTATGCGTCCTTCACCGTAACTGCATTCACCCTGCGGGAGTCCAGGCAGAGCCGTACTTTGCCGGGCTTTCGAACCAGGACCACAGGAGAGTTCCACGGACTGTTGCTCTCTTCAATCACACCCAGACTCAGCATGCGATCGACCTCCTCATACATGAGGGACTGGATGGCAGGAGAGACCGGATAGTGTCTCTGCTTCACGGGCACCGCCTCGCCAGTATCAATCACATGCTGTTCTAGGTGCGTTTTGCCAAGGCCGCAGGTGTCAAAAGACGGGAACCGTGCTTTGGCCTGGTTCAATCGCGCCTGCTTGGCTCCCTCAAGGTGATGGCAGGTTGGTTCGGGTTGAGGGCCTAGTTGTATTTCGCCAATAATATGTGGGGCCAAATTAAAGGCCTTCCAAAAATCTACTCCGAGATATAGTCGTTGTGTTAGGCTGGGGATTATGAATATTGTCAGCGGTAATGTTCGAGACCCATAAGTCACAGGGACTGTGATATAGCCCAATATCTGTTTAGAAGTACCGTCGGCAATCTCGGCGGAGGTATGCAAGCGGTATAGCTGTGCCTCTGGGTGCTCCTTGAGAAGCGACTCTGCCCCTCTTCCCAGGCAGCTAATGCTTGCCCCACTGTCCAATAAGCCAGTTATACTTTCGCCCAGAATTTGGACGTTAGCAAATGGTCGCTCATCAACGACGTCGGTCAGTAAGGTTGACACAACTCTCTTGACCAGTTGTTGTTTTTCGATAGCCCTCTGGCGAATGCGTGGAACCTTAACAGCTGGCTGCGTTTCTTCACATTCCTCGAAGATTCGCTTTCGAACCTCGTGATACTTGGCCCATCGTCGCATAAAGGAGGCCCTGGCCTCGGGAGAAAGGAAAACCGGTAATGGTTCCATTATCGCCAGGTCGGTGCTAATAGGCATGTTTGGTAAATTAATGCGATCGTCCGGTATATTCAGGGGTTCGTCGGGGACTAAGTCGGGCGCGGGCCCCGACGTGGCCTCGCACCCAGATTCGGGTTTCCCGCACAGGTGGGACAGGTTGTGGTGTAGGCTTCTGGTCGCCCACATCGATAACAAAAGATCTTTCGTTCCGGCGAAGGGCAATCTACGAAAGTGTGACCCTCTACCCGGCAATTCCAGCAGATGACCAGCCGTTGTGGTAAATGGTCCGCTTTCATCTCACTGACAACTGGAAGTGGCGTGTCGTAAATATGGTCTGAATAATTCGAGACCGGTGTCTGAGGATTTAAATCGTGCAGTTCGGTGACTTTGTATGATTGCCGGCCTTCCTCTTTCTTGGCCCGTTGCCATCTTTCTACGCGTATGCACGCTTCGCGAAGTTGGCGCATATTGTCATATGTCGACCCTATTATCGCGGACCCTAGAGTGGCGTTAAGGTTGGACATGACAATATGTACCAACTCAGCGTGGGGCATTGGACGCGACAGGCGGTTTGAAAGTGCTAACATTTTGGAGGCGTATGTGTCATAGGACTGACCTAGCTGCTTGGTCTCTAACAACTCTTTAATAATTTGATAGTCGGTCTCTCGCCCACCGAAGTGATCGAGCAGCCCTAACTTAAAGTCAATCCACAAAGGACTGGGTTGTTGTCGACGAAATTGCGTCCAGTACCATTCCTCCGCCGGACCTAACAAAAGCGCGACTATATTTCGGATCAGTTCCAGGTTTGAGACCTCATCGTCCCTCGCTCTGGCCTCGATCCGGTACAGAAATTCCTCGACCGAAGTTTCTCTCGGCCGGCCTGAAAATTTGATGTTCCAATTCAATACTGGGGACTTCCGTCTAGAAACGAGTCCCGAATGATCGTAGTGTGAGTTAGGTCGGCCACCAACGCTGAAAGAACGGGGGCACGGGCCGGTATGATCTGGTACAATGGGAGCAGAGGTGCGGCGAGTCTGCGAAGAAGGCCTATCTAGGCTTGCCCTTGACTGCTGAAGCTGCACCGACCGTTCATATCGGTCTTGCAGCCTGTTTAATTCTTGTTTCATGCTGGCTAATTGTTCTGTCAACGAGGTGAGGACAGCATCACGGTCGGTTTCGCTACTGCCGTCCTCCGGTTCGGCTTCTGCGCCAGATGGGGCTTCCTCCCGGGGTTCCTCTTCATTAGAGGGTGGGGCTGCAATCGCCCCTCTGCGAGTGGTTGGCATAAGGTAAGGCTAGTTAATATCTTGTCTAGCAGTAGGTACGCTGTCCTACTGACAAATTTGAAATCAATCTGACTAGTAAGGGAAGGGGGTTATTAGTTGAAACTCAGACGATGGATAAATCAAGGTTTCGACAATTTACGTACGCTGTATCCTGATCGGAACTAATAGATGGCACGTAAGGGTAGAAGTGTTGCGAAGAATTGACACGCTGATACTCAAAGGCCCGCTATTAAGTACGACGAGCAAAATAATAACCATAATAGCCGTAAACGTGAACAAAAATTTGAGTTAAATTAAGAATGAATCTCTGGCTTATTCGGCTTTCCCCCAATTTTGTGTTTATTTAACGATATTTGTGAAAACCTTCTAGGTTTCCAGTCCTAAAGTTTTAAATTCTTTATGTCTTAAAACTAGAGATAATTTAATGCGTATTTATTCTATTCGATTGTCTTAATGTGTGATATTTCTATTGTCTTAATTATTCCATGTACTACTGCTCGCTTTTAAAACTATTTTATCTCAATTACTATAATAAAATTTAGTAGTTACTTGATGCTACTATTCCCTAAAAGTAATAACTCTTAAGTATAAAGTTTTAACTACGGTATTTGATTAGAATATACACTAAAATATTTCATCGATCTACTGAGTGGCAAAGAAGATAACAACCAAAACTAATATGTATTAATATCACGCTATTAGCTGTAAGAAAAAGTTAACTAAATTAATATATACTTGACTGTGAACGAAATGTTTATGAGTATGGCCCCCGAAGCAGGATATCCACATCAGGCGCTGCAGGTCAATGATTAAAGTCAACCTTGCTACTTGGATCCTCTGAAATTGACAAGATGCTTCCTTGAACCCGACCTGGTTACAATGATCCTTTTGAAGTGAGTAGAAGAAGTGATAGAAGTCTACGATGGCAAATAGTTTTTGAGGGCCCTTCTGCCGTCACACCACGGCTGGTCAGCAGATGCTGCTGGAAACCCAGGAAGGCGGAACGACTGAAGGGTTTCTTTGGCTGGGACTGGTGAATGCTACGAACCTGTCGCATGGCCAGGCGGTAGTACGCCTGTTAGCCAAGACGGTACAGGTATAACACTCACGATCCAGTCGACTGTACTATGAGTTGAGAGAAAGTTTCTAGAAAGGTAGTTTCCTCTGTCAGTGCAAGCTCGCGCAGAGTCAGGCGCTATACGCCTGTTAACCAGCCTCCGAGCCCGTCCGACAGGGGATATTTAAAAGCGAAGACTACCGCGGAAATAAATTTGAAAGAGTGAAGTTGTTGAAGAATGAGGATGATAGGAAAGGGAAAGAAAGAGATGTTGGGAGGGCTACAGTACTGCGGTACGTACTTTCACCCATAGCCTCACGGCTGGAGTGACTTGAATTTAGACTGAGACTATTTAAGATGCAAGGCGTCTACTCCAGTATCCTCTCGCAGCCTTTAAACACTTACTTGGATTAATAAGTGTTCGGCTAATTTAGGGGTAATTAGCATAGTTGCAGTGGTAAGCATCGAAAGTGGGGAGTTAACTGAAAACATTACTTGCAGTCCTTAATAGAAAGGGTGTCGCCTATCGACGAATAACAATCCGAGCTGCTCCTAGCGTTGGAAAAAAAATTGAATTCGTTTGCCAAGAACGTTGGGCGCCATTTTTGTAATAACTGTCTGAGGTAGTGGTGCCTTAGCACGAAGAGACCGAAGCTCACATGTGACAGAAGTACAAAAAATTTTATGAGAAGGGGTTCGAAAGGAATGGAGGGGCTAGTGCTGCACACCACCGATGGCTATCGCAAGAAAAGGCATATCTGCTACACCGACGTGGCACGCCTAGCGTTGCACTGAACTAGCTCGTCGTTGGGGGGGGGGTTCGTGGTGTAGAAGACAGCGAAAGTCGACAGTTACTTCTATATTTTATCGCGTGCCAAAGCTACAAAAAAAAACAAGGCGATATAGCGGTGGCAGCGTGGGACGTAAGCTAGGCTAGCGAGAGGGGGGCAAGGACCTGACCACTGACCACCAAGCCGAGGCTCAAGGCTACATCTTGTCCATTAAAATTAACGACGGGATGATCCACTTACCTCTTTGAAGGACATCCTTGCTATCGGGGATACCATACTTACTGGGAGCTTAAGCGCTCCTCATCTTCGGCGACCTGTTCCAATTAAATTTCCTACTAAATAATTACAAATAAACGTGAGCCCGAATTCTTCAAAATCTAACAATTTTTATTGACAATTAAACAGTTTCAATGATTATAAAAACAATTCAGTTCATAATTCCTATTCTTACAGTTCAAGCCTAAATCTCTATCTACAGAATATCTATGGCTTTATCCTAACAAAACAATACAATCTTTACATACATCGTGATCCGAAGAAGATACCTATAATAGCTTAACCGTAATTAATCAAATTCAACAATATTCCTAGTTACTAAGTGGCTTTTACTTGATCTTGTAAAGGGGAATGGTTGAGTAATGCCTACGCAACATGAACATATTAATCGAGTTCTACCTGAAAATAACGCAAAATTCGCTGAAGGGATCCCTTTAGTCGAGTACTCAATTGTTCAAAATCATCCTAGCTACTACGCCCTCTCCTTTTCTCTTTGTATATCAATGACCTTCCCTCTATAATCCGTCACTGCTCCTTCCACCTGTATGCTGATGATCTCCAACTATACACCTCATGTCCTCCGAATCAGATTGAATCCTGTATTTCTCAACTTAATAGTTCCTTATCCCAAATAAGTGAATGGAGTTCTATCAACTTCCTTAAACTAAATCCTAAAAAATCTCAAGTACTTCTGCTTAGCCGTCGTTTTCAGTCCCCTGACAGCATTCCACCTGTTCTACTTAATGGTATTCCCCTCCCTATTCTTGAGCGTGTTAATAATCTTGGCATTGTCATTAATTCCAAATTATCTTGCTGTAATCAAGTCTCACTTATGCTTTCCAAGATTTATGGGACACTGCGAAAGCTTTGGCTTTATGGTAGTCTTCTGTCGCCCGCTGTTCGGCTCAAGCTTGTTAAATCCCTCATCGTACCACATTTCCTCTTTGGTTCCCTTGTATATATTTCCTTAGATTCAGCCTGCCGACAGCGTCTTAAAGTAGCTTTCAATGATTGCTTAAGATACATTTTTCATATGCGAAGGTCAGATCATGTGTCGACTATACAAAATTCCTTGCTAGGTTGTGACCTCTTTCGTTTTATTGATGTCATGGCTTTAGTTCTTTTAAATAAGGTTCTATCCTCTAAAAGCCCTTCCTACCTTTTCGACTTCCTCTGTCCTCTTCGATCCTTGCGTTCAATCAAATTTCTCATTCCAGCTCATTGTTCGTTAATTGGTAGTCGCTCCTTCTTTGTGCATTCGTTTCGACTTTGGAACAATCTTCCCTGTGTGATTCAAAGAATGAGCTCAGCCACGGCTTTCAGAAGGCAAGCATCTCTTTTTCTTTCTTCCTCCTCTTCTTTTTCTTAGATTTTCTATCCACTTATTTTCATATCTTCTTCTGTAACTATTAATTATCCCGTTCTCTTTATCCCACTCACTACATTTATTTATATTTAAGTTAGATTACCTGTTTTAAAATGTACTCTGAAAGATGTATGATCTTGTGTACCTTGCCAATAAATTTATTATTATTATTATTATTATTATTAAATAAAGAAATTCGTCAATCATTCCCTTTAGGGTCACCGCCATTACAATTATTATCTTATCGTGACTCTAGTCACAATAACCTTACTTATTTATGATCTAAGAGAATCCTTAATAGTTAAAACCATTTAAAGTAGCTAGCTTGTAGATTCGAATCAATAATAAAAATATAACTTCGCGCACAGGACTCTGTAAACCCCTTTTGGGTTTAGCAATTTCAAGATAAAAAAATTTAAAGAAAATATCAAAGTATGGGTTTATCAACATAACCCTAAAGTCAATCTAAATTCGCATAAGTTAATCTGTACCAAAAAAAATCAGTAATAAAAGATAAAGAAAAGAAAAATCTAGGTGCCAACTCGGCAGCTTACAAGTATAATAGGCAGGTATTTCCTGCTCGTCCCTACTTACACCCTTAACGTTATTAAATATTTAAATATATGAATTTGACAATTGCATGCTTTATAAATTGAAAGGCAAAAAAAATATGAAGAAAATAAACTTATTGATAAGAAAAAAAGTTGCATCGCGGCGGCATATTCATCCTCTGCCCACTGGTTGGTTGACTAATCTCTCGGCCGTCTGAAGGATTTAGCCTTGTCCGGGAAAATTATTTTAGCAGGTTTACTGCTACGCGGCATTAGGGTTGCCGAGAACTCCAACAAAAAAAACTCAATAAAAGGACGGTAACTTACTGCGTGCTCCGATGGCGTATTTGAGCCCTTTAACAACATAACTCCGCCGGGACCTCCTTGACATTTTCTGTAGTTTAATCTTTTCCCTTGACTGCTGCCTCCGCAAGCATCGTGGGGGTGCTTTCCGCCAACGCTTGCCAGTAAGGTTGAACAAACCAAAATGCGCCAATTATAGAAGAAACTCCTCGATGCGCCTCCAACTTACGGAATTTATTCCTCGATTCTTTCCTCGAACGCAACTAAAAATATAATTAATTTATTTGGCCGCCTACGGCCTAATTTAATAATTTCCTCATTAAAAGGAAAAGAAGATGGCGTCGTCCTCCACCGATTTCAGGTCTCCAAAAAAAGAACAAAAAGGTGTCTCGCTCCTCAAAAGTTGGGCTCACTCCTCCATTTATTTTCACTATCTCCTATTTTATTACAGCATCACAATTTTTCGCGAGCGTTAAACACCGAAATTAATTAATTGCCATCTTAGGCTTTAAACAAAAAGAAACTCGATATTTGCTAATCGAAACGTCACTATTTAAACCAAAATTCAACCATCTGGCCCGCTGGTCGCTGAAGAACTCCTCTAATTTTTTTTCATAAATTTACTTTCTTCGGTATCAACTAAAAAGATAAGTACAAATTTATTTGGCCGCCTACGGCCTAATTTAATGATTTCCTCATTAAAAGGAAAAGAAGATGGCGTCGTCCTCCACCGATTTCAGGTCTCCAAAAAAAGAATAAAAAGGTGTCTCGCTCCTCAAAAGTTGGGATCACTCCTCCGTTTATTTTATTTTCACTTTTCCGCGAGCGTTAAACACCGAAATTAATTAATTGCCATCTTAGGCTTTAAAGAAAAAGAAACTCGATATTTGCTAATCGAAACTTCACTATTTAAACCAAAATTCAACCATCTGGCACGCTGGTCGCTGAAGAACTCCTCTAATTTTTTTTCATAAATTTACTTTCCTCGGTATCAACTAAAAAGATAAGTACAAATTTATTTGGCCGCCTACGGCCTAATTTAATGATTTCCTCATTAAAAGGAAAAGAAGATGGCGTCGTCCTCCACCGATTTCAGGTCTCCAAAAAAAAGAACAAAAAGGTGTCTCGCTCCTCAAAAGTTGGGCTCACTCCTCCATTTATTTTCACTATCTCCTATTTTATTACAGCATCACAATTTTTCGCGAGCGTTAAACACCGAAATTAATTGCCATCTTAGGCTTTAAAGAAAAAGAAACTCGATATTTGCTAATCGAAACTTCACTATTTAAACCAAAATTCAACCATCTGGCACGCTGGTCGCTGAAGAACTCCTCGATGCGCCTCGATCACCAGTTTCTCTCACTCCGCGTCTTTCTTTCAGCGCTTCTCTCTCCCGCCTCTTTTCCCCCTGCTCATATCTTTTAACAAGAAGCTATTCTCTCTGGCTGGAATCCAACGGGATTCAGCACCAAACGCCGGTATCTCTTGGCTGTCGGGTTTTGTCTTGCTTTATCTTTCGTTTCATTCTCGATTTTGTTTATGGTGGCGAAAGGGATGGTTAGATTTGGACGTGAGCAACTGGATTCCTTTGATTTCGATGGAATGGGGTGTGGAAAGTAATGTGAGAATGCGTACTTCTGGCGTGGCTATTCAAGTTACGGCATAGATGGTCGAGAATTGGTTTTCATGATGCTGGATATAGTAGATGGGAACGGGATGCATATGGACTTTGCCAGTTCGTACAGTTTTCTTTGTTTTTTTTTTTGTTTTTTTTTGTGCGTATTTGTTATATGTACGCGTACTGGCATTTCTACAGTTAAATTGAGCGGTATCCTGGGAAAATATAAAGGGAGTAGACAATACCCTGGCGTGGCGATTTATGCCGATGTATATTGTTTTCGCCATTTCTGGTTTTTGTAATACAAATAACATAGGGCGACCGTTACAGAAGGCCCAAAAAGTCAGATTTACTCGGTACTCTATCTGTCTCCTTGAGGAGCCACACAAAAGCGGCAGCCCAAGAGGAGCGAGAGCGCCTCCCTTCGATCCGCGAAGATTCAGACTCCCAAGAAGAAATTTCGGAAACTCGGGACCACAGTTCCAATACAAAACTCCAGTTAGACATTCGGAAATTTGACCACAAGATGTCATCTTTCAACCTTTCAAATGCTATTAAACTTATCCCCGAATTCGATGGAGACCCCAAAAGCTTACATCGATTTTTACAAATAGCACAAATCCAATGTAGCCTGGCGACTTCCGAGCCACATCAGCTAGAGTTCTTAAATTTAATGAAATCAAAAATTTCTGGTCGAGCTTATAACAGCGTCTTGCGATACCATGAATACGAAACCTGGGGAGATCTGAAAAAGGCCCTCGAAAAAGAATTCTCGTCACATCGGTCCTTACAGTTGGTACAGACCGAGCTGTTTAACGCACGTCAAGAGCCAAGGGAAACCGTAACGCAGTACTCCGGGAAAATAGAAAGACTTTTGGAAGAGCTGAATATAGTTAGCACATTAGACGGGAACGATCCTGGTAACAGAGCTATACGAGCTTTGAACGAGCAAACAGCCATTAATAACTTTAAACGAGGCCTGAAACAGCCACTAAAGCTTATAGTTAAAGCCTCCCACCACAGTACCCTCAAGGATGCCATTGGGCTAGCCATTGAGGAAGAGAAACTTCACGAAAATGAGCCGAAAGCCGCGCATGTCCCAGTGCGCAACACTAAGCAATGTCGGTATTGTAAAAATTTGGAGCACGATATCAATGAATGTCGCAAATATGCGGCTAAGTCCCGACAACAAACCAACTCACACTCATTCACACATCTGCGGGGATCCATTAACAAAGTCAGCAATACGATTCCAATCTGCCGATACTGCAAGCATCCAGGGCATTCTATAGAACATTGCCGAAAAAGAGAATACAATAATTCCAGACAAAGGGAAAATCAATTCAAGTCGCCGAAACACCCAAATGATCCCTCCCCATCGGAAAACTATCGAGCACCTGGCCCAAGCGGTTCGGTGACCAGGGCTCGCGACATGAAGTGAGCAACCGCAATTTCAATTTCAATTCACATTCTTCTACAAATGCACTCGACCTTACGGGCCATCCTAACTTTACTATATCCGTGCGTAACCCCACTAATTCGTTTACCATTCCTACTAACTCCACTAATTCGTCTACCATTGCTACTAACTCGCCTACCATTCCTACTAACTCTACTAACTCGGGCACAATTCCTACTAACTCTACTAAATCGCCTACCATCTCTGCTAATTCCACTAAAATTATTCTTACTATCTCACTTGATTACCCTAGGACATTTATGAACGAGGTCTCTATCAAGATATCTGAAACCATCCCTGACTCCAATCTTTTACTCCTGGATACGGGCGCTTCGCTAAGCCTGATCAAAATTAGTACGCTTCAGGACGAAGTCTTAGTATACACAGACACTATCGTTCAAATCACTGGTATTACACCTGAAAGTATCTTCACGAAAGGATTAGTATATCTAAACATAGAAACTACTACCGGTAAGTCCTTAACGCACCCATTTCACGTAGTTCCGTCCGATTTCCCTATAACTGCCGATGGCATCATAGGACAAGACTTCTTCTTGAAAACCAAATCTAAATTAGATTATGATACTCTAACATTCAGCTTCTACCATTCAGGAAAGCTACACACTTCAAAATTCTCGAACACTTTTAGGAGTCCGGCAATACCCCCTCGGTGCGAAAAAATAATTAGGCTTGGACCTATCAACACGGTAGGAGAAATTATTTGTCACTCACAAGAAATATTGCCTCAGATATATATATCCGGAACTATTGCCCGACCAATCAATGGTTTCATAAACATAGCTGTCTTAAATACCTCCGAAAAGGAAGTTATACTTCACACTACTCCAAAATTCTAACCGTCGTCCAACTACCATGTGCTAAAACCTTCTTCTCTAAAACTCGAAGACAAAGTCCAGGAACGGCTAGAAATACTGAAGTCCTCACTAAACTTATCCCATTTAAACAAAGAAGAACAAGAATCGATCTTGGATCTCTGCCGCGAATATAATAAATTGTTTTATATTGAAGGAGACAAACTAACTTTCACCGACACCTTCCCGAAATTCACAAGGCGGAAATAAATAACCAAACAGCTAAATTACTTGACGAGGACATTATACGCCCCAGTGCAAGTCCATGGAACTCCCCACTGTTGGTAGTTCCCAAGAAGGCAGGCCCCAACGGCGAAAAGAAGTGGAGAATGGTCGTGGATTTCCGTAAACTCAACGAGTTAACCATTCCCGACGCATATCCACTTCCCAACATTGAGGAAATTTTAGATCAGCTTGGAAACTCCCGATACTTCAGCACATTAGACTTGGCCAATGGGTTCTACCAAATCGGAGTCGCCGACGAAGATAAGTCGAAAACTGCGTTTAGCACGCCGCATGGACACTTCGAGTTCAACCGAATGCCCTTCGGTCTGCGGAATGCACCAGCCACATTTCAAAGACTAATGAACGTGGTATTAGTAGGACTCCAAGGTACGCGCTGTTTCGTCTATCTTGATGACATCGTGGTATACGGACATAACCTTGCAGACCACAATAACAAGCTAAGAGATGTATTCGACTGCCTAAAAAGGTTGAAGCTGCAACCCTCAAAGTGCAAATTCCTTAGCAAGGAAGTAATGTACCTCGGGCATACCATCACTGATCAAGGCATCAAGCCAGACCCTCAAAAGATTTCCGCCATCCAAACCATAAATGCGCCACAAAATACTAAGCAAGTCAAATCATTTCTAGGACTTATAGGATACTACCGCAAATTCATCCCCAATTTTGCCGGTATGGCCAAACACCTTACGAACCTCCTCAAAAAGTATGTCCCATTCGTATGGGACGCACTGTGCGATGAATCCTTCAACCTGTTAAAGAAAGCCTCCGATTCTCCAATATCCCGACTTCGCAAAAAACTTCTTCATTACAACAGACGCTAGTAATTCCGCCATTGGCGCCGTGCTCTCTCAAAGGCCCGACTTCAGTAGCATTGATCTCCCAATAGCATATGCTAGCCGAACATTAAATAAAGCCGAGAAGAATTACTCGACTATCGAGAAGGAAGCCTTAGCAGTAGTATGGGCAGTAAATCGTTTCCGCCCCTATGTCTACGGAAGGAAATTCACCATTATAACCGACCACAAACCTTTAGTCTGGATATTTAACCTCAAGGATCCTAGCTCTAGAATCATGAGGTGGAGAATCAAGTTAGAAGAATACGATTTCGATGTCACTTATAAAAAGGGAAAACTAAACGTTAATGCGGACGCTCTCTCTCGATTGCCAGCGGCAGAAACCCTCGTAATAACCCGATCACAGTCTCATTCACAGTCTCACCCGCAGTCTCAATCTCCAACTAAACAAAATCCTCAACTCCAATCTCAAGTTCAATTCCCGAGCTCAACTTCTAACGTTGTGTCCCCAATAATAGAACTAACAGACCCTTCCGAGATCTCACGAGTGCTGTCGAGTACCACGATAAGCCAATCGGGGGACACCAAGGGATAAAAAGGACGCTAAAAAGAATCCGACAGAAATTTACTTGGGAAAACATTTCTAGAGACGTCAGAGAGTACATCAGGTCCTGTGAAACTTGCAAAAGGAATAAAATAGGACACAAGACTAGAATTCCTATGAAAGTAACCACTACCGCACGGGTTCCATTTGAAAGGGTCGCCTTGGATATTGTGGGACCCCTTCCTGAGACCGAAAGCAGAAACAAGTATATTCTTACTTTCCAGGACGACCTCACGAAGTTCATCATGGCCGTCCCCATCCCTAATCAAGAAGCCCATACAGTGGCCGAATATTACGTTCGGAAACTGATATGTATATTCGGTATACCTAAATCTCTCCTTACCGATCAGGGTACTAATTTTCTCAGTGAACTGTTCAAACGCACCTGTCGACTACTTAAAATTCAAAAACTACAGACCACACCGTATCACCCCCAAAGCAATGGCTCCCTAGAGCGAAGCCATCGCACCCTAGGCGATTATTTACGATGTTACGCCGCCAAGGATCCGACAAATTGGGATCTCTGGGTCGACTATGCGGTGTTCTGCTATAACACCACTCCGCACACTTCAACTAATTTCACTCCTTACGAAGCTCTCTTTGGGTGTAAACCCGAACTACCATCTTCCGTCACCAAAGAATGTGAACCGGTATACAACTATGACGATTATGTCATCGAGCTAAAGTCTAGGCTACAACACGGGTACCAAATCATACGTGAGAACCAGCTAAAGGCCAAGCAGAAAGCCAAAGAGGCCTATGATCACGGCACTAAGCCCACTAATTTCACTACCGGAGACTTCGTTTTCTTGGAATCAAAAAATAAAATAAATAAAAAACTCACCCCACTTTTCGAAGGCCCCTATGAAGTGACTAAAGCGAACTCACCAGAAACCTCCACTATAAGAGTAGGTAATAAACTAAAAGTAGTACACAACAACTCAAAGCCCTTCGATGATAGACAATCGTCATTATATTTCTTTTCGCGAGTCGATGAATCCGCGTTTCAATTATCAATAATAAAATTTCACACTACAACCCTCGTTTTTCTCACCAAATAGCGAGAGAAAACTCTTAGGAAACAAACACGTCAGGGTTCATAACGACAGGCTTAAGCCGTATTACAATTGAACCATACCTCTCTCGCACTAGTTGTCGCGGCAGCTCCTAAAATTTACAAAAACACAAAACAAAAACAAAATTTGGAATGGGAATAATAAATAAAAAACCCACTAAAAAAGCGATTTATTCATCACAAATTACAATAATGCAGAAATTTATCCTGAAAGAAAAAAGGAATTATTATAATAAAACATCACAAATAAAATACTTATCTTAAAACAAAACCAGCCTCCACTAATGAAAAACGCCGTCAGTAAACAAACGAAATCTGAAATTAGAGAAAATAATTATCACAGAATTTAAAACAAGTTCCACAACAAAAACTTACCTGTCAACACTAAGATCAGGTCCAGCCCCTTTTTTCTCCCTCCCAAATAAATATCGCGCTGAAATATAAAAATAAAATTAGTATATAATTTAAAATGAAATAAAAATACTTACCAGCAATACAACCTCCATTTGACAGACAGAAACAGCTGATCGCAAAACAAGCGAAGATTAATTACATAATCGGTATATACTGCATATTGCCCCGCCACTTGCCGAAGCTTCATTGTGATTGCGGCAATAAATATCGCAGCAGCTGACCGAAAATTTCAGATCACTTGATCCTTCAAGACGTTCTGAGTCTGAAAGAATTGCCGCATTGAGGCAACCAGTGATTCTCATTTAAGCAGGGCGTACTGAGCCAAATCTACAAGCAAGTTGAACGGAGTATTGAACCTTCAACTTTTGCATCCCAACCAAGTTGAAAGGAAGTATTGAACCTTCAACTTTCGCATCCCAATAAAGGCGAATTGAGCCGATTCTTAACCAATCTAAACGGCGCACTGAGCCGTCATACGTAAGCTGTTGTAGTGAGACAGCATCCTAAGCAAGGCGAATTGAGCCAAGAAATATTCAATTCCCATATAACTTAATAAGCTAAACCAATCTAAATTTCAGAACCCAAAGGGCAGATCTAAAGCAAACAGGGCGTCAAGAAGCATCCACACCACTGTAATCGACCGCAACCAACGCATCGCTAGTGCATCATCAATTCAGCAAGTTAAATCAATCAAAGAAGGTGAAGTTTGGGAAATTAATTCAGTTTCTGATCAGCGACATCTATACGTCCAAAATTCGAACTAACTTTTAAAGCCAAGAAAGTTAAAGCATCAAGCCAATCTATTAAGGAGAATTTAACTAAGCGAAAGACACACGCCGCATACATTACCAGCAGGAAATTTTAGTGATAGTGTTAATATCAATGAAAGGCCTAGCAATAATTCTGGCAATATCAAACTATTGAATTTAAGCTAGTTTATGTCTATATTATTGAAATAACTTAAAACTAATTTATATTGAATTAATCAAATAATGAACTGGATGTGAATTGTGTGAATTAATGAATTGTGAATTTAATTATACTAGAAAACATTAAGTTTTTAATAAAAATTGTGTTTATTAAAAAGGGTGATTTTTTTTGGGGTGACACCCGGGTGATCACGGCACATTTTGGTCCTTCGAGCCGGATACCGAAAGGAAAACGTACATCAAGCCTAACTTAAAACTAATTTATATTGAATTAATCAAATAATGAACTGGATGTGAATTGTGTGAATTAATGAATTGTGAATTTAATTATACTAGAAAACATTAAGTTTTTAATAAAAATTGTGTTTATTAAAAAGGGTGATTTTCTTGGGGTGACACCTGGGTGATCACGGCACATTTTGGTCCTTCGAGCCGGATACCGAAAGGAAAACGTACATCAAGCCTGATCACGTCACCTCAAAGGGAAATCGTAGCAGCCAGTGACCTAAACTAAGTAAACTCAATCAATATGGAAAAGGCAATTAAATTACAATTCGTGCAAAGGGAGCTTCTGGAGAAATTCATCACAAATTATCGGAAGGATGGAGCCGCCAGACGAACCCTCTCTTATTACAAAAAACGATTGCAGGATTTCGAAAAGCTGTTCCAGGAAATACAGAAAACCCACACGGAGATTCTTTTAGCCAAGAATGACGAACCTGCTGATTCCAACCTATTACAAAATAACTATTTTACGAGGAATTTATACGACGAAATGGAGGAATATTTCTACACAAATTACGCCGCGATTGAATCTCGTTATGAAGCCGAGTATCCCAGATCAAGAGATGGTAGTCCATCTCCCAGTGTAGAAGAAACCAAGGTGATGCCAAACCCAAACAAAGAACATCTAATCAAACTACCCAAAATATCTTTAGACAAGTTCTCCGGAGATTACCGAAAATGGACTACTTTCCACGATCTCTACACGAGCTTAATACACGAAAATCCAAACCTATCAAATGCACAAAAACTCCAGTATTTGAAAATGCATCTAAGTGGAGAAGCAGAGGGTCTCTTGCGGCAAGTCCAAGTGTCAAACGATAATTACGAGCCAGCCTGGAAACTACTAAAAGGAAGGTACGATAACAAAAGAGTATTGGTCAACGCCCAGTTGAAACTACTATTCAACCAACCCACCTTATCCGCTGAGTCTGCACAAGGGATTGGGAGCCTGATGGACGTAACCACCGAATGCCTGCAAGCACTATTCAACCTAGGCATGGAAGTCGAGAGCTGGGACGCAGTGATCATCTACATAATTGTACAAAAATTCCCGTCCGAAACTCACCAATTATGGGAACAAAGTATAAGCCAGAATACTGACATACCTTCATGGGACACTCTACGCGAGTTTCTGGAGGGGCGTTTTAGAACGTTAGAGGCTATTGGAAGGAAGGGATCAACAGCAAGTAAGACCTATCGAAACTTCTCTGCAAGACCAAGGATGACACCACAAACATTCCATGTGACAACCAGCCAAAGATGCAGCTATTGCAGAAGCGACCACCACGTCCGGCAGTGCCAAGCATTCGTCAAGTTGACCGAAGCAGAAAAAAGGGACTTGGTGAAATCACAGAAGCTGTGTGTAAACTGCCTAGGTTATGGTCATCTAGGAGCCCAATGTCCAAGTAAACACACCTGTCGGGTCTGCCACCAACGTCACCATTCATTGTTGCATCGCCAGACTGATAAAAGCAGCATGAGTCTCAAACCAACCAATCAACAATCTCCCGATGATGCAAGAATTCAATCTCATGTAGCCACAGTAACGTCAGGAGAACAAATCAATTCATCATCATCCTCGTCGAGACAGAACCTCTCAGAAGCAGACAAACTACATTCCTTAATGACAAACAACGACGCTTCAAGGCAACAAGTTCTACTGGCAACAGCGATGGTAAAGCTCCAATCAGACACAGGGCACGAAACCACAGTCAGAGCGTTAATTGATCCAGGATCACAAGTCTCCTTCATAACAGAAGCTATCGTCCAAAAGTTACATCTGAGAAAGAAACCAATCAAGGCGTCTATTACAGTTGTCGGCGAAATCAACACCGGCAAATTCGACAATCTAGTCCAGCTAACATTAAAATCTAATTACAACAATAACTTCGCAGTGGAAATGAACGCACTAGTTACACGAAAGCTGACTAGTTTCCTTCCATCAAAACAAATTTACACTCAAGAATGGACGCACATCAATCACCTCAATTTAGCAGACCCTTGGTACTCCCGTCCGGGCAAAATAGACATATTGTTGGGTGGCGACGTTTACGGCCAGATCATCAGGCATGGGCTCATCTTTAGCGAAAAGGGATCACCGATAGCCCAAGAAACATCTTTGGGATGGATCTTGTCTGGCAAATTCAAGGATATCCCACCAACAATAAAAGTGACCAGCCTCCATATCACCACTGACTTACAGCAGCAGCTAGCCCAATTTTGGGAATTAGAAGAAATTAGCAGAGAAAAGCCCCTAACCGAGGAGGAACAACAGTGCGAAGAGATTTTTCGAACCACACACAAGCGACTTCCTAATGGACAGTACGAAGTCCAACTCCCATTCACTGATAACAACACATCCCTAGGAACCTCTCGACCCCGAGCCATTTCATGTCTATACCGATCAGAAACTCGACTAAGCAAAGAACCAGACCTAAAGAAGCAATATGACGATTGCTTAAGGGAATACATTACCCTCGAACATATGGAACCAGTAGCAGTCAACAACTCGCACCCACCGCTTCCACATTTCTACCTACCACACCACTCGGTTCTAAAGGAAGATAGCACCACAACGAAATTACGTGTAGTCTTCAACGCATCGGCACCATCAAGTACAGGAACATCTCTCAATGATATTCTGTTAAATGGACCCCTTCAGCAAGACGATCTATGGTCTATTCTCCTTAGATGGCGTCTCCATTATATAGCATTCACAGCAGATATCGCAAAAATATACAGACAAATACGAATAGCAAAACAACACGCTGATTATCAACGTATAGTATGGAGGGAGTCACCAGAAACACCAATTCAGGATTTTCGACTGCTCACAGTCACCTTTGGAACGAAAAGCGCTCCTTACTTAGCCACTAGAACCATCAAACAGTTAGCCATTGATGAGCAAGCAAGATATCCCCTGGGATCAGCTAAGGCCCAAACTGATTTTTACGTGGACGATCTATTGTCAGGAGCAAACACAATAGAGGAAGCCATTAACAAGCAGCAACAACTACACGGACTCATGATGTCTGAAGGATTCCAACTGAGAAAATGGGTTTCAAACTCCCCAGATTTATTAGCATCCATACCAGAAGAATTAAGAGAAATCAACTTACCCTTCAACATAACCTCGCAGGACCAGGTAAAAACCCTCGGAATATATTGGAACCCTCGAAGTGATACACTGTCCTATACATTAAAGGAAGGAAAACGAACAGTTCCAATAACCAAACGAACAATGTTATCAGAAATATCTGAATTATTCGATCCATTAGGATGGGCATCACCAATCATTATACCAGCGAAATTAATGATCCAACGGTTATGGTTAGCAAAGATAGACTGGGATGATGCTCCACCACCGGAACTACAGTTCGAATGGACCAAGTATCAACAGCACCTACGTACCATCAACCAGATCCGAATCCCAAGATGGTTAAACTGGAGGGACACACAAACCGAGGTCGAGATCCATGGGTTCAGCGATGCATCCAATCAAGCTTACGCCGCAGTGGTCTATTACTGCGCAATTCAAGATGGAACTCGAACCGTCAACATCCTGACAGCCAAGACTAAGGTAGCGCCAATCAAGGTAGTTTCCCTTCCACGACTAGAATTATGTGGAGCAGTACTATTGGCGAAATTAATCAACTATATCCAAAGGGCACTAAAACTTCCGGATGCTACACCTATATTCACTTGGACAGACTCCGAGATAGTGCTAGCATGGCTAAATGGACATCCCTCAAAATGGAAATCATTTATCGCCAACCGAACATCCCTTATCCATGAGCTGTTAAGAAACGCAAGATGGGGTCACGTCTCCTCAAAACAGAATCCAGCAGACTGCGCCACAAGAGGATTATCACCCGAAGAGTTAAAGGATCACATGCTATGGTGGAAGGGCCCAGAATGGCTCCAAAAACCAAGGACCGAGTGGCCCACCATGAGGACAAGACTCACCACAGAATTAGAATCCAGAAAACAGCTAAAGGTATCAAGACCATTTGAAGCCACTCCAGCTGGTCCAGAATTAAGGATAAGGACACGACCAAGAAAACCACCAACTACCAAAAAATCAAGTCCACCGCGGAAAACAGAGCTCCGTCGCTGTCCACAAGAGGCACCAAAACCTACAAAACGGACCTTAACCTTACAAGAATATCGGGCCTTGAGGAAGAAACAGCCGCCATCAGACATTATCGCCACACCAGAGGTATGGGCGCAGATTAACACCCTCTCTCTTCCATGGGTAAAAATTCGAAGTGCTACAAAGAACTATCGCACGAAGATAAACAACCGAACCCTACGTTTTAAAAAACTAAAAAACGACAAAATCAAGGTTACACTCCACGAAGCATGCACCAGCAAGAGGAATGTTGAGGCTCAACCAGTCAAAACAACAAAGAAATAAATACATAATGAAGCAATCATGTCTTTTATTAAAACAAAGAAATAATCTTATATTACAAATATGGTGACAAAAGAAATATACTTAAAATTAATATCTAATGTTGACACCGCAACGTTGTCAAGGCCGGGGAGTATGTCGCGGCAGCTCCTAAAATTTACAAAAACACAAAACAAAAACAAAATTTGGAATGGGAATAATAAATAAAAAACCCACTAAAAAAGCGATTTATTCATCACAAATTACAATAATGCAGAAATTTATCCTGAAAGAAAAAAGGAATTATTATAATAAAACATCACAAATAAAATACTTATCTTAAAACAAAACCAGCCTCCACTAATGAAAAACGCCGTCAGTAAACAAACGAAATCTGAAATTAGAGAAAATAATTATCACAGAATTTAAAACAAGTTCCACAACAAAAACTTACCTGTCAACACTAAGATCAGGTCCAGCCCCTTTTTTCTCCCTCCCAAATAAATATCGCGCTGAAATATAAAAATAAAATTAGTATATAATTTAAAATGAAATAAAAATACTTACCAGCAATACAACCTCCATTTGACAGACAGAAACAGCTGATCGCAAAACAAGCGAAGATTAATTACATAATCGGTATATACTGCATATTGCCCCGCCACTTGCCGAAGCTTCATTGTGATTGCGGCAATAAATATCGCAGCAGCTGACCGAAAATTTCAGATCACTTGATCCTTCAAGACGTTCTGAGTCTGAAAGAATTGCCGCATTGAGGCAACCAGTGATTCTCATTTAAGCAGGGCGTACTGAGCCAAATCTACAAGCAAGTTGAACGGAGTATTGAACCTTCAACTTTTGCATCCCAACCAAGTTGAAAGGAAGTATTGAACCTTCAACTTTCGCATCCCAATAAAGGCGAATTGAGCCGATTCTTAACCAATCTAAACGGCGCACTGAGCCGTCATACGTAAGCTGTTGTAGTGAGACAGCATCCTAAGCAAGGCGAATTGAGCCAAGAAATATTCAATTCCCATATAACTTAATAAGCTAAACCAATCTAAATTTCAGAACCCAAAGGGCAGATCTAAAGCAAACAGGGCGTCAAGAAGCATCCACACCACTGTAATCGACCGCAACCAACGCATCGCTAGTGCATCATCAATTCAGCAAGTTAAATCAATCAAAGAAGGTGAAGTTTGGGAAATTAATTCAGTTTCTGATCAGCGACATCTATACGTCCAAAATTCGAACTAACTTTTAAAGCCAAGAAAGTTAAAGCATCAAGCCAATCTATTAAGGAGAATTTAACTAAGCGAAAGACACACGCCGCATACATTACCAGCAGGAAATTTTAGTGATAGTGTTAATATCAATGAAAGGCCTAGCAATAATTCTGGCAATATCAAACTATTGAATTTAAGCTAGTTTATGTCTATATTATTGAAATAACTTAAAACTAATTTATATTGAATTAATCAAATAATGAACTGGATGTGAATTGTGTGAATTAATGAATTGTGAATTTAATTATACTAGAAAACATTAAGTTTTTAATAAAAATTGTGTTTATTAAAAAGGGTGATTTTTTTTGGGGTGACACCCGGGTGATCACGGCACACTAGTATTACGTAATTCAGCTTTAATCTCACTAACTCGAAACCCATCTAAATCATAGATTACACTGTCACTGCCTTCAAAGTCAGCGGTCACCTTACGAAATAACATGCGCATATGACTCTCTCGATCTTTAATAAATTCTCACGAATCTTTAAAACTTAAGCACAGTCTTACTTTTCTATGAAATATTTTTCCATGATTGATGGGAAAATGTAAGCCATCCCACCACGGGTGGCCTCGAAACCACTAATCCTAGAGGTTAATGCTAGAGCAACACTTTCAATAAGGTGGACATCAACCTTAAATCAATCTAATTAATGAATGTAATAACAAACTCTTATTTGCACCCTTCCAACGAATTTAAGCATCTAGCGTGCGAACGACCTACCATATCGTCATAGATCATTACTCTTTTACATTTTATCTATCCAAATCTCTGATTGTTATACTAATCCACTACAGAGAAACTCTTACGACGCGTTCCAAACTTCCTGTCTAAACAACTTTTACATTCCATTCCAGATCCCTTTGCTCTTTCGTCACGACCATATTGGCCCAAGGACACACCATCACGCCATTCACGTCTAATACTGGAGTGTACTTCGAGCATACGGGAAAGGTACTACACTCCACCGACGATTGGGAATTCTTCCTCTACGTAAATATCACTGCAATTGAAACCGAATCGCAGGAATTAGCAATGCACTACACGAATTTTGAAAAACTCTGTACGAAGACTAAGGAACTATAATGACATAAAGGAAGCCAACGTGTACTTCGCTAATCTAACACAGCCCCATTCACACCGATTAAAGCGCGGGTTAATTAATGTTATAGGCAAGGCTCAAAAATTTCTCTTCGGGGTTATGGATAGCGACGACTCCAAGTACGTTCAGGACTCAATCCAGGTTCTCCAAACTAACCAAAAACGAATTCATCACTCCTTTGAGAAGAAGATATCCGTCATCGTAGACACGATGGCGTCCTCCTTCAAAATTTTAACTGACAAGTTAAACAATATCTCTAATGGTATTAACACCATAGAAAAGGAACTAGAGGACACAAAAGTAACCCAATTACACTTCCACCTTCTCGACGAAGCGGCAACCATCTTACTCCTTGCAGCAAACCAATTAACAGCCAGCCAAGCAGAATTTATGGATATAATCCACGAATCCAGGCTTGGACGATTGGACAAACACCTCGCCAATTCTGAAAATTTCTTAAAGGCTTTAAGAGACGTTCAACTGGAAGCCCTGAACGGGTTGAAACTCCCAGTTACGCCTACTAGTTTTAACATACCCATAATTGCCCAAATATCTAATATTTCACCCCTTCTAACGACTAACGCCTTAGTTTTTCAAATCAAAATTCCACTTATCAAGAATACCTTTTCTCTTTATAAACTGCAAAGCGTACCAGTTCCGTTTCACAACAATACTTACCACTACATTAAGATCAATTCGCAATACGTCCTTATCGATGAAAAAAGCGAACGATACGCGTTCCTCAAACAAAGTGATATCGACGCATGCCGCCGATTTCAATCAGACGAATTCATTTGTATAAAATTAGTTTTGTACAGCTTTAACAAAGAGAACTGTATAATAGGCCTACACCAAGGCGAAATCTCACCAACCGGCTGCGAAATTCGACTCTTTAATTTAACCCATGAAATGTGGAACAAACTCACTAAACCCAACACTTGGATCTACCTAATACCGAGTCGAACGAACCTTCGAATAAGCTGCAATGATACCTCCTACTCTGTACCAATATTAGGTAGCGGACTATTAGCTTTAGAACCCGGATGCAAAGCCAGGACGAAAGAAATCATGATAGAAACGCATTCAACCATTTCTGACATCAACGCTCAATATTATCAATTGGAAACCACGCTGTCAAACTTGTATCTGAATTTCTCAGCGATCCCCACTAAAGACAAACTTCCACGAGTTCTCTTCGACACCAGAGATTTAGACAGCCTCAGTGTCAACCTCAAAACAATTATTCCGCACGATGACATTCTAGATCTACTACCCTCAAGTACTAACCACATAACAACAATCTCAATATCTACCGTCTCCTTAATTCTCATAGTCGGGTTAACACTCTACATAATATACAAAAGATATTTCAAATTTAAACTACAACTGAGTTCCAAACACTCCCATTCCGCGAGTGACCTAGAAGAGTCCTGATATCCATTTAATTTTATATATATATATATATATATATATATATATATATATATATATATATATGTATATATATATATAATATATATATATATATATATATATATATATATATATATATATATATATATATATATATATATATATATATATATATATATATATAAACATGTAGCACTAACTATACATATTAAGATTCAAATTGTTAAGCTATGTAAAGATTACTTACTTAAATCTAGGTAATGTTTTTAAACATTTAGGCTTTTTAAAGTACATGCATTATCTCTCAAATTATGTAATAATTATTTAATAGTAGATAAGTTCAAGTTCATAAAAAAGGAAACATACAAATAAATGTAATTTTGCTTTTAACATCAAGATCAATTGCATTGATCTCTATAAGGGGGGAGGAATGTTATGCCCACTCATTACATTGTAACCAATCAATAATCATTACATTGTGTAAACGGTCCCACGTTCAGGATGTTGATATTAAATGTCTCCAAAATGTTATCAAAGCATTCTTTGTATGCACGAGCGGTATCAAATTTCAATTTCATTTTAATTATTTAAATTTCAAAGTAAGCATTCTTCGAATGCATGACCGCTATCAGTTCTCGCTTCAATTTTGAACACCTAAGCATTTTAGCTCAGCATTTATCAAAAGCGATAAATGCTGAGTTAGCCGAATTCCTGAACGCGTGGACCGTGGCCGAGGCAAGAACCGCCATCAAGAAAGCTTTGGAGGGCAGTTCTTGCTGGGCCACCGGATCGTTCAATAGTACGAAAAGTTTGAATTGAAATTAATCTTAAATTGAAAGTAATTTAAATGTGCAAGTAATTTTTAAATGTGCAATTAAAAAAGCAATGTGCAAATAAAGTATAATTAATTGAAGTGCCGTGTTTTACTAGTTTTGCGAGTGTATTTTTCAGCCAACCCCAAAAAAAAGAAGACAACAGGAACCGGTGGGCCAGCGACACTCAACAATATACTTTATTCCTCACTTCTAGAATACGAAATTCCCCTATCATACATAAACTGGATTTCAAATTTCTTTTCAAACAGAAAAATTTTCTTAGGCAACCACACTAAAAGAGTGCATAATGGGATTCCACAGGGGTGTGCCCTAAGTCCGATCCTTTTCAACATATACAGTGCTAAACTCCATGATGTCGAGTCATGGGGAGTTAGGGTTTTTCAGTTTGCAGATGATTTCTGCGTAATTGCAGGAAGTGACTGCTCAATATCACTGGAATCAAAATTTCAAATGGCCTTAAATGATTTATATCTCATTGCCAGACAAAGAAAATTACATTTTAATCTTAACAAGTCTAAGTCTCTTCTATTTGGCAAGCGTAGACCCCTGTCTCTCTTATTAGGTGATTCTCAAGTTTCCAGTATTCAAAGTCTTAAATTTGTTGGGTGGACCTTCACCAGAAACATGAAAAGCAGACTTCAGTTAAATGAAGCTATAGATGCTATGAAATCTAATCTAAGAATAATTAACATTCTTAGTAAAAAGAAGTTTGGCGCCTCACCGGATACGATGATGCTCCTTTACAGATCTTTAATTAGATCAAAACTTGAATACGCTAGAGCTCTATCCTTTGAAGAATCTAAGACTCTGGAAAAAAATTCAATACAGTTAGCAATGCCTTCCTACGTAAATGTCTGGGTCTCACTCCGTCTACACCAAATCAAGTTCTGTATGCCTTAGCAAATGAAACTCCTCCTACTTTACGTGCTGAACTAATTACAGCTAAAGAGGTTATCAAAATTATTAACATAGAAAAAAGTCTAGACTTCTTTAATTTGGCTGAGCCCAAAACTTCTTTTGATAAAGCAGCCCTAAAATACAAGGAAATTTTTGAAATCTACAATTTTACTGACCCACCTTCTAATTCAAGTGATAACTTAAATTATGATGTAACGTTTCTGGCTGGTCTTGGTCCCAAAACTCTAGTTCCCAAAAACTTAATTCTGAAGATTATACCTGTGACACACTATACTTTCATTATGATGGTAACTTTCATTATGATGGTTAAGGAAATGATGGGGTGACACATTTACTTTCATTTGCATGTGTCATTTGCAAGTGATAAAAGATAAGATACTAACCGATTCTTTTGGCCACAATTGCTTTTTTTTCCTCGAGTTTTCCTGAGACATCGTTATTTTTGAAATACTTGGGCTCAGATTTGTTTGTTTGTTTTGAATTGACTGTTAAATTGTCAGTTTTAAGGAGAAAGGAGGGGAAATTTATTATAAAAATTAGTTTCCAGTTTTGCAACAGATGTCACTTATCCGAAATTACAGTCCAAATGAAGGTAAAATACTTTCATTTTGAACTTTCATTATGATGGGGTTTTGCCGCGATAATGAAGGTTACTTTCATTATGATGGTATATGTGTCACAGGTATTATGCATGAAAAACGTAATAAATTCCCTGAGGACGCACTAGTAGTTGCAACGGATGCTTCTGTTGTGAAGTCATTGCACATGCTCATTTTCTTTGCCCTTTCAATTATCCCACACGCGCGGCCTGCGTAGGTGTGAGCGGTGCTTTCCGCACCACACCCGCCGCGGCATTGGAGGCGCTGTTAGGTCTGCTGCCGTTAGATCTCCAGGTGATGAAGACTGCGGCAGCCTCAGCGATTCGGATGAGACGTGATGCCGCATGGCAGGCGTCAGGAACCTTATATGGGCACATGAAGATCCTGGATCGCATTAAAGGGATTAGGGAGCTCATGATGCCCATGGAAGGGATCACAAAAATGAGGGTGACCGAAAGGTATCATAAAACCCTCATAGGGAACGGAACGCTCCCCGAAGGGAGACCGGAAGACATATATATCTTCACGGACGGATCCAAGATTGACGGCAGAGCAGGTGCGGGAGTCTTCTCGGAGGACTTAAATCTGACCTGCTCTCTGGCTTTGGGGAATTACACCTCAGTCTACCAGGCGGAAATGCTTGCTCTGCTGCACGCGCTGGATCACATAAGTGAGGGTCAGGTGCAGGGAAGAAGTATCCTTATAGCACTGGACAATCAGGCTGTGATTAAGCGCATGAACCAGACAGAGATTAATGCGTCTCTGGCGTTGGAATGTGTCCAAAAACTGAACAGGTGTGCGCAACAAAACAACGTGACGCTAGCTTGGGTTAGAGGACATACAGGCATCGATGGGAACGAAAAGGCTGACAACCTGGCAAAACAGGGGTCAACCTCGGAATTCTGGGGACCGGAGCCATACTCTGCCATTGGCAGAGGGTTGGTAAGGAACTACATCGAGAAATGGGTCGCTGAGGAACACCGGAGACGGTGGGACGCTATGACCACGTGTAGGCAGGCTAAGATGGTGCTTACTTTGCCGATTACCGCAGCCAGAAGAAGGATCCTGCATATGCAAAGGAGAACCCTCAGATGGTTGGTGGCACTGATTACAGGACACGGATGTTTCAGGTATCACCTAAAAAGAATGGGAATTCTGGAGGATGACACCTGTCGGATGTGCCTGGAGGAACCTGAGACGGCCACACACATAGTGTGTCACTGTCCGGCGGTGGCGAGGAAAAGGGCTGCCATAACTGGACTCCATTGGATGGAGGACATGAGGCAGACTCCCTTCAATCAGCTGCTTGCGATAACTAGGGGAGTCGAAGTAAGGGAGCAATGGGACAACCCACTGCAACCCCAATAAGATGACTCTAGGCAGAGGGACGAAAAGGGACCCGCAAATAGTGGTCTGATTCGGTATCCCTCGAAAATCTATATATATATATATATATATATATATATATATATATATATATATATATATATATATATATATATATATATATATCCCACACGCGCATTTCAATATAATTTCCATGCGCATGTTGTTTTTTTTTACTTTTTAATACTTACCATGCGCATTCCAATACTAATCTCCATGCGCATGCCTTTTACTTTGTTTCCTGTATCAAATTACCTCCATTTAATACTTCATAAGTCTATTCTTTGTTCATTGTTCTATTCGCTTACTCTGCATTTCTATCTTACTTATTGCAAGTAAGCGATTATAACAATCAAGTGAGGCAAAAGCTCAATTTAGATTGGCAGTCGTTCTATATCCTCCAAGTCGGTTGGTTCGTTATTCAAACGCAAGTTTTGTAATAAAATAATTAAAGTTTCAATAAATAAGTTTTGTAAAGTAACTTAGGTTTTCGTTTTTCACTTAAAGATCGAATTTAGTAATACCCCTTTTGTTTTACAACAAAAATTTGATGTCAGGTGTGGGGTTCGGTATGTGAATTCGAAAAAAAAGTGAAAATTGCTGAAATAATTACTTCGAAGACGACGCCGATCTGGGAAAACGCAGGACGACTCACTATAAATCGCTGGGAGCTGAGAGGATCCAGGCAGCGGATTTTGGTTAAAAAAAAAATTGGCAGTTATAGGGACTGCCGATAGAAGTGAAAACTTAGAACTTAGATGTTGAAATTCGATTCTTTTGAAGTAATACAAAATTCTATATTTCTTGAAAGGACTAAATCTTTTTGATTGCAGTATTTTCATTAGGACATTAACCAACTTATTAAAATATGTAGCACAAGTAACTGCGTCTTCATTAATAAGTGTACTTTTTTCTATAAAATTTAATGCTGCTGCATCTTCAACCGATATCTCAGAATTATTTTTTAAATTATGTAATAATTGTAGCAATTTTGACCATCCTATTTCATTAGCACTTATTGTAAAAAAGATAGGTACAATCGGGTTATGGTAACTAAAGTAAGAAATGAAAATGTTTAATTCAAATTTATCTAAGTATCGCGTAAAAACCGCATCGATCGTCGTTTTATATTTGGTAGTACTAAGTTTCCGATCATTGGACATATTTAAATTCAGTGTTGCATTTAAAAATTCAATTAATGGTAGATTTTTATCATCTGCAAAGTTAATATTGAAGTTTGCACTTAAAATCATCGGTACATTATCATATTTTTCGCCGAATCTTTTTTCGAGAATTTCGGAACCTTCTTTTGTATAAATCATCAAATTTTCGAATAAAAATTGTTGTATCTGTCTCATAGATTTTCCAGGCGAAATATAAACGGCAACCATTAATATGTATGTATACATATGTATATTAATATGTATTATATCACTTTTTCTTTTATTCTATATATCGCTGACACCTAACTTTATTTTGGAGTTTTCTCTTTCTTTCAATTTCATCCGATTTTTCCCTTTTATCCGAGGAAACCACTGCTACCAATTCTTCTTCATCTTCTTGTCTTTTTTTTTCTTTTGTTATCGTCTGAAGACATCTTCAGGATCAAGGATCCAAACAAATTTGGAAAACAGATATTTAACACATCAGTCAAAATGACTGGTTTTATATTTTCATTTTCGATACTTAATTGAATAATAGTAGGCGATCAGATTTAGTTTTTTATTCAAAATCAAAAAGTTTTTGATTATAATCGATTGAGCGCGTGCGCCAGTCATGAGCATTGTCGGTGTCGCGAACCCATAACATTTTCCCCTATCAAAAAGTGCCCAACGCGGCTAAAGAAGTTTTCACTTCAAAAAAAAACCCAAATTGACCTCGAGTTAAAGGTAAAAAATTTTCACTCTAAATATAAATAGCAGAACCAGATGAATGGAAACTGTGCGCATCTGAAGATTACTTGAACCACAAGTACAAGGTGACCATCTCCCGCCGTGCATAATTCTTGCGGAAACCACTAACGGCTGCGGCAGCATCAATTACATTTTTTAAGGAACTTTAAATTTTTCCTAATTAAGTTAAATGAAATAATTTCCTTTTTTCATTTATTTAAATAACAAATTTTTTCTTAATCGTATGTACATAAAGTACATTACTTTATCATTTTTATTTCTAATAAAGGAATTTTGAGAGAAAAGAACCATAACACTAATTAAGTTAAAAGAACTCTCTTTTACTTAAAAAATTATAATTTTTTGAAATTTTTATTCAATTAATATATTTTTAATAAATATTTAATATATATTTCTTTTGTCAATGCATGCTAAAAATATATTCTTTTGCCAATAATATAAAGTGTGTACACGAATTTAATTATTGTGAGAATTTGTTAAGCGGTAGTGCGGTTTTGTTTTGTTGAAATATCTATACTTTATTGAATGAAATTTATAAACGGTGTTCACTCGTCGATACATTTTTGATTTAATCGATGATCATGTTTGGATTGTTTTGTGATTAATTAAATTTTATTTCTTATGGTGAAATAATACCGTACAATTTTTCTCCACTCATTATTAACAGTAGTAGAGCTAGGCGGGTACGGCGCCACCTCCAAGGTGGCGCCGTACCCGCCTAGGATTTGGGGGGCCTGAAAGCTCTTCATGTACGTGTACGAGGTGTTTTAGGTTTGTGTCTTGGATAAGGTGGCTTAGAGTTGGTGTGTGGAGATGGGTGAAAGCTCTTTATGTAGGTGTACGAGGTGTTTTTGGTTTGTGTCTTGGATAAGGTGGCTTGAAAGCTCTTGATGTGGGTGTATGGGGTATTTTTTGGTGTGAGTCCTGGATAAGGTGGCTTACAGTTGGTGGTTGGAGATGGGTGAAAGTTCTGGTCTTGGAGGTGGTGTAGAACCGGCATGGGATTTGGGGTGTGACTGAAAGCTCTGGATGTAAGCTTGTGTCTTGGATGGGGTGGTCCAGAGCAGGCATGGGATTTGAAGGTGGTGCAGAAATGGCATGGGATATGGCCCAGAGCAGACATGGTATTTGAAGGTGGCGCAGAACGGGCATGGAATTTGGCCCAGAGCAGGAATTGAAGGTGGTGCAGAAATGTCATTTAGCTGAGATGGGTATATTATTCTCAACAACAACCTGGTGCGATCTCTAGGCTATGATCTGGATTGCAACCATATACCATGATATATTATTATTATCTTTCAAAGAATTTTTAATGAAAATACTCACCTCAAGTCGCTGATATTACAACAACCGCAACTTGAAAATTGCTAAGTGATCAAAAAATCATATCTGAAAAAAGATATTTCCCATAAGCAGTAACGATGCAGCGAAGGCTCCCATTTGACTTGTGATGTAATTATTATTATTATTATCCTGAACATGCTGCATATATTATATTTTAAAACAATAAATTTAAGGTAAAATACCTTTCACAAACCACAAATATTACACACACTAAGAAGTGACAGAAAGCTACCGCAAAAATACTTCACATAAACTCGA
The DNA here is from genome assembly GCA_949987705.1 of Thereva unica. Lineage (NCBI taxonomy): Eukaryota > Metazoa > Arthropoda > Insecta > Diptera > Therevidae > Thereva > Thereva unica. Next base: position 57,020,684 of record OX465282.1, read on the forward strand.
TCACATACTAAAAACAATGAAGATTCCCATTATCAGCTAACTCATGCCATAATTATTCAATCCTGAATGTATTGGATAAATTCTATTAGTTAAACTGATCACCTTAAGTGCTAATTATACCCAACGAATAAATTTTAATGATGGTTAAATAAGCAAACATCGGGTTCCTTATCAAGCAAAGATGTAAAAATTTCAGTCTTCCCATGCTGCGAACGTTTATTGAGATAAACAAAGTTCATCAATGAAATGTAATCAGCAAGTTAGTACTGAAAAGAAAAAAATTAAACGGCAGAGCAAACTGCTGAAATATTTAATAAAGTTAGGGTATTAAAAAGAATTGTTGTTGTTGTTGTTGCAGTAGTAGTAATAGTTACAAAATAAAAAAACCTATTAATTTGAACACATATTTTATTTTTATTTTGATAAATCATAAAATTATTTGTTTATTCAAGACGTAGCACAGTATTATTTTTCACCCGGTCTCCTTATCAAGCATAGATGTGAAAATTTCAGTCTTCCCATGCTGCGAACGTTTATTATGATAAACAAAAGGAAGTTTTGCTCCATATATTGAAATTGAAATTGATATGCTGCGAATTTAGTGAGGGTCAGTTTCCTAAAATCAAAGACAATTTTGAACAGGTATAGATGGATTCCTTATTGTTAGGGCTTAGAATGCCTAAAACTCAATGGACTGCAGGGCAACTTAGAAATAAACCAAGTTTAACTATTCGAGCTTTATTTACAATTCTCAATTTTCACAATTTATAAATTCAATTTAAATTAATTCTTCACAATTCTAAGTTCAATATATTTAACATTCACTGGATACTAACTTCAAGCTATTTAATAAAACATTTATCAGGTTTAGTTCAGATAAAGTAATAATTCAAGTTTATTTATATTTCACTTAATTAAATCAATTCGTTATACTTATACTTATTATACATAGGCGTGAAAATTCTAAAGTCAGCTTTAAACCATATCACGAATAATATTAAGATAAACAAAGGGATCAGGTGCAAGTCTTCGGGTACTGATTAACTCAACGGTTCCTTACCTCAATTCCTACCGTGTTTTTTTAGTGTATCATTTGAATAATGTAAACATTATCAGTATAAAAGAAAAGTTCACTTCATGCTACCCTCAAAATCACAATGGATAACGACGCTGAAAGAAGGCTGCAAGTTGTAAGTATTGAACTTTATTATCATGAAAAGGAAATGGAATTTAATTTATTTTTTATATTTCAGAGAAACTCATTGCGCAGGTTAGTGCGCCTGCTTGCCTATGGTGAGCATGTAATGGATACGCTAAAAGAGAAGCGTCGAAGGGCGAAGAGAGCACGAGACAACGCTAAGGAGCAACTGAGATCGATGGAAGTTGCGTTGAGTGCTGAGCGGCAGCGCATACAGTGGCTGGAGCAGCTTACACAGGAGTGTAAGCTGAATCTCCAGCATGCCGAAGATCAAAGAAATAAAGTAACAAAAGAATACAAGCTCATGAAATGTTTAATTAAATTAGGTTATTAAGAGATTTGTATAGAATTTAAAATAAAAAAATTATTATTAGAATAAAACTTATTTGTGTTAAATGTTTATAATTCTGCTCTCATTTTTCCACGGTTTTCTACGTAATTGATCGCGCTCCTCTAAAGTGGGTTATATGCTGTGCATATTTACGCAGATCATTTTCAATGAGTGCTCTATTGGATAGTGACTTTATTAGTTTTTTGGTTGGGTGTTGAGAAAAAGCCCCAGTCCTTTCCTATATAGCTTTAGAAATAATCCTTGTCCACGTTTTCCTAGTGCTATATAAGAAAACATCAGGTTCCTTATCAAGCAAAAGTGTGAAAATCGCAGGCTTCCCATGCTGCGAACGTTTATTGAGATAAACAAAGTGCATTAGTGAATGTAATCAGCAAGTTAGTACTGAAAAGAAAAAAAAATTAAACGGTAGAGCAAACTGCTGAAATATTTAATAAAGTTAGGGTATTAAAAAGAATTGTTGTTGTTGTTGTAGTAGTAATAGCTACAAATAAAAAACCTATTAATTAGAACACATATTATTTTTTATTTTGATAAATCATACAATTATTTGTTTATTCAAGATACAGCACAGTATTATTATTCACCAGGAAATTTCCTTTTCTTGTTGTTAGGATTGTAAAAATTAGGGATTTCACTTGAATTATCGGTATAAAAACTATAATTAACTGGAATGGCATCAATTTGTACAAACTTGAAAATAAATGTCTTCCCCTGCGGTCCAGAATTGATTACGTGGAAATTTCCTTTGTTGTTGATGTCTTGTAAGGCTGCATCAGAAAGTGAACTGTACCTGGCTGGTAGCAAAAGCTGATACTCCTCTAACTCAAGATGAATCCGAACACCATACACTGTTTCAAGCCAGCTTGCAGATTTTATTTTATATGGGGTTCCAAACTGCATGTCGGACATCCTTAAGTAAGGGGAGTATTCCAAGCTTTTGAGTTCTGTTGCTGTATCCATGTTGCTGTGGCTGATGCTGTTGATCTCCAGGTGATTGGGGTTGAACTGCTAGCGTTCTTCTTCACAGTTCTCATTATATACCCTAAATTTGGAAGCACGATTGAACTTGTCCATGAGTTAATTTCACATAGATGCAACTTTGGGGTGGAAGTTTTCATGATGCACCTGTGTAAACAACTTTTGGGAGCCTAGGAATTCGCTACGTCAGCAGTTTTTGCACCTGCGTGAGAAAGCTATAGACCGGAAGTTGGTAAATTGAATTCCATGCGCCTGTGTAAACAACTTTTGGGGGGGAAGGGGTAGGGATTTGTCTGTCTGTCTGTGACTATGGTGATGAAATTCCATCTAAGACAGCCGGATACCGGAAGTTGGTAAATTTTGTACTTGCCCATGAGTTCCATGCACCTATGTAAACAACACTTAGGGTCAGGAATTTGCTACATAGGCAGATTTGCATGATCGAACTTGTTTATGTTGTGCAATTGCGTGTATTATAAAAGAAGCAGTAGCGGCAGTATTTTCACAGTTTACAACGAGCATCCGCGAGTTAACTAGTAAAGTGATATTAATTACTACTCCTGCTAATACTGATGATTATAACTTTTAAAATGGATACACGCAGCATTATGAGTGGACTAAAAAAGCAAGCAGCAGATTGCTTAAGGGACAGAGACGCGGTGCAAAGTGTAATTATTACCAAAGTGTGTGGTTTATTCATTAAAAAAATAAAAGCAGCATGCAGGGTTGAAAAGCAGATTGGGACCAAACAACACTATCAAAATTGTATTGCACAACTAAGAGGTTTACAAGTATTGTTGAAGACTGGCAGCAGCCGCCATGGAGCAGGTGTGCAGGAAGGAGGAAGAAGTGAAAAAAGAAGTGCTCGTGTACGCTGGGAAGAGCTGCATAATGCGTTTGCATTACGAATCAGGACAGGCGTCATCATTAATATAAAGCACATCGAAGTGAAGCAATTTCTAAAGGATGGTTATGCTTTGTTTGAGCGGCGCGTTAAGAACATTTTAAAGAAGCATAATTTCATCAAGACATCAACGACTTTAAGCTGCGAGTATGTTAAGCATGGTGTCAATGATGGTGATGTTATAAGCGACATAAAATACTTTCACACCAAAACTACACCCATTGGGAGCACTGATGATCTGGAACAGTGGTTTTTGAAAAACGTGCAGGATGATCTATTGACCCAGGTTGAGGAGTTCCAAGAGAAAGATAGCGGTTGGGCTTTACATACCATAGTGAACTTAATGGTGAATATAAACAAATACGAACCATTAAGAGGATCATCCTATATAAAATTGCCACAAAGCATCGCAGCAAAACAGGCATGCGTAAATGTGAGGAATAATGATAATGCATGCTTTGCGTGGGCAGTGGTCTCAGCTTTGTATCCAGTAGAGCGTAGGGATCATGCTTATAGAACATCAAAGTACCCGCACTACAACAATGTGCTAAACTTGAGCGGTATCACTCTTCCAGTTACACTGAGTCAAATAAAAATATTTGAAGCAAACAATAGATTATCGATTAATGTTTTCATACTGGAAAAGGAAAAGACAAATGAATACACGACTGTTCCAGCTTACTTAACGAAGAAGAAATTGGATAAACACATCAACCTGCTAATGATAAAGTCAGATTATGACTGCAGTGAGGATGGTGATGATAGTGACGGTGATAGTGATATTGTTTATCATTTCTGCTGGATTAAAGACTTATCACGTTTGGTGAGCAGGCAGACGTCTAAAAATAAACGTAAAAAATATATCTGTGATAGATGTTTATTTTATTTTAATACTGAAGAAATGCTCGCAGCGCATGTGTCTGAGTGTGAAAAGGTGAATGACTGTAAAGTTGCTTTTCACAAGGAGAAATTTATCACTTTTAAAAATTATAATTATAAGAATCCGGTGCCATTTACAGTATATGCAGATTTGGAGTCGGTATTGATACCTGTTACCGATGGTGGTAGTAATGGTGATAAAACGAGAAAAATTCAAGAACATGAAGTTCATAGTATTGGATTATATTTTCACTGCTACTACGATGACTCTTTATCATTTTACCGATCAAATCGTGGAAAAACGTGTCTTCAGTGGTTTACATTGCAGCTGCAGGAAATAGCAAATATAGCTGAAGAGAAATTAAAAGATATAAAACCACTAGCACCCTTATCAGCGCAGGAAAAGTGCATACAATATAACCAACCATGCTGCCATATATGCGAGAAACCCTTTGCGCTTGGTGAAACTAGAGTGAGAGATCATTGTCACCTCACAGGCAAATATCGTGGACCTGCACACAACAGCTGCAACATCAATTATAATGATTGCCGCAACATCCCAGCCATTTTCCACAATTTATCAGGATATGATGTGCATTTCATAATCAAGGATGTAGCACTAACCATACCAGGAAAAGTGGATCTTTTACCGTTAAACAAAGAGCGGTACATTTCATTTACCAAACACATTGAAAATAGCACCATCAAGCTGAGATTCATCGACTCCTATAGATTTATGGATGAATCTTTGGATAAATTAGCCGGATTGCTGCCTAAGGAAAAATTAATAATTACAAAAGCTCAATGGCAAGACCTGGATGATGAAAGCTTCAACCTTCTCACGCGCAAAGGAGTTTTCCCATATGACTTCATCGATGGCTGGGACAAGCAAGGAGCATTTTTATAATAAAATGATTGATGAGCCGATAACTGAAAAAGACTATGAACATGCGCAAAAAGTGTGGGACAAATTTAACATAAATAGCCTGGGGGAGTATTCAGATTTGTATTTAAAAACAGATGTTCTTCTGCTGGCGGATATTTTTACAAATTTTAGAGCTATGGGACTCGAGACCTACAAACTTGACCCTGCCCACGTCTTCACACTGCCTGGATATACATGGGCAGCTATGCTGTATTACACGGGAGTGCGCTTAGAAAGGATAATGGATGTTGACATTCTTTTATTTATTGAAAAATCTTGTCGAGGTGGAATTAACCAATGCTGTTGCAGATATAGTGAAGCCAACAATAAATATATGAAAAACTTTAAACCGGATGAAGAAACTAAATATCTGATGTACTATGATGTGAATAATTTATATGGATGGGCCATGTCGCAATCACTTCCAACAGGAAATTTCAAATGGATTGATAATGTTGATGTTATGAGTGTTGATGATAATTCACCGGTCGGCTATATGTTGGAGGTAGATCTTGAATACCCACAGGAGCTGCATACTTTGCATAAAGATTTCCCATTTTGCCCGACTCATTCAGCACCACCAGGATCAAAACAAGGCAAACTTTTAACCACTTTACACACCAAAGAAAAATATGTTATACATTACCGCAACCTAAAACAATGTTTATCACATGGACTAATACTCAAGAAAATTCACCGCATCTGCAGTTCGATCAATCACCATGGCTTAAACCATATGTGGACTTAAATACAGATAAAAGGAAACAAGCCAAAAATGCCTACGAGAAGAACCAATATAAGAAAATAATTAATGCTGTTTTCGGAAAAACTATGGAAAATGTGCGAAAATATTCAAACATAAAACTATGTACAAAGTGGGAGGGGCGGTATGGTGCTAGAAACCTCATTGCAGCACCGAATTTCCATAGTCGCGCAATTTTCAATGAAAATTTAGTAGCAGTTGAATTAAGAAAGCTGGTTGTTAAATTTGATAAACCATTATACATTGGTATGGCGATTCTCGACATTTCTAAAATAGCACTGTACGAATTCCACTATGACTTTATGCTAAAAGAGTTGGATGCTGATAAATGCAAAATAATGTACATGGATACGGATTCATTAGTATATGAAATAAAAAATGTTGACATATACGATATTATGAAAAGAAACATAGATAAATTTGATACTAGTGATTATCCTATGGTCAACCAGTTTAATATGCCGCAAGCAAATAAAAAAGTTCCTGGATTGATGAAAGATGAATTAAATGGCCGAATAATGACATTGTTTGTAGGCTTAAGGTCTAAAATGTACTCCCTTAAAATAGATGGTGTTGATGAAGTGAAAAAAGCAAAAGGGGTGAAGAAGAACGTTGTAGCGAAAACTTTGCAGATTAGCGATTATATTGAATGTTTGCAGGATTCAAAAAGCAAGATAGCTGAGCAAAAAAGCATTCGTTCATATAGTCATAAAGTGTACACTTTAAACCAAGCAAAGATCGCTTTAAACCCACAGGATGATAAACGCTTCATTATGGACAACGGGATCGACACTCTACCATGGGGGCATTTTTCAGTGCAGCAGCAGCAGCAAGAAGACATGGATGTAGAATAAAACTCACACAAGTGCAATATGTAAATAGTATGAATAAAAGAATAATTATAACTTTTTATAAAAAAAAAATCTGTTTTATTTAAAAAATCCCTTATTACAAAATTATTTTTCAGAGCACATCGGCCTTCGTGTATTATGCAGGATAAGAAGCCATTTGTTGTTGTTGTTGTTGTTGTTGTCTTTAGTTTGGGGCATCCCTCTTCTTCTACATCATATATGGTTAGCTCCTCTCCAAATAATTCCTGAATCCATTGTTTCTTTCCAGCTCCTTTAACATAGATTATTTTATCATGCAGCAGATCTCCAACTGAATATAGTGTGCGGTAGGGAATGTATCCATCACCCCATCTGAATCCATGGTGATTGCGTCTCAGCCACTCAACTTGTTTCTTTTCAGACCGAGTTAGATGTTTATGTGGGAATGGTGGTTGGAATATGTAGTGCTGCATTTGATTTTCACAATTTAAAAGAGCCAATTCTTTGAAAATAAATTGATTGTTTTGTAATTTGAATCCTTGAAGATCGATGATAATGGCATCCATTTCAAGCAATTTTCCTGACTTCGTTGGTTAGAGGTGTATATTCCACTATTCGATCATGTAGCAATAAACAGTATGCTGTTGTGTTAGTGGGAACGTTTTCCGATGTTTTGAATTCCAACCTTATATCCACAGGACCTGTTTTAATGGTTTCGTTTTGCCGAGAGCAATCAATGACTACGATCGGAGCATCACGCATAAACTCTTCCCTTGAGAGTAGTGCCTGCAACTGGCGTCCATAGTATGAAGTTTGGAATTTTATGTACATATCATATAAGAGAGCGTATTTATGAGCATCAAATTTCAAGTTCAGGTCATCATATGGGTATGATTCCGAATTCAAGTGTACTTTAACATCTGTCAGCTTGCAGTGGTCAAATTTACTGACATCCTTGGTTTTATCATTTTTACGATTTGTTTGGAGAGCTAGTATGACATATCGGGGCTTTTCCATCTGCGATGACGTTTTGACAGACCACGTGTGATGAGTCGTTGCTGGTAGCGTGGGGTACTCGTATATGTCCCAGCTCCTAAATGGCATTTGTATTTCACGACCGCTTTCAATGATTTTATATAAAGCAATTTTCTCATGATCGGCCACATTAACATGGGGAATGCGCCACTGAAGTTTCGAGATTGAGATGTTTACATCATCTGTCGGTGATTGCTACGAATCGGCAAACAGTGCCTCGGAACCGGATGGACAACACGACGACGACCTTTGCTTTTCGAACAAGGACACGAATCGGATCATGGAATGTGAGAACAATGCTTGCTGAGGGACGGCTGGATGAAGTCCTCAACGAGATGAATCGATATAAAATCAAGATCATGGGACTGAGCGAGACCAGATGGCCCGATGCGGGGGAACATATCTGCCCAAATGGCGAGTCCTTCTTATTTTCTGGGAGAAATGAAACTGAAAGCCGTAGGAGTGGTGTTGGCGTAATACTCACCAAAGAAGCCAGGGCTAGCCTCATTAGCTGGTCACCAGTTTCTGAGAGGATTATTACCGTGCGCCTACGTACCAGGCTAAGAAGTACTACGGTAGTTCAATGCTATGCCCCAACCGAAGACGCAGAAGATGACATCAAAGACGAGTTCTACATGCGACTGAATGAGGTTTTTCGCTCTATTCCAAGGGGAGACATCATTGTATTAATGGGTGACTTAAATGCACAAATCGGTCACGACAACACCGGTCTTGAACAAACAATTTGAAAACAAGGCCTAAGCCAAGTTACCAATAACAATGGTGAGCTTTTCGTTGACTTTTGTTCTTCCCATCAACTTATGGTAGGTGGAACTTACTTTTGTCACAAGAAGATATATAAAGAGACCTGGGTATCGCCCGATGGTAGAACGAGAAATCAGATAGATCATGTGGCCGTCAGCCGCAGATGGAGAACCATTCTGGAAGATGTCAGGAGCTTCAGGGGAGCGGACACTGGAAACGACCACCATTTGGTAGTAGCAACTATTCGCCTTAGAATCGTTGCAATCAGAAACTTTCAACGTGAATCTATAAACCGTAGACGGTTTAACGTTGACCTCTTGCGGGAGAGCGCTAAAAAGCGAGAATTTGCTGGAAACCTGCAGCAAATATTAAACCAGCAAACCGTTTCTGACGACACAAATATTGAAGACCTGTGGAGTAGGACAAAGGGCGCTATATTGACGGCTGCGGAAACGAGCATCGGTTATGTCCAGAGAAACATGCAACATTGGATCTCGGACAGCACCTGGCAAAAAATAGAACGCAGGAGGGCCCTCAAAAATAACATAAACTCTACAAGCGACCCGGATGGACGTCACCAACTTGAACGGGAGTACTCTCAATTACACCGAGAGGTAAAGAGAAGTGTCCGGCGTAATAAAAGGCAGCAGATAAACGAGCTCGCAGAAAAAGCGGAAAACGCGGCAAACACAGGCAACAGTAAAGTGCTGTACCAAATTACTAAACAGCTCTCGGGAAAGCACTCTACTAAAAAGCATGCCGTTAAGAGTGCGGATGGAAGGCTGCTGTGCAGCGACGAGGAGCAGCTCCAAAGATGGAGAGATTATTTCTTCGCCGCCCTGAATGGCTCACTCACACAGGAGCCTCAGGAAAACAGCAACAATGCACAGCCGATAAGAATCAACACCCGGGCCCCATCCAAGACGGAAATAGTAACTGCAATTCATGCGATGGCCAATGGTAAAGCAGCTGGAAAAGATGGCATCCCGCCAGAATTGTTGAAAGCCGACTCAAGCCTCATAGCAGATGCGCTTCAACCAATCCTCGAATTAGCATGGAACACCTGTACCTTTCCGGAGGATTGGACGGAAGGTATCATAGTCAAAATACCCAAAAAGGGGGACCTAACAATATGCGACAACTGGAGAGGCATCTGTCTATTATCTACTGTGGGTAAAATCTTGTCCCACACTATACTATCAAGAATAAGAGAGGCAGTAGATCAAAACGCTTAGAAGGCAGCAGGCCGGATTCAGGAAGGGCCGTTCATGTATAGATCACATCAACACCTTAAGAATAATAGTGGAACAGTCTACTGAATTCCGATCCCCCCTTTACCTTGCTTTCGTAGATTATGAGAAAGCGTTCGACTCGGTTAATAGGAGCTTTATATGGCAGGCATTACGGCGACGTGGACTGCCGGATAAGATAATAGAATTGATAAAAGCCCTATACAACAATTCCAAATGCAGAGTTCTCCATAACGGAAAATTATCCGACAGCTTTGAGGTGAGTTCAGGAGTACGACAAGGATGCTTACTATCCCCATTACTATTTCTTATAGTAATAAATGACATTCTTGTTGGCGCTCTAGATAGTAGAACAGGCGGCATACAGTGGGGTTTGCTAGATCGCCTTAAGGACCTCGACTACGCAGATGATATCTGTTTGCTGGCCCACAGACATCAGGAGCTAAAAAACATGTTAAACAATTTGGCAACAGAAAGTAGTCTAGCAGGCTTAAGGCTGAATCCGAATAAAACCAAAGAAATGCGGATAAATGCAAACACACTTGAACGAACTGCGCTGAATAACCGTGACGTGGAACTGGTAGATAAATTCTGCTACCTCGGTAGTATTATTACCGAAAATGGTGGTGCAGAAGAAGACGTCAGTTCCAGAATAAATAAAGCACGAAGCGCATATGCATGCTTGTTCCGCATATGGAGATCAACCGAGATCTCAACCAACACCAAATTGCGGCTGTTCAACTCCAACGTTAAGGCAGTTCTTTTATACGGTTGCGAAACATGGAAAGTCACCCAATTCATCACAGGGCGCCTACAAGTCTTCATAAACAGATGCCTACGTCGTATCCTAAAAATCCGCTGGCAAGATAGAATTTCAAATGAAGAGCTATGGCGCCGTGCCGGCCAAGAAAGGATAGACGACCAAATCAGGCGAAGGAAATGGAATTGGGTTGGCCACACCTTGCGACGCGATAACGAAAATCTAGCCAAACAGGCCCTTGACTGGAACCCGCAAGGATCCCGTCGAGTTGGAAGACCTAGAACAACGTGGAGGAGAACCCTACTAGCAGAGGCCGCAACTACTAGGAGATCCTGGTCAGAGCTAAGAGCTGTCGCGCAAAACAGAGTCCGCTAGAGGGCAACTGTTTCCGCCCTATGTCCCACGAGGGATTAAGGGGCACATAGATAGATAGAAAGAGGGTTTACGGACGATAGTTTAACGTGACAACGTCATGAAATAACATTGATAAAATTATTGCATACTTTTATGAATAAAATTGAATCATTTATATTAAATTATCATTATTTTGTATGGATACAAAAAGGAGTGAAATGAAATATTCATTTTGATTGATAAATTAGCTTTTATTTGCACTAATGAATTCAAATATGTTTATTACTTTAATGAACAGAATATTTACAAGTAACAATGTGCAGTAACAAATTCATTTACAGCTTTTATACATGTCTGATATTTAATTTCTTGCAATCTGTGTTATTCTGTTAAGGATAGGTCGATGATAGGAAAAGTATGAAATGAATGGGAGTGTTTCAAGTGTAATGTGCCTTGAAAAAGTCAAATCGAGGGTTGTTCCTCTCAGCGTTGTTGACTTAGTAACATATGATGTGCATTCGAGATTGTATATATCCTTCATGAATTTGAGGAATATATCATCATTTTTCACGTTTGTGTTGAAGTCGCCACAAAGAAGAATTGGTACATTGGTATCAACTTGCATGATCGGATGCACATACTGCCTGTTATGCACGTACGGAAAGAGTGCTTGGTGCAGCAATACACTAATGTTTGAGACACTTGCTCCAGGATGAATATATACTGCGCCAAGTACAATTTTAAACGTTGTATCAGCAGTGAAGCATGTAATTTCAGCAAGCAGACCTCGCCTGTGTTTCTGATGAGACGAGTTGTGTCCGACAATTCAACGTGGAGAACTTTGGCCGTGGATGTTGATGTTAATTTTCGATAGATTGCCACCAGCTGCGTTTGTATCAGAATCCGATCGATTATTCTGCCTGGTTATACATTCATAATTATTGATTGGAACTGGATCAAAATTGTCACGCATCCACGTTTCAGTCAATACCAAATAATCCGATCTTGGTATCACGGGATCCGTTTCAATATCGGCGAAGTGCGCAGACAAACTCTGAACATTAAGGTTTGTCACTACAGTTTGCCCAGCGTTGTTACCGTCATCACAAAATTTCACGGCTTTCGAAGATTGTTTTAAGGGCGTGTCCACGGAGACGAATATTGTTGTATCCTCCCTACATTGTAGCATACATTCCCTACATTGTAGCATTATATATTGTAAACGGCTCCCATGATCAGGAAAGTATCAAATATCTTTTTCAAACAATACTTCCTTTCATATGCAACGTAAACAAATTCAGTTAACAAAATTGAAACATAAACATTTTCATGCAATGCATTTCATGAGCAACGTAAACATTTCTCATGCAATGTATCGCAACGATATTTTCTTATCTACTTTTCACATGAAAAGCGCTGACTAGGCGACTTTTTCCTGATCATGCGAGCCGTGGTTTAGGTGACAAAAACTGCGAACTGATTTTAAAGAATCAGTTCTCGTTGAGCCGCCAATTAAGTCGGGAAGTATTTCTATTGTACTTTTGCTATCAAGTTTGAATAAAATTTCTAGAAGTCTTTTGTTAAGAAGTTAAATAAAATTAAAATAGTGAAGTTCGTTTTTTATTTCTACACATTCCCAATTGCCGGCCAACGGGGCTCAACATTTTTGGTGGCAGCAAGCTGGGATTCCACGCGGTGGACCCAGTAAATTTCTTCTAAATTTCGCTGCACAATACGAAATTCTTTACTCATCTTTACTCATCTCTTTCAACACACGCATCAGCACAGTCAACGTTTTTATCCAGCCAGTCAACTTTTAATTCATTCTGTGCATGTGCATCTTTAATCATATTTAGTGATACAACAACATCCAATACTTTTGGAATCTACATCTTATCATATTTAGTGATACAACAACATCCAATACTTTTGGAATCTACATCTTTAATACATTAGTGATCCTACATCATCCAATACCTGGAATTTATGTTCATCAGTTTGATGCGTTGACGATCATCTTACTTTGAAAACCTTTGCATCAATCAACGTTTTTTCACCTTAACATCGTGCTCATCAACACTGCTGTGCAATCATCTACTTTCATACTACTATAACTATTCAAGGAGTCATCCAACATCGGCTCATAATGTTAATAATTTTGTAAGTAGCTTAATTAAAATACAATTTTTATATATTTAGAATTTGGTGTGATAGTGTAGTCAAAAAAAAAAAATATTCTTTTTCTGCTTTTAAAATATATATTTTTTTAAATTTATATACATGTGGTGAAAAGTGGTGTAGTTGTGTCGCATACCGCCGAACTCGGAAAAATTTGTTATTCAAATTAATTAAAAATAATAATAATTATATAATTCCCAAAGTTTTATTTGTTGAAGCTTTTCAAAAATATTTTGCAATCCACCTTTTCGTAATTCGTAATTAATTATTATCGATAAAATAATTAATAATTAATTCGTAGTAATTATTATCTATAAATTATCATTATGATTCGGCAATTTTTAAGAAAATTACATTGAATATTGATTTGAAATACTGCTTTTGATCTAAAATGTTTAAAGAAACCCAAAAGATTAGTTACTCAATTAAATATCACTTTTAACTAGCATTCTTCCATTTGTCTTGGGAACAACATCGACTACTACATACAACTAGAGTCGATTGCTCTTTCATCACTAACTCCATCACTGATTTTGTTTTACCGATTTGTGCCCCTAACTGTATCCCTAAGGATACATGAGTAAGAAACAGAAAGGCAAAGAGCCTGCTACACTCGGTACTGTTCTTCTCTCCCTGCGAAGCCGAAGTAAAAAGGACCCAAACCTAGTTGATCTTCCACCTCTTTCTGAGGAAGAAGAAGAAAATTTTGACCCCGCAGAGTCTAGCAATAAGCCATTGCCCGAGCCTAAAGATTTTGCCGGAAGCTCTCGCCAAAACTTTGAAGACGAAATGTCCACCTTTAATCTTTCACATGCCATAAAATTAATTCCCGAATTTGATGGCGACCCCAAAACACTCCATCGATTTCTGCAGATCGCCAAAATTCAGTACAGTTTGGCAACAACAGTACCTCACAAGCCAGAGTTTTTGAACTTGATAAAATCAAAACTCTCCGGTAGAGCATACAATAATGTCCTACGATACCATGACTATGACAGCTGGGACGATTTGCGAGCATGTTTGGAAAAACAGTTCTCCAAACAGCGTTCTCTTCAGGTCGTGCAGTCTGAATTATTTAATGCACGTCAAGGTCCCAAGGAAACAGTTATAGAGTATGCAGAAAAAATCGAGAAACTCATGGAAGAATTAAATATTTCTAGTACCAAAAGCGATTCTAATGAAGGCAATGAAGCTATACGTGCTCTGAACGAGCAAATGGTATTAAACAATTTCAAAAGAGGACTGAGGCATCCTCTAAAACTCATAGTTAAGGCTTCTCACCATGATTCTCTCAAGGAAGCAATTGACCTCGCCCTGGAAGAAGAAAAGTTACTCGAAAGCGACTCGAAACCGGCGACAACTTTTATCCGTAACCCGAAACAATGCCGATTCTGCAAGAATCTTGGGCATGATATTAATGAGTGCCGAAAATATAACGCTCTCAACCGACAACAGCATCCTTCTAAATCATTTCCTTCTTTTCGTGGAACTGTCAACAGGATCAGCCGATCAACGTCCGACCCTGTTTGTCGTTATTGTAAAAATCCTGGTCACTCCATCGATCAGTGCAGAAAAAGAGAGTACAACAACTCTAGAAACAAGGTAGCTAAACCCGAAGGCGAACGAAAGCCAAATTCTTTTCCACAAACGGGAAACGAGTCAATGCCTGGCCCAAGCGGTTCGGAGCCCAGGATCCGCGATATAAAATAAGCAACCGCCCTATCAACAGTTCTATCTCCGATACCAAGGCCTCATCGAACAAATCAAATTCTAAATCCAATTATTCCAAATCCGAGGTCTACGTCAACAATTCAAATTCCAAACCTCAAGTCTTAACTTACTATTCCAACTCTCCTAAATCCAAGGCACATAGCGCCAATTCGAAATCGATTACTAAATCCTCTCTTAAATCTGCGACTTCTACTTCCAATCTTAGTTCTGACGTTATATCCAGAACACACATTGGTCCCAAGCTTCCCACTACTTCCAAGTGGCATACTTCAAAACCCTCGAGCACCCCTAGAAAACGATATGTAGTCTTAACTTTAGAGGACTCTTTCAAAAACGAAGTTTCAATCTCTCTATCTGAATCCATTTCTGATTCCAATTCGTTACTCCTCGATACTGGTGCTTCGATAAGCCTCATAAAAGTCAGTGCACTTCAAGACGAAGTCAAGGTAGATACCAACGATATCATACATATCAAGGGGATAACACAACAAACTATTCCTACAAAAGGAACTGTCCTTTTAAACATAGTGTTAGCTAACAGCAAATCTTTGATTCACCCATTCCATGTAGTTGCATCAGATTTCCCTATTACCAATGACGGTATTTTAGGCCAAGACTTCTTCCTCAAAACCGAGGCAGATATCAACTACAAAGACTTCACTTTTAGTTTCTATCATCAAGGGAAAATGCACTCTTCCAAATTCACCTGTACGTTTAATGGTGTAGACATTCCCCCACGATGTGAAAAAATAATTAAATTAGGACCAATTTGTTTCAAAGATACAGTCATCTGTCATCCACAAGAGATAATGCCACTCGTATATATATCAGGGACGATCGCCCAACCAGTCAATGGCTATATTAATGTAGCTGTCCTTAATACTAATGATAAATTAATCTCCTTAAAAAACACTGGAAATCTCCACTACGAACCCTTGTCGGATTATCATGTGTTAAATCCTTCCACTTTGACGGTCAAAGACAGTATTCAAAAACGCTTGGAAACCCTCTCTTCTTCGCTAGAACTCTCTCATCTAAACAGCGAAGAACGGGACTCTATTTTAAATCTCTGTCGGGAATATAACCAATTATTCTACATTGAAGGCGATAAACTAACCTTCACCGACGCTGCAGAACACTCTCTTCCTATACTTCCTGGGAAATCTCCAGTTAATACTAAGCCTTATCGACTTCCTGAAATCCACAAAGCGGAAATCGATAAGCAAACAAAAGGTCTATTACAAGAAGAGATAATACGACCTAGTTCGAGTCCGTGGAATTCACCTCTCTTGGTAGTCCCCAAAAAGGCGGGCCCAGATGGTCTTAAGAAATGGAGAATGGTGGTCGATTTTCGTAAATTAAACGAATTGACTATACCTGACGCCTACCCACTTCCTAACATAGAGGAAATTCTAGACCAACTTGGAAATTCTCGTTATTTTACTACATTGGATCTAGCCAATGGCTTTTATCAAATTAGTTTAGCCGAAAATGATAAGCCAAAAACCGCGTTTAGCACCCCGAGTGGTCATTTCGAGTTTAATCGAATGCCCTTCGGATTGCGTAACGCACCAGCTACCTTTCAACGGCTGATGAATGTAGTTTTGGCAGGACTTCAAGGTACTCGATGTTTCGTCTACCTTGACGACATCGTGGTATATGGTCATAATCTTACAGATCATAATAAAAAACTCAGCGATGTATTCGATTGTCTCAAAAGATATAATCTAAAGTTGCAACCAGCTAAATGCAGATTCTTACATAAAGAAGTCATGTATCTAGGTCACACCATTACCGATAAAGGTATTAAACCAAATCCTGAAAAGATTTCCTCTATTCAGTCTATAAAAGCCCCACAAAACAATAAACAGGTCAAGTCCTTTCTAGGACTCGTGGGATACTATAGAAAATTCGTTCCTAACTTCGCAGGATTAGCAAAACCTCTTACTAACCTTTTAAAAAAGGATGTACCCTTTGTATGGGACGCACTGTGTGACGAATCCTTCGAATTACTTAAAAAGGCTATAACTGAATCCCCAATCCTTCAATACCTCGATTTCCAGAAAAGATTTTTTATCACGACCGATGCAAGCAATACAGCTATAGGTGCTGTCCTCTCCCAGCAATTTAATGACAACAATGATGATCTTCCAATAGCTTACGCTAGTCGGACCCTTAATAAAGCGGAGAAAAATTACTCCACGATTGAGAAGGAAGCATTAGCAGTCGTTTGGGCGGTGAATCGTTTTCGCCCTTACGTATACGGAAGGAAAATAACGATCATCACTGATCACAAACCTTTGGTTTGGATATTCAATCTTAAGGACCCGAGCTCACGAATAATGAAATGGAGAATAAAACTGGAAGAGTATGATTTCGATGTCATTCATAAGAAAGGTAAATTAAACACTAACGCAGATGCCCTATCTCGATTACCAGTGGCCCCAGCATTAGTAGTAACACGGTCCCAAAACTGTCTCAATGATCAACCCTGTCCAACAATACAGGAAATCCATAAGCCAAACGATAAGTTACGTATTATTGAATTAACTGACCCAGAAGAAATCTCTAGAGTGTTAAAGGAGTATCACGATACCCCAATCGGGGGACATCAAGGAATTAAACGCACTCTTCACAGAATCAGAGAAAAGTTCACCTGGAAAACTATTACTAAAGATGTGAAAAACTACATCAAATCTTGCGAAATATGCAAAAAGAACAAAATAAGCACCAAGACCAAGATACCTATGAAAGTAACCTCCACGTCTAAAATCCCATTCGAAAAAGTTGCATTAGATATAGTTGGCCCTCTTCCTACATCCGAAAATCAAAACAAATATATATTAACTTTTCAAGATGATCTCACCAAATTTATCATGGCCATCCCAATCCCTAATCAGGAAGCCCACACAGTAGCCGAAAACTATGTTCGGAAAATAATCTGTATCTTTGGTATACCGAAATCACTTCTTACCGATCAAGGAACAAATTTCCTTAGTGACGTATTTAAACGTACATGTCGTCTTTTAAAAATCCAAAAACTCCAAACCACTGCATATCATCCTCAATCTAACGGTTCTCTAGAACGTAGCCACCGCACCTTAGGTGACTATCTCCGATGCTATGCGAGCAAGGACCCTTCCAACTGGGACTTATGGATGGATTATGCAACCTTCTGTTATAACACTACCCCGCACTCTCTAACCAATTATACGCCGCGCCGTTTGAAGCTTTATTCGGACACAAACCCGAAATACCTTCTTCATTGACAAGACCTCCAGAACCAGTTTATAATTATGACGACTACGTCCTTGAATTAAAAGCCAGATTGCAAAGTGGGTACCACACTATCAGAGAGAACCAAATTAAGGCAAAACTCAAGGCCAAAGAATACTACGACCGCGGAGCTAAACCATTGCAACTCAATGTCGGAGACTTCGTACTCATAGAATCAAAGGTGAAATCTAATAAGAAGCTGAGCCCTCTATTCGAAGGCCCTTACGAGATAGTTAAAATTAATTCAAAAGAAAACTCTACAATTAAAATAGGGAACAAATTAAAAATCGTACATAATAATCTCCTTAAAGCCCTCCGCTAAATAATGTTATTTTCCAATTCCATTCCAGATTCTTTTGCCCTCTTATTCTTACAATATTGGGTCAGGGGCATACAGTTACCCCATTTACGGCAAACACTGGAGTTTACTTCGAAAATATGGGAACAGTATATAAATCAACTGCTGATTGGAAATTCTTATTGTACGAAAATACCACAGCCATGGAAACCGACTCCCTTCAGTTAGGAGAACATTATCGCAACATGGAGAAGTTTTGTATAGCAGCCAAGAGTAAAACCCCTGAGGATAATTGTATGGTCACGATAAAGCTCATAAGTAAAACTTTACTGGAAATAGAACAGGTTAACAAGTATTTCGCCAATCTAACACTTACCGCATCTAACCGGCAAAAGCGTGGTTTATTAGATATAGTCGGCAAGGCACAAAAATTTCTTTTCGGAGTTATGGATAATGACGATTCCAAGAAAATAGATGGAACAATCCAAAAACTTCAAGCTAACCAAGCTAACATACACCACTCTTTCACAGAAAAAGTATCTGTTATAGTCGACACCATGCAACATTCACTGTCTTCCTTAAATGATACCTTTTCTAAAATCTCTAATAGCCTCAACACCATAGAAACGGAACTTGAAGATCAAAAGATAAAGCAAAGAAACTTTCACCTATTTGATGAAGCTGCTAATATATTAACCCTTGCAGCTAACAATATCATAGCAAGGCAAGCAGAATACTTAGATATACTGCAAGAAGCAAGGCTGGGACGATTAGACAAACACCTTGTCAAATCTGAAACATTTCTCAAAGCCCTACAGGACATACAACTTGAAACTTTAGACCATTTAAAGCTTCCCATAAAACCTTCTGAAAGTAGTATACCACTAATTGCTAAGGTATCTACTATCTCACCAGTCCGCACAACAAATAGTTTGGTCTTTAAAATAGAAGTTCCTCTTATTAAAAACTCTTTCTCCTTATTCAAACTCACTAGGGTGCCTACCAGATTCAAAAACAACACTTATTACTATGTCAAACCTGATTCCCAATATGTTCTTATCGACGAAACTCGTGAACAATATGCGTTTTTTAAGGAAAACGATCTCGGCAATTGTCGGCAATTTCAACAAACAGAATTTATCTGCACTCAAAACTTCATTTTATATAGTTTCAATAAGGAAAATTGCATAATTAGCTTAAATCAAGGAGGAATATCCCCCACATATTGTGAGTTTAGACTCTTTAACTTAACCCATGAAATATGGAACGTGTTGTTAAAAACGAACACCTGGATCTATTTGGTACCTAAAAAGACTACAGTTCGAATAAGTTGCAACAGTAGTGCCTATTCCACTTTCATTCAAGGCAGCGGAATTCTAGAACTCCAAGCCGGTTGCACGGCAAAAACTAAAGAAGTCTCTTTACAAACTTATACAACCATCTCTCGGGCTGAAGCCGTTTTTTATCAATTAGATAACACACCTCTTAATAATCTAAATCTAAACCTCTCTGCTATACCGACAAAGAAAATCCCTCAAATGATTTTTGACAGTCGAGATCTAGATAATCTAAGTGTAAAATTAAACGCGATAGTTGATTCTAGCGAAACTTTAGACACTTATATCCTAAGTTACACACCATTCGATTCCAGCAAAATAATCAACATCTCATTTTCTATATTCACAATTATCCTTTCAATTTCTTTATTTTATTTAATATATAAAAGATATTTTAAATGCCGTATAACGATATGTCCAGACCGCCAGGTTGGCCCAATTGAACCCAGCGAATAAACCCACTATGATCGTACCTCGCTAGCCTCTGTTGTTGTTCGCGCGCGATCTCCTCGATGGAAAACTAAGAGTTTTACCTATACACACCTACACCATATTTCACCATATTCCACCATATTACTCGCACTTATAAATGTACTATATCTATATTTGTTCCAAAAGTATCTTACATTATAGATTATGAACATGTAATTTTGCACCCACACAATAAATAAATAATAATAAAATCTCCTTAGTATAGACTTACACACATATATAAAGTACTGAAGTACTCACAAATTTTTATATTATATATAATAAATATGAACCATAAAATCCTATAAAAATGTTTAGTAAAATAAGTATTAATAAACAAAGAAATAATAAATAAAACACTTCTTTCTAATAAGTTATAAATTTTGACTATTACATAACAAATTATATAAGCAAATTGCTGACCTTAAGTCGCTACAAACTTTTAAATTTTTTATTATATAAAACAATTTTTGCAATTGCACAAACTTATATGTTTACCAAATTCTATTAACAGTTAAGAGAAAAAATAATAATTTTTCTTTCCAATGCATGATTTCTAAAGATCGACTACGCCGATCTTCATAAGGGGGGAGGAATGTTGTATCCTCCCTACATTGTAGCATACATTCCCTACATTGTAGCATTATATATTGTAAACGGCTCCCATGATCAGGAAAGTATCAAATATCTTTTTCAAACAATACTTCCTTTCATATGCAACGTAAACAAATTCAATTAACAAAATTGAAACATAAACATTTTCATGCAATGCATTTCATGAGCAACGTAAACATTTCTCATGCAATGTATCGCAACGATATTTTCTTATCTACTTTTCACATGAAAAGCGCTGACTAGGCGACTTTTTCCTGATCATGCGAGCCGTGGTTTAGGTGACAAAAACTGCGAACTGATTTTAAAGAATCAGTTCTCGTTGAGCCGCCAATTAAGTCGGGAAGTATTTCTATTGTACTTTTGCTATCAAGTTTGAATAAAATTTCTAGAAGTCTTTTGTTAAGAAGTTAAATAAAATTAAAATAGTGAAGTTCGTTTTTTATTTCTACACATTCCCAATTGCCGGCCAACGGGGCTCAACAATATATTCGTTACGGATGTTTAGCCCCAAGGCGCTAAAAACGAATCAAATAAAAAAGGAAAAAAAAACTCACCAACAATTTAGTAACTAGTTATTTTATTTTTATTTTTTTTTAAATAATGTACATAGACATTTAATTAAAATTTAGCTTGTAATAAGAAACCTAAAAAGAAAAAGAATTAATATATGCATTGAATTATTGATACACGATACATGTATACTTACCTGTAACTCAAAACTGAAATATAAAAATGAATTAAAACTAAAAATAAAAAGAAAATGAAATATATAATAAAAATTAAATCAAAATAAATAATTTATACTGAATTTACATGAAAAACATTACAAATAAATACATAAACAAGGAACATGAAGTTCACAAGAAAAAAACAACAACAACAACACTACAAAAAAGTCAACATAAAAATAAGACAAAATAACACAAATTGAACACAAGTGACATAATAAATTTGTTAAATAAGTGGTAAAGACCACTTTTTCCACCAAATAATTGAATTTATTGAAGCCCCAGGTGAAAAAGGGGACTTCAAAAACACCCGCTGACAGGTGTAAACACAAAAACGGAAATAGCGAAATTCACGCAAATTTCACTATACGGACCACCAAAACAGCACAAAAAACATAAAACAAGAATAACTACACAAAACACAAACACTGTAGTTACCTGAAATCTACACGAACAGGTAAAATTCGCGAAAAACCACTGCGCGAACTCGCGAAACTTTAACGCGCCGAGAAACGTCAAAATAACATCGACTCAAAACATATGGGATATCAAATCGATGTAATTTTCGATGAGGAATTTAATGGTGGTGCCCGAAAAACGAAATTATTTATGGGAAAAAAGATATTTAAAAAAATATAATTTACCATAAGGATAATGAAAGGGAAAAGGATATTAAACAAGGAAAGAGATAATAGTATGAATTTAAAATTTATCCGTTGATATTGCAGCAATTTAATTAAATGTCCCAAAGGGAACATTTTAAAATAAAATAGTGATAAACTATTAAAAGGAATGATAGAAAATAGTGAGAAATTATGAAAATTTAATGAATAAAATATTAGAAAAATATAGAAAGCCAAACAAGGCAATAATATGGAGTTATTAAAGAATTTATAAACAATAAATAATTTCCCTAAAAAATTTCCCAATCGCAAAGGACGAAAATGCAGTCCAAATAAGAAAAACCGTTGACTTCGGCCTATATAAACCCGAACTCAGAAGCAGTCAGTCTCTCTGTTCTCCAGAAAGTTTCAAAGGGTAAGCCAAGTAATAGTATCCATCTACATATATGCCAAAAACTGGTAATAGGGTAATTATATGCTTGGTGGTGGAATTTCAATTTAATAAAATTTTTATTGCAAGTAATAAGTGTCGATACATGCCATATTCTGGTAATCATTGACATCATATGCTTGCATCCTTTCAGGTATTCGACGAGGGACACATCATTTTTTTTAAGTTAAAATATTAAGTGTACTGGTGAAAATTATTTTTAATAAATATTAGCTAAGGTCGTGAAGTGTAATAATTTAAAGGCATAACTAAATAAAATCTGAATGTTAACTGTCACGTCAGTGTTTTTATTTCAAAACATACCTACTTGTCTTATTTCAGGTATTTGCATTAAACATTTTGGTGGTTCCATCCAGGAATACGTGTTCAGCACATTCAGATTTTATTAGTTACAAGTGTTTGTAATAAAATTATTGAACTTCAGTAAAGATGGCGTCCCTACAAGACTTGTGCCAAGTGCAAAACCACCTAAAGGCTCGCCTGGACAAATACATAGAAAATGCCAAGAAGACAGCAATTGCCAAACGTACCCTAGGATTCTACAAATCAAGGATCGCCGGGCTGAAAGAGATCTGGGAAGAGTTTCAGAGGAACGACGTAGCATTAGATAAAGCAGCCGCACAAGAAGAAGCTTCGGATATGTCAGCCGAATATTTGACGCTCGACCTATACAGCGCCGCAGAAAGTAAATATTTCGACTATCTAGGAGATCTAATGGACGGATTAGAAAAATGTCAAATCAGTAGCACACCAGCTCCATCAGTCGCTCCAGCTATTTCTTCAACAACACCACCACATGAAATTCAATTGCCAAGGATTAGTCTACCAAAATATAATGGAGATTATGATTTGTGGCGATCTTTTCACGACGTGTTCGTCTCTTTGGTTCACAGCAACCCCAGACTTTCTTCAGTACAAAAGTTGCATTATCTGAAGGAATGTTTGGTAGGAGAAGCACAAACGGTCCTAAGGCATGTACCTACGACAAATCAAGACTATCTTCCAGCATGGGCAAAATTAAAGGAACGGTACGAAAATAAAAGGATGCTAGTAAATCATCAATTGAAGACCTTTTTCAACATACCCAAATTATCTTCCGAAACATTTAAGGGCATGAAGGATTTGATCGAGACCACATCTGAATGTTTGCAGCAGTTAAAGAATCTGGACGTCGATACATCATCTTGGGATGCAATTGTGATATATTTACTGGTACAGAAGCTTCCTTTTACGACATTACGACTATGGGAGGAAGGGCTAGGAGCAACGCAAATTCTCCCAAGTCTATCTATGTTTCGTAACTTTTTGAATACAAGGCTAAGAGTACTGGAATCGATCGCCGACGCAATCGTTTCTAAACCCTTAGCCCATCCAAAATCAACCGCTACACAAAGAATCACGCATGCACATCATGCCATGAAGCAATCTTGCTGTCCAGTATGTCACCAAAAACATTATGTTCATTCATGCAAAAAATACCAAGCAATGAATAGCGACGCCAGACGTAAACTCATGCAACCAACCGGTAGATGCCTGAACTGCCTATCAAGCCAGCACACGACAAATAATTGTACCAGCAAATATAGATGTCGCAGATGTCAACAGAAGCATCACACAACCCTACACGAAGACAACAAACACAGAGAGCATGGATCAACTCGATCAAACGAAGAACATCTTCACCATGGAGAAACTTCTCCAACTACACATTCCACGTGCACAAGGCCACACGCAGCCAACAGCGCTGAAGGAACTGACAACACAAACACACAAAATTTTCTAGCAATGAAAAATCATCGTGCGTCGCTATCAACCGCAATGGTCATTGCTCATGCCGAGCATGGCGAATCAAAAACACTAAGATGCCTGATTGATCCCGGATCGGAATCTTCATTCATCACAGAGGCAGCATGCAAACAGCTAGATGCCACAACAACAAATACTTCGGTTACGATTACAGGCTTAAACAATAGCCAAGCAGCAACAGCTCACCGTCAAGTCAACCTTACTCTCAAATCACGTGTCTCTACTGCAGACTCAGTGGCAGTTGACTTTATGGTTCTTAATCAAATCACCGATCATCTACCAACAAGGGTAGTTTGCAAGGAGGAATGGAAGCACCTCAACAACTTGCAATTGGCAGATCCAACATTCTGGAAACCAGGACGGATCGATGCACTTTTAGGAGCAACAACCTTTGCAGAAATAGTACAGGATGGAATCCGACGTGGACCGAAGACAGCTCCAATAGGCATCAACACTCTCTTTGGATGGATCATTATAGGACCGACAAAGAACAAATACACCGAGCGAGTCTCCGCATTTACGGCCAGATCAACAGATCCGGATATAAGCGAGCTACTCACACGTTTCTGGAACATCGAAGAAATTCCAGCAAAACCAATCTTAACACAGGACGAAGAACTTTGTCAACAAATCTTCGAAACAACACATAAACGAACCCCTACAGGAAGGTACCAAGTCACGTTGCCATTTATAGACAACCAGTCACCCACGCTTGGCCAATCAAGACCACAGGCATTACAAAGATTTGCATCACTACAACGACAGTTTGCAAAGAATCCCCAGCTCAAGGAAGACTACAGTAAGTGTATGGATGAATACATCGAGCTTGGACACATGGAAGCAACAAATCCTCCCAAAGAGTCGGAAGAGCAGTATTACATACCGCATCATGCAGTGTTCAAAGAAAGCACGACCACCAAACTAAGAGTAGTCTTCGATGCTTCGGCTAAAACTAGCAATGGTAAGTCACTTAATGACCATCTGTTAACAGGGCCAACTCTACAACCCAAGCTCTTTGCAACATTGCTGAATTGGAGGAAGTACAAATTTGCGATGAATGCAGACATAGAGAAAATGTATCGCATGATAGAGATCCATCCAAAGCATCACACCTTTCAAAGGATAATTTGGCGACATCCTCAGACTATGCAATGGCAGGACTACAAATTGAAAACGGTAACGTTTGGTACATCAAGTGCTCCCTACTTAGCCATACGAACCCTTCAACAACTAGCTGAGGACGAGAAAAAAACCTGGCCTGCTGCCTCCAAAGCATTGTACACAAGCTTCTACGTCGACGACCTGTTAACTGGAGCAGATACCATCCAAGAAGCAAGAGGACTACAGAAGGAATTAATGGCTATAACGAAAGCAGGTGGATTCAATCTCCGCAAATGGGCCAGCAATGACCAAGCAATATTAGAAGACCTACCAATAGAACATCGTGAGCTAAAAACATCATTACAGTTTACAGAAGACCAAACAGTGAAAACACTCGGAATACGTTGGCATCCTGGTCCAGACCATTTTACGTTCAGCGTCACACCATTGCGCAATCATGATATTCCTACTAAACGTAATATCCTCTCTGGCATAGCGTCGTTGTATGATCCTTTAGGATGGCTATCCCCGGTCATAATTACTGCTAAGGTCTTGATGCAAACATTATGGATAACCGGATGCTCATGGGACGAAAGAGTGTCCACGCACATCGAAACCGAGTGGGAAACATTCAAACGAGAGCTGAACAATCTAGAAGCACTACAGATTCCCCGATGGATCAACTACTCAACGACGACTGATGCGCAAATACATGGATTTTGCGATGCGTCCGCAAAGGCGTATGCGGCTGTGCTGTATTTAAGAGTGCAAAAGGACAACGGAGAAATCGTATCGACGTTACTTACTTCTAAAACAAAGGTAGCTCCCATCAAGCCGACAACCATACCTCAGTTGGAATTAAACGGAGCAGTGATTTTGGCCAGACTTCTCAAATGCACTATCGAGGATATGCAGCTCCAACAGCTTCCCGTATTTGCCTGGACAGATTCAACAATAACACTACAGTGGGTAAAAGAACATCCAGCCAAATGGAAAACTTACGTTGCTAATCGTGTGGTGGAAGTTCAAGAAGTGATACGATATGATCAGTGGGAACATATTCCAACAAAGGACAATCCAGCGGATTTGGCGTCCCGAGGTATTCCAGCATCAAACTTGCTGAACAATCAGCTGTGGTGGCATGGACCAACCTGGCTCACCAAATCCGAAACACACTGGCCAAAATTCCATGACATAAAGGAACAAACCGATCTCGAAGCAAGAAAACCAACCATACTGAGCTGTGTCACCCATCTTGAAAATCAATTATTCGAGCGCTACTCATCGCTAACACGACTAACGCATGTAATAGCACTTATCTTGCGATTTAAGTATAATTGTCAAAACCCCAATGTCAAACGAACGGAACACATGTCCGTTGGGGAGTGGCAACAAGCAGAGAACACCATTTGGAGAATCGTACAACAGACAGTTTTCTCAGAAGAATTCACCAATTTACTAAACAAACCACTGGCAAAAAATAGTCGACTACTGAAACTAAATCCATTCTTGGACGAGAAGCAGCTAATTCGAGTAGGAGGAAGGCTACAGAATGCATCAATTCCATATAATACAAAACATCCCATCATTTTGCCACAGGAACATTCCATAACCCATTTGCTAATTGATAAGATACATCTAGACACTTTACATGGTGGAACATCACTGGTATTGAGCACGAGCCGGCAAAGATATTGGATCCTCAATGCAAGACGATGCATCACGAGTCGAATACACAAATGTGTCATCTGCGCCAAACAAAGAGGAGAAACGATGACACAATTAATGGGACAACTACCAACACCTAGAGTCAACATCAGTAAACCATTTACTAGTGTTGGTATTGATTACGCCGGCCCTATAACAATCAAGGCAAGAACGCAGAAGGCCTACATCTGTGTGTTCGTATGTCTTAGCACCAAGGCGATCCACATCGAGTTGGTGTCCAATTTATCTTCATCAGCATTTCTTGCCGCACTACGGAGATTTACAGCCCGAAGAGGATTGTGTACAGATATATTTTCCGACTGCGGTTCCAATTTCATCGGTGCGAAATCTTCGCTGGACAAGGACATGAAACAAGCCCTCAAGGAAGCGACTACCGAAGCAGCCCGCGATTGCGCAGCACGAAGAATTACGTGGCATTTCAATCCACCAGGGGCACCATATTTTGGAGGAATCTGGGAAGCGAGCGTAAAATCCATCAAGCACCATTTGTACCGGACAGTAAGGAATGCTATACTCACCTTTGAAGAGTATACCACCCTACTCATACAAATAGAAGCGTGTTTGAGCTCTCGCCCTCTGTGCTACGTCCGTAATGATCCAGAAGATACTCTTATTCTCACCCCGGGACATTTTTTGATTGGGCAAGCCCTGAATGCCTTTCCCGAATCACGAGACGCGCTTGAGTCTACATCACTGCCACAACGTTGGAACTACATCCAGCTTATGGTCAAACAATTTTGGAGAGAATGGACTAAAGCCTATCTACACCAGTTACAGCATAGGCCAAAATGGCAAAAGGAACAACCACCAGTGCAAATCGGGGACATAGTACTCATAAAACACGAAAATACCTCACCAACAAACTGGCCTCTTGGTACCATCGAAGCAGTATTCCCAGGAAGGGACGGATTGATTCGCGTCGTGCAAGTGAGGACTAGCCACAATACATTCCAGCGGCCAATCACCAAAATTTGCCGCCTACCAATCGAGCCCCCCAAGAATACATCAGAATTACCATCTCTTTAATGAGACAACGATTCTTGTGTCGTTTTGTTAAATGTTTGTATCGTGAACTTCCTTACCCCTGTTCCCAACATACACTATCTAAGTGTATAAGCTGCGACGTTTTGACCATATTTCACCCTATTTAAATTCCGTTTTGGGCTGCTCCTTGAGTAACTATCGTGAGTATAGGCTTCTGCGCTTATTACATGATATATTACACCAACGCAAGCCTACTTACCTTAATGAGTTCGTACAGCTCTCACAATCGCTTAGAAATAATAATTTGATAATCCCGCGTTTCCGTACTTTAATTGGACAACGTTCTTTCTTTGTCTTCGCAGCTATGTTATGGAACTCTCTACCAGTCCATATACAATGTATCGATTCAATGGGGGTTTTCAAGAAACGTCTTTGCGAGTTAATATCTTCTCGAAGCATGAATACATAATTAAGTATTATATAATTTTAATTTTATTTTTGTAATACATAATATGTTTTTTTTTCTCTCTCTTTATTTCTCCTATTATTTTTTTCTCTTTTTAATTTCTAGTTTTTAATTTTTTTTTTTAATTTGTTCATTTTTTATATTTTATTAATTTTTTTTAAATGTTTCCATGTTTATAATTTTTCTTCCTTATGTTTAGTTAATGTACTTCAATAAGATTATAATCTTTGTACATAATTGGAAATAAATAATAATAATAATAATAATAATAACCAGTTGTGGCGGTAACACGAGCAATGGCTTATCCATGGATTATACAAATCCATGGGAACACACACTAACAAAAATCTTGATCAGAAATTGATTACCGTTGATCGGTATCAAAATTGCATATTTCTGGGTTCTGATGAACAAGTCGAGATAACAGTTGCAGTTTGATTTATCGCGGCTGTCGCTGCTCGTGCTACCGCCTACGAACTCGAAAAGTGCCAAGTAAAATCTTTTGTGTGATTAGCAAGTAGAATCTTTCATGTGATTAGTTAAACAATAAAATACAATTTAAAAATGAATTAAATGAACTGAGAAAATAAAGTGCCGGAAGAATAAGTGGTGTTTTTATTCATATATTATTTTCCCGGTGAAAATCATTTGGAAAAGATTAAACGGTACGAAATAACGGTACCCTTTTACAATAGTATAAAACGGTACAAATGGTGACCCCGACGGGGAATTAAAACATATCAGATTGGGCGGAGCAATTTTTATTAAAAATCAGGAGAATTTTTCACGTTATCAGCAGACGCCAGGATTTCCCATAAATGATAAATTTGTTCATCCACAAAAGTTCTAAATGCTGCAAGTATGGAAATGTGCCCTCATCTAGATCATCATTTCTGCCAACATTAACAACCACATGAAAATATCAGCAAGGGCTCATCCAACACAGCAATAGGAGCACCCCATGCAAAAATATATTCGCCACGTACAGCTAAGAGGGAAGATTAACGCGGATGTAACTTTCCACGTGTAACCTCCAAAATCATGCAGTAGATGACCGCACAACCACACAACGCATACAAACGGTATCTCAACCAGGACACGTAAACAGCTAGCAACGGAACGCATGAGGACCATAGTACAACATATGTTTAGTTAAGTTTCAAAAATTTTAACAAATTTCAATAATAATTTAAAACAATTACTACATTAAGTATTTTAACCTTTTTAGGAACCATTCCAATATTAAATGTAATGGGGCGTGCATCTCTGGATTGAACAAATAAAATAGAAGAAAAGAAGTGAAAAAGAAGAAAATTTTTATTAAAAAACAAAAGAAAGTATCGTGAGTACATAGATATAAGATTCTTGAAATTTTTGTTCCCCATATTGGGCGTTTTATATTCAAATTATGCCTTCGTTGGAAGGCACATAAATTTAATTTACTATATACATTCAATTTACATCAATTGCATAAAATTTTTTTATCATAATTAAATTGTGAATATAAAGAGTAATTTTCTTGGGGGTAACGGTAAAGTTTTAACCATTTCATTTTCACAAATGTGTCGTGTTGTGTAACAAAAAATAGCTGATCTTTGCTTTCGACTCCCTGGGCTATATATACATACATATATATATAAAAAATGTGTTGCGAGGCTTTTGTCATCTTGATTGAAATATAATTTGAAAGCCGGCATTTTGTATAAGAAATATTTTCTTCTCGCTAAACACATTCAGAGTTTTAAATAAATAAACAAACAAACAGACTTCAA
Organism: Thereva unica; assembly: GCA_949987705.1. NCBI lineage: Eukaryota > Metazoa > Arthropoda > Insecta > Diptera > Therevidae > Thereva > Thereva unica. The sequence continues at coordinate 57,051,242 of OX465282.1, forward strand.
AAGTTTTAGCGATGATATTTAAGGAACATAAGTGTATAAAAGATACATTACAGGAAATTTAAAAATTTATTTTGGTGTTTTCTTTCCTTTTCATTTTGCCATATTTTAGTTATTACTATTATTTTTTTTTTCTCTTTAAAAATGTCATATCATACGATGAGAGCAACTACAAATTTTTAGGTAATTATTTCCTTTTTCTTTAAAACGGCATTCCTTAACCAAGTGACAATTTGTTGTGCAAAAGTGCAAAAAAAAAAAACTAGCAAGTGGATCATTTCAAATTCACTACTCACTTTTGAGATTGAACTCTACAGTGTGCAAAGTTATTCCCAATCTAGTTCTGCAATTATATAATTAGTCAAACGTCAAGCCGTGCAATTTTTTTTCGATTTTCTTTCCGCCACTGGATAAGATTATTATCATGATGAATACAGACGACAAAAACGAAGTTAATCCAGCATCGGCACAAGCCGGTACCAGTGCAAATTCGAATATTTCCAACAATAGTGACAATAGTTTATCTCCTTATGTAGCCTCTCTGAAGATCCCACCGTTTTGGCATAATCGCCCAGATTTATGGTTTCTGCAGGTAGAAACCCAATTTAGAGTTAAAAAGATAACGGTCCAAGACACCAAATATGATTATTTAGTTTCGTCTCTTCCGGCAGACACCATGGAGATGGTAGCTGATGCCCTACTCAATCCGCCGTCGACCGAAAAATACGACCGCTTAAAAGCCTTGCTGCTTTCGAGAAGCAAAGACTCAGAAGAGCGCAGACTCGATTCCCTGTTAAATAAAATGGAGATGGGAGATTCCAAACCATCCGAATTGTACCGACGAATGGAATCATTGGCAGGGGGTAATAGTCTGATTAACAAAAAACTCCTCAAAAAGCTCTGGACAAACAAATTACCTGGAAACATCCAATCATGCATAATCGCGTTAGAAGACTACCGCACACAAGGGGAAATGTTTGCGATAGCTGATAAAATTTTTGACTCAACGTCAACCCTAAAAATTTCAGCCATCCAAAATTCCTCAAATACACCCGATGAAGACCTAGCACAGCGAATAGACATATTGACGGAAAGAATCAGAAAGCTGGAATTTAGAAAATCGCGTCCTCTAAAGAGAAGTTTCTCTAAGAATCGACAATACTGTAGATCCAGATCCAAGTCACAAGACTCAAAAACATCATGCTGGTATCATAGAAAATTTGCGGAGAACGCAAGAAGGTGCATCCAACCTTGCAACTTCAAAACCCCACTTTCGGATAGTAAAAAAAACGAGAATTAACTGTTTCGCCAGCGGCAGTGAAAAAGAAAAACACATCCCGCCGCCTGTTCGTTCTCGATCCACTCACAAAGTTGCAATTTCTAATAGATACGGGAGCAGAAGTTTCTATTGTACCGAAGCGAAATTTCTCAACTTTTTCGAATCCTTCTGATTTCAAGTTAGTATCCGCCAACGGCACAAACATATCAACGTATGGCACCAAACAACTAACTTTGAGTCTCAATCTACGACGTAGCCTTACACACACCTTCATCATCGCGGCAATCGAGTACGCAATTATAGGAGCAGACTTCCTGTACAAGTTCAATCTTCTCCCAGACCTGAGAAAAAGGAAGCTAATCGACAACACGACTAAACTATCAGTCAACTGTGTTTCGCGTAGCGTTACATCATGCTCTCCGCGTTTGTACGTTGTACAAGGAGAACATGGTAGTATTTTGAACGATTTTCCGTCACTCAAAACTCCTCCAGACTTCAATACCGAAGTAAAGCACGACGTTTTTCATCATATTAACACACAAGGACCACTGCCATCCGCTCGTCCAAGGAGATTGAATCCCGAAAAACATAAAGTAGCGAAAGCAGCGTTCCAAGAAATGGTGAATTTAGGCATTTGTCGACCCTCTTCGTCACCTGTAGCATCACCGCTACACATGGTTCCCAAAAAGCAAGCTAACGATTGGAGACCATGTGGGGACTACAGACAGTTAAATGCAGCAACGATATTCGACAAATACCCATTACCCAACATTCAGGACTTCACTCTTAATCTTTATGGTTCCCAAATATTTTCCAAGATTGATCTCGTGCGCGCATACCACCAAATTCCGGTGGCTCCCGAAGACATACACAAAACAGCCATAACCACTCCATTTGGCTTATATGAATTTGTACGCATGCCTTTCGGTGTCAAAAATGGAGCGCAAACGTTTCAACGTTTTATTAATCGAATATTAGACGACTTGGAATTCATATTTGTATACGTGGACGACATCCTAATTTTCAGCAAAACACCTGACCAACACAAAGAACACTTACGTCAACTTATCGCGCGATTGCAGAAATATGACATAAAGATCAATCCCGAAAAATGTATATTCGGAGTTAAAGAGGTCAATTTTCTCGGACATGAAATCTCCGCCAAAGGCATCAAACCATCAAAAGAACGCGTAGAAACCATCGCAAATTTTCCTCCCCCATCTTCATCCAAAAGTTTACAACGTTTTCTTGGCATGGTAAACTTTTACCACCGATTTCTGCCTAACGTCGCAGAAGATGCCGCACCCTTATATGATTTGGTGAAAGCTACCAAACGTACAAAGACGTCAAAACCTGAATGGAACTGTCCGAAGATCACCAATCGCATTTCGACAACATTAAAAAAAATCTACAGCAAAACGTACTTCTCGTACACCCGGACCCAAGCGCAACCATCGCAATATGAGTAGACGCATCCAATGACGCCATAGGAGCAGTGCTTCAACAACTTTCCGACAACGAATGGCAACCATTACATTTTTTCTCCAAAAGGTTGCAATCAAATGAGAGGAAATACTCTACCTTCGATAGGGAGTTGTTAGCCGCTTACCAAGCAGTCAAGAAGTTCCGATACTATGTAGAAACAAAAGATTTCACAATATACACAGACCACAAACCCCTTACGAGAGCCCTGTTTTCCAAAACCGAAAAGTCTCCCAGACAAATGAACCAACTTAACTACATAGCTCAATTCACTAATGATATCAGACATATCCCAGGTTCGCGCAACATTGTCTCAGACACACTTTCACGAGCTCATGTTAATTCCATCGAGCACGTTACCAAGTTCGACCTCAAAATTCTAGCCGAGGAACAAAACAAAGATGAGCAACTCAAAACATTAATTTGCGAAGATTCCAAGCTCCCATCCACTTCAATTAATATTCAAAAAGTATTCATCCCGATAGAGGAGTTAGAAATCTGGTGTGAGACATCTACACGAGTTAATAGGCCTTACATACCAGAAACGTTACGCCGAACAATTTTCGACTGTTTGCACAATATATCACACCCTGGCATAAGAGCGTCTAGAAATCTCATAACTTCAAAGTATTTCTGGCCCAAAATGAATATCGATATTAACTCTTGGGCAAAGTCTTGTATTGCATGTCAGAAGTCCAAAGTAACAAGACACACACACTCCCCATATGGAAACATAGAAGTTCCGTCAGGACGATTCGAACACGTCCACATGGACATCGTTGGCCCACTCACCCCTTCAGCAGGATATTACTACCTCTTAACAATAAAAGACCGTTTTACTCATTGGCCAGAAGCCTTACCAATGAAAGATATGTCAGCCAAAACTGTAGCGAATACATTTCTTCAAAACTGGATATCAAGATACGGCGTTCCTATGACAATTACAACCGATCAAGGATCGCAATTCGAATCCTCACTGTTTCAAGAGTTATCTCAGATATTAGGTTGTCACCGCATCCGAACCACCGCCTATCACCCACAATCGAATGGCTCTGTTGAGCGTTTTCATAGGCAACTGAAAGTCGCAATTCGCGCCACAGGAGACTCACAAAATTGGTATCACCATCTACCATTGATACTTTTAGGCCTCCGCTCGTCCATAATTGAAAACTTGAATATGTCCCCAGGACAACTACTATTCGGACAACCTCTGCGACTACCAGGAGAACTCGTCGCAAACGACACTAACATAAACCGACATATCACAAATGCGTTGGCAAACCAACTACAACAAACTATATCAAAGATAAGACCTCCTCAGCCCAGGAGTCAAAAGCAAAGAAACATTTTTATTCCACAAGATTTACGCAATTGCACCCACGTATTTCTGAAAGATGAAACCCATAAAGGAAGTTTAACTTGCCCTTACACTGGACCTCATCCAGTTATATCTAAAACAGACAAAAGTTTCAAGATTCTAATAAAAAATAAAGAACGTTTCGTCTCCATAGACAGGCTTAAACCTGCCTTTTTGCTCAATCCAGACATGACCAGCACCAATTTAAGAAGTGATGTAAAAAAGAAAACAATGTTCCAAATTTAAAAAAAATAAATAAATTGAATTAACATAAATTATCCCCTAACATTACAACCGAACAAAAAAAACATGTATTTTACCAAGTTTTGAATTATATAATCACATACATAAAAGCATAAAATTTAAGAAATAATTTAATCAAGAGAAATTATTATTATTAGTATCATTATTATTAAATCAACATGAATTACGTTGCAATTACTTAAATGAAATTATGTATATTATTAAGTTTTTTAGCATACAATTTCTTTCAATATTTAACTAACGATATGCACAAAACTTTTTAATGAAGTGATGTGGCGGTAACACGAGCAATGGCTTATCCATGGATTATACAAATCCATGGGAACACACACTAACAAAAATCTTGATCAGAAATTGATTACCGTTGATCGGTATCAAAATTGCATATTTCTGGGTTCTGATGAACAAGTCGAGATAACAGTTGCAGTTTGATTATCGCGGCTGTCGCTGCTCGTGCTACCGCCTACGAACTCGAAAAGTGCCAAGTAAAATCTTTTGTGTGATTAGCAAGTAGAATCTTTCATGTGATTAGTTAAACAATAAAATACAATTTAAAAATGAATTAAATGAACTGAGAAAATAAAGTGCCGGAAGAATAAGTGGTGTTTTTATTCATATATTATTTTCCCGGTGAAAATCATTTGGAAAAGATTAAACGGTACGAAATAACGGTACTCTTTTACAATAGTATAAAACGGTACACAGTATTTAGTTATTCCAGATATTCAACCACAAGCGCACCAAGATGTCTAGCAACCAATGCGAATACACTAAAGCTGATTTAGCAGCCGTCGAAGACAGCTGGCTCTACCCGAGTGGTGATAGCTCCTCAACGAGTCCGTTTTTAGATATCGACTTCGATATAGAGGCGGAACTAGAAACACTTGCCAACATAGATGCCGGTCGTCAAAAACGAAAAACCAAAATTGCCGAGTCAGCCGAACCACCAGCTAAACGTGCAGAGTCACCAAAGGCGTGCACACCAAAACACCATCAACAGCCACAACCACCAAAGGGAAGAGAAAGGGTCAACGTCCCACCAGCAAAACCAACTCCTCCTGGAGCAACAAAATCTAGGAAGACGCAGCCGAATTGTTATTGGAGCGTACCCCAAAAACCATTTCCAAGGAGGAATTTCGAAGCGATGCCCTGTGGACCAGAGATCCGTATCCGTACGGCACCGAAGCGGATTCCCACTTCAAGACTATCAGCTGTACTAATACCAAGCACCAGGGATCCAGTTACACTCGAGGCACCAATGACCGACCCACCAGCAACAAAAACTGTAGTCATCGACCTCACCAGCGCCGAGTCAGAAGAAGCCAGCAAGGTCGCAGCCTCCACACCCATCACAAGGCCCAAACTACAAACACCAGCCATAATCAACGGCCCCGAAATCCATCATTTAGAGGTGCTACGACCAACGTACACTCTAAAAGAATTAGAGATGCGACAACACAATGACTTCCAGCGATTTATCACACGAGAGGGAGAAGACTTATTTTTGCCGAAACAACTCTTACAAAAGATAAATTTCATAAAAATCCAAAGCACCAAAAAGAAGGAGCACACAATTAACCTGCCCAACAAATTTCAGGTCAGGGTGCAGGTCAAGGCAGACGGGCGAATCGTGTTCCACCACCACCATAAGCGAGGAATCAGCAAACGTAAACCTCCCTTGAACGTAACCGTTCAACAGGGGGGAGAATGTTTAGCCCCAAGGCGCTAAAAACGAATCAAATAAAAAAGGAAAAAAAAACTCACCAACAATTTAGTAACTAGTTATTTTATTTTTATTTTTTTTTAAAATAATGTACATAGACATTTAATTAAAATTTAGCTTGTAATAAGAAACCTAAAAAGAAAAAGAATTAATATATGCATTGAATTATTGATACACGATACATGTATACTTACCTGTAACTCAAAACTGAAATATAAAAATGAATTAAAACCAAAAATAAAAAGAAAATGAAATATATAATAAAAATTAAATCAAAATAAATAATTTATACTGAATTTACATGAAAAACATTACAAATAAATACATAAACAAGGAACATGAAGTTCACAAGAAAAAAAAAACAACAACAACACTACAAAAAAGTCAACATAAAAATAAGACAAAATAACACAAATTGAACACAAGTGACATAATAAATTTGTTAAATAAGTGGTAAAGACCACTTTTTCCACCAAATAATTGAATTTATTGAAGCCCCAGGTGAAAAAGGGGACTTCAAAAACACCCGCTGACAGGTGTAAACACAAAAACGGAAATAGCGAAATTCACGCAAATTTCACTATACCAACCACCAAAACAGCACAAAAAACATAAAACAAGAATAACTACACAAAACACAAACACTGTAGTTACCTGAAATCTACACGAACAGGTAAAATTAGCGAAAAAACCACTGCGCGAACTCGCGAAACTTTAACGCGCCGAGAAACGTCAAAATAACATCGACTCAAAACATATGGGATATCAAATCGATGTAATTTTCGATGAGGAATTTAATGGTGGTGCCCGAAAAACGAAATTATTTATGGGAAAAAATTTTAATTTACCATAAGGATAATGAGAGGTAAAAGGATATTAAACAGGATAAAAAAAAGGAAAGAGATAATAGTATGAATTTAAAATTTATCCGTTGATAGTGCAGCAATTTAATTAAATGTCCCAAAGGGAAATTTTTAGTACAAAATAAAATAGTGATAAAATATTAAAAGGAATGATAGAAAATAGTGAGAAATTATGAAAATTTAATGAATAAAATATTAGAAAAATATAGAAAGCCAAACAAGGCAATAATATGGAGTTATTAAAGAATTTATAAACAATAAATAATTTCCCTAAAAAATTTCCCAATCGCAAAGGACGAAAATGCAGTCCAAATAAGAAAAACCGTTGACTTCGGCCTATATAAACCCGAACTCAGAAGCAGTCAGTCTCTCTGTTCTCCAGAAAGTTTCAAAGGGTAAGCCAAGTAATAGTATCCATCTACATGCCAAAAACTGGTAATAGGGTAATTATATGCTTGGTGGTGGAATTTCAATTTAATAAAATTTTTATTGCAAGTAATAAGTGTCGATACATGCCATATTCTGGTAATCATTTACATCATATCGCACACCTAGATCTAAAGGGAATTAACTCAAAAATCTCATTTTTTGAGTTATGCACACCATCGAATTCCTTATCTCAATACCTACCGGCCAATAAAACAGATTTAAAAATATCTCGACTACTCGGCACTAAATGGCGCCTAACGTCTCTTTTGTTGAACGAGCGAGCCTCGCTCCCCCCCACCAAAACAGGGACATCGCTAGTTGTCATCAGAATTACGAGTGGAGCGCACGTGTCCGTCGTCAATAAAGTGGAGTTATTTTGAGTTGTACCCGTATTGCTGAAATTTGGAGCAGTATTATTTTGAGTTGTGGCTATTTTGCTGGTTAGTGCTAAGTAGATTGAAGAAAGATTTTGAGTTGAACCAGTATTGCTGGCACGGTGAGTAAAGTTTTTATTTTTATTTATAATTGTTACCGTATTGTTGAAACATTTTTGAATTTGTAGTTGAGTCTGTTTTGCTGAGTCATTTTTCAAACTCTTATATTTCTTTCAAAACAAGTAAAATAATTGGTCTTTTCTGCTATTGGCGATTGGAGTCTCTTCATGTTAATATAAATTAATTTTCATCCTAGCAACTTCAGCATTTGTTCCGTTTTTACTGATCAATTTTTGAGTTAGATCTCTTTAGCTGGGCTCCGTTAAATCTAATTTTACAACATCGCTAATGACATCGAAAAAGTTATATTGATACCTTTTCAAACAGATTTGGCGTACATGACCCTAGTAAGTGAAATAAACATTTTCTATTTCAGACAAACAATGAACCGTGGACGGTTTTTAGTAAATTTGGTAAGAGAAAGGTACAAAGAAAACATCACTCAACAAGAAACTGTGGAAGATAAGATGTCATCGAGAGATGAAGTCTCATCTAAGGAAATTCATGCCGCCTTAGCCGTGGTTGATAAATCTATTCCGAGCACGTCTAAACAACAAAAGACCGGTGCACCAAACTATTATATTTCACCAATCCGAAGCGATGAAAGTGATTTTGACGACTCCGATGAGGATCCAAATTTCCGATTGGTTCACAAAATTAAGACCCCATCTAAGGTTGTACCTCCTATTGCATCGTTGACTTCGTCCAGTACCAGCAGTAGCAGCTCAAGTTCATCGGAAACTAATAGTTCGTCGGACACCGACGATGATAGTGAGCAAGTAGATCTCCAAAAGGCTATGGTTGCTGAAAGTAATTCCCAAGAGCCTGAGACAGAAATAAAAAGTAAAAAGAGAGTACGCAACCCAGCGAAGTGGAAATCGAAAATCACTAAAGTGCTAAGAAATTCCGGCAAAGCCTACCAATCTTTGTCGAAATCGAAGAAACAAGTGCCAGAGAGAAAACTTGGACTGCCCTGTGGAGAAAAATGTCGGCTAAAATTCAAAGACAAGATCGATGAAATGTCAAGGCAACAAATCTTTGATGCATTTTGGGAACTCGGCAATCTTGAAAGGCAGCGAGAATTTGTAGTACGACACTCGCAACAGATAAAACCTAAATATCGATACTCAAGCACACAAGAATTTAGAGCTCTTAACACCGCCTTTCATTTTGAGGTTAATGGATCCAAAATTAGAGTATGCAAGCCATTTTTCAAATCCACTCTTGACTTGAGCTATAAAGCGATAAAGACAGCACTTTCCAAGAAAACTGAATCAGGAGTTATTCAAGCCGATTTAAGAGGAAAACACGACCATCATCCAACTATAGACCCACAAATTAAACAGAGCGTTATAGATTTCATAAATTCTATTCCAAGGATTGAATCTCACTACTTGAGAGCTCAAACAACAAGAGAATTTATCTCAAGTGATAAATCATTGGCCGATATCTACAGAGATTATAAACGACTTCGTGAAATGAATGGAAGTAGGTACTAGGTCCCTTGAGTCTGGGAACCAAAACCGGTTTTGGGATTTAGGTCAAGGTGATTAATCACCTGTAATTATGTTAATTGGTTGACAGGTCATAAATCACCTGTAATTATCATAAGTGGCTGACCTTGGAATCTGCGCGAGACGGTTTGGACTGAGAGCACGTGGGATGGAATGCAGGTCAATGCCATCAGTTGCCTGTAATGTTGGAATCCAAGTCAAGGTCATCAATCAATCACCTGTTGGTAGGCCCTGGAATCTAGGTCGCGGTCGTTGACCTTGAGACTGGTTTGCTGGTGTTCGGGAACTGGTTCGAGTCGTTGGTTTGGGCGGGGTCTTTGGCGGGGGCGGGGGCGGGGGCGGCGGCGGGGGCGGGGGCTGGGGGGCGAATGTTGAGAACTCGATGGCTCGACGGGTACATCATGTCTATGGGAGGTGTAGAAGTAGTTAGTGGGCCCCCTGTAGCGTGGGAACTTTTTTTCTAGGTCACGGAACTAAGTCAATCACTTGTCAGTGAGGGTGGGCTTCCAAACAAAACCTGAAAAACGACTAGGGAATGATCATAATAAAAAACAATATGCTACTTGTTGAACATTTTTATTTTATTTTCTAAAACCGGATTTATTATTACACTCAGTTGTGAAATTCTGTTTTTAAATCTAAATGTATCCACTGCATACTGCTCCCATGGTCCTTTCCTACTTTGTCTGTATGCGAAACTCCATACTACCATATATTTAACTTGTGGACATTCATTGAAACTTATTTTCTCCCTCATATCTGCTCACGGAAAAAATAATGAATTGCTAGAACAAATAAAATACCAGCTAAAAATTTCAAAGTCCAAAGTATGGTTTTTGATTTAGGCTGTTCTGTAAGTGGTGCTAGCTGATCTTTGAATCGTCCGCATTCGTCTATCCTATTAGCATATATACAGTGTGGTGAACGATGTCTATGATCGAAATCTACATCTGATGCGCAACTCATAGCATTTATCTGCAGAGAACAAAAGTAACATTGAACACGGTCTTTGATGTTTGTGTAAAAAAAGCCACTTTTCGCTAGCTGGTCTGCTGTATCTAAGTCTATTGCTAGATTATCGAATGTTTTCAAACGATCGTATTCTTGTTTCAAGTTTAACATTTTGAATGAGTGTAACAGGTTTTATATCACGTCTTTTATATTAATCCAAGTATTGTGTTTTGAAGGAAAACCAAGCCACTTCACTAGAACTTGATTACCGCGTCTTTGTATAACCTTTTCTACTAAATAAACATCAGGGTTTTTCACAGGAGCTATTTCTGGTTCATAAAATCTACCTTGAATTATATTTCCTTGGTAATCTTCGAGAATATATGTTGTCGGGTAAACAGGTTTAACTTCTTTTATTTTAAATATCTCTGTGGACCAATTAGGTGTATAGCCTTTTTCGAATACATGTTTATGTCTACTTATACGGACAAAATCACCTGCTTTGTATTTAGACTTTGATTTTATTTTAGGGTAATTATACACAGATAATAAACGTTTTTCGTTATGCAGCCCAACATCTACAGGTCTCATCTTAATCGTACGATGTTTCGTTGTATTGTAGTCGTCTGTCAACTTGGTCAACATGCTAATCCAGTGATAATTGCCATTCATGCTGAATTCTTTCCACATCATATTTTTTAGCGTTCTGTTAAATCTTTCTACAATCGAGGCTTTCAAAGTACTGTAGCTGGAATAATGGTTTATTTCGTAATCTTTCATCAGTTGACGAAACGGTTTATTAAAAAACTCTTTTCCATCATCGGTTTGTAAGTTTCTTGGAATGCGTCCTGTATTAAAGATCGACTTCACTGCTTTTACAACTTCTGATGCCTTTTTAGATTTTAAAGGTCGTGTCCATGCATACTTTGAAAAGCTATCAATCACAGTGAGAAGAAAACGAAACCCTTGATTTTCTGATGAGTAAGAACCCATTTCGACCAAGTCTGCCTGCCACAAATCATCTATACCTTTGGTAGTGACATGTCGACGTTTAAAATTTTTTCGCACTGGTTTATGCAGTTCGTTGATTATCAGTCTTCTGCTCATTGTACGGAATGTATAAATACCTGCGTTGAATGACCAGTTTATATACAAAGCAAGAATGATCAAGTTTAATCACCCATTTACAATGATGGTTGCGGGGCCATCGGGATGCGGCAAAACAACATTTATAAAAAATCTTCTTAATACTAATAAGGTATTTATACAACCGCAAATTAGAAAAATTATATGGTGTAATGCAGAACACGGTGCACTACCAACAGATATTAAACTACAAAATATTGAATATTTAAATGCTATACCGGAGGACTTTGTAAATCACGTAAATGAACCAACGTTGATAGTTATAGATGACATGATGTTAAATGCATATAGTAAAGAAGTTTGTGAACTCTTCACTAAGGGGTCTCATCTTCGTAATTTCTCAGTAATTCTTGTGACACAAAACGTATTCCATCAGGGAAAATTCAGTCGTGATATATCGCTCAATTGTAAATATCTTGTTGTATTTAAAAACCCCCGGGATAAAAGTCAATTTACACATCTGGCCCGACAAATTTACCCAGAAAATAGTTTAGAACTTGTGAGAATATATAAAGAGATAACTCAAATGCCTTACGGGTATTTGCTAATTGATTTAACTCAGGACATTAACGACGTCTTAAGATTTCGTACTGATATATTTAATAAACACTTTGTAACCTGTTTTTGCCCGCAAAACTCTTTAAATGGTAAGAATGGCGTCACGAATGAAACGATTAAGGGAGAACAAGCATATGCTATATGTGCTTAAAAAGGCCAAACCAAATCTGAGAAAGTCCATCATACAAAATGCTGACCCTGAGGTTATAAAAACTCTTTGTGAAATTACACTCAACACCTTAAAAGGTAACCACATGCCGCATGGAAATATCTACAACTCACTGTGTAGGTATAAAAAGGACATGCGTAAATTGATTTGCGCAAAGAGATCTGTTGCTAAACAGCGTAAAATACTAGTGCAACGAGGAGGTTTTTTACCAGTTTTATTAGGAAGTGTACTATCAGGAGTTATCGGCTCATTAATTGAAAAATATGCATAGAAATAATGGACTTAACAAGATGCTACTTCTGTCGCCAGAGGTTTACAACAGGCTTAAAGATGAAATTGAAATGACTGCAAATCAATCCATTTTTGATAGAGCAATGAATAAAATACTACAGAATAAAGACATGAATGATTCCGAAAAATGGTATAGCTATCGGAACCAACTAATTTCATTTTTAAATCACAATCGGAAATCCAAACGAACGTTGGATAAAGAAACAAATTTTTACTTGCCACGTGAACATAATGTCAAACAAAAAAGTTTAAGAGATAGTACCACACAAACGAAAATTATATTTAAAGATGATGTGTTAACACAGACTTCACCACCACCAGCAAAGGATTTCCTAAGCGAAGAAGAAGTCTTTGAAGAAGCACATAACATAACCCCGCCAAGAAGATCTTTATCACCAGCCGCCAAAAGACGATTATCAGCTAGCGGAATAGCAAAATCTCTAAGGCCACCACCAAAATTACTAAGAACAACATCTGCACCTAATGCACGCGAAACGGATTATAAAATAATCACAGCTGAGGATGGTGTAACGCAGTATACTGTACCAACGAATATGACTGCCGATGAAGCTAGCGAACATATAGAAGAATTAGAACAAAGTGAAAAACAAAAAGCAGTCCAGAAACAGTCTATATTAATACCCTCTCCGCTAGAATCTGGTCAATATATGCTTTCATTTCCTTTACGTAAGCTCGGTGTTAGACAGAGTGAGCGTCTGAAGACTAAAAAGGATAGAACTACAAGTACGTCGGACATTGCTTGGGAAAGACTGTAAACAATGCCAGTGGAAATAAAAGAAAATGATTTTTACGTATGTCTTTTAAGTAATAACTCTATGCAATTTTACCCGGAAAATACGCTATCGGCTTTTACAAATGCACTTGCGAAACCATGTAAATTTCAAGGGAACTGGCGTGTTGGAATAACTGAAATTGCATTACCAAATTTTGAAATAACAAAACGTGCAATCTCCAACAATGGGGGAAATGTGCGTAAACGAGTGAGGCGTGAATATGACCAGTTAAAGGAAACTAGAAAGCAGCATCAAAAGGATTTTAAAATACTTAGCATCAAAATAAATGAAAATGTAAAACTTGAATGGACACCAGAAAATCTTGAACAAGTTAGTTACAGACCTGGACAAATAAACCTTTCAGCATTTTTATTAACATTTTATAATGCAGTTACACCTTCATGGTATACCATGTACTTGAATGATGTTAAATCGAAAATGTGGAAGCGCTTAGAAGATGACCACTTTAATGAAGTTATCCCTGAAATAAAGTATAAGCAGGAGCCAGACGAATACATATTGCACATATATCAAGGAAAAAAGACTTCAGAAAACGTTGTTTTAAAATATAAGAACTATGAATCAATTGAGGATTTTGTTGATGATGTATTTGGTCAAGTTCCTAGGAAGAATAGAAAACATCCTGTTTTGAAGAATACAATAGACAATTATACACATCCAACGGCTAGCATAAAAACAGCTGAAAATAAAGAGAAAAAAGGTAGTGAAAAGAAGCATGATGTATTCGAACTCCGTTTAGAGGAATTGGGTGTTACGATAAAAATAAAAAAACCACTACCCTCACACTTGAATGTTAAAGATCTCATGACATTGCTTTTAGCCAATTTACACTTTGACGATAAACAACTTAGCGAGGAAGAAAAACATAAACGAATTATTGAAATTAAAAATACAATTTTTGAAATATTGAATAGACTGAAGAAAGATTCACTCAAAGCAAAGACTCCCGAGCAACGGAAAATAACTAAAAACAGTGAAATTTTACAGGTCCCATATGAAAAACAAAGCTCGGGCGAATTTTTATCTACACCAGTACCTATTAATACAAACATAGATAATCTGTCAAACTTCATCACAGATGTATTTCTGCAAACACCTGAAAACAAACGTAATCCTGATGCATTGTTGACGGAAATAAAAGAGTCATTTGACACTGCGGGCTTACGCCAAGAGCATATGTCAATAATGGAAAAAATTAATTCTCTTGATACAACAATTAAAGAATTAATGTTGCGATTACCAAGAAGTACACAAGAAACTACAAAAAATTGCTCTGAGAAAAATATAATGCATATATACACTGATATTATTCAACCTAGAGCTATAGGCGACAAACTAGTAAGATATCTACGAATAATACCAATTCAAGAGTGTAGTACTATATTAAGATTTGAACATGTAGAATACTGTCCCATTGAAAAAACTTTTATTGAAAGTATTTCTATAAAAATAACTGATCATCAAGGTGAGTTAGTAGACTTTAAAACAAGTTATATTCCTACATATGTAATGCTACATTTTAAAAGACAATAAAAACTATAAATATTTGCACAACAGGCTGTTCTTGCATAGTATAAATAGAATTACGAGATGGATTCCTATTATACACGTTATTATTTAATACAAAGCGGCGGCGGCCTGTCAGATATTGGAGAATTATATCGTGGTCCAGTTATTTATCAACGTGGAAGAGGTATCGGTAGCTTCTTCAGTGCATTATTTCGACACTTAAAACCCATAGCTACATCAGGATTAAAAACATTGGCACAACAGGTTGTAAAAACAGGACAAGCTATAATACAGAATAAAAACATCAGCAGCAAATCAGTTAAAGATATTTTAAAAGAACAAGGTCGAGTTGTTGTTCAAGATTTAGCTCAGAAAGGTATAAATAAACTGTTTGACGGAATGAAGGGTGCAGGTATAAAAAGACCCAATCCGTTTACAACTCTACATTTAAAACCAGCTGTTAAACGCAAAAGACGTGGAAAAACACCTAAACGGTCGAGAAATTGTAAAACTGAAAATCAAAGAAAAGGAATAAAAGCAGGAGTTTTGAAAACAAAACGAAAGATACGTAAACGTATACTGGACATATTTGATAAATAATCATAATGTCGTACAAAGAATGCATGAAATCAGAATTGGATCTTTTTTCAACACCACCAGTTCAGAGCAATATTTTGAAAACAGAAGAAGTAGCATATAAGCCAATAGCCTCGCTCGACAACTCCTCCGTTCTAGAGTTTGTAACTTTGGGTCATGGAGATACATACCGTGATTTATCTAGCATATATCTTCGTTTAAAATTGCAATTAATTAAAATAAAAGATGGAAAAGAAGAACTTTATCCAGATGATGGTGATGCTCCAGGTTTAATAAACAATATTTTACACTCCATATTTCGCCAGTGCACTGTATATTTGAATGGAAAACCAATTGCTCAAACCGACCACAATTACAATTATCGCGCTTATATTGAAAATTTATTAAATTATGGCAAAGATGCGGCATCTACCCATTTGGAGTCGGTTGGCTGGTATCTTGACAAAGATGACGCGGAAATTGCAGATATCGATAAACCCGTTGCTGAATTACACCAAGGCTATTTAGATCGTCAGAAACTCTTCAATAAAAGTAATGTGGTTGAATTGATGGGGAAAATCCATACTGACTTGCTTAATCAGGATAAGTTGCTATTAAACGGTGTCGATTTACGTGTTGTTTTATCGCTTGAAAAACCAGAATTTTATATTTTATCCAAGGACGGTACCGACTCACCACAATTAAAAATCTTGGATGCAACCATGTACATGAATCACGTGACAGTTAATCCGAATATTTTATTAGCACATGAGACAGTTTTACAGCGATCAAACGCCATATACCCATACAAGCGAGTTGAAGTTAAAAGTTACACTATTCCAGCAAACACATTCACACTTTCACTGGATAATATCGTCATCGGACAGTTACCGAACTTAATAATTTTTGGAATGGTGGACAATGATGCTTACACGGGCAGAAGAACAAAGAACCCCTTCAACTTTAAACATAACAACATTACCAGATTCAATTTATCAGTGAATGGCGTGCAGATACCAAATCAACCTCTCGAATTTGACTACTCAAAAGATAATCCGATTAGTACACGCGGATACAATACGTTATTCAGAGGAACAGGTATTCATTATTTCGATAAAGGTCATCAAATATCCAAGAAATTATTTGACAAGGGATGTTTTCTTCTCGCTTTCGATTTAACAACAGACAATTCATATAACGCGACTTGAGGCAATTTACTAAATCAGGGAACAGTACGAGTTGAAGGAAAATTTAGAGACGCGTTAAAAAATAGTGTGACATGCATTGTATATGCCGAGTACGATGGAAGCATTGAAATTGACAAGGATCGAAATGTTTACACAAATTTTTAAATCTATATAAGGTGGATACGATATGTTCCAACTGTTAGTTGGTGAATTGATTTATTACGGTAACAATGAGCTGTTTAATTAATGTGGAATACTTTTGTGGAGGTGAATATACCTTCTTTAAAAAAGTCTCTTTCGCTGGATTCACTGCGCAAAATAAAACGTTTGCGAAGGAAATAATTTTTAAATATCCAACATCTACTACAGAATGCAACGAGCAACAACAATCAACTAAATTTGGTAACCTTGAACTAAAACGGATAGATGAAGACCTTATAAAAACTCTGGCGAAATTTAAGACAATCTTTGTTCGTGGAACACCAACTAAGGAGTTTATAAATAACTACGTGACATCTCTCACCAATGTCATTGACCTAGAAGCAGCATTTACCTGTGAACAAGAATGAACACGATCGAGCTTGCAACTGCATTGACAAATAATCGCGTAACAAACAAATTTTTTAGAGGAGTCTTCCCATGCAACCATCTACCACAAAAAATAAAAAAACCAGCATGCGTCATAGCTAATACAGATCCAGCACACAAAGACGGAACTCATTGGGTTGCATTTTATTTCCCTAAACAAGGCTCGGCAGAGTACTTTGACTCATTTGGAAGGTATCCCACCAATAAATATTTTCAAAGATTTCTACTAAATAATTCAAAGAATTTTTTGAATAATAAAAAACGATTGCAAAGTCAATTTTCAGCAACTTGTGGACATTATTGCTGTGTATTTCTATATTCACGATGCAGGGGAAAAAGCTTGAAAACTTTTTTAAAAGAATTCGCCTCCAGCGATCTCAGTTCAAATGATAATAAAATTATTAATTTATATTTAAAGAATTTTTCACAAAATGGTGGAGATTTCTGTAACCAATCATGCAAAGCAGAGGTCAGTACTATAAAAACCCCAAACAGAGGATGTTAATATTCAGTATATAAGTTTAAATTGAGTAGCATGGAGCCATCACGTAAGAGACAAAGGACCACTGGTGCTAAAGGAGAAAAGAAGTTGTCCAAATGTGAAGCAAAAGTTGTGGGTGAAAATCTGTTATTAAACTACACATATCATCTGGACGATTGTCACAACCGGAAAATAATTCTCGGATTTGACCCATCATCATTTGAGGCAAAAATAGTGTTTCATCGCCACGGACTCATACCAATATCAGTATCTTATTCTGAATGGACAACAATTTACAGCTATCTTAGCGCTTTAAAAATCAAAATGGAAAATACATCTCCAGCAAATCAACCAAAGCTGCAAAAAGAACACAAAATCCCCGTTGGCAGTGGCAGCATCACCTTAAGACAGGCTGAACTTTGTAAACTATTTGAAATGCTGAAATTTTTAAACATCGTTATGTACCACAATAACAATGCTGCGGATAGTGTGAAAGAATGTTATAGAAAATATGTTGAAAAATGTAAAGAAAAAAATGTATTGACATTAGCATGCGAAGATTTTTTTATTCCAAGTCGAACATCTTATGTACACTTAAATTATTCTCGACTTTTTTATGAAATACCGTTGTACTGTATTGCAAATCTTGTTTTTGATACGATAAATTTTGAATGCAAATAAATAAAATAAAACTAAAGATATCTTTTATTTAAAAAATTTATTCACTAACATGTATAAATATATATTAACACAATTTTGAACGGCACATCGAAGAGTTGGTGACTTTCCATGTATCATACAGAAAGACTCAAAGTTTTCCAAGTTACTTAGTTTTGGTATTTCCAGCTGGATTATTTTCGCTTCAGGGAGGTATTTCCGGATAAATTTCTCCTTTTCCAATCCTTTCACATAAATTGTTGAATTTGAATAATTCGTCAATAGGTTGGGTAATTCATTGTAATCAATATTTCCACCATTCCATCTTAATCCATTTATTTTCCTAAAGTTGAAATCATCCTGCCAACGAGCTCTTGGTGTCAATTCACTATACGGAAAAGGTGGCTTGAAGTAGTATAAGCTCGGTAAAAGTGATCCGTGTGGTAAGACTACCATCTCCTTAGCAAACAGCTGACCATTTACTCCACTGACAAATTGTATATCCAAAATAACAGTTGCCGAATTCATGACTTTAACGATCCAGGAGAAAATATCAAATGACTCTTAAATACATATTTTAATGTCTTATATATCTTAACAAATATGGAACTCATTTCCACACCAACCCCTGGGGTAGAGTTTATTGGTGCGCTTTTTTTATCATGTGGTATCCCCATTAGGCCTACTCCACGAAACTTATTCAAATTTCTTATTTTTCTAAATTGGCATGGTGTAAGCAGCGACAAATTCATATATTTATCTCTGTTGTTGTCTTCCAAACACATTTTCTCATCTTTTCTGTCTTTTAAACCCATATGGTAGGGAGCTGAAATCTTCCAGAAATCTTCGTTTATTTGAAGTCACCTTATATTTTTTTATTTCCGGAACTGTTACTACCTCGTGATCTTTTGTGCGGCGAATATTTTTTGATAGGGTAGGAATGTGGTCTTCCTCGTTGTCATTTAATATCATATTTTTAATTGAATCTAAATTGACATGTTGCGAAGCTTCATAATTCAGACAGATTCCTTTTACTTTACTCTGTACCTTGATGGATTCATCCCTTGTGCTATAAACTGCATATGCATAATTTTTAGGGCCTCCACTTGTAAAAGTTTTTATATAACTACCAGGACCGTAGCATTCTAACTCATCGGTCATATCTCCAATGAATTCTCCAGTCGGGGGATCGTATTCTCCTTCTCTGCTAATATATATGACAGAATCAGTGTCATAATATAAAACTCTTTCTCCAAGCTGCTCCAAATAGCTAAATAACTTAAGTCGTGCCTGTGCGGTTGTATAAGATGCTATAGAAACGTTAACTGTTCCTAGAGATTCTGCAGCTTCTTCTCTGTAATCCCAGTTTACAATAAGCGTTTCTTCATTGACTGGAAGAAGATGTTGTACCTCTACTGCCGGATTTACTAGAAACTGATACAACTCTCCTGAACTGTTAATTATATTGGTCTTCGGTTGGTTTTCTCGCTGTCCGAATTTTCCCCAAAAGGAGTTTAAAATTAACTTGGCTAATGATCTTAGCCCAGGATTTTTATTAACTTCTGAATACTCCAGTTTTACACCTTCATTTTTCAGAAATTCCTCCAGGTATTTCCTCTTTTCCTCTTCATCCGAACTGCATTTGCTGGGCCATCCTGATGCTTGCTGTTTCATCTTGATAAATTTGTTCATCATTGAAGTAAACAGTCCACCCGAAAGGTTTGATTTGTCGTACGCCTCAGTTTTGTAACTCCATATTTCGTATGTATTCAGCATTTTGTATCCTCTACTTAGAGCTGTTTTCACCTCGTCAATTACCCATGTTCCAATAAGAGCTCTTTGCTCATCCGTGTGTGTGCATTCGTGATGTTTGTTTTTCTCCTCACTACATCTATGACATAAGGGGAACATTAATTTATTATTCTGTCTAATCGGTAGAACGGGGTGATACATTCCTTCGGGCGGTAAAATTTTACATTTGATCAGACCATCTATTTTACCTAAATCAACTTTGGAGCATGCATCTGTTCCGACATATAATTCAGGGTGACCAATTGGGAATTTTCCATACTTGCAAACCCATGGATACAATGAACATACATCTATGTATTTTATTTTTTCACCTGGCTTGCATTCGTAATGTGTATAAACATTACCTGTTCGACCCCCATAAAAAGCATCTCTAGGATTTAAAGGTGAATGTACCAGTAAAGGATGGTCTCTTAAAGCTTGAATGTCTTTATTCGTTTCCCTCAGTCTGAGAAAATCACACTCCCACATCTCAATGACCTCGTATCCATAAGAACGTAAGCGTCCCGTCTTTGCGGTTGTTACTTCATATCGGTGATTTAGAGTATCGCTATGGTCATCATGAAGAGGTTGATCACGGTTGTGTTTCAAACATGTGGGGTGTCCATGGTAGTAGCATCCATGGAATTCAAAAATTTGATTAGACTCTGCACAATAGCCATCTACTTTTACTCCTTTCAGAACAACTTCTCTTTGTTTGGCTGCATGTGTAATATTAATTCCTCTGCGTTTTTCTTCAGATATTAGCCATTGAATTGCTATTGCTGACTGATTATCGGCATATCTATATCCCTTTCTTGGAATAATACCAATAGTATTCGGTTTAAGAAAATTGCGCCGAAAAACTAAATTGCATGCAGAGGCAATAGTTGTCGCCTCAACAAATGGATCAACTTTGCATTCTACTAACATCAATTTTCTAAATTTTAAGCATGCCTCTGTCAAAATCTGTACATCGCTAATGCAATAGTCTACAATATCACGCTGCATATCAAAGTCTTCATTTTTATGTTTCTCGTACCATTCGAGGAAACTATCACGATCTTCAGTTTTCATGGAGTCGGGACTGTAATATTCTACAGCCGGTAATTTCCCAATATAGTTCTTATTCTCGAGTGTGTTAAATAGGTGCGCGAAGTACCCTTTTTTATACACTGCCGGTAGATCAAAGGCCTTTGGTAGTTGCGATAGGCTCATAGGAAAATAATTTAGTGAGTCGATAAATTTTATGTTTTCCAACTGCATCATTATAATTTTCGTTCCTCGCATTATTAGTTTGGGTTTCAGGTCTGTCTTTTTCAGAATGTAATTCAGTATGAATTGATGGTCAAACGCCTGACCATTATGAGCTAAGACTACTATCCTTTTAAATTTGCCCTTCCTTAATTCCAACAAATCTTTCAAAAACTCGTTCACTACATTAGTTTGGTAGATCTTCAATCTATATCCACATTTTTGGCAAAAATGTAACTTTTCTATATCCACGCAGATTTCACAACGCTTTGCAACAACACATAAATTCGGTTCATGCAGCTTTATGTCTCCAGCTGATTCTCCTTCTATATATTTTTCTCCCACAATCTTCTCCTGTCTTGTTTCCAAGTCGTAAAAGACGAAAAGAGTGTCTTTTGTTGGAGGTGCTCTGACATCCGGTTGGATAAAGCAGAAGTGTCCTTGTTCCACTTGTTTATTACAGATCTTGCAATAATATTCACCGCATATATGAGTTTTATCTGCTTTATATGTCTTTAGACAATCTTTGCACCTTTTTATTACCTCGCAAACACTTTTCTTATTTAACGACCCTGAAGCTTTGTGATAGTTGAAGCAACATTCTCCTCTAAAATGTCGATTACATTCTTTACACAGCTTTTCGATACAGTCTTTAGCGCATGCTGGAGTCTGCTGGCAGCAAGGACAGGTTCCTCCACATCTGTGATCGTTTTTGGTATTGTATGGTACATGACATTCCTCGCAATAATATATACAGCAAAATGCTGCAGTTAGCGAAGCTATGACGTTGTAATGATTGTTGTGGTACAGTAAATTTAGTTTTTTCCCATTATTTTGTCCCTCAAATATCACATCTCTTCCTTTAGCACCATATCTATACACTATAATCTTATAATCTTTCAGATGTTCTTGGAATTTTTGCAACTCTGAAATTCCGGCACCTTCATTGGGTATATTTATCTTGGATTCAGACAAGAGTTCTGTAACTCGCTGAGTTTGTAATTTTCCAATATCCCGCCTCACTTTGTCAAACTCTGTCTCCTTATTCGCTTTGGATATGGCAACAATCAATGCTCTTGCTAGACACAGGCTATCCTTGTTTTTTATTACTACGATACCCCTTCTCTTTGCACATTCCTCATCAAATGTACTGTACTTTTTTGTTCTATCACTTCCTCTCCCTTGTGGCAGTCTAACTGTGGTAACATTCAAGCAAAACCTGTCGGTACTTAATCCACTTGAATTGCTTTGAAAAATTTTTCCAATGGTGTCCCACACATCTGATACTTTCAGTGTGGAGGCCGGTCTGTAACTTAACCACCCTGGACCTTTCTCCATAAAGGACGCTCCACAAAAGGTAAAACCAAGGAAATCATCCGGCTGAACTTCTAAGAGTGCGTGTTGAACAATATCGTCAACCGCACTTTTGATCCAATCTGAGGGTTCCACATTTGCAGGTGGACTATTGATTTTGAAAGTAATTTTACGTCCCCTCAGATTGAAACGCCTGATATGCGTTATCATATCGTTGGTGATGGAAAATTTACTAAACATTCCTAGTAGCAGCTAGTGTAATTTAAGTATGAAAAAAATGTCGAAGCTTAGGGCTCAGGTAGACGAGGAGCTTGTCTACCTGAGCCCTAAGCTTCAACATTTTTTTCATACTTAAATTACACTAGCTGCTTACCCTTTTTTATTTTTAAATATATGTATATCCCCCACACTTTTACACTTTAAAAAATATTAACACTCGAACTTCTTTTTTATTTTTAAATATACATCTACCCACAATTTTACACTTTTTAAAACAATGTTAACACTCAAAATTCCTTTTTGTTTTTAAATAATATCCACCCACACTTTTACACTTTTTAAAACACTTTCAGCACTCGAAATTCCGATTAGCATAAAACTTCTTCACTTTTAAAGTTAAACTGTCAAGGTAAATACTTCCCGACTCACTTTTCGCGATTTTAAAATCAACCTTCGAATGACGGAGATGCATTCGGGTAGGTTTTTATATACGCGACCCAACACAAAACAAAACAAAAACAAACGGGCTCTTGCAGCTGCACCGTATCATGTGCAATTGCGCAGTATATCTGCTTGCGTGATCGCAATTAATTATTAATGCAACTTGTTTCAATCTTTGGAAGTTGAACTCGCCTGCTTATTTATTTTAATTGGTTCGCTTGGCATCTGCATTTCTTAGCTAGATAATAATTTCATTTCTGCGACAGCTGCGAAATGAGCAAAAACGCAAAACAAAACAAAAACAAACGGGATCTTGCAGCTGCACCGGATCATGTGCAATTGCGCAGTATATCTGCTTGCGTGATCGCAATTAATTATTAATGCGACTTGTTTCAATCTTTGGAAGTTGAACTCGCCTGCTTATTTATTTTAATTGGTTCGCTTGGCATCTGCATTTCTTAGCTAGATAATAATTTCATTTCTGCGTCAGCTGCGAAATGAGCAAAAACGCAAAACAAAACAAAAACAAACGAGATTTTGCAGCTGCACCGGATCATGTGCAATTGCGCAGTATATCTGCTTGCGTGATCGCAATTAATTATTAATGCGACTTGTTTCAATCTTTGGAAGTTGAACTCGCCTGCTTATTTATTTTAATTGGTTCGCTTGGCATCTGCATTTCTTAGCTAGATAATAATTTCATTTCTGCGTCAGCTGCGAAATGAGCAAAAACGCAAAACAAAACAAAAACAAACGAGATCTTGCAGCTGCACCGGATCATGTGCAATTGCGCAGTATATCTGCTTGCGTGATCGCAATTAATTATTAATGCGACTTGTTTCAATCTTTGGAAGTTGAACTCGCCTGCTTATTTATTTTAATTGGTTCGCTTGGCATCTGCATTTCTTAGCTAGATAATAATTTCATTTCTGCGTCAGCTGCGAAATGAGCAAAAACGCAAAACAAAACAAAAACAAACGAGATCTTGCAGCTGCACCGGATCATGTGCAATTGCGCAGTATATCTGCTTGCGTGATCGCAATTAATTATTAATGCGACTTGTTTCAATCTTTGGAAGTTGAACTCGCCTGCTTATTTATTTTAATTGGTTCGCTTGGCATCTGCATTTCTTAGCTAGATAATAATTTCATTTCTGCGTCAGCTGCGAAATGAGCAAAAACGCAAAACAAAACAAAAACAAACGAGATCTTGCAGCTGCACCGGATCATGTGCAATTGCGCAGTATATCTGCTTGCTTGATCGCAATTAATTATTAATGCGACTTGTTTCAATCTTTGGAAGTTGAACTCGCCTGCTTATTTATTTTAATTGGTTCGCTTGGCATCTGCATTTCTTAGCTAGATAATAATTTCATTTCTGCGTCAGCTGCGAAATGAGCAAAAACGCAAAACAAAACAAAAACAAACGAGATTTTGCAGCTGCACCGGATCATGTGCAATTGCGCAGTATATCTGCTTGCGTGATCGCAATTAATTATTAATGCGACTTGTTTCAATCTTTGGAAGTTGAACTCGCCTGCTTATTTATTTTAATTGGTTCGCTTGGCATCTGCATTTCTTAGCTAGATAATAATTTCATTTCTGCGTCAGCTGCGAAATGAGCAAAAACGCAAAACAAAACAAAAACAAACGAGATCTTGCAGCTGCACCGGATCATGTGCAATTGCGCAGTATATCTGCTTGCGTGATCGCAATTAATTATTAATGCGACTTGTTTCAATCTTTGGAAGTTGAACTCGCCTGCTTATTTATTTTAATTGGTTCGCTTGGCATCTGCATTTCTTAGCTAGATAATAATTTCATTTCTGCGTCAGCTGCGAAATGAGCAAAAACGCAAAACAAAACAAAAACAAACGAGATCTTGCAGCTGCACCGGATCATGTGCAATTGCGCAGTATATCTGCTTGCGTGATCGCAATTAATTATTAATGCGACTTGTTTCAATCTTTGGAAGTTGAACTCGCCTGCTTATTTATTTTAATTGGTTCGCTTGGCATCTGCATTTCTTAGCTAGATAATAATTTCATTTCTGCGTCAGCTGCGAAATGAGCAAAAACGCAAAACAAAACAAAAACAAACGAGATCTTGCAGCTGCACCGGATCATGTGCAATTGCGCAGTATATCTGCTTGCGTGATCGCAATTAATTATTAATGCGACTTGTTTCAATCTTTGGAAGTTGAACTCGCCTGCTTATTTATTTTAATTGGTTCGCTTGGCATCTGCATTTCTTAGCTAGATAATAATTTCATTTCTGCGTCAGCTGCGAAATGAGCAAAAACGCAAAACAAAACAAAAACAAACGAGATTTTGCAGCTGCAACCGGATCATTTGCAATTGCGCAGTATATCTGCTTGCGTGATCGTAATAAATTAGCGACTTGTTTTAATAGTATCAATGTATGGGTAGTTCGGGCCTATATAAACTCCACTTTGGCTGATGATTCTTAAGTAGAGTTTCATCAGTTCTAGAGGAAGGCAGAAGAAACTTTCCAAAGTTAAATCAGGTGAGGAGCAGAATTTTTTATTGAAAAATCAAAAGAAACATTTAGGTAAGAATGTTTTAAATAAATAAATTTTCAATTATTTTACCATTCGACTTTATTCTTTTCAGATATGGCTGGCACTATGAATAATAATAATTTTGAGTTTGGTGCTGATAGTTTGGAGTCAGCTAGGAAATCGTCAACTAGCAAAGGGGTAAAGAGGCGACTTTTCGAGGAGAAGAAGGAGGAGGATTTTTCTAAGTCGACTCTTAGCAAAAGGAAGAAAAGCATGTCCCCTATCATCTGTGTGAATGATGATGATGATACTGATGTCGATGAGGATGAGGAATGCATACTGGAGGAAATCAACAGTTTTCAATATAAGAAAAATATGCCTTTGAAAGACATGAAAGTCAACGAAGCGTACAACATAATTGATGCTAGGAAGGTGAATACCAAGTTCGGGAAAAAGGTGCTGGTGGAGCTGGAGGATAGTATTATATACTTACCGGGAAGGTATACTGACCTCTCAGATAGGGGGATTAATTTATTAAAAAAGGGGAAATATGCCATAGAGAATTTGGGAGAGATGGGTAATTCCTTCGAAATCATATTTAAGAAAAGATCAGGAAATCCCCATGAACTGAATGTGTAAATCATGTAAAAATAAAATTTTAAAAATAAATTTCAATGTTTATATTTGATTTAAAAAATAAAAATGTTAAAATAATTGTTTTTTTTTAATGTATCAAATTGTAGTCATTTTCAGGTTTACAGTTCTACTTTCAATGCTACCCACAGAGTTTCAAAACCTACACCTCCCATAGACATGATGTACCCGTCGAGCCATCGAGTTCTCAACATTCGCCCCCCAGCCCCCGCCCCCGCCGCCGCCCCCGCCCCCGCCCCCGCCAAAGACCCCGCCCAAGCCAACGACTCGAACCAGTTCCCGAACACCAGCAAACCAGTCTCAAGGTCAACGACCGCGACCTAGATTCCAGGGCCTACCAACAGGTGATTGATTGATGACCTTGACTTGGATTCCAACATTACAGGCAACTGATGGCATTGACCTGCATTCCATCCCACGTGCTCTCAGTCCAAACCGTCTCGCGCAGATTCCAAGGTCAGCCACTTATGATAATTACAGGTGATTTATGACCTGTCAACCAATTAACATAATTACAGGTGATTAATCACCTTGACCTAAATCCCAAAACCGGTTTTGGTTCCCAGACTCAAGGGACCTAGTACCTACTAATGGATTACCTGTTGCCACGTCTTCTACATTCAACAGGATATTCAACACCGTATTCAACATTTCTTTTTTCGTACCGAAAAAAGATCAATGTGATGTGTGCGAAAGGTACAAGAACTCAGACGAAGAAGAAAAGAGCAAGTTAAGCCAAGAATATGACCAGCATCTGAAAGAAAAACTTTGTCAAGAACTGAAAAGGAAAATGACAAGATTAGGACAGATGGTGCCATCGTAGCAGTTTATGACTTGCAAGCCGTATTGCAGATTCCGAAGGGACAAATATCCCTATTCTTTTATAAATCCAGGATAAACTGCTTTAATTTTACTATTAACGATTTAAGGGCAAAAGATGTCGTCTGCTACTTTTGGGACGAAACCGAAGGAAAGAGAGGAACTGTTGAAATTGGAAGCTGCATACTCGACTACATTAAATCAAGTAGACCAAAATCCCAATAAAGGAATAGACTTAATTTTCTACTCGGACAATTGTGGCGGTCAACAAAAAAATAAGTTTTTGTTGTCTACCTATGCGTATGCTGTTAACAAGTTGACAGTTAAATCTATTACTCACAAGTTTTTAATACGCGGTCATTCACAAAACGAAGGTGATAACGTTCATAGTGTGATTGAAAAACAAATTAAAAGATATTTGCAGTCCGGTCCTATCTACATACCAGAGCAATATAAAACTTTGATTGGTACAGCAAAAAAGACAGGAAAACCGTACAAAGTCGTAGAAATTTTTTTTTTTTTTTTTTTTTATGTGAAAGACTAGAGTCTTAGGGAAAGGCCCTTTATACTGTCGACAATCTATTTTATTCGTATAGAGTGCAATGTCGAACAGCAGCTCTAGTCGAGGGAGGAAGGAACTGCCTCAACCTCCCCGCGATATTTTTAGTCCACCTACTCCCTACCATTACTACCGCGACTTTGACATCGGGGCATCGAGAAACAACTCGCTGGAGTGTTATGCCTCCTGAAACGAGTTGAATCTCATCAACCAACCGATGACATGCGCTTTGGCGGAGCGGGGAAGGGCTAAGGAAGGCTATGACAAGAGGGATCAGGAATGTAAAGAGGGAAGAAGAAAGAAGGAAAGTTATGTAGGTGGAAAAGTGGAAAAGGCGAAGGACCGTGGGGCTGGCCGGGAATCGAACCCGGGACCTCTCGGGTAGTAGCCAGACGCCTTACCCCCTAGGCTACCGAGGCCCCCATGACTCATAATAAATTTTATGACGTCAAATCATTGCAAGAATCGTGGGGCACCAATTTCAATATAGATGAGGAGAAAAATCAAATCAAGTGGCATGACATTAAGGTTTTCAGAGTTGAAAAAGAACATCCTGACGCGTTTTTCTACAAAACATCATTTACTGAGGAAGCTTATAGGAAAGCTTGTGTACGAAAGAGGGTTCTTCGCGCAAGGGGAACCGGGTCAGCCATAGATCTACCGTTATTTTCAATTGGCTTAACACAGGCATACACTGAAAAAATTGCATTGTCGGATGCAAAAAAAAAGACATACAGGAATTGATAGATAAGAACATCATTCCAAAATCTTATTATGATGCTTATTATAAAGGCGTTCTCGGCGATCATGATAATTAACCGCTTTATTGATATTAATTTCAATAACGATGATCTCAAAGTGCCATTATTAGTATTTAAATAATATTCATTATATTCCTAAGTGGATTTCTCATTATGTATATAGTATTATATATATAGTTTTATTGCTATGATTGGTTGACCTCAGAATTCTGAGTGTTTTTTGAGTTTTAACCGAGTCCTGAGTATCGTTTTGTAATAGCCCAAGAGCCCAGGCCCGCCAGACCTACGTCATTTTCTTAAAGCTGATGTTTCGTATACACTACATAGTGGGATACGCAGTTAAGAACGTATGTACACTCGTTATCACGGAGAATGGTCCCGTTTTTAGATAGAAGGGTTTAGGGGTAAAAAGGGGGTTAAAATTGTAAAAAAATGTTTGTCGCGGCGGACGAAGGTTCTACTAGGGCTAAATAACCGTTAAATACTAGTGGCAGACATTTTTGAACACCTTCACCCTCCCCAAGCCAACCTTAGCTGAAGTTGCCATTTCATCCCCCACACCCCAGGAAATGGTCAAAATGTCTGCTATTCATATTTAACGGTTATTTAGCCCTAGACCCATAAACCCCTCTATCTAAAAACGGGACCACTCTCCGTGATAACGAGTGTGCATACGTTCTTAACTGCGTATCCCACTATGTAGTATATACGAAACATCAGCTTTAAGAAAATGACGTAGGTCTGGCGGGCCTGGGCTCTCATACTATAATAATTGCGTTATCAAAATCGAATACTAAGAATTAACATGGAAAGGTCATAATTAAATTTAAGTCAAATGTGATTTTTGAAGTACATTTCAAATAGTTTTTTAAAGAACGGAAGGTTCCTATATTTTTTATGTTGTGTTAGTTTACACTTTTACAATTAAAATGGATATAAGAGACTGTCATTTTTTATTTTTTATGGTTATTATTAATAAAAATTAGTGATTCATTTCAGTACTTCTAGTGTTTTCTTGATAATTCATCATCCAATATACCCCTAGTGTTGGTCATAGACCGCCCTATGAATTAGACTAATTACAAATAATATAAAATGCTATTACATTTTAAATTTATGCTACCTCTTCAAAAGAGAGTCAACATAAAACTAAATTCACCAACATGGGCTCAACTCAAAATAATAAAACAAATATACATACATTGTTATGCAATAGGGAAATAACTACAAACATCCAATTTTCAGCCCCAAAACATGCTTAAAACCCAAGATTCCTACAATATCTTTCTTCTAGCTCCATATTATAAGCATAAATCTATACAGAAAACTCCTGCAGTTCACAGGGACCCAGAAATCAGTTTTTCGCCTTTTCTGAAAAAAGTGCTTTTTTGAGTTAATACCTGTTTAGATCTAGGTGTGCGATATGCTTGCATCCTTTCAGGTATTCGACGAGGGACACATCATTTTTTTTAAGTTAAAATATTAAGTGTACTGGTGAAAATTATTTTTAATAAATATTAGCTAAGGTCGTGAAGTGTAATAATTTAAAGGCATAACTAAATAAAATCTGAATTTTAACTGCCACGTCAGCGTTTTTATTTCAAAACATACCTACTTGTCATATTTCAGGTATTTGCATTAAACAACGGACATCTCGCGTAGTCTGTGAGTCGTTCCCATCCCGTCCGTGTTTGAAGATAAAAGGCGCATCTTTTTCCGTGATGATGTGCAAGCCGTCTATATTCGTTACCCGACTCAGCGCCACGTACACCAACTGTTGTGGTTGCTCCGAGGAGTATTTATAATTAATAACAGTAAACGCCCCACCTTGCGACTTGTGAATGGTAATAGCACAAGCAGGAACGCAAGGAAACTGTTTTCATTTGCATTTCACAGTTTTCGTCAGTGTAATGTTCACTATTTTCTTATACACCGGCACCCAGTTAGGAGACAGAGTGTTTGGCTTGCTTTGCTTATTGTTGACAATTTGACAAATTTAATCTAATTAAATATTGACAATTTTAATCAAATTTTTAAGATTACTACAATCAAATTTTTAAAATTACTACGGGACATAACGGGACAATGAGTCATCATTTTTCGTGCATGCAGCCGGCGTTCATCGTTTTAATAGACGTTGTCACGTCAAAAAAAAGAGAAAGAAAAATAATAATAAATAATCCACACGTACTATAAGAAATAACCAACACCATGGGACTTTAATTCTCGTAACTAAAAAGGAAAATTTAATAATTTTTTTTTGTTGTATAGACTAAGTAAATAAGAAAAAAGAAAAAAAAGAGGAACCCTTTTACTTTTTATTATATTCATAATGAGGTTCAGATACACTTTGTAATGAAGATCAACCAATTATAATATTAGCATCATTATCAATATTGTTTTATATCCTGAAGTCATTTCACGATTTTTTTTGTGTGTGTTGTTGTAAATATGTCACATACCTTTTGTTAAACACTATATGCCTCCTGAAATTAAAAGAAAAAAATTTTTTTTTGATGTACGACATTAGTACCACCAATTGTTCAACAAATAAATTAATCATAAACTAAGTTGATTATCATCTGTGAAAACGTTATTGCTGTATTAAAACGAAATTTTCTTTTTGTTTTAATGTAATAAAAATTAATAACTATGTAGAGATCATATGATTAGAATATTTTTTACTACTATCAAAAGGAATTTTTTGTTTGTGGTGAGTGGATTACTTAAGGAGTAGCCCAGTGCCTGTCCTTGCGTCAAATCAGGGTTTGTATATATTAATTTTTTTTTTCTGCTTGCCAAGCCCTCGTTCAACTTCTTCCCTTCGTCCCAGTAATATGTAAAAATGGCGTAGAGGACAGGAGCGTGGTGACCGGCGGAGGGCTGTGTGCCCCGCATAATGTAAGTACCCCCCAGAAGTTAGTTTCTTTTCAGCTTTCATCCTCGTTCGCGACCGCCCGCATGACTATGCCTCGCTAACCCTTTCTCTCGATGGTCCTGGATGGGTCCGCATGTCGTCCCCTTGGTTTTTTTTATGTTTACATTTTTATGCCGGCACGAGATTTTTCTTTTAATTCTATCACTTGCTTCGCCTTCACGTACTACGAACCCCCCCCATCCGGCGAGCTAGTCCGCACAACGCCAGTCGTGCCAACTCCTGAAGTGCAGTGAAGGCAAGTGTAACTCTTCGACGAACCCTTTCATTCGGACCATCCGTCCAGCCACCCTCGACGTCGTCAAAGTCCCCATCCTATAATTTTTTGTAATAAGTTTTGAGGCCCCGGTGGGGTAATATTTCTAGATCTTCGTGCTACTGGAGCACACACCTCTCCCGACAGATTACAGTAGACTCTTCTGGAAAAACTCAGAAAGCAGAAATAAAGGAAATTTCTGATGGAACGCTATGGCATTTGAGATTAGGCCATGCTTCCTTGAATTATCTTAGAAAACTTAAACAACAGCATGACGAATTGAAAAACATAAAATTTGATGAAACAATAAAAGACTGTGAAATTTGCATAATGGCGAAAATGGAAAAACAACCATTTTCAGAAATTAGAACTAGAGCAGATAAGCCATTACAAAGAATTCACACTGATTTAATGGGACCCATAAAACCCATTTCCTTTCCAGGACAGAATAAGTATATTATTACTTTTATTGATGACTTCTCTAGATTAGCTAAAATATTCTCGGTTAAAAAGAAAAGTCAAGCGGGAGAATGTTTGGAAAAATTCTTGATAAAAACCAGAAACATGTTAGGGGAAGATAGAAAAGTTTGCTATATAAGAGCAGACAACGCGAAAGAATACATACATGGTAATTTTCTAGAGATCATGAAAAAGGAGAAAATAGATGACGATTATGCTCCATCCAACGTATACTCCAGAACTCAATGGTACCGCAGAACGATTTAATCTAACTTTAGAATGGAAAATTAGATCACTCCTATTAGACTCAGGCTTACCTTCAAGTATGTGGATATTAGCAGCAGAAACTTCTGTCCATATCTACAATCGAACACCCCATAAATCGAACGATTTCTTAACTCCTCTAGAGAGGTTTGTGCCAAAACAAAAATTACATTTAGACAAAATCAAACGTTTTGGTTGTGTCTGTTATGTTAGAATACCGATTTCAGAATCTAAATTTTCAGCAAGAGCTATAAAATCCATATTAGTAGGTTTTTCTAATGTTGGATATGTGCTTTGGCACCCTCCAACTGGAAAATTTCTATTTTCACGTCATGTTAGATTTAATGAGAAGATGAATATAAAAATCTAAGAACTCGGACGTCAGAAAATGGAGACGAAACAGAAGTTACTTCTGAGAATAATAACTCGAAAGATGAAAATGAGATAGAATTGGAAACAACTGTTGTAGAAGACACTCAGATTAACCATTAACAAACCAAAAAGAGGCAGACCGAGTAAACGAACTACTGAAGACGAATCAAAAGATGAAAATTCAGTTGTTCCTCGGAAACAACCTAAAAGAAAAGCTAAAGAAGGTAGAGATTTTACTATATATCGTCGATCCAAATGCAAACTATCGAAAATGAAAAATGCATTTTTTTTGCTTTATTATAATTGCACTCTAGACGCCTTTGTGGTGGCAAAATATTGACGTCGTACCCTTCTCCAGTCTTTTCAAACTGCGGCTGCAATGTACCAAAAATTAACTTCTTCAAAAAACGTAACATTTTGTTGTTTTTTGACATTCCTGAAAACTTATTCGACGATATGCTCGAAACACTGAGTATGATGAACTTGAAGACACAAGTTTTGCGTACTTTACAACAGAAAATTTAGACAAAAAGAGAATTATATTTAGAGACGAATATGTAGAAGATCAGATTAGTAACGATTTAGAAGAAGATGAATTGCGTTTTTCTTTGCTAGCTACTATCAATAAAAATCCTTCCTCATATAAAGAAGCAATATCATCAAATAACGCTGTGGAATGGAAAGAAGCTATAAACGAAGAGTTAAAATCAATGCGGGAAAATAATGTTTGGAAATTGGTCGATAGACCCTTAGATAAAAGAGAAGAGAAAAAGGCAAACATTATTGATTCTCGATGGGGTTTCACTCGGAAAACTGGAGTAAATGGGAGAATAACCATGAAAGCCAGGCTAGTAATTAGAGGTTTTAAAGATCGCAGAGTTTATGAACTCCAAGAAACATATGCTCCTGTATCTAGACTTCCATTAATTAGAGCAATATTAGCAATTTCAAATAAATACAACTTAGAACTTTATCAGATGGATGTTAAAACAGCATTTTTAAATGGAATTCTGGACGAGGACATATGTATATATGGAAATACCTGAAGGTGTTGACATAGGCCCAGAATTAAGAGAAACTAAGATTCGTAAATTGCAAAGAGCTTTGTATGGACTGAAGATTAGTCCTAAAAAGTGGAATAAAAGATTTTCAGAAGAAGCTCTGAAGTTGGGCTTAGAAAATGATGTTCATGAACCATGTCTATATACATGGAGAAGATAGGGAAAATTAGTATTTATTCTAACCTACGTAGATGATATGCTCTAGGAGGGAATGACTTAGTAAAGATTAATGAAATTAAAACGAAGTTAAGCGAAGTTTTTAAGATGAAAGACTTAGGAGAACCAAAAGAGTTCTTAAATATGCAGATAAATAGAAACAGACAAAGTCAGATTCTAACCCTAAACCAATCGGAATATACAGAGAAAATTTTAGAAAGATTCAATATGAAAGATTGTAAACCTCAGGATTCCCCTATGGAAACTACTCAAGTCCAGAAAAGAAGAACAAAAGATAAAAATAAATATGTAACAAAAGTGCCTTATAGAGAAGCAATAGGTAGTCTACTCTATCTTGCGGGTGCTACTAGACCTGACATTTCCTATGCGGTGAATGTGTTATCTAGAAAACAAAGGAATCCTTCTAACCAAGATTGGGAAGATATAAAAAGGATATTCCGATATCTTAAAGGGACGAGTGCTCTCGGATTAACTTATAGAGCTAAGTTAAACACCTTGGAAGCTACCACAGATGCGAGTTTTAGAGATTGGAACGATTCTGCATCTACAAGTGGTTATGTAATTAAAATATATGGTGACGCTATTGCATGGCGTAGTCACAAACAGAATCAGATTACTACCTCAACTTGTCAGGCGGAATATTTAGCTATGAGTGAGGTCTACAAAGAACTTGTATCCTTGGATAAAGCACTAAGAGAGATTACTGGAGAGACATTCTATCCAATAACCATTTGGTGTGACAATATGGCTGCAGGTAAAATTAAAGAAATGGAAGGTAGCCACAAATTGAAAGATTTTGATTACCCTGTAGAAACAATTCAAATAATCTTAGATTCAGAGAACAAACAGGCAAAAGAAAACCTGTTTCTGAAACCCACGGAGATTATGTTAAAAGACTAGTAAAAGAAGGGAAAATAAAATCGAAGTGGATAAATACCAAAGAAAATACCGCAGACATTATGACAAAACCATTAGAAAGAAAAAGTCATAGAGAACTAACTAGAAAAATACTAAATGTCGCTTAGATTTACTCCAATAGATTACTTTAAAATGATTGAATAAATCTATTTTTTTTTTCTAATTAGTTTTTTTTTTGTTCACAGGTGCTAAAAGCGACTGAACGACTTATTGAAGTGCCGAATGTTCATAAGAATGTCTATATTTGAGGCGTGCAGTTGCAAAACTCGCTAACTGCAAGTTAAGTAATTTTGAGAAAAACGCCAAAAACTTTTGAATTACTTTGGCTTTTCCTTGGCTTTTGAATTAACTATTGATGTTTGACAGCTGGAAAAATACGCCTTATGAGCAAATAGAACATAACCTAAAGAGTAATTTGGCATCGTTAACTCATTTTTTTCAAAAAGTGCAGTTAACGAGTTTTGCAACTGCACGCCTCATTTGTTGGAAATAGTTTTTTTTTTTTTTTGATTAAAAGTATATCTGGACTGAAGGTTGAGTTAGATTCTATCATTTGATATTTCTCATGTTTTTTTTTACTTAAGTAAATAAGGACTATTTTCCTAGTTGCATCCGGATTTAAATTGTTTTTCAGTTCAGACTTTGAGCATAAAATATTTCGAGCTATGTTGAATGGAGGGAATGTCGGGATGATTCAACATTGCACGAGTGCCGCCTCTGTAGTGGTGATAGCAGACGCTGTCAGTGGGACTGGAGAGTGTGTCATGGGCGTTGCCATTGGCAGTTCATGTCGATCTCTTGATGAGAGTGGAAGCAAAATTATCCAACAATAAGTTTAAATAAATGTTACGAATCAAAGTTTTGTTTTTATTATTATCAAAATAATCCAACAAGTAAATCCCAATTATCAACCCCTTTTCTCGAATACCAGACAAAATAATACCGAACCTAATAATTTTCATAGTAATCCTTCGGACTTCGCTGAAAAGTTTCAGCCTCCTATATTAGCTAAAACCCTAAACACCAAAGAGTGTGAAGAATTTCTAAAAAAGGTAGGCATTGATTTCTATTTTGTGAAAGGAAGAAATGAATTTATTAAAAAATTTTTTAAAGGCGCAGAAAATAAAATCAAATTAATTAACACCCCTATCATGAATTCCGTACGGAATACAATTCCACTGAAAATACAATTTCCACTCAAGTTCGAAAGAGTATCATGAATCCCACTGGAATTGATAACAAGTCATGCCATACGAAATTTCGTTTTGGACTAGTTGTACACGTTCAATTTATGAAAGGTTGAACGTGTAGAACCAGTTTTGTTTGCAAATGTCAAACTATTTTAATATTTTTTGCAGTTAATTAACTGTGCTTTATTGTAATTGTAACGAACTTATTTAATTAATTAAATAATGGATAGTGTTCCGTTAATATTATTGCTTGAAGAAGAAATAAATGTGAGAAATTTGAGAAGAGAGAGATCAATTTTGAGAAATCAGAATGATCCCATGAATTTGAACGACTTCGCGTAAGTATTTACCAATTATTGCAATTATTCTAACACGTTTTAAATATTCAATTTCACAGTTTTCTCAAAAATTTTCGATTGAATAAGGCAGCATTTTTATATGTCTTAGAAGAGTTGGAAAGGGTGATGCCGCCTACAGAAAAATCACATGGTTTAAAAGCCAAAGATAAGTTGTGTGCTCTGTTACGCCTGTTGGCTGAAGGTGGATACCAGCATGGCGTCGGTCAGGAGTATGAAATAGGTATGCTTAATTTGTAGTATTGTAAGCTAATTGCGATAGTATTATGTACATATGAACACATTTAAAATTACTGCTTAGCTATGGCGCAATCGACAATATCTACCCACGCTTTTAAAACTTTGGAGATTTTGGAAACAATTTTGTGCCCTCGATGGATCTGTTTGAACATGACCAATGCAGATAAAGAGAAAGCAAAAATAAGTTTTTACAATAAGAGCGGTTTTCCGGGAGTCGTAATGTGTGTAGACGGGCACATGTAAAAATTATATCACCTCAAAATAAACATCTCTTCTATAACCGAAAGGGGTTTTATAGTATGAATGTAATGCTTGTAAGTTACTTTCTGCATGTTAGGATCTTTTCCTACAAATGTTTTTAAGGTATGTGACGATCAAATGCGTATTCGAGCCGTGGATGCTCGTTTTCCTGGTTGCAACCATGATTCTCATATATGGAATCTTAGTGATGCAAAACGGCATTTTGAGGAAGAATATAGAGCAGGAGAGCGAAATAGCTGGATTCTAGGTAGTCAAATTTCTTGTTTTCTTCTATAAAAAATATTTATTGAAATCAACATTTATTGCTTTTATAACATTTTTACCTTCATTAACGCAAAACAGAGATTGACACCCTATTATTTCAGGTGACGCCGGCTATCCACTGGAGCCTTGGCTAATCACGCCTTTTAGGTCTCCATCAGAATCAAGCCCGGAGGGTGCTTTTAATAAAAAACATTCAAAGGCGCGCAACGTAATTGAAAGGACGATAGGGGTTTTAAAAAATCGTTTTCGATGTTTGTTGGGTGCGAGGCAACTACATTATTCACCAGAAAGAGTGGTTAAAATAATAAATGTATGCTGTGCCCTGCATAACATTTGCTTGCACTACAATGCAGATATTGATGAGCCAGAATTTGTTAATGCAGAAAGTGCAAATGAAAGACTAGAACAGAGCGAAAGTGCTGTATTATTTAATGAAGCTGTTAGGATAAGAAACAGGATTATGGATAGTTTGTAATGTTAGTTGTAAAAGAGTTCATATTAAAAAGCATAAACGTTTAATTGTTTTAAAAAAATAGATAAGGGTTATACTTATTCTAACCTAAATAACAAACCCATTAATCTCTTAATTAAAGGCATATGCCATTCATTTAATGCCATAGACATTAAAGTTGAACTTGAGCTCTTTTTTCATTATTTGAAAAGGAGAAATTATGCGTAAGGTGCCAAATTCACGGAAATAGGTTATACGATTTGAAAAATACAGGGTGATATGAAAAACTCTATCTTTGTAGAGTTTTGACCGTCTTACTCAGAACATACAAAAATTTCGAACTACGCGCTAAAGGAACTTATATTCAGCTCTAAAATACCTATCCAACGACGTATTACACATAGCTATTGGAGCTGGCACCAAAGTTCCTGCATTTTCTGGCATCCTCCTCATTAGCACAAAACAATGAATTTAGAAATACTGGTCCAAATAAAAGTGTAATTCTCACGCCATTAGAGGAATTCGGAATTCATTAATTTAAGAAATTGTGTTAGTGGATTGACAAACACCATGAGCTTTGGGCTGCCAAACATAAGTTCTGAAGAGGCTGAAAATCAAATGATAATTGAGCTACTGGACACAGAAGAAAATTATTCTTAAAATAATAAGGCGAATACTGATAGGTCCGCAGCATTTTTCGGATGACGAAGCTTACGAACAAGGATCTAAGAAACGCCAAAGAGAACAGCAAGTAAACACAAATGTCACTGAAAGAAGCAAATATATAAAGCTTCTGGAAAATCAACCTTAAAACTTTATGAGAATGTTTTAACCACCTTAAATAGTTCTAATTCAAGTAATAAAAAACTTTCAATTAACTTGAAATGTATCCACAAAACATTAGACAATTGTTATTTGAATCCGGCGGATTTGGAATTTCCGCCAGTTTCACTCTTACTTATCGCTGCGATTATTCAATCCTCCGGGCGGAACTGCCATATGAAGTAATAGATGTATATGAAATGAAGTGAACAGAAATGCAAAAATAACTAAGGGAGATTCGCTTTCCGTGTTTTCGATAATCAGGGAAGCGTTCCGTTCCACTTTCGAAAATCATTAACTGTCAAATGCTCATTCACTTTCCCGCCGGTGCAATAACAATAAGACCCAGCATTTTGTATAATGAATAAAGTTTGGACAACTACATCCTCCTAATAATATTAAGAAAATATAAATCCCTATGTGGCAGTATTTTTCAAAGTCAGAAAATCGACATCAATTTCATAATCATTTTTAGATTTAGTAGCAGTAACAAATTTTCTTTAATTGAATTTGAATTGCATTTCGACTTATTAATTTGCCAATCGAATTTTATCCCTTTCCGCATTAATTTTTGTACATATTAATAAAAACTTTGTTATGATAATCGATTTGCGTATTTCTTGGTTTGATTTAAATTAAACCCCACATGGAATCCACGCGCAAACCTTTTCCCTACATGTTAGAAAATTCGGGGAAGTCCATTTAACTCTTAATTCAGATGCTAATGTGCTTACATTTCCGTTGCCCCAGACGCCACCTAAACATTTTTCTACATTACAGTTGCGCAAGTTCCCACGAAGTTTTCGCCAATTATAGTTTTAGAGAATAAGTTAAAGACAGTCTATTGTTTACAGTCGTGAAATAAACTTGTATTTTTGTCGCTCGTAACGTAACAAGTTGTGTTTTATTTATTTTATTTATTTTTTGGTATATTCCTACCTTTAAAGAAAACTGGCGTAGCCCTTAGGATCCGCATCGCGAATTAGTAAAAAGATTTATCTTTCGCGTGTATTTTTAAATACTTGAATGTGCATAGTTTTCAAAGTGCAAAAGTTACAGACAAACTCGTAAAAAGATTGACCGTGACTAGGGTTACCATTCGTCAGGATTTCGCCTGACATGTCAGGCATTTTATAGCCATGTCAGGCTCAGGGCAGGCTTTAGTTGATGTCAGGCTTTTTTTAGAATTGAGATTTTAATTCCTTTTTCCTTTTGTGTTTTCTTCTTATTAATTTTTCTTTGTTATTTTCCATATTTTTCATGGAAAATCGCAAAAACAATCTCAGCAATCAACGCCATCTCATATACATTAGCTAAATTGAATGGAATTGATTAATATTACGTTTACATGAAATCTACTCAATTACTACGATTACATGCCGGACTGAGGACTTGACTTGAACTTGAACTGACAGTTAAATGCTCTTGATTTGAAGTCGATCTGAGGTTACATGATTTTCAAGTCTACTTGAAGCCGACTTCAAGTATGCATGTAATCATAGTAAGTATCACTGCCATTTGGCTATAAATATTTCCCGAGTTTCTGGGAATCCCCGCGGTTCTCTAAAATTTTACAGCGAAAAATTTTACTTGTGCGATGGTTTGAGTCGTTTTTTGTGTTTATTTGTGAAAGTTATAAAATTTACTTCAATAATATCTATAGTGTTTCGATTGAAATTTAAAAAAAATGGAAGCGAAAAAGAGAAGACTTTGTAAATTTAATCCGGAACTAACTGCAAAATATCCAAGCATAATTAAAGGAAGAGATGAGACTGGGGTATTGTGTAAAGTATGCAATTCATATATAAGTATTAGTTCGGACACGCTGATATAGAAAGACATGTATATACTGAAAAGCATAAAAAAGCATTAATGACTACAGCATCGACCAGTGCAATTACATCGTTTTTTCAGTCAACGCTTTCGAAAATTAATGATAAGTTATGTGCCGCCGAAGCTACATGGGCTTTTCACACTGTGTCTCATCACCAGTCCTACAAATCAATGGATTGTACGACACCAATAATTAAAAAAATGTTCTCTGATTCAGAAATAGCTTCGAAGTTTTCTTGTGCTAGAACTAAGACTGAAGCAATAATAAACAATGTTGTCGCACCCCATATTTTGACTGAGGTAATTGAAAAAATCCAAGATGTTGACTTTCTTGGCATAGCCACCGACGCTAGTAACCATGGCTCCATTAAAATGTTTCCATTTATAGTGCAATATTTCGATGTTGAAGCTGGTGGCATTGTTACGAAAATAATAGAGCTTGTTAATCTTCCTAATGAAAAATCAGAAACTATTGCAGAATTTTTGATTTCTATTTTAAAAAAACACTCTCTTATAAAAAAATGTATTTCGTACACCGGCGACAACGCAAATATTAATTTTGGCGGAATTAATAGAAAAGAAGGTAACAATGTTTTTACGTTTTTAAAAGCAGAAATTAAGGATTTAATTGGCATTGGTTGTTGCGCACATTTTGCATAATGCTGTTAGAAATGGCACAGAATCACTGAATGTAGATATAGAATCAATTGTAATGAAAATATACAATCATTTTTCAGTGTACACAGTAAGAACGGAAAAGTTGAAAGAATTTAGTAGTACACTGGATGTTGAATACAAAAATTTGTTATCACACAGCAAGACCCAATGGCTTTCATTGTTTCCCGCGATTTCGAAAATTTTAGAACTATATTCTCCGCTTAAAGAATATTTTTTGTTCTGACGAAAATGTACCGATAATGTTACGGAAATTCTTTAAAAATACTTTTTCAGAAGCATATCTTTTATTAATGCATTCGTTCTTTCCTATTTTCCAAGAGAAGATTTTACAAATAGAAAAAGAAAAAACCTCTATTGTAGAGATGATATGAATTTTAGATTCTGTAAAAACCGCGATCGATTTGAGATTAACTGAAAATTTTATACCAATGTTAGTGAAAAAAATTATTATTAAAGCGGCAGAAAATGGTGCTAATATAGATATTTTTTACGAAGAAATTAGGAAACTGTACACACATTGCAAGAATTACCTGGAGAAATGTACAGATTCTTTCCAAGAATTCAAAGTATTTTCTTGGATGAAACTCTCAAAGGACATGAGCGATTTTAATGAAATCTCTGATTGTCTAGAATATTTGAGAAGGCATAATGTAACTATTAATGATTCTGCACTTTTTGACCAATATTATGATCTTAAAAAGTTTGTCTCTGAACAAGACAGTTCCTTTTATGAGAAAACTCTTGATCTTCAGTATGCAGCGTATTTGACTAAAAATGATGCTTCTGAGATAAAAAAAATTTGTGAGTTTATTTTTGCTATTTCTGCACATAATGCAGTAGTAGAGAGGATATTTTCACTTATAAATTCGCAGTGGACAAAAGAACGTAATAAGATGAACATAGAATCCATAAAAGCTTTGGTTTTTACCAAAGAAAATTATAAAAATAAAAGTTGTCAAGAATTTTATGATTATGTTTTAAAGAAACCAGACTTGCTAAAACAAATTTCTTCATCTGCTAAGTATAAAACATAGTTTAACTTACCATGAAAATATTTTTTGATATTATTTTTGAGAGTTTTATAAAGAAGTATAATTTTATTTTGTGTTTTGTTATGTTATATGTTAAGAAAAGAAACTTGTTATGCTATATGTTAATAAAAGGCACTTGATTAATAAAAGAAACTAAAGTTGCTGTAAGTTATTTTATTTCACTCGTATTAAGATTGCATCAATTTAACTTGACAGTTTTAAAAAGTGGACAAATATTAAAATATTTTTTACTTGTCAGGCTTTTTACTCTAAAATCAGGCATTTTGTAGTTAAATGTCTGGTATTTCAAAAATAAAAAATGGTAACCCTAACCGTGACAAAGTTTTGTAATAAGATTCGCAAACTGAAATGAACAATTGAAACTTGTTCTTGTAATAAGATTTACAAATCGATAATCTTTCTTTTCCGAATACAATAAGTCTTTTTTTCTAAACACTTTTCC
Source organism: Thereva unica (assembly GCA_949987705.1). NCBI lineage: Eukaryota > Metazoa > Arthropoda > Insecta > Diptera > Therevidae > Thereva > Thereva unica. The sequence continues at coordinate 57,093,932 of OX465282.1, forward strand.
AAATATAAAAAAGTGAAAGTAAAGTGTGAAATCCAGCAGACAGCGCACATAGACTCCAACCCGAGGTTGTATAAATTTGAAGGCAACAGTTCCAGCCCCAAAGGAATCCAATACTATCAACAACCAACAATTCCAAGCATTGTATAATATATGTATATCAGTTCCTTGATGAATATATGTATATCAGTGCCTTTTCAATTTCAATTGTGATATAAATAAATAAAAATTATTGCGATATTTTGTTGATCGATTCATGACGGACGAAACGTATTTCGACTACATAGAGTCAGCTCGTGAACAATCTAGACAAATTTCAGAGATTTTGCAAAATTTTAACAGTAGTGAAACGACTTTTAGTTGCACACCCCAATACCGCCTTTGCGCATGTGCGCGGTGTGCTCCTGCTCCTAAGGGAAAATTTGGATTTGTAATGGCCGTAACACATACTTATAACCTGTCAGTAATTAGGAAAGAGCATTAATAATTTTGTAACCACAAATTTTGCGCCATAACAAATGATCATTGATAAATCGTTGTGCATGCGAACGCGGAAATATCACTTGTAGGTATAAAAATTTGAAACGCAGTTGCTGGTTGTACTGCTACAGTCCCTACATTAGTAAGTATAGGATATACCCTCTAAATGAAATGTTGTATATGATCAAAAGTAAAGGTCATAGCATAATAGTTGTTAGACATTATTCATAGGAAATTGTCCAAGCTTTGGAATTTTGTAAAAAAAAAAATATTGGTTAATTAAGTAATTTATGGAGAAAAAAAAATTTTAAAAACCGACTTCAGAAAAAAACCATTCCCGCGATGCACAAAAAAGGATGAAATAATTGTTTGTAATTCTTAACAACATCAATCCAATCAGAATGGATCTAGAAAGAAGAATCACTTTTAAAGACCTTCAAATGAACCAAAAAAAGCAAAAAAGTTATTGGGTTACAAAGTTATGCGTGAACAGGACCACAAAATACCTACACGTCGAATTGAGTAGCCTCCTCTTTTTTTGAAGTCGGTTAAAAAGGAAAATAAATTTCAGTGAAAAAAAAAAATTTTTTTTGAATTTTTACCCTGGACGTTGGTGGGTTGAGCCTTTGACTTTTACAGTTTCAGATAGGTGGGAGAGTTCTGCGTAGATTGCTGTTGTAGTGACCGCGTAAAGTTTAATTACCAAACTTTACGCAATGTCACACAACAACTTCCGGCACGATCAAAACGATCAGTCGGAACACTCCATCGATCACCGAACGATAGTTCAGTGTTCTAGCCAATATCCGGCATCCTCGATACTCACTGTCCGAAAGCTCTTCGAAGTGACCACACGCGTAATACAAAATCAATATAAATCCATAACATTAAAATATATAAAATATATGTTTATATCTATATTATATATTTCCATAATATGTAATGTAATAGTGATAAATTAAATTAAACGTGTAATTAAGATAACGATAATATAAATAAAATACAAAATAGAAAAGGCAAAAATAAAAACGTGTATTATTACGGTAGTGAAGTACCGATACTGCCTTATTCATGAAAAAATATAATAGGGCTACAAAAATACAAGGTAATATGTAAACCTCTACCAAAAAAGTTTCTAAACGCCTTAGCGGGTAAACCGTTATGATTGAGAATGATATTTTTTATAAAGAGCTATTCTTAAAGTTTTTAGTTTATTCCAAAAATGTTGTAAGTAAATGTGAGCATTTAACAGTCTGAATGTGTGAGTAAAATGTTTTACGGGCCCCAGATGATGTTGTGGCCAGGGGCTCATTCATCCTAAAATACGGCTTTGGCACACCTCTCAATCGATCCCCTAAAATTTACCTGAATTTAATGGTGATTTCCAAGAACTACAAAATTTTGTTGATCTCATAGATAAAATCCACTCCGTTCTAGCCAGATACGATGGCTTGTCCCAAAGTATAATCTCAGATGTGATAAAGTCAAAATTCCGCCGCAAAGCTTGCAGAGTGAGTAGTGAGTTAAGATCGATCATCATCGAGACTTTATCTGGAGCAAGTATCTTAAGAAGACGTTGCTTTAGGTCAGCCTTCTCAGCCGTACTCTTCGCAATACGAATCACGAAAAAAAAAGGAAACAGAGATCAGGATGTCCTGCGCAAACATTGGATAAAAACTGCAGTCAAGAGCGAAAAAATGCTGCAGTTATAATTTTGCACTAGTGAAGGATTCAGGTTTATGAAAGCCATAGAAACAAAATTTATTTCATGTAGTGAAGATTTCTCCAAAAAAGGTTTGAAACCATGAAAAAATGCATCCAAAAAAATATTCGTCTGAGGCAATTGCATGTAACTGATTGTTAGACTTCTAGGGCTCAAGATTCATTTTTAACTTTGACATGTGTGATTCTTTGTTTGAAAATTTGATTTCTTACAGTTTTACACTGGAAACATGTGGAATGGATGACCAACATCTACCAGTTAACCAATCAAATTACAAGCATCTACGAAGATTACAACATATAGGACAAAGTAATGGCGATTGTTACTGGTAAAGATCGCGAAAATAGAAATAATTGAAGGGGTTCGTCGCAACATAGCGGGGACACATCGAGCACTTCTCAATTTTTTCGATTCCCTTGTCCCATTGAGCTGTTGGAAATAAAAAATAAATTTAAATTTGAATTGTAAACAACCTTAAGTTGATTTGTAATAAAAAGGAAATCGAAATCCAAATGATGTTATTCCCAAAATATTGAATTTATATTTGGCGGTAGCGACCCCTAAGCCTAAGTCTAAAAATCCCAAAAAATTACAGTAATCCTTTTTTATATAGTAGAACAAAGTAACAGGGTGCCCCAAAGAAAATTAAGAACAAAGTTTTTTTAGAACAAAGTTATTTTTGTGTATCTAGTTTTAGTTAGTAGCCTGCGCAATCGCGCTTTCGATATTAATACTAAAAAAATGTACTTTCAATTGTTTCCTAATATGTTTGCTTTTCAGATTCACTTAGTTTGGAAAAAATCCGATTACAAGCTGTACGTAAAGAAGTATAAGATTTTGCATACGTGTGTAACTAGTTTTAATTAGAAATCTGCGCAATACGCGCTTTCGATATTAGTAATCCAAATTTTACTACCGATTGTTTTCAAATTTGTTTGATTTCTTTAGCTCTACTTGACTAGCTTGATAAAAAGTGAAATGTATTAGATCGTTTTTCTATTATTGCGACATGAATTAGTTATGTAATACGGTGTAAGCTTGATGGTTTAATATCCAAATTACTAGAATAATCGAGGCGATTATGGTCATATGGCCGGCCGATTGTAAGAAAAACGATCAATAGAGTTTTGACCTCCCTCCCACTGATCAGGTTGTTTATTTTATTAATTCTTCATTAGATCGTTGATATCATTTAAATAGTCTTTGACAAATAATAATACATTATTTAATTATACAAAAACCAAAAAATGTGGAACGAAAGTATTGTAGTTTTTTTTTTTTAATTAGTGCCTATTTTTTATGTAGTATAAGAATAGACATAAATATATAATTTATTTTTCTAGTTTTACTTCATTAATAATAATAAATAACGCAAAACAAAAAATTTACTGATTTTCCCCTCAAAAAAAATCTGGTCACTTTAATCTTAGTATCAATCTAAATGTCAGCACCGTTGAGATTATGTGATACATGAAATTTTCTTTTGTCGTTCAATAACTGTCGATTTAAGGCATTTTCGTACTGCAGGGAATCTTAAACTGCGCTAAGATAGCAAAGTCGCTAATTAGTCTACTAGAGAAGGGTGTTACATTCGAGGGGATGCGTATTCCTATAAAGCGTTCTAAAATACAATAAAGCGAGTTCTAAAATACTGATTACAGCACCTTTTCTGGCCTGACCAGAGTTTGCTAACTTTATTGTAACCACCAACGAGGGGCTTGAGCCCGGAAAGTCGATATCACAAATACAATATCACAATCATATAATTTCTTAACTTAGATTTAAAATTACAAGAAAGAAAAATTTAATTAAAATAAATAACAGTGCCACTTAACTTCTGTATTCTCCACGGCGCAGAGCTCCACCGGCGATCCTTCTTTCCTCTCTTGCTTGTGATAGCGTAATTTTACTTTTTAAACTTTTCTTCACTTTAAGTCTTCACTTATTCAAAAACACTGCTAAAAATTGACTAACAGACCGCTCCAGGGGCCCGGTTGTTATTGCTAATGCCCACTATATTAAAGATTCCAATTCAATATTATTAACTAATTATATTTTTAGTTTTTAGATCATAAATTAGATTCTGGGCTTGCATTTTCCACCTTCAGAAATATACTTGAGGCTCGGGCTCGCCTAAATTTTATTTTTTTATGTGAATGAGTGGAGGCTCAGGGAAAGCCCCTTTTTACTGTCGACGATCTATTTTTTTCGTATAGAGTGCAATGTCGAACAGCTCTTGTCGGTAGATAGTGAAGAGAGAGAGAAGTGAAGGAAGGAGCAGCCACAACCAAACCGCGATATTTTTATTCCACCTACTCCCAACCATTACCCTGGCGACTCTGGCATCGGGGCATCGAGAAACAACTCGTTGGAGTGTTGTGCCTCCTGAGACGAGTTGAATCTCATCAACCAACCGATGACATGCGCTTGGTGGAGCGGCTAGAGAAGGCTATGACAGCAGGAATCAGGAATGTAAAGAGGGAAGAAGAAAAAAAGAAAGTTATGTAAGTGGGGAAAGCGGGAAAGGTGAAGGGATTCGAACTTGGGACCTCTGGGATGGTAGCCAGATGCTTTACTCCCTAGACTACCTGGGCTGCAAGGTGCGACTTGACAGCCCTTGGCCACATTTTCAAAATTTCTGAAGTGGATGATTATATTTTAAAACACTATCGTTGGAGCCCACCCTGCGTGCTGGCCGAGTCATTCCGTGTTTTGGTTTCATTGAAGATATAAAGTTTTAGAAAGATCCGGGCACCAACTCTTGAATAAGTTAGGATTGTCGGAGAAGTTATGCGCCGCGATTACAATAATTATATGGAACAAAAATGTGCAGTGTACTTATATGTAATATCCTAATATAAAAAAACACTGCAGTACAAGTAGGTTTTAATATACATAAATAGAATTGTGACAGTTATGGTCACAGTGAACCTGTTGAAGATTGAATTATTTTGTAATTTATGATATTTCCCTTCATATGTTTGAAATGTTTTTTGTTTTCATTCTTGATACGTCACTTCTCTCTAGAGCTAGTTCCGGTGCCTTATTAAATTTTTTAAGAAAAGAAATTGTCAGTTTCGTACTTTTATGCTAAAATAAAGTTACTTTTGTAACGTTAAAATAGTTTTTTTTTAACAAACGGGTTATTGACCCAGAACGTGATCTTAGTCAGCAAAGCCACTCAGGTGTCTGAAAACAACAAATTTAACCAGTTAAAAATGTATTCTATTAAGTCTCGTCTAGAATCCCTAAAAGAAGATGCGTCTGGTCAAATAAATTACGTCTCGTTGTGGTTCAAGTTGGACCTAACCCTAAAATCATCGCCATCCTATCCACGATTCCTAAACTCTTCGAAAAGCTCGTACATGACCAGATTGTACGTCTTATAGATCCTAACATTAATTAGCAACAACACGGTTTCAGAAAAGGGCGTTCGACAACCTCAAATCTTATGATTCTTCTCTCTGAACTTCTATGTGGTATGGAGAATGGTCATTAAATTGATGCCGTCTACACGGACTTCAGCAAGGCCTTTGATCGTGTGGACCACCATATTTTGATTACTGTGCTATTCAAATTTGGAATTATCGGCCTTGCCCTGAAATGGTTAAAATAATATTGTGCAAGAACCTGATATTTGATGTTCAAGATTCTTCATAATTAAAAACATTATGATACGCATGCATTTTTATCATGCACAATTGCATGATCCCCATGTGCATTTCTTATCTCAAAAATTCTTCTATTCAAGATTTTATTTGATGCGCAGGCAGTTTTATCATCCAGAAATTATTCCCAGACGGAAATTTGACACCTACAATTTTATTTGCACGCAATTTTATGCACAGCCATAGGACTTTTTTGTTTTTCTTAAAAATATGTAGAAATTTGTACAATCGATCCATCGATCAAATATCTTATTAAAACTCAGGGCGCCAAATTTCAAGGATTTCTATCTAAAGAAATCGAAGTAACTTCCGGTGTCCCCCAGGGAAGTCATCTTGGTCCACTCTTGTTCAATATCTTTATCCCCGATCGGTCTCACAAATTAAATAATATATCACATCTCTTTTATGCAGACGACTTGAAAATATATAGCGTTATAAGGTCCAACACCGATGTATCATTCCTTCAGACGAAACATAATTCATTGCAAGACTGGTGCAACACTAATAAGTTTCAACTTAACACTAGTAAATGCCATGCAATAACCTTCTTTCGGAAAAAAGTGCGCAGCTGCAGCAATCTTATCTTGACAACACATTAAACGGACAGGCCCAAAGTTTTGGATCTTTTACCACTGTCATGCAGGAGGAAAATGCTTATAAGGCATGGTAAGGCATGAGACCTTGGACATTCTAAACGGCGATCTCAAGGTGAAGTTCTTGTCGGACAGGGTCATATTCAGTGATGTTCGACGCACAAGGGACACGAGACTAGGGTTGTTCGATATACATCGATGCATCGAAAACATCGATGTTTCCAATTCGATGCATCAGATACTTTCGATTTTTAACGATGCAGCGATGTATTTCATTCGATGCATCAATTGAACGCAAGTATCATGGAGGCTATACAAGAAGTATGTATAAACTCTTATGGAAAAAATGACAACATCAATTTTGTAAACTGATAGTTCAGCTTTGGCCACAGGCATCGCCTGTGTTACGTTAAAAATAATAGCAACGATTTTTAGTGTAAATTATTATACAAGTTGTTAAGCGAACGTGATATGCAGGTGGGTGAATTTATATTGTAGGCTAGTCGGCGAGGCATTTTTATGGTAATTTTGGCCCACAGGCGAGATTATTATTGGAATCGGTTCGCTTTAGGGTGTAGTTTAACGCCCTAAGTTTGCCCAAAATTTGGTTGACCGCATAACTTTTTAATTAACTTATTGTGAATAAAATAGGCACTTTTTTTATATTTCTTTCAATATCTCCGTTCCTGCTAGCTTTTAGTATAACATATGCTTTGGGAAAGCTGTTCGTTATGAAATTCTCTAAAAAATGAGCCCTGTTAGAAGTCGCTACGTGGAAGTGTGATCTTGCAAACAGCTTCCAAAGTTTTCAAATTACGTTACTTTCACTATTTGTTTACTCGAAAGCAACTGCACATAGAGGGCTGAAAATTCTCACAGATGGTGTTTATGTAGTCCCGGTAATGTACAAAAAATTTCAACAAGATCGGTCCATTACTTTTTGAGTAATTAACGATCTACTTTTTTTTGACATTGCTGTCATTTTTTGCAAGATCAGTTTATAATTGGGAAAATCATTTAGAAAATTTAAGAAACAATTGAAAATGAAATCCCGCTGGAATTTTTGAAAAATCGCAATTTTGATCGATTTTATGAGGTTTTCCACGCAACTACCTTTTTATACGCGACATAAATAAACAAATATGTTGTTATATTTTTACTTTGAGAATACGTCCTTGCATAACTAAAAAGCTGCTATTTTTTTTTTAATTTTTGCCCTACCACACGCAGGAGACCAGTTAATTTTTTTTTTTCACAAAATTCGTGAGGGCTTATTATTCGTCGTACAAGGACCAAATATATGGAGGTTGAACTTCAATACGAATACTTTCAATAAAACAATATTTTAGCCCTTTATTGTGTTTAACAATTAGGTAAATCTGATTTCTTCATTAACAGACAAATTAAAAAACACAAAATTCTATAATCTATAGAATCGATCAAGTAACACAAAATTCGTAAAAATTATAAAATATCTTAAGGAACTACATTAATCTAGTTTTTTTTAATGGCATAATGCACTCTTCTGGTTCTTCGGCGGAGGAATCGTCACTGTCAAGTGAAATATCATCAGAAATTTGTGAACATTCTTCCTGCTCATTGTCGTTTTCCTCATCTTCGTTATCGATGCCACTAATTGTCGGTTGTTCGCTATTAGAGCAACATTACCGGGACTACATAAACACCATCTGTGAGAATTTTCAGCCCTCTATGTGCAGTTGCTTTCGAGTAAACAAATAGTGAAAGTAACGTAATTTGAAAACTTTGGAAGCTGTTTGCAAGATCACACTTCCACGTAGCGACTTCTAACAGGGCTCATTTTTTAGAGAATTTCATAACGAACAGCTTTCCCAAAGCATATGTTATACTAAAAGCTAGCAGGAACGGAGATATTGAAAGAAATATAAAAAAAAGCCTATTTTATTCACAATAAGTTAATTAAAAAGTTATGCGGTCAACCAAATTTTGGGCAAACTTAGGGCGTTAAACTACACCCTAAAGCGAACCGATTCCAATAATAATCTCGCCTATGGGCCGAAAATGCACTTTTTGTTATTTTTTCCTTCTCGCCGGCTAGCCTATTGATTGATAATATTAGAAATCCCGTTTTGTAGGTTAGGTTAGGTTATGTATCTAATGTTTTGTATGTAGGTATTTAATTTGACAAACATAATTTTTGTTTCAGATTTATTTCATTATGGCACCAAAAAAAGTAAGGTTATAAGATTTATCTTGGAAAAATTGATAGCAAAAATGCTAAGTGTAAAGTATGTCAAAAAATTATACGACCGGCAGGAAAAACTACCAACCTAATGGGACACATAAAGAACATCCACTAAGCTGTTAATTTAGAATTAATACAAACTAATAATTTGCAAAAAGAAAATTGATTCAGATCTATCAAGCCCAAGCACCTCAACAAAGGAAATGGAGAAAGTTATTGAAGAATGCGCCAGCATCAGTACCAGTACCCTAAATCCAAAGCCATCTACATCAACTGTCACACCAGCGCATCCAGCAGATCTGATTATCGACAATGACGCAGAATTACCTGCAAAGCGTTCTACTAAGATTCAGAAATCAATAAAGAATACTTTTGAAGAAATTTACTCATATACTTCTACTACTGGTGACAGAGCGAGAAAAATCAACAATGCTATTTTGTACATGATATGTAAGGACAATCAGCCTTTTTCCATGGTAGAGAATCAAGGCTTTAAACATCTATGTACTTAAAGTTACTGCTTCTCATTATAAAATACCCAGCAGAGCTACCGTGACGCGGTGGCTTGATGAGAAGTACAATGCCTTGTCAACATTATTGAAATCAAAGCTTTCCAATGTTGAACATCTCACTTTAACTAGTGATATTTGGTCAGACATGCAGATGCGCAGCTTTTTTGATATAACGGCTCATTTTGGTCTAGACACGGAGTTCCAATCAGTAACATTAGGAGTTTATCTGTTGAAATAAGTTTGTTAAAAATCGAGTTGAATCAACAGATGGCGTATCTATTATACATATATTGTATCGTTTTCTATGTATCCAAAAAGAAAAGGAAAAAGAAAAGAAGAAGAACGAAGTTGTGAAATTAAAAATGTACTGAATAAAAATGCAGAACTATAAAAAGGTGAGACGAGAAAATACTTCAACAGATTATGGGCCCAGTTCCCATATTTATTTATTACTAGTAAGAAATTAAAATTGTTTTAAAGTAACTATTTTAAATTCTCCAACAGAAAAAAAAAGAAAAAGTCTTGCTGACTCAGCATTTTTTTAAAATGGAGCTGGCAAAATACATTAAACCTCTGGGTAATGAGATAGATTGGCCCATATGGAAAAGGAAGATACGTGACCTGTTGGATTATCATGAAGGAGCTTTAGATGCCATTGAAGGGAGGTTAGTAAAACCTGAGCCGTTGCAAGCTGAAGCTACGGATAATGAAATCAAAGGATACAAAGCAAAGAATGATTTGTTTCGTAAGGCAAACAGCTATGCAAAATCAATGATTTCAAGCTCAGTGACTGACGTAGTCTATCAAAGGATAATGAAAAAAGAAACAGCACACGAAGCGTAGGAAGCATTAAAGTCAATCCAAAGATCAATTGTTTAAAATATGCACGGAGTTTTTTTGCATTCAGTTGGATTCATGGAGAGGATGTTTCAACCAACGTCGCAAAATTGAAAAATTTGTGGTTTGATCTAAATAACGGTTTAAAATCCAGAAATGAAAATACACTTCCAGATTTAATTTTAGTTTGCAAAATTTTACAAATACTGCCGGGTGATTTCGAAAACTTCAGATCTAGTTGGATGCTACTGTCCAAAAATGAAGAAAAGACTTTTAAAGAGTTAATAACCCAATTGTGCATGTATGAAAGAAACTTCAGAAAGGCCACAGAAGGCTTCACCGGAGATGCACTTTTAGTGAAAAGCAAAAGGAAAACACCGAAAAAGTCAAAGGAAAATGACAGTTGCAATTACTGTAAGAAAAAAGGGCATTGGGTTAACAAGTGTTACAAGTGGATTGCTGATGGACGACCTCCGAAGAACGTCCCTCAGAGCAACTCTCTGGATACAAAAATAGCGCTATGTGTCAACAACGAAGAAATTCTTCAGGTTGAAACGAAATCAGCAGGGTGGTGGATAGACAATGGTGCTACCAAGCACGTAACAAATTGTCCAGACTTGTTCGTCGAGTTCCAAAAATTTCAGAGACCTTGCGTTATTAGGGCAGCTGGACAAGAAACTCTGAAGGCTATTGGGAAAGGAACTATTAATATCTGCTCTTTTAACGGATGTAATGCTTTGAAGATGACTTTGAACGATGTCTGGTTTGTTCCAAAGGTTTCGAGAAATTTATTTTCTGTTCTAGCAGCACAAGATAGAAATGAAAACACCAAATTCTACTCAACAACAACTGAGTGCCATTTATAGGTCAATGGAAAAACAGTTATATGCGGAAATCGTTTCAAAGGAGGATCCCTGTACAGAGCAGCCATCGAAATTATAAACAATTACAATTATACAAGAAAAAGAAGAAAAGGTTAGCATCGCAGAAGCCAACAATTCGGCACTACAGTTATATCACGTTAAAAAGATGCTTAAATATAAGTTGGGTATTATCGTGAAACTGGAAAGAGAAGTTTGCGAGCCCTGTATTTTTGGCAAAGCACAATGATCTCCTTTTGGTACAAGAGTAAAGTCGAAAAAACCAGGAGAACTGTTTTCAACTGATGTAGTAGGCCCATTTTGTGAGTCATTTAGCAGAAAGCGATTTCTAGTCGTATTTAAGGATAGTTATACGAAGTTCCGTTATGGCTATGTATTAAAACAAAAATCAGATGTCAAATTAGTGTTAAAACAGTTAATAGCACATGCAAAAGCCCTTGGACACAACATTAAAGAGCTACTAAGTGACAACGGAGGAGAATTTGACTGTGAAGAGGTAAAACGCATTCTATTGGAAAATGGAATTACGCAGAGGCTGACAGCGCCATATACACCAGAGCAAAATGGTGGCAGTGAACGCGAAAATCGCACAATTGTAGAGATGGCAAGGACCTTTAAGTATTCAAACAGTGAAGTTGAATTTCCAGATGCGACATGGGCGGAGCTAGTGACCACAGCTATCTACATTCTGAACAGGACAGGGAAGTCGTCAAGAGAAGGAGTAAGTCCTTATGAACTATGGACAGGAAAGGAACCAAGAATCAAACATTTACGCATCATTGGATCTTCATGTTACGTCCACATACCAGCTGAAAAGAGAAGGAAGATGGACAAGAAAGCCGTAAAAGGTTTTCTAGTCGGATATGATGGAGATGAGCGTTACAGAATTTATGTTCCCAACGACTACAAAGTAATACTGTCAAGAGACGTTCAATTTCAAGAAAGAATTTATGAATGCAGGAGGCACGTTAAACTACCTATAAAGGATATTGAAAATGAAGATCATGTTAAAGAAGACGAATCAGGTAAGCAAAAGATTGACGAAAAGGTGAAGTCGAAGATCAACTTTGAGGAAAGTCAGAAGATGAAAAGAGCACCAAGGAGTGATGAAGAATACGAAACTGCAAGTGAGCCTGGAGATATAGATGAAGAAGAAAACAATTCTCAACACACACCTACAAGAGTTTTGAGAGACCGAACAACTCTGCAGAAACCCAAACATCTTGAAGATTACGCCATGATAATAGACCAGTTTGTAAATGAAGTGGCTGAAGATCCTGAGACCTATGAAGATGCTTTGAGAAGTAAGAACTCAGCCGAATGGAAGAAGGCCATGGATTGCGAAAGACCTCCAGGTTCAAAGGTAATTCCAAGCAAGTGGGTCTTCCGACTAAAGAAAAATCCTGACGGAAGCATCGACAAGTACAAAGGAAGGCTGGTCCTCAAAGGATTCAGTCAGTGCCGTGGCATTGATTATAATGAGACGTTTAGTCCAGTGGCGAAGATGGTCACAATTCGTTCTATTCTCAGTATTGCAGCCAGTGAAAAGATGCATCTGATACAATTTGACGTATCAACTGCTTTTCTGTATGGAGAGCTTGAAGAAACAGTGTTTATGAGACAGCCACAAGGTTACGATGATGGAACTAATAGGGTGTGTCAACTTAAAAAGAGTCTCTATGATCTTAAGCAAGCACCTAGATGCTGGAACAAACGTTTTGGAGTTTTCCTAGAACAACATGGATTTAAGGCGAGTGACGCTGACCCGTGTCTATACATCCGAGAAAGAAGTGGTCGAAAGCTTATTCTTGTAATCTACGTTGATGATGGTCTTCTAGCTGGAACAGATCAACATGAAATGGAAATTTTCATTGGAGAATTTAAATTAGAATTCAAAATTGTTTCCAAGAAAGCTGATTATTTTTTGGGGCTTGAGATATAGTGTGAAGAAAAGAAAATTAAAATTCATCAGAAAACGTACGCAAATAAAATATTAGAACGATTTAATTTTTCAGAGGGTAAGCCAGTTTCAACTCCAACACTCAAGGGCGAAGATAATTCTAAATCAGGGAAAGAAAATCAACCACAAAAATCCCTATAGACTGCCGTTGAAGCTCTAATGTATCTGATGCTTGGTACAAGACCTGACTTGGCGTAGAGCGTGGGGTTTATTTCAAGAGCGCTCGAAAACCCAACTCAAGAGGACGTTATAAGAGTCAAAAGAGTCTTCAGATACATAGCAGGGACCTTGGACCTGGGAATAGTTTATCGAAGCAACGTGCATGAAGGTTGTTTAGAAATTTACAGTGATGCGGATTTTGGAGGATGCACCGCAACAGGTCGTTCAACTTCCGGAGTCATTGTGAAGTATTCAGAAGGAGCAATTTCCTGGATGAGTCAACGACAACCAGTTGTTGCGACTTCAACAACTGAAGCAGAAATCATCGCAGCAAACGAAGGAGCCAAAGAAGCAATATGGATAAGCAGAATGTTTAAAGGGATCATCAAGCTTAGAAATGTTCCCATTATTCAAGTAGACAACTCCGCAGCAGTGAGATTAGCTCAAAACCCGGAGTTTCACCGCAGGACTAAACATATTTCCATCAAACATTTTTTTATCAGAGAAAAAGTGACAGAGGGAAAACTTGAAGTTCAACAGATCTCGACGGAAAATCAAGTGGCAGACATAATGACAAAGCCGTTACCAAAGACTCGGTTGAAAATTTTATGTACAAAATTGGGACTTGTGTAAAAATAGACTATAAATAATGAAAATTTGTTAAGTTTTTTTAACTCTTTTTTTAACAAGGGAAAGTGTTGAAATAAGTTTGTTAAAAATCGAGTTGAATCAACAGATGGCGTATCTATTATATATTGTATCGTTTTTTATGTATCCAAAAAGAAATGGAAAAAGAAAAGAAGAAGAACGAAGTTGTGAAATTAAAAATGTACTAAACAAAAATGCAGAACTATAAAACGGTTTTTTTAACAAGGAGACGAGAAAATACTTCAACATTATCAACTTGATGAAAGACACACATCGGAATATATAGCACAAATGCTGATTAAAACTTGCGACGAATGGCGGTTTGACACACACAAAGTCTCTGCAATTGTTACCGATAATGCCGCGAATATGGTAAAAGCTGTAGAAATAGCATTTGGAATAAAGAACCACATCCCTTGTTTCGCTCATACACTGAATTTAGTTGCTCAAAATATTCTGCACATTCCTGAGTTGCAAAATATACATACTGTCGAAAATAAAGGCCATTTTTACCTTCTTTAAACAAAGCTGTGTGGTAAGCGACGCATTGCGAAAGTCAGTGAGCGCTGAAACAAAGTTAATACAAGACGTTCCTACACGTTGGAAGAGTACATATTATATGATTCAAAGATGTTTAGAGCTTAAAAATGCTGGGAGTGAAATATTGATTTGCCATAAAACAGCACCGCCAATGTTGACTGGTTTAGAATTAAACATAGCATCATCGCTTCTTAACATACTACGTGCACTTGAAGCTGCAACTAAAGAAATATCTGGCGATAAATATTGTACCAGCAGTAAAGTAATTCCTTTAGTCCACTGCATGCTTTCAAAACTCAAAACGCTTGTGATTGATGAATCATTAGTGATGGAATTGTAACGGCGGGCTTACTTTTTGAAAAGAAATACACCTTTAATATACCTGAAAGCATTTGAGGTTGTGGAAAATTTTTCTAAAACGGTAGGCAGGAAAAAACAATTTGGTTGAAAAAAAAATTAAGATAGGGAGTTTTTTTATGAATATTTGGAGAATAAAAACGAAAGAACAAAAAAATTAAGTAAAATTTTTTTTGCAATACCCCGGGTTCAAGAAATAAAATAAAGTAATACCCCCCCCCCTGGCAATCATTATTCCTTCAGGAAACATCTGCTAATTAATAGCATCAAGAATTGGCCGCTGGTGGACTACTAACTCAAACCTGCATTAGAAGATCATTTTACATGGTGAAGTTCCTGTTGAAGAGGAAGACGAAGTTCCTGTTGAAGAGGAAGACCAAAAATATCAAGTGGCATTGGTAGGAAGAAGAAAAGAAGAACCAGGATATACCAGGTATAGTTTAGTGATAGATAGTTTGGAGTTAAGAGGTGTTGTGGAAGAAGAAGTCCCTAATAAATCCGCTGTCCACTAACGCGGATCAAGGAAATAGTTTGGTGCCCCGAAGATAGAAGCGTAAAGGAGTGCAAAAGACCCTAGTGTCCCGACGATACGGCAAGGAAATGCTGATTGCCTTAATTTTAAAATTCGTACCAGTTTTGTGTTAAATAAGTCACATGACAGCCACATATTTTTAAGTTTTCTGTTGATGAATATTTGTTTTTTATTAATTAACTAGCAAAAAACCCGCGTGCGTTGCAACGCCTTTAAATAAAAAAAGACTATGTGTGGACAGTCCACGGTAGGAAAAAAGTATAAAGAGGTAAAAGAACAAATCTTCAAAAATTTATTTTGAATAGGTTCCTATTAAAATACTTTTTTTTAAATTTGATGTTAAGCGACTCCTATCGAAAGACGTACAATAGACAACTGGGCAAGCATATCAAACTGAAATTAGCCGGCGTGGACCGGACTTAACCGAAATTATTTTTTAATAATGTTTCAAAATTGCTCTTATAACAACACTTTTATTTTAATGCCTCTCTATAGACAATGTTTTGCGTTTTATAGTTTGGGGCATAAATTATTAAGTTTGTTGAGTTGCTGACTCGAGAGCATGCAACGTATAGTTGTCCATGAGTAAAGCAATTTTACTTAAATCAATTCTCGCTTTTCCTAATGTTTGGCCCTGAGACTTATTAATCGTCATCGCGAAACATAAGGTAACAGGGAATTGTTAGCGTTTGAATTTAAAGGGAATTATAGGTATCCTAGGTATAAGCACATTTTCGCCTTTCCCACAACCCCTTCAAATTGCAGCTTCAATTAAATTTTTGTGTAATGCGTCAATTCTCAATCTAGTACCATTGCACAATTTTGGTGGATTTAAATTACGGAGTAAAAGAACGGGTACATTCACTTTAAGATGTATTTCATGTGCAGGAAGACCAGGGACTGTTATACTATTTAAAAACTCCACAGGATAATGTACTGCATCGTCCAGTACACAGACCGAGTCTATTGAGCTATATGTAGTTAGAGCACCAGGAATTTTGTCTAAAATTATTTTGTTAAAGAGGGCTACTTCTTCATTTTTAGGAGCCAGAATGGCTTTTGAATTAATGTGTTCTACATCTTCATAGATAGGGAGGGGAAAACCGAAACTAATACTAAGAAATATGAATATGCACCGATTCGAATTTGTCGCATCCAAATTCTAAAGTGAATAATAATTTATTTTAATTTATGCCTTTTTCACTATTCTATTATTATTTAAGTTTTCATGAATAATAACATATTCTTGTTCTTCTTTAGAGAAATTTGAGCAATTTTTGGTCATTGGTTAAAATAATGAGCAACTTTTTGGTACTATAGAGACTTGGGTAAAATATGAAACCTAATCTCACAACCGACTTTTCATATGTAAACAAAAATATTCCTCCACCAACCCCCTCGCCTACGAAGTAAAAGTTATTAATAATTTCTTTTAGGGACTAAATATTAGAAATTTAAATAGCCTATAATCTAAGTTAGGTTATTTTTGATATATTTGGAGAAAATTAATATAATCAGTGCAGGACTTTTTGCGTTTATCCCGGACAAACAGACGGAATGACAGCGGGCTCTGCTTTATTTATATAGATAGATATACTTGGTCGAATGGTTTGGATGAGAGATGATTGTGTAATGTTTGACTCAAATTAGGTTATGGTTATTTTGAGAGTTTTTTTGTAAATTGTACGCTGGATGTACACGAATCTATGCTATGCTTGATTTTTCTCTCATTTATATTCTTTTAGTGGCAAACAACACGTCATGGATCCAAAAAACTACAATTTGAAGACTCGATGGCTTGTGCAAATGCTGTCCAAAAAATTAAAGATATAATGAGGAAGGATCTCCTGAAGGAAAAGCGTACCTACTACAGAATCTGATTCAGATAGTTCGTCGGACAAAACAGCGGTTGATTTTAGTCTCTGGAGCGATCATCATAAACCAGTTCACCGAAACTGGAAACCAAATAGGAATGAAGAAAGTGTTTCTGATGAGCTGTCTGTCTACTTGAGGACACCGGTTGGTCGGCTTAATGAAAATCCGTTAGAAGTATGGTTAGACTGTAAACAACAATTTCCAAAATTGTACAAGATAGCATATAAATAAATATTTAACTTTGGTAGCCAGCTCAGTACCATCGGAAAGACTTTTTTCAAAAGCTTCACAAGTTTTGAATCAACAACGCAATAGAATACAGGCAAAGCGGGTCAATAAAATTTTATTTATGCAAAGTTTGGACAGAAAATATTGGGATTTGTAATTTAATAAAATAAATTGAATTGAAAACTTTGGATTCTCATTTTTCTAATGCCTGCTCCTGTACTTTTAACCGATATAATACGTCAATGTTTTTATGCGATGCATCGACGATGTTTTTATACGATGCATCGTAAAACGTCGATGCCACGTTTCCATGTATCACATCGAATAAAACATCGATGTATATTTTGCATGAACATCCCTACACGAGACTAATTAAGGAATACACTCATCGCACCGAGTACACAAGGAACGAGCCCATTAATAGAAAAATTGTGGCCATCGCTGAACGCGAAGGAAAATTATTTATAATTAAGTTTCGTAGAATACAGTCAGAAAAATGTTTAGTTGCTGACTGTGTCAAAGTCTGCAGAAGAAGCTTCACTATAATAACCAGTTATTAAACAAGCGCGGTACTCCGTTACAGTTGATTCACCTCTCAGAAATTCGGAACACTGCTTAGTTAGCGCTAGTTTCCCATTAAAATTTCCCACCCCTCCCAAATCAGTTAAAAGAACTGTATGGCATTATTGGAAGGCCAATTGGCTGGGGCTTATTAACTTTTTCCAATTTACTGACTGGAACCTGTGTTTCCGAAACAAAAACGTCAACTCTACCGCTATCCGTATTTCTAGGATCATACAGGCAGGAATGCATTTGTTCATTCCTCATTCTGATAAATCTGTGAAGGCTAGGCCCAACAGATCGTTTAATCGGAAGGGTATGAATGCAATCAGAACTAAGGAGGCCGCCTTTCGAGATTACATCGACTTCCCGTAAAGTCACCATCAGGAATGTCAAAAATTCATTTGACAACAACATTCAACTTCTGGTCCATGGATCAAGAAGAATTTCACTACATCCACAACTAGTTCATTCATCCACGACAAGACGGTGATAACAGACGGCAAATCCAAACCCGATTTATTAGCATCTCTCTTCGCTTCAAATTCTTCTCTACTCGAAACCGATATGTTACCCCTGTTTCCGAGCACTACGCCCAATACAACGGACAGGATATTCTTCAGGACTCACGAGGTGTACATGTGCCTCAAGGAGCTTGATACAAACAAATCCACTGGACCACATACCCGCTATCGTCTTAAAACAATGCGCCTCACTTTTGACTAAACCTATGTGTAAACTTTTTGCCCTATGATACTTCTCCGGAGTTTATACAGACTCATTGAAACTTGCCCATGTCCGGCCCTACCGAGAAAAGGTGACTCCAGCCTTTTCTCCAACTAACGCCCAAAAGCAATTATTTCCATTCTGTCCAAAACCATGGAGACGGTAATCAACAAGAAACTTATGGGATATCTAGAATCCAACCAACTTATCAACGACAAACATACGGCTTCCGACAAAAAAGATCCATTGGTGATCTTTTGTTTTGCCTTATAGAAATTCTCAACCGAAGTTTGCATAGATCTGGCGAATTTCGTTTGGTTGCTTTGGGTATCTCCAAAGCTTTTGATAGAGTATGGTACTCAGCCTTGTTAGCTAAACTCAAAGTTATTGGAGTCGACTCAATTCCACAGAAGTCGATCGAGAGTTTCCTTTCCGGCCGTTCAATTAAGGTAGTATTGGATGGCGTCAAATCTGAATCTCACAAAATCTCTTCGGGGGTCCCCCAGGTATCAATTTTATTACCGGCCCTATTTCTGATCTTTATAAATGACCTACTTTCAATCCCCTCTAATCTACTTCTCAACTTCACAGCTTCGATACAAGACAGACTCATGCCAGATGACTTGATGATCGTGAACTAATGCCCAACTCTATTAATAACGACATTGAACTCATTCTAGAGTGCGGAAGCGAGAATCGTGTTGGATTCAACCCCACCAAAACCAGCTACTGTCTTATTAAAAAAAAAGATCAACACCTCTCCACCCTTGAGAGTGGGTAAAGTTGAACTAACAGCCGATCCCTCTCTACACATCTTAGGCGTGACATTAGTCAAAGACTTGCAATGGAATGACCACATATTCCAAATCGCCAAACAAGCATCCCCGTACTTGGGATTTCTTAAGAGGTGCAAGTTTCTCCTCCAGGCATGGGCCCGTGCTGTTATTTATAAATCCTACATTTATAGAGAGAAATTAGTTAACGTGGCTACAAAAAGCCACAATAAGCAATCAGCTCCACCGCGGAGAACATAAAGGAGTCACCAATACTCTAAAGGGGATGAAACAACATTATTTCTGGTCAGGAATGCGTAAAGACGTTAAAGGTCCCCATGAAAATAACAAGTGCGAGATCACGATCTTTCCAAAGGGTTTTCTTGGACATCGTTGTTCCGCTACCAACCAGTTATTTAAACAAGCGATACAAAAAAACTCGGAGAACACAAGTTCCGGCAAGATCAAGGGGACAGCGATCAAGTCACTTTTTGCTCAACGATTGAATCGGTTTAGTCGCCACGGTTCCTAAAATTTACAAAACATATACAAAACAATATAGTAATTTAACAGTGAACAAGTGCAGTAATTATTTCATTATGATTATGTGATAAACCCCATAAATGGTGATAAATCCCATAGGCCTCACTGTCGGTTCATCTGTACATTAGATTTGACATTGTGGGCCTCCCACATATCCGCGGCTCTTCTTTGGTTCCTAAGAAAACCAAAGTCTAATCAGACCTGCTTGCGGCTTCTATTAGCTCAGTGTGTGAACTGGAGAATGCGGCGACGCAGCATAGGGATGGGCAGATCTCTTCCTAACATGACAGCAGCACAGTTTCTTCTTTTCAGTCGTCACGTAAAGTGCCCTGGTGGAACGACAGGTTAGCTGCTATGTGTAGAGATGTTAGGAGATTGTTCAATAGGCCAAAACACACGGGGCATTGGAATTAATATATGGTCCGGAGCCAGTTTTTACAATTGGTAAAGAAAGTTGGTAACGAGCTGCATGCAAAGATGGAACTTTTTGATCATCTGTAGGCAGACTAATTTGTTGATTGGGCTACAGGGTTCCGCAGCCAGGAGAGATTATAATTATACAACAGAGAACTCTCAGATTTCTTGTGGCCTTAATAATAGGACACGCAAATTTTTGGTATCATCTAAAAAGAATGAGAGCTCTTTTGGATGACGCTTATTGAATGTGCCTGTAGGAGCACGAGACGTAAACTTCCAATTCAATTTCAGAACATTAATTGAAACAATTTATTAAGTTTTGTAATGCAAATCAATTCCTCTATCATTTTGCTGTGCGAAATGATCTATTATAATATCATAATTTTCATCAACACTGAGGAGATTTTTTAATAATTTCTTTTCGATAGATAAAAGTGCTAAGCTACTAAAACGATCCTCCCCAATAGAATTTCGTAAATAAATTTTAGTCCTCTTAAGGGTTGAAAAACTACTACGTTCCGCTGATGCACTTGTTATCGGAATTGTCAAAGTTAATTGAATTAATTTAAAAAATTCTGGGAAGCAACTTTGCAACTTATTTTTGATAAAATAATCATTCAAATCTTTAAAACTCTTATTCCCCATGTCTTCATCAGAAAAGAGAACTGATATTTCAGAACGCAAAAAACCGAAATCGAAAATATTTGGATAAACTTCTTTTAAATTGTTTAGTAAGGGTGTGGGGAAATCTTTGGAAAAATCGGAATAGGAGGATGTGTCAAGGAGTTGCAGAAAAATTAACTGCCGAATACTCTGGAATCGTACAGTTAGTTCCTGAGATAAATTATCGAGTATGTCATAAAAAAGTTGCCTAAAATTACTTTCAACATCTACTTCTACTTCATCTATAGAAAATCTAGGTTTTTTCCGCTGGTTTCGCAAAACACAAACTTCATTTGTTCGGCTAAAATATAATTCAAACTGAGATCGAATTTCTTGCAATTTTATTTCAAATTCAGTAATTTTTTTAATACAATAAGTGATATCGCTTGATTTTGTTTGAAAAATATAGAAAATCTGATCACTAAAGGGGAAAATTGAAGAAAATACAATTAACAGAAAATTGAACTGAAAGTCTGTAAGAACAGATAATAAGCCATGTGCTGCATTAATAGTTTCACTATCCCAAGAGCCACTATCAACAATACTATAAAAAAATTCCTCTAAGGCAGCCTTATTTTCAAGTATAGTTAGCACAAGCCTACCATTATAATTCCATCTTGTAGGGGTACCTTTAGGGTGCTTCTTTCTAACTATTTCATCAAAAGCGAAGCTTCGTTTCATAGACTGGCTGAAGAATTTTGAAAATCCTGATAAAGAAGAAAAGAATAAACGGCACTCTTTAATTTTTGTAAGATAGAGGTTAAGCCTATGAGCAAACCAGTGAATAAAAACTGCATTGGGACAAGTGTCTCTTATCATCTTTTGTAAGCCAGATAATTCTCCAGACATTACTGATGCACCATCGTAGCTCTGTGAAATTAACTTCTCTTGAAGGTTGAACTCACTTACGATTTCAACTATATGACCGTGTAAGAATGCAGTCGACCTATCTTCTGAAATATCCCGAAAACCCAAAAAACTTTCGTGAATAACGCCATGTTTATCTACATATCTTAAAATTGTAGAAAGCTGCGATTTCACAGAGATATCTGCAGTTTCATCCAAAATAATTGAAACAAATGAAGCGTTTTCAATTTCTTTTTTAATAGAATCTAAGATTATATAAGAAATTGACGAAATTAAATCATTTTGGACATCAGTCGATAATATTGAAGATGTTTCGCAATCATCTAAATGACTTTTTAACTCGGGATTGTACTTTGCTAGTAACGCAATAGTTTCAATGTAATTCCCTCTATAATCAGAATTAACACTTTCATCATGGCCCCGAAATGACAGTTCTTGAGATCCTAGGTGAGAAACAACATCAATAAGGCATCGAAGAATTCCTTTATTTTTCTTAACTTGTTCATTGTGAGCTTGAATGCTGCGTGAACGTTGACTATCAAGCATTAGTTCTGTTCGTGGTAAATTACTGAATTTTTTAAAAGCTAACATGCAGCGTAAATGGTCTTGAGATAATTTCGCGTGCCTCTTAATAGCTTTGTGGAGATTGTTTAAATCCGAAAATCCTTGATTTCTCCACACGTTGTTCTCATATGAAAACAACAAACACGGCCAACAATAAAGTTTGTTAGTGAATTTGCAACCTGTTAACCATTCAATTTCATCATATATTTTACATGAGAAATGTCTGGTGAAATTATTTTTTGTGGATGGTTGACTTAAAGAAATAAAGGATTTTGGACGGCCGTTATCTATAATTTTCCTCTTCTCTTCGAAAGACCTAGATGCAAAAGATTGCCTCAGGAGTTCCTCAATAATGCATGCACAGCTATTCTTTTCACCCATATTGAAATTCTAATAATTTTGTTTTTTAAATAAAACCAATGCAAATTCAGCAAAAAAAAATTCTTACTCAAATTAAACCTTAAAAAAAAACAATTCGATTCAAACAATTCAAACTACACGCAAAAACAAACAGGGGATTTCACTTTTCACAAACAAAATGTGATATCACAAAATATATGCAATGCAATATTCAAAAACCACGCTAACAACGAGATATTTCACTTTTCCCAACAAACAAAATTTGATAGCACAAAATTCCGGCAATGCAATATTAATTTCACAACTTAAAAATCGTTCAATTAAATTAAATTATCAAATTTTTTAAAGCCGCACTTCTCATAAATACTTGCACTTTAAAATGTCATGCAGATCTAATTCTGAAATATTCTGTGCATACCTACCTCACCGCATGCATCGTGAACTCGGCGAGACAAAGCCGGATACTCTGTCTTCGATAAAACATGCAGAACAGAAAAGGAAAGAGAATTTAATCAGCTGTCAACAAGAAAATAAGCACCAACCCATCAATTTATCCCCATATGAAATCATAACACACCACCGTGTATAGAAATGTTGCGTTCCCACTCTGACTGCTTGATATCGCCATTTGATGGATTTGTGCATATAGCTGTTCGCCTTTTACACAGAATAATAAAAAACACAATGGAAGCTACAAAGTTATCAGCTTATATTTAACACACACACCACGTCACTCAGAATAGAATCCCAACAAACGAAACGAAGAAAACAAAGAGAATATGGTGGGAGGATACAGAAAATGTTTTTATCTTCCACTGTATACACACACTGTTTCTGCACACCGTGTCTTCTTATCATAAGTCATATCCCCAGTGTTGCCAGTTTAGCAAAATATGCTACCTGTTTTACCGATGGGCGATTGAACTTTATCCATTGGCTACAGACCGTCAATTAGGCTACTCTCATGTTTTATAATAAATAAAAAATTTTTTTTTTCTTTTATTAAAAAATAAAAAAATATTACTACTAAATCAATCATGTGAAAACGTTCACTGCAGCCCTTGGCATGTAAACACATGAGTGATACACATGCATATGTGATTACGTTCTTATGAATTCTTAACGATGGGTGCTTGTGCCTTCCATTTAGACGCAGATTGTGTCGGGCACAGTGAGTGGAATTTGGTTAATACACGACCACCAACGAATTATCATTCTTCCAGTGCCATTCGTTTGAAGGGGAAGAAGTAATGAAGTTTCAATTGACGAGTCTAGCTTGCAAAAAGGATGAATTAAATGTAGTAATATTAAACCATTTTTAAAGCGTAATTAAGCTAAGAAATTGAAACGGTTAGCGATGTTCAAAAACTAAAAGTTGCCAGTTAAGATTTCTTCGAATTTTTAAGGAAAAGCATGGTAAATATTGGGAGGAAGATGTTCCTAGATTCGATGCTGTCATATATAACGGCAAGCTATCTCTGTACTGAAAATACACCCTGTAGTCACTATAAAATTTAATGGAGAATTTTGAGAAATTGAAAAGAGGTAGACGAAAAAAATAATGCAATTTATTTATAAGTTTTGGATTGGATTTTCTCAATTCGCAAACGAGATACCGTGGCAGAAAATCACTTTGAAAAAAATATCCTGAAATTTAGTTATGAACTAGTAATTTATGGAAAATTAAGTAGCTTTGGCACACACGAAGACAGCACCCAATACAATATTTTTGTTAAATATTTCAAGGTTGGCTAATTATTTTAATTAATTTAATTAAATTCATTTTAATAAATTAATTAAAAGATTATTTTTTTCCTTAGATTTGTAAGCTATTTTTCCTCAGTTTTCTTGTTTTAGTTTTTCACCTCGCATAATGGATTTGTATGAGCAAGAGAAAATCGTCTGAGACGTCTTCTCGAAGAGGTGGAACAGGTTGATACAAGAACGATTGATGAATAATCGGATTCTGAACTTGATTGTTGCCAGATGAGTGAAAATAATTCTGAAACGGAAGGCTCAGCGGGTGTCTTCCGATGTAGAACATTCCACAAATACCACAAACTTAAGAACACTTAAGAAAAGATGGAACCACAAGGTGGAGAACTAAAACGAGAAATAGAAACATTCGTACACGTGATCAGAATATTGTTGTCCCTTTACCTGTAGTAAAGACGTATGCAAAAACCTGTAAAACAATTTTGGAATGTTGGCTTGTTCATAGACGAAAATATGAAACAAATTATCGTAAATTCTACCAACAAAAACCTTTTGAAAGAAACAAATAATAAGAATAGCTATCCAACATGGTATTAGTGAAGTGAAAGCTTTATTTGGGTTAAGGCCCCCATACACGGTAAAATTGGATGTACATCCAGATTTTCATCAAACCCATACGCGCAATGAGTTTAATCGGCCGACTGGCTCACAATCGATAGTTTCGGTTGTATATCCGCCCTTCGATGTAAATCCAATTTGACCGAGTATGGGGGCTTTGCCTTTACTGTACTTTGCTGGGTCTATTCGTTCTAGAAGTCAAAACATGGAAGATTTATGGTCAGTAGGGAGGTTGCGAATAGAAATTTATAGAACGATGTCAGTAGGTAGGTTGCGAACAGAAATTTTTAGAACGATGAGCCTCCATGCTAATAAAATGTCTTCGATTTGATGACATATACACACGGAGTGAGAGACAGATGTAAAATAGACAAATTTACTCCAATCCGGGAAATTTTCCAAATTTTTTAGGATAACTGTGTAACAGTTTATTCAGTATCTGAATATTGCCCAATTAATGAGCAAGTGGTTGCTTTTAGAGGGCGCTGCTAATTTCGCCAGTATATACAAATAGGAAATGTCGCCCTTATGAGGAAATGACAACTGTCAGCGCACAAATTGAAGCGTGCCTTAATTCACGGCCTCTCTGCCCCTTGTTGGATTCCCCGGACGATTTATCATATCTGACTCCGGGCCATTTCTTAGTTGGCGGACCACTCCTCCCTCCAGAAAGAGACCTCGCCGATACCCCTGTGAATGCGTTACAAAGCTGGAAGCTGCTCCAAAAACTTTAGCAAGATTTTTGGCAAAGGTGGAGCTCAGAGTACCTATCGCGGCTTCAACAAAGATCGAAATGGAACGCACCCTCCAAGAATGTCGATATCGGGAACATAGTACTCATCAAAGACGAAAGATTACCACCTCTCAGATGGATGTTCGGCAGAGTGGTACAAAGCCACCCTGGTAAAGACGGGCGGGTATGTGTTGTACGCAGACAGGAGAACTGCAGCGCCCCATAACTAAAGTATGTTTATTGCCATGTTGAGAACCTACCAAAAAACTCCCAGCTTTTCCAGTACATGACTTGAATTGAATAAATTCTCAACCACATGAAACACTTCACTTGAATTAAATAACTCCACAATCACATGAAGTGAATTAATGAATGAATTATTATTATTTTTTAAGCCTAGTACGGTGTTCGGGTAAAATTTTGCCTTCCCTTTAAAATGCATGTAAAAAAACCTGGCAAAATTTTGCTTTCAGCACGGCAAAATTTTGACAGCGCAAAGCAGTACTCTGTTCGGGCAAAAATTTGCCCAGTAGTCATACTTTCAACATTTTCTAATAGAGAGAGTTTCTTATTGTGGAGACTTTTATTTGTCAAATTTTTGCCTCCAGAAATTATCTGGTCATTTTTTGTTGGCAAAAAGCTTGGTGATATAAATGCACTTCAGGGTCTACAGTTGGCGTATGGTCCTAGTAGTCGGACAGTTAAAAATGGAAGAGGATTATTTATTTGATAGGGACGGTGATGGTGATAAATATTACTACGGAATGAAGAATGTGACTGACGACCTAGATGAAATTGACACAAAAGGTACCACAATTTTGAAGAAGCGCGTCCCAGGAAAGGCACCATGAACTGCAAGGAAACAAAAGTTTTTCTTGAAGTCATGAGAGGGTTTCCAGTGCTTTACGATTTGGGCAATAAATCACATTGCAATGCTCAACAAACAGCAAAAGCTTGGAAAGATATAAGTAAAATTATGAATAAATCAGGTAAACTCATAATATATTCTTAATGAGTAAAAATTTCTCAAACGTATCACTAAAAACCGAAGATTCATAATTTATAATGAATTTATGCTTAATCGGTAGGTTATTATGGACACAATCATGCCACGAAAAAATTTTGTTGAAAAAAAAAATTAACAAAGTTATAAACAAATTAATTTTGAGAGCATTTTTATTTTGAAAATTTTTTGTAACAGCCGAATTAATATTATTTGCTCATCACAACGTCGTTGCTTAGATGAAAGATTGAATTTTAGGTATAATTGAAAAAAGTATAAAAAAAGTTAATATTTCATAATTGTTAATAACAAAATAAAATGTAAAATGGAAAACAAAGGTGTTATTCGCTAGGTAAAAATTCAAAAAAAATATGTTTCAATAGGAAATTAAATTCAGAATCATAATCCGTCCGCCGCGCTCCGTGCAACGTGCAACGTGCAAGCATTGTTTATGGGGGTAGGCCTATCTCGCTGCATGCTTGTTCTCCACGCGTGTCTCTTAACACCTCCACCGACTCCGTCGCACGCATTTTTTCCATGGCGTTGCACGGAGCGCGGTGGCCGGCGCGCGGTGCCTGGCGCGGTGCCTGGCGCGCGCGGTTTACCTTGCAAATAAAAATCGCTAAAATCGCTTTGTTCAGAAAAGTGGCACTTGAGTTTTTTCGACGGATTATGATTCTGAATTTAATTTCCTATTGAAACATATTTTTTTTGAATTTTTACCTAGCGAAGAACACCTTTGTTTTCCATTTTACATTTTATTTTGTTATTAACAATTATGAAATATTAACTTTTTTTATACTTTTTTCAATTATACCTAAAATTCAATCTTTCATCTAAGCAACGACGTTGTGATGAGCAAACAATATTAATTCGGCTGGTTACAAAAAATTTTCAAAATAAAAATGCTCTCAAAATTAATTTGTTTATAACTTTGTTAATTTTTTTTTTTTCAACAAAATTTTTTCGTGGCATGATTGTGTGCATAATAACCTACCGATTAAGCATAAATTTATTATAAATTATGAATCTTCGGTTTTTAGTGATACGTTTGAGAAATTTTTACTCTAATAAAATATGCGGTAAAGTAAAGCTTCTTTTTACTTCGTAGTTGATGAGTGCAATAGTAATTGGAGTTCTTTGACAGCAAAACGAAGATATGTTATGAAAGGCAAAGGTAAACAGAAGAAATCTGGAGGTGCCGGAGGAGAAGTTATGGATGAAGTGATTATTGATGATGAAGCAGACGGGGAAGTTGATGTAGATTTGGCGAAGGAGATGGATTTCGCACCTGATATATCACAAAAGAGGACGTATGTTTTCAACAATGTTAATGTACATATTTCTTGCATATTTTATTTCACAGATATTTTTAGTCTCATAAAAAGGAAGACTCAGAAAAAGGAAGCTCTTTATAAAATTATGTAAGTTTTATTTTATAAACCGAATTGACGTTGCATTACAAGGGCTCATTTTTTAGCGACCAGGACCATCTAGATGTAGTTCCCGTGACTCGACTGCACAAAATGTCTCACAATTGGCTGAATCTATTGCAATGCTAGTAGATAACGAAAGAACGTCAGCAAAAGAAGAAGCTACATCTCACCTAAAAAATCATGTTATGTTCGCGGCCATGGATAAAATTATGGAGAATATGCCAGAACCCATTGTGAAGGATTTATTTATAAATTTCTTAAATATTTTACATAATAAAAAAAAGGAATTAAATTTATAAAATAAAAAATACATTTGGGAAAATTAATAAAATATATATTGGAAGCCTTATAAAATGTACAAAACTTTGTTTCATTTTACACCTGCTGACATTCTTTGCCGCAGTACCCCTGCTGTTCAGCAATAATTCTTTAATTTCTCTCTTGTGATTTTTCCTATCTCAGAATATCGACCTCGACATGGTGGAATTTTAGAGCGCATCAGTGAATCATAGGGAACTAGTTTCCTCCAATCACCTTGCATTAAACTTCCATCTTCCTTTGATCTGTTTGCATAATTTACAAGGCAATAACATTTCCTGCTGACGTCCAATAGATAATTGTGCAATAAGCAGCATGCGATTATAATTTTTTTAGCGCGTTCAGGACTACAAAACATTGTTCTTTTTAAACATTGCCATTTAGCGCGAAGTATGCCAAACGCATTCTCTACGCATCTGCTAGCTTTGCCAATCTATAGTTAAAATTACATTCCTCTTCAGTGAGTTATGCTTTTCTCTTTGATGTATGGCTTCATCATTCTCTTTCCTAATGCAAATGCTCCATCTCCTACGAAGAAAAAAGGAATTGACTCACCATTTATTGAAGTGTTAGATGGGAAAGCAATGTCATCTGATATAACTTTTTTTCCAAAATCTGACGATAAAAAAATATTAGCGTCGCCTTCGCTTCCAAAAGCAGCTATATGTCAAGGTAAGTAAATTTATATTCCGCATCAGCTACAGCAAGTAAAACGATGGAAAAGAAACCCTGTAATCAAGGATTTAAAGCTGTCTTTGGTACACTGAGAGAAAAATACTTTAAAATTATTTGGAAACACTTTTGAATTAAAAATTTTCAAACACAAAAGAGAGCTAACCTTGAAAATCTTTGATTTAAAAATGAAAATTTTTGAGTAATTTGTGAAAGTATTCCATTTTTAATTTTCAATTATCCATTTTAATTTGTAAAGATAATATTTTCGATTCAATAAGAAAGAATTGTAAAATGTAAAACGTGAAGATTTTAATTTAATAATGAGCTATTTTGAATCAAGAGTCAGTTTTTTTATTTAAAACTATAGCACTTTTAATTTAAAAATGGAAATTTTTTAATTATAAAGTAAGACATATAGAATTGAAAGTAAAAAAATGTTGTTTCAAAATGCAGAATGCTGAAATAAGAGCGAAAAATTCTTCATTCAAAAATAGTATATTTGAATAAAGAAACGAATTTTTAATTTCAATTTTAATTTAAAAATGGGAAATTTTTAATTATATAGTCAGCCATATTTATTAAAAAATGTAGGGTGTTGAAATAAAAGAGAAAAATTTTTTATTCGAAAATAGTGTATTTGAATTAAGAACCTGCGTTTTTAATTTAAGCATACATATTACTTATTCACATACATATATGTATTTATCCACATATACATTATATAAAAATTTTATCATAGTTAATATATACACATTATTTGACATGCAATAAAATACAGCTTGCCATTTTTATTGAATCCAAATAAAGTCCTTTTAAGTAAATATTAGTAAGAGAGATTATTTCTTAAAACAAAGCAAATTTCCAGTTATAATTTTAGAAATTCTTAGGTTTTTCCGTATAGGTAATTACAAATTCTTATTTCTAACGTAAGTTTTACCGTTATTTATTTGGTGTATATTCATAGGCAAACTTGTAAAGGAAACAATTTTTATCATTTTTATTTCATCAATTTTTCTTCCAATCTGAAAGGATTGAAAATGATTATCAAATGTTCTAATTTCTATGGGATTACAAAAAACATAAATTTCACTCATTTCTATAATAAAAAACTTAATTTTGTATAATTCATATATACTTCCTTTGCTAATTGCTAAATAATTATTTGCCTTATAAACTGTTCCTTTAAATGTTATTAATTCTGAAATTTTGGCACAACTGTAATCAAAACCATCAAGTTTATCTATTCTGAAAAAATATTCTTCTTTTCTTAAGTCTAGTATTTTAAAATTGTCATAATTATAAAGTGGTGGAAAACCGTTCTTATACTTAATTAAAAAATATGCATTGGATAAACAACTCTTCATAGCCGCTGAATGTGCAGGATTAATCCTAGATGTAATGCTGTTGAAGTACATTTTTTGTTCTTTATGCTTTGCCTCGAAACGCATAGACCAAATATTTTTGAGAGGACCACACATTTTTATTGCTCGAGGGTAGTGCAATAAAAAATGGTGTTTCGGCTTTAAAGGTCCATAATTTTTGGTAAACACTTTGTTATGTTTTTCTATTAGATTCGTCAGTTCATTTAAGTCATTACTAGAAAAACATGTTTTGAACAATATGTCCAATATTTTTATTGTTAAAATGAGAAAATTCCAGTGTTTGTTTCCTCGGGGAATTAAGTCTCCTATCATCAAAGGTAAAAAGTTTACAAAACACAAGACCTCACTAGCAGTCATTTTCAAATTAAAGGACTTTAATCTTTCGATTTTCAATGCTTGAGATGTATTACCGACATTAGTATCACCTAAAGGAAAAAGTTGTTTTCTACTGTTTATATCATGTAAAGAAATTATGTTATCATCGATCAAACCTATCAACACGTTGCACACATTGTATACACATACTCCCTCCGCAATGTCGTGCATTAAATCGAAGTAGAAATTTTCAGCCACATGAAATGTTTTTAATGAATTAAAAATACAATTTTCTTTTACACCAGTTTCTTGAAAATCATTTTTTGAAAGATCATCTTCGTAATTTTGAATATTTCGTAGAAAATTTGCATTTTCAATCGTATCAATTTGCATTTGTTGTCTCGCTCTTCTGCAAGACCGACAGTATCGTTTGCTATTAAATGATTGTATAAATCCTAAAACACTATTAAGTCCTAAATTGTCCCCAACTACTAATCCTAGTATAAAATGCACTTTTATGGTCTTTTGTTGTACTTGAATAATAATTCCTTCTTCCAAAACTTTCAACTCTTCTATCAGATGATAAAAAGATGCTTCGTTACCACAGTCTTTTAAATGATTTGTGGCTATAAAACCAGCAGTAAAAATGAAATCTAATTTAGAGAGAAGGTACTGTGGAATTGTTGGGAAATTGTAATAACACCCGCAAATAGAAAATGTATGGCTGCCAAGGGCGTTATTAATCTGAAAATCATCGAAATATAAGTTATATGGTATAACATTCTCAGAACGAATTTTTTGTTTCTTTAATTTAAATATTTCGCCATTCGCAAAATTAGTAATTTCATTTTCTTCAAGCAGATTCCTAGTATTTTCTAAAGTTTCTTGTAGTACACCAGGTAATTCAAAAAGAGATTTAAATTTAAAACGTAAGGGCATTATTTCAAAAGTGTTAGGTTTTGGAGCTAATGTTGGATTTCCTTGAATGATCCTTTCGGAAACTTCATTTCTTATAATAACAGAATTGGAAGGTTCATAAAGTTTCATTTCTCTTAGAACTTTCAAAAATTTATGTTCGGTATTTATATCTTGAAATGGTTTTTCGCTAAAATTTAAAATGCGATCTAAATCTTCATTCAGTGCATTTGCAGAAGAACTATTAACAACTAATTTTATGCAGTTTGATAAGGATGATAATAGGTCAGTAATAATGTTTTGAATTGTAATAACCTCTGCGCGCGGCATCGAACCTTTTGAATGCAACTTCAAAGATAATTTAATAGCTTCTATTTTTAAATTTTGTAAAGTACTGTCGATATTGTATGTTACATCGTTGTTATTATCAGTGGGTGACTCTGAAAGCATATCAGAAGCAAGCCTGTTTCTATTTTCCAAAACAGGTTCAATAAAGTGGAGCATATTTTCCCCAACTTTTATCTCCTGATTTGGAATTTCCCCATTCTTTTCATGATTTGTTAGATGACGTTTAAAAGTGCTATAATTAGTGAAAAGTTGTTTACAATGCATACATTTTAGAACTTCATTTTGAGAAATGAAATGATCAAATTTACAATGATTAATTAAATTTTTTGGAGACGAATAAGTCTTTAAACATCTGAAACATTGATACATGTTTAAATACAGACTTAGTATTAATAAAGTATATAACACGGTGTTATACAGTATTTAATTTTGTTCCATAAAACCTAAAATTGAGGAAAGTTTAGCTGTCTTTTGATCGAATTCAGTACTGATACCAAAAAAGAATTTTTGAATAAATAACCAAGGTAACTCACAAATTTTTGGATATTTCAAGAATAAGACTTGGTAAATTTTAAAGCAAATGTCTAAGCTCTCAATAAATGAATTAGGGGGTAGCGGGTTAAGAAGGGTCTGGCGGCCCCCACAGGGTTTGATAAAATCGACCCCAAAACCTTAAAGAGGACCAAAAAAAAGTTTTTTGCGATTTTTTTCGCCCCCATGGACCCCACTAAAGCCTCAAAAACGAAAAAAATGTGTTTTTTTATATTTGATTTTTTTTCGAGCGTGTAAATCAATTTACAAGCGGTTTCAACGCTACTTAACATTTGTTTGGGGTGTGTAGATGTCGCCTGAATTTTTTCAGATTTTACTGTTATGTTTAATCGAGTGAAACATCGCTTTGAAACCAAAAAAAATCGGTAAAAATCGCGTTTTTTCAAAAACAAGCCCATGGGATTTGAGTGTAGACTTGATCAAATATAACGGCCCCAATACGGTTGAAAGATACACTCTTCCCCTACAAAATGGCGTCAATTACAGCCCATTTGGTTGCGTGTAGCCGCCGACATTTGAACTTGAGTAAAACGCGAATTTTGAAAGTATAAAATTTTGAACTCTAAAAAGTTTATCTAAACAAAAATTCACAAAAAATAATGTATATTAGGGGTTTTCGAGGTCGCTGAACCAGAATTTGATGTCAAAATTATGGTAAAATCTATTGCTAATCTTCGTCACTGTCTTCGTTTAAAACTGGTTCGACTCTTTCAACGTGGGTACCCCTTAAGGGGGCTAATTAAGGGTTGAAAAAAATATTTTTTTGCTGATAATACCTATTGCACCAAACAAGCAAAAAGCAAAAAAAAAAATTGCAATTTTTTTTATATAAAGTTGATTTTTATTATTGTAGGGGTAGTTTTAACCCCTTAAGGTTTGAAAATAATTTATTGTTACCTGTCAGCACGCCCACAATCGAATTTGAAGCATAAACTTAAAAAAAAAGATTTCACTATAAACCCCTTTGTACAGAGGTTAAACCACCCTAAAGAGAAAATAAAAATAAACAATATATTGAGAAATATTTCATTTCGTGGAATCTTTAAATAAACTCTGAATTTTTGTAAAAACGGCAATCAAACAATAATTGTGTAATATGTATGTACCCTTTATTTGAGGTACTTCTGAATAATGGGGTGGTCCGTTTTTTTACAACGACATTTAGGCAGGTAAAAACGGAGGCAACGTAATAAAATTAAGATATTGCACCCGAATTTGTTTTTTAGTTTTTAATTGCAGTTACTTGGAAGTTGAAGTAATAAACTAATTTAGTGAGGAATGTAATGTCATGTACGATTATACAAAAAGGATTTTTTTAAAAAAATGAAGTCAGTTTGAAATTAAATACGAGAGTGTTCATAACATCCTTTCATTATTTCAAATAATAAAGATAAAATAGTGAGATATTGTGATTTGCTGTGCTGTGGATTATTGTTTTATAATTTTAATAATAAAATAAAGAAATAATTCGTGGTATTAAATACTACAGTGTTAGATTCTTCCGACACCCACAATCGAATTTTTTAGGACCGCGGGACCTCGATTTTCGTGATCAGCGAGCCCAAAAACGTTTAGGGTTCGATTCTCTTAACGGTGTTATTTTGGAACACCCTAACGCGCGTTTTGAATGGACTACGAAGTGCACAGTACTCCAACGCACGTGCTAACAATTTCTCTCTTTTTGTAAGCAGCCTCCGTCCTGTGCACACGCTACGTTCGTTATAAAATTAGTTTGTTGTTCTGTCATACGTCATTTATTTAAGGTTTAATGTGCTTGTTTTAATATTTTTCCTCGGTTATAACAAATTCAGAAATCGGTGAAAGGTGAAAAAGTAGTTCACTTGGTAAGTACCTATATTAAATAGTTGTATACAAAGTATAATGTATAAAAATAGTTGTATATTAAATAGTTGTAAGAAATTCTTAGTATATTTGCACGTCATATCTTGTTTTAAGCTAAAACGGAGATGCCACCGAAAAAACCAAAACTTCCAAGAGATGAACGATGCGTAAAATGCAACAAACTTTTGCGATACGACACCGGAAAAAAACAAGTTATTGCTTCCGAAGAACGTGCCAATTTATTTTCTGTTCTGCTGAAAAAGGATGTGACCATAGGAGACTTTTTTTGCGCAAAATGTGGTCGTTCAACTCGTTCAGTCAGTGAGGATCCAAATCTTCCATCGACGAGCCACGATCATCATGTATCCCCGCCACCAGATGCCGATGCCCAGGTTCTGATGCCCGTGGATCCATGTCTACCATCGACGAGCCACGATTTTCACGAAACTCTTCCGCAAGATGGTGATCCCGTGGAGAGACAATTATCACAGCTGTCCAACTTATCAGCATCGGACGATTTGTCTCAGGCTACACAACCTCTACAGTCTTCTCAACAACCCTCGCCACAACCCTCGGAATCTTCGGAATCGCAGTCATCGCAATCTTTTGGTGACCCATCTTACGTTGTCCGTGTAAGAGAACCGACTCAACGGGAAACAATCGAGATGCCTTTCAAAAGAGTTGTCGCGACTCACAAATATTGTTGCGTTTGTCTTGATCGGGATAAAAACTATGTCGTCGTTCCGTTCAAGGCTCGATTACAGGTATTTATAAGTTCAAGAATTTTCATTCCGAAAAGCAATCGTTGTTGTCCAGAACATCTTATCAGTGATCGATTCTATGCAGATGAAATTCCGAGATTGCATATTGTTTCAAGTACGTGTAATATTGACTCCGACGAATTGACATCATTTTTAAACAGTCTCTCTGAAAATTGTAATAACAGTATATTAGACAGAGTAGATGATAACAATTTATCCGACGAACGCATAAAATCGCTCACTGGTTTCACAGTTGGACAAATCAACTTTTTGAAAAACTTGTTAGTCTCCATGCGGAGTTCTGAAAATCGCAGCGTTAATCAAGCTCTTTTCGTTTTTCTTTTTAAATTGAGAACCGGATCTTCCAACTGTATAACTGCGTCAATTTTCGATATTAAATACGACCAAAATGTATCAGATTATTGCGAATCAGTTTTGAAAGCGTTTCAGAAAGACGTTTTGCCACTTCGTTTCGGGGCACAAGCTTGTTCTCGCGAAGATTTGATAGCTAATCACACGTCACCATATGTGAAAAAATTACACGGATTTGAGAATCGTTTGATTCTGATTGCTGACGGAACATATCTTCGACACCAAAAAAGTAGTAATAATTGTTATCAAAAAAAATCCTATTCTGGACAAAAAAAAGGTCCACTCTGTAAGCCGTTTACAGTGTATACTACAGATGGATATGTGATTGATGTTTACGCCCGTACGAGGGAACTATGAATGATACGAAGATCATGAAAGAAGTACTCGAAGATCCAAACGGGTTGAGATCAATTCTCGAAAGAGGTGATGTTTTTATACTATATAGAGGGTTTAGGGATGTCAAAGAGTGGTTAGAATCTGAAGGGTTTGTTGTGTTGATGCCAGTGTTGAAAGGGAAAAGAAAACAACTCCCAACAATAGAAGCAAACGAAAGTCGATTTGTCACGAAATTGAGGTGGGTGGTAGAGGCTGTTCATGGTATTATTGGTACTAAATTCAGATTGTTGCATAATGAATTTGACAACAAGATGTTGACATCTGCGATGCTTTATTGCAAAGTAGCCAATTTTTTGGTTAATGAGTTCGGAAAAAGACTGAATTATGATACCGATTTACAAGATGAAATAGCCGAGCAAATGTTGTTGAAAAAAGATGTTGATAATTCTTTAGCTGAAGTAGTGCAAGAAGAGAACTGGAATAGTAAGAAAAGGATCTTCAAACCATTAACATCAAACGATGTAACAAACTTTCCAGAAATGACAGAAAAAGATTTGAAGATCCTTTTCACAGGTTCTTATCAATTATCGCAAACTGTTTCTTACTTGGCGGAGATATATACCGAAGATGGACTTCTCAACATGCAATACTTATTAGAAGATGAAACCATTTTGAGGTGTGAAGTCAAGTCAAGGCATATAAACAGGAAAGTGTACAAATGTTACGTTCATTACACTCCTAATGCAATCGGACGTGGCGGTAAAAAAGAGTATGTATGCGATTGTGCGAATGGACTTAGAACTGTTGGATGTTGTGCACACGTTGCAGCAATCATTTACTTTTTAAGTCATGCGCGATATTTGTCGAAAATTATCCGTCCAGCTGAAATTCTGACAAATCTGTTCCACGTTGAAAGAGTCGAACCAGTTATAAACGAAGACAGTGACGAAGATTAGCAATAGATTTTAGCATAATTTTGACATCAAATTCTGGTTCAGCGACCTCGAAAGCCCCTAATATACATTATTTTTTGTGATTTTTTGTTTAGATAAACTTTTTAGAGTTCAAAATTGTATACTTTCAAAATTCGCGTTTTACTCAAGTTCAAATGTCGGCGGCTACACGCAACCAAATGGGCTGTAATTGACGCCATTTTGTAGGGGAAGAGTGTATCTTTCAACCGTATTGGGGCCGTTATATTTGATCAAGTCTACACTCAAATCCCATGGGCTTGTTTTTGAAAAACGCGATTTTTACCGATTTTTTTTGGTTTCAAAGCGATGTTTCACTCGATTAAACATAACAGTAAAATCTGAAAAAATTCAGGCGACATCTACACACCCCAAACAAATGTTAAGTAGCGTTGAAACCGCTTGTAAATTGATTTACACGCTCGAAAAAAAATCAAATATAAAAAAACACATTTTTTTCGTTTTTGAGGCTTTAGTGGGGGTCCATGGGGGCGAAAAAATCGCAAAAAACTTTTTTTTTGGTCCTCTTTAAGGTTTTGGGGTCGATTTTATCAAACCCTGTGGGGGCCGCCAGACCCTTCTTAACCCGCTACCCCCATTTAAAATGTTCGACTCTAAATTAAAAATGTTCGACTCTAAATTAAAAATGTTCATTTTGAATTCAAAATGATTACTTTAGAATTAAATTTGTTCAATATTAAATTTAAAATGTTCGGCGCAGAAATAAAAATGCTCACTTTTGAATTCACAACGATTAGAATTAAATTTGTTAAATATTAAATATAAAATTTTACTTTGATTTGCTATATTTCTTGGAAATGGATTTTTACAACTTCCGGACAAAATAACATAATTCCATAAAATCAAATGTTAGAAATCTTAAACTTGCACAATATAATATAAATGCACTTAATGTACCCACCTCTTTTTTTTTCATGCGAACAGCTTTTCACGGAATTCAATTCGAAGACCGAAAGGTTTTATTATTTCAGCTATATCGTCCTTCTTCATATATGTTAATGACTTGTATGTAACGCCCTTTGCTAGAAAGATTTCACAATTGATTTAATTATTAGTTTATGATGTATATTTTCTTATTTCAAACTCACACCTTTAAAATCAGAATAAAGCACTTCTAAATTGAATTCTTCTAAAAGATTTAACAGTTGTCTGTCGTCTTCACTTTCATTTTCACAAACAGTGTTAATCAATACAATTTCTGTGCCGTTAGTCAGAAAATTATTCTGTAAATCACTATTAAAATTACTCAGAATATCACTTCCCAAAGTTTCATCCATCTTTTCAGTTCTCACTTGTTACACGCCGATGACCGACTGAACTTATTCCGTCGTAACATGACATACAGAGTAAAAAGATATGCCAAAAAATTTCTTGTCATATATCGCAACGCCTTTCAAATCAACTTTTACTACGTTTACATGCAGGGTTGAACCTGATGATCGATGTAATGCCTTGCATTCGGGGGTTGAGTTGTAACAATTGATTTTTCACCCACTACGCAACACAACGAATTCAGTTGCCGATGGCCATTACTCTTTTTTCGCAATAAGTGTGGAGAGCTTTGCGAAACAATTTTAAGTTAAGAAAGGTTGTATTAAAATTAAAAGTGCTGATTTTTGATTTCATAGCATTCATACACTCCCGTGAGAAAAGTTAAAAACAAATTTTTAACTTGAAAAATCCATTTTCAAATCAAAACATATACTTTTGAAAATGTAAAAATTTAAAGTATTCTGAGGAATTTTATTTTAAATATGTTCTCATTTAATTTTAAAGTATGAAATTTCTCTGAGTGTAGTGTACATAACAAAAATACTATTATATTTTAATTGTAAAATAAACTGCCAGATGCGGCTGGTGCTTTAATAGCTACATGTTTTCCGTCTTTAGCTCCTATGCCGTTTGGAAAATTCCAACGAGCATAGAATTCACTGGCGATATTTTCAAATGAATGAGAATCCATCTTTGGCAAATTATCTTTAAATTCTTCGCTTATGGCATCGCAAACTGTATCAATAATTACCCCGAAATGTT
Organism: Thereva unica; assembly: GCA_949987705.1. Classification (NCBI taxonomy): domain Eukaryota; kingdom Metazoa; phylum Arthropoda; class Insecta; order Diptera; family Therevidae; genus Thereva; species Thereva unica. Next base: position 57,132,968 of record OX465282.1, read on the forward strand.
GTTTACTAATTCTATATGTTGATGCCACATGCCTCTGAAGGGTGCCAGAAGCTAAATACCTACAAAAACGGACATTAATATAAAACGTTGTGACAAAATCAAATTACAATTACTCAATCGCAGATGCAAATTTTTGCTTAGGTGATATTTCATCAGTTCTTGTGTGCCTTTTCGGTTGAAGGCGCTCCTCCAATCGCAGAAATAAATTTTCCAACATATTGACATCCATATGAAAATTTTCTGTAAAAGTTACAGTATGCTTTTTCATATCATAAAACTAAAATAAGAAGTTATATAAAGAACATTATAAAATAAAATTTCAAATACTTACGTCTTTAAAAAATCTTCCTTTCACATTTCTTTCTGTTAAATATGAATTGATCCTGTATGAAGGAAGCTTTTTAAATTGCTTCTTTCTCAAATAGCCAATTAACAGAGCAATTCACCCGTATATTATTATTTTTTTCGTCCTCGCCATTTTGCTTTATTTTGACACTTTCCACTATCCTCCACCATTCTACACTTGGGCAAAATTTTGCCTTTAAAATGGTAAAAATAACGAGGCAAAATTTTCCCCGAACACCGTACTAGGCTTAAATAAATTAAATCTGGGACTCTCATCGGACAGCGTTGTTCGTTCGCTTGAGCGAAAGCCTCTCACAAAAAACGAACATTTTTCGTTCGGCAAGAAAACTGCAAATGAGGAACCTCGTCACTGCAGTGTTTTCACGCCAAGGCCGGATTTTTGTTCAGTTGGATAAAATCAATGACCTCAAATATTTAGGTCAGTCATAGACCAGAATGAAGCCGTTTCTGCCAAGCCTTAGCTCAGGAGAAGCATCACGGATTTTGGAGTATCCTATTCACCACCGGAAAGATTTTTGCAAATTTTTATAATTCTTCTAATGATTAGTCCGCTCTGTTTTGTAACTTGTCTTTATATTTTTATTTCGTTTCACCGTTTTGTCTTTTTTATCACTTTTATTATTTAAACAAAAAAAAAATAAAGAAATAGAGGAGAACAGACCTAGTGCAGAGCATGTACATGGAAGTGGCATGTTTCAAATAAATAATATAAAAGGTGCGGCCGGCACTGTTGATAAAGACACTAAAGTGATTTCAAAAAAATAAAGTCAAAGACTAAGAAGGCTATAAGTTATCTGTGATGACGAAAAAATTAAGAAAGAACGGCGCCCCACTAACAAAAGGCGCCGCAAAATTAAAATCATGCCGAATTTGTTGCAGGAAACAAAAGGCAACCGCAACACCTAGAAAAAAAGTCCAACAACGTCTGGGTCTGGATCAATGGCAACATGCACCATAGTGATAGCTGATTCCGATGAAGAGTCATCCTCCTACGACTCTATCCCAGGCAAATATTAAGGCCTGGGTAATAGTTTCAACGAACTGGCCACTGAGACTAATGTAAGAGAAAAATAAAGAGTAAAAAACAAAATAAAAACAAAACAAAGAGGAGAGAAATCTCCATTATCAGTGCTGACGGCGCGGCGCACAGTGGGGCCCGCTCATAGAAGGTTCTGCTCAAAACTGAATTTTCAAAATGTGGGAATTTTTCAAAAAAATTGTATCATCGTAGTTGTAATAATGTATCAGATCACGTGTAAAAATATTAAGTCGCTGACTGCTATGAGTCATCGAGCGCATGAGCATAAAGTTCATATTTTAGGCAAAATAATACTGTTTCCGATAGCTGTTTGCTCTGCTTTTCTTCTGCTGCAAATTATCTTTTAACAGAAATAAAATTATCTTATCAAAAAAATGAGAAAGAAAAAAAAAACAAATTTGCCACGAATGAAATGCCCTGGTTTCGATCCTGGGTCCTAATTTTTGCCACCGTCTCGGGTTCGGGTATGACGATTTCCTATATATGCTAATTTCCACTTTGAATGTAATGTCTCAACTTCATAAATTAAACACCTGCACTTCTGTTTTCATCAAAAATGTTTTATTCACAATACGCCTCTACTTATGCAAAGTTAACATTTTCTTCATTCAACTCACAAGTTTTAAAATATAAAAATTTTACACATTAATCATTTAATCACTAGTTCGGAAAAAGAAGTTCAAAATTAAATAAAAGTCATGAAAGAAATTCAAAATTACATAAAAGTCACTAATTATTCAGGGAACGCGATTTTCTTCCCCTTTTTTATCGTCTGCAATAATTGAAAATATGTATTGTATAATCACTCACCAAGGGCTGCAAAGTTCGTGGACGTCTTCCTTCCTTCGTGGGTCAACGGAAAGTGGTGAAAACGGCCAACTCATCCCAATCAGAATTTTTCTGGGAAGATCGGGTTGACCTTTTTGCCCTTGCATTTTTCGGGAGACCCTCTCCGGTATCCTGTGCCTAGCGGTTAGGCTCTCTTCACAGGGTGTTACGAGATTACGATATTGTTGTAGATAATGCAGCCCTTGGTGATATGGTTGTCCAAGACAGCTGATTTTGACAAGTTAATTTGTCATCGGGTGTTTATATTCGTGTGTTTATGTTTGTTTTCTTTAAAAGTGAATTTTATTTTGGATTTTCTTTAAATCAGGTAAGTAAATCACGTTCCCTATATTTGATTAATTTAATTTTAGGTCATCAACTTAGTATTGAAGAGGCAATTTTTGTATATCTACATGTACGAGGATTATTATATAAATAAGGTATGTACAATATTGTTGTTTTTTCCTTTAGTTGAATTTTGCTGTAATCTGGTCCTTTAACTTTTTTAGGTAGCTCTCCGGAACATGCTCCCCCCCTTGGCATCGCGGAAGTAGATGTCAACATTTAATTGGTCCAGTGTATCAGATGAAGCCATAATAATTCCTTGGAAGGCTCATCTGTGAAATAAATAAACAAAAAAGGCCAAGGGATGTGAAAGGAAAGAGTTATAGCGCCCTGTCTCGCTTTCCGGAGAGAGGATGAAATTATAGGCAGAATTATCCGGGAAGAAATAATTCTCAAGGTGAGTGGGAAGATTTTGTTTACATTAGTGACTCATATTGATTGGTATTTAAAAATTGATTGATTTTAGTTTTCGTTGTCAACTGGTTTATCAGTTATTGTTTGAATAGGTAGTCTACAGATTTTTGTAATTGGTCGTTTCAGAATCTTGTCGCGTATTCTTATTGTCACAACGCGAACTAGTCCATCTTTGCCTGGATGGATCTCGGTAATTCGGCCCAATGCCCAATGGCATGGCGGTAGATTGTCTTCTTTGAGAAGGATCAGTTCTCCTGGTTTCAAATTTGTTTGGATTTTTAACCATTTCGGTCGTTGCTGCAGGCTGTTCAAATATTCGGATTTCCACCGCTTCCAGAAGTTTTGTAGAAGTCTTTGTAGTAGCTGCCATCTATCAAGACGGTTCATTGAGATATCCAGTAGTGAAGCTTCAGGAATCGTTTTCAAGGATCCTCCAATCAAGAAATGTGCCGGTGTCAATGGAGTAGGATCGCGACTGTCGGAGCTTATCTCGGAGAGTGGCCGCGAATTGAGACACGCCTCAATTTGCGTTAGTATCGTCGAGAATTCTTCGTATGTTAATGGAGTTTTTCCAATGACTCGTTTCAGATGATATTTCGTAGACTTAACACCTGCTTCCCACAGGCCACCAAAATGAGGAGATGAAGGTGGGATGAAACTAAAACTGACCCCTTCATTTTCGAGAATGGCTCCGATTTCGTTGTTCAGCTGATTTTGTTGCTGTTGTTTTTTGAGTAGTCGATTTGCACCCACGAAGTTTGTCCCACAATCACAATACAGCTTGGTGCACATTCCTCTTCTGGATGTAAACCTACGAAAAGCAGCAATAAATCCTTCCGCGCTTAGATCGGTTACTAGCTCGAGGTGTAACGCTTTGGTGACCATGCAGACAAAAAGTGAAACGTATGCCTTGTACCTTTTAGGGTTCCGACCTTTGTGTGTTTTTAATTCGAATGGCCCACAGTAATCCACGCCAGTGTGGGAGAACGGACGAGACACTTGCAATCTTGGGGCAGGAAGATCGCCCATTAGTTGTGTTTGTGTGGAGGCCCTTTGTCGATAGCAGACTAAACATTTATGGATATGATAACGAATTGTGTTTCTGGCATTTAACAACCAGTACTTGTGGGAGAGAACTTGCAACATTAATTGTGGACCCCCATGCATAGTCTCTCGATGTACTTTATTAATGATTAACGTACTCAAATGGCATTTATCGGGCAGTATTATGGGAAACTTTTCTTGAAATGGTAAGTCGGAGTATCGTAATCTTCCTCCGACTCGCAATATGCCCTCTTCATCAATAAATGGAGACAGTTTCGCTAATCGGCTTTGTCGAAGTACTGTCTTTTGTTGTTGGATTGAATTTATGTCATCATGGAAATGTCTCCTTTGAATTTGTTGGATCCAATAGTGCAGCGCTTCTTTAAGTTCATCATGTTTTAAATATGTATTCCTTCGTTGAGCGGTAGGTCTTTGAGCATTGAACACAAATCGTTTGCAATACGCCGTCACACGAATGAGTTTAGTCAACGAAGAATATCTTGACTCGAGATCGTCAGTATCCACATGCAGATGCAAAGTCGTAACTCTTCTCTGTTCAAGCTCTGTAGAGACTGTGCATTTTGCTTTCGGCCATTGCTGTTCTGGTTGACACAACCAGGTTGGTCCTTTCCACCACAAGTCATGTTTGAGGAGTTCGGCAGGTTTCATTCCGCGGGATGCGCAATCTGCAGGATTCTGCTTAGTTGGAACATACCTCCAAATGTTTTGTCCTAGAATCTCGTGGATGTAGGAAACCCTGTTTGCAATAAATGTTTTCCATTTAGCAGGATGGCCGCGCAACCAGGCGATGACTATTTCAGAATCAGTCCATGCGTACGCTGAATAAGATATCTCCAATTTGAGTGCGTCTATGACATACCTCATTAATTTTGCGAGGAGAGCTGCCGCACATAATTCTAGCCGAGGTAGTGTCACCGTTTTTACAGGTGCCACCTTTGATTTGGCAGCTATCAAGGTGGAATGTCGATTGCCCTGCTCGTCGGTACTACACAAATAAATCGCGGCTGCATATGCTTTTATGGAGGCATCTGAAAATCCATGCAGCTCGGTTTTTGTGTTCGTGCTTGTATAATGCGCCCATCTATTTATTTTTATATTATCGATTTCTAACAAGTTTTCTTTATATTTTAGCCATTCACATTTGAGATCCGGTGAAACCTCCTCATCCCATTCCAAACCTTTTAGCCACAGGGCTTGAATGATGAGTTTGGCCTGTATTATTATAGGTGCGAGGAGACCTAGAGGATCAAATAGTTTGGAAGTTTCGGATAAAATACTGCGTTTTGTCCATTTTGCTGGCTCAGGACTCATCGTGTATGTATATGACAACATGTCGGTTCCAGGATTCCAAAATGTGCCCAATGTCCTAATGTCATCATCAAGAGATATTTCGCAAGATTGGTTTGTTTCACAATATTCTTTTGGTAAATGTACTAATATTTTCTTGCAGTTAGATGCCCATTTTCGTAAAGAAAACCCGCCGGAATTCATCAGCTTCAACAATTGCTGCTGTACCTGTATGGCTTCTTCGATGGATTGTGTTCCGGACAACAAGTCATCGACATAGAAATCGGATAAGGCAATGTTGGAAGCTTTAGGATACGTCTCCCTTTCGTCAAGAGCTAGTTGCTTTACCACCCTTGTAGCCAGATATGGAGCACTTTTCGTCCCGAAAGTAACTGTCAGCAGTTTATATTCTTCGATGGGTTGATTAGAGTCGGATCGCCAGACTATCCTTTGGTATTCCGTGTCTTCGTTTCGTACTCGCACTTGGCGGTACATTTTTTCCACATCAGCAGTGAAAGCGATACGATGTTTTCGCCATCGCATCAGTATTGCAGTTAATTCGTCCTGTACGACTGGTCCCTTGAGCATCATGTCGTTTAGAGAGATTCTGCTAGCCGTTGGTCTAGACGCATCAAAAACGACCCGCAATTTTGTGGTAGTACTTGTTTCCTTTAAGACTGCATGATGTGGTAAATAGGTGCAGGTGTAGGCATCCATTCCGTCTATCATTCGATGATTGTCATCTTCAGCTGAGTTTACTTTCTCCATATGCCCTAAATCCAAATACTCGTTGATGCACTTCGAATATTCTTCATGCAACTTTTGGTCCTTAGCAAATCTTTTCTCCATTTGAAGTAATCTGGATATGGCAATGTTTTTTGATTTTCCCAAATGCATAGATGCTGTAGCTGTCTTAATGGGTAGTTGAACTTCGTATCGACCGTCTGCCAAGCGCTTGGTGGTTGTTTCAAACAATGTTTCACATTTGACTTCTTCTTCACTTAATCGAGGGTTCTCTGGTATCTCCTCAATTTCCCAGAAACGTTTTAATTGGTTGTTGAGGTCAGCACAAATGTGAAAACTCTGTAGCCTGATTGGAGGTTGAGCCTTGTCGCTGAATTCTCCTGAGAGGATCCATCCCAACGTCGTCTTCTGTGCTGTGGGGCTTCCGTTGACGCTTTTTATCAATCCATCCATTATTATTTTTCCATGTACATCTGCTCCTAGAAGCACATCTATTTTTCCTGGACGATAATATTCCGGATCTGCGAGATCAATTTGATGTAAATGGTTCCAGTTTTGATGAGAGAGTGTGTGCGTTGGCATGACATCAGATAGCTTCGGTAATACAAGACCAGTCACTTCAACACTAAAATCGTTGTCTTTTAATGGTTTGATAATGAAATTTGTTGTCCATCTTGCAGAATCCAAATGCTCGTATCCTATCACTTGTATTCTTGCATTAATCCGTTCGCGTTTTAATTGGAGATCTTGGCGTATCTTCTCGGTGATAAATGATGTTTGAGACCCTTGATCAATCAAAGCACGGACTATTTGTTCCCTACCGCTTGGAGAGACTATTCTTATTAATGCAGTGGCTAAAAGCACCTGGTTGGTTTGGAGTTTGTTGACCATAAATGAGTTTAGATTGGTTGGACTTATGGTGTCTGAAACCTCACTGGACTCAGCTGAAGCCGTGACAAAATTAGAACTTGGACTGCTCGTGGTTACACTCGACTTGTTTCCCTTCATCGTAAACTGTTTTCTCGCTTCAGGTTGACCGTTGTAATGAAGCAATGAATGATGGCGACGCTGACATTGTCGACACCTTCCATCACTGGGACAATTTGCCAGTATATGTCCGAACCCGAGACAATTAATGCACAATCCCTTTGCTTTGACGAATTCTATTTTCCGTTGTGTAGAGTACGATAAAAATGTAGGACATTGTCTTATGCCATGAGGCTGTGCACACACTGGGCAGGCGAATTGGGTGGTGGTGTGAAATGTTCTTGCATGTGGTCTTCGATGATCTGGTTTCGATGGTTTATTAGCTTTTCCTCCATTCAAGGCAATGGCTTCTAATGTCCGGAACCGTGCTTTCAAAAAGTCCTGTAACCCCTTCCATGTTGGTAACTCACTCTGATCACTTGAACTTTGCTCCCACAACTGATGGGTGGACGAAGGAAGTCGTTTCACAATTAGGTGTACTATAAGTGGATCCCAGGTCGAAACATCAATCTTCAAATTGGTGAGAGCTAGCAAACACTCTGTGGTTGTATCCAATATCTGTCGGATGTTGTGAGCTGTCTCTGTTGATAGAATCGGTTGATTAACTAAAATTTCCAATTGAGAATTGACCAGCACTCTTTTGTTGTTGTATCTTTCCTTTAATAATGCCCACGCAGACTCATAATTTTCATCCGTTATTTGCAAATGTCGTATTAGATTTTCTGGTTCTCCTTCCAATAGTAGTTTAAGATATTGCAACTTCTGCACCGGTGCATACCCTCTGTTCTCATGTATCATTGTATTAAATAGATCATGAAAAGTCGTCCATTTTGTATAATTACCCGTAAACTTATCGATAGCCAATTTCGGAAGTTTTATTGCTGTTGTATTGGTTTCGCGAGGTGAGCTCGCGATCATCGTTGTGGACAGTTTCAGCTGCTCTGATGATCCCGAAGGCGATAATTTCTTTCGGAAGTCTTCCAACATAGCCAGGTTAGAAAAGAAAAATTCCTCCACGTCGTCATACAACTCTTCCGCGAAATATGGACATTCACTGTATTTGTCAGCCTCTTCTGATTGTTGCAAAATGAGAATTTCCTTATGGTTATGCTGAAATTCATTGAACAAATCTTCAAATTTGCTCACCCTTTTCTCATAGTAGCTTAGCGTTCGTCTATCCTTAGGCTCCTTTCTCGCGTTTAGAATACATTTTTGTAACAACTCCCATTGGGCTAGCTGCTTCCTAATTAGAGACTCCATGTTTTATACGAATGTGAGGATCAGATAGATTTCAGACTCAATAAAAAAATAAACGAAGAGAGGTTTGACAAAAGGTTCAAATATTTTCAGAGATTTCGATAACAAAATATTCGCAAATGCTTTCAGTCTGTTCTTTCTTATTTATTAACAATAACGAATCTAATTTCAGAATACTACGAGATGCCGACGACGACGATTCACATTAACGCAAATTATGTTGTATATAAGACTAAACTTTCACCTTTTTTATATAAATATTCAATAGTCACTTTTATGTAAATTTCAATATGATAAATATAAATTTTAATGTTCAATATATTCAATATAAAATAAAACTTCCAATTGTATTTGTATTTCCTTTTATATATATTTTGTAAAATGTAGTAGAAATATAGTTTAATGCAATGTTTCGTACTCACGATTTTTATTTACTTATTTTTTGGTTTGCATCTAGATGGGCGGGCATTTCACAAATATGGTATCTGGCTGGAGTGACTGCTGTTCGGACCTTCCTTGTTTGTTGCCTTGATGTTCGCATTCATAAACTTTCACCACACTTGTTATTAAGTTTCATTAATATTTTAAATTTAGTTTTAGGTTTGATTTTCTTGTGATTTCACCCGTTCGTGATTCGATTAGTTATTAAGATTCACAAGTTATTTATTTAACTTTAGATTTTAGATTTCGAATTTATTTTTTATGTTTTCGTTTAGATTTCATGCGTTTATAAGTAATTTCGGTTAATTACCCGAATACCGATCAATGCGTTCCTATTAGAGTCCACAATTTATTTAAATAAGCTTAGGTTTTGGATTTCGATTTTACTGTATTTTAGTTAGATTTCATCTGTTTATGGTTTCGATTAATTACCCGTAGATCGGTTAAGAGTTTCTTATTAGAATACACCGTTTGTTTAGTTGAACTTAGATTTAGATTTCGAATTGATTAGATTTCACGCGTTTATGATTTCGATTACTTGTCCGAACACCGGTTAAGAATTTCTTATTAGAGTACACATTTTATTTAGTTAAACTTAGATTTAGATTTCGACTTGATTATGTTTTAGATTAGATTTCACAGGTTTATGATTTCGATTAACTTTCGGATTGATTTCACTTTAGATATTCACCAAAATTGATTAGATTTCAATTTTAAGTGACCACGATTTCGAATTACCGTTTTAAATTTAGCTTTCGAGTTAACGGATTTTAGTTATGTTTTCTTTTATTGTTTTCACTTTAATTATTTGGTTTTTAGATTTCCCGGTTCGACTTTCCGTTTTATTAACACCACGTTTTTTTTTTTTTATTAAATTTTCACTGTTTTTTATCTCACTTTTCTCACTAATCCGGCTCGAAGGACCATGTTTCCGATAGCTGTTTGCTCTGCTTTTCTTCTGCTGCAAATTATCTTTTAACAGAAATAAAATTATCTTATCAAAAAAATGAGAAAGAAAAAAAAAACAAATTTGCCACGAATGAAATGCCCTGGTTTCGATCCTGGGTCCTAATTTTTGCCACCGTCTCGGGTATGACGATTTCCTATATATGCTAATTTCCACTTTGAAGGTAATGTCTCAACTTCATAAATTAAACACCTGCACTTCTGTTTTCATCAAAAATGTTTTATTCACAATACGCCTCTACTTATGCAAAGTTAACATTTTCTTCATTCAACTCACAAGTTTTAAAATATAAAAATTTTACACATTAATCATTTAATCACTAGTTCGGAAAAAGAAGTTCAAAATTAAATAAAAGTCATGAAAGAAATTCAAAATTACATAAAAGTCACTAATTATTCAGGGAACGCGATTTTCTTCCCCTTTTTTATCGTCTGCAATAATTGAAAATATGTATTGTATAATCACTCACCAAGGGCTGCAAAGTTCGTGGACGTCTTCCTTCCTTCGTGGGTCAACGGAAAGTGGTGAAAACGGCCAACTCATCCCAATCAGAATTTTTCTGGGAAGATCGGGTTGACCTTTTTGCCCTTGCATTTTTCGGGAGACCCTCTCCGGTATCCTGTGCCTAGCGGTTAGGCTCTCTTCACAGGGTGTTACGAGATTACGATATTGTTGTAGATAATGCAGCCCTTGGTGATATGGTTGTCCAAGACAGCTGATTTTGACAAGTTAATTTGTCATCGGGTGTTTATATTCGTGTGTTTATGTTTGTTTTCTTTAAAAGTGAATTTTATTTTGGATTTTCTTTAAATCAGGTAAGTAAATCACGTTCCCTATATTTGATTAATTTAATTTTAGGTCATCAACTTAGTATTGAAGAGGCAATTTTTGTATATCTACATGTACGAGGATTATTATATAAATAAGGTATGTACAATATTGTTGTTTTTTTCCTTTAGTTGAATTTTGCTGTAATCTGGTCCTTTAACTTTTTTAGGTAGCTCTCCGGAACAAATACTTCTGCGAAAAAGGAATGCCAGTTTATGCGCGATATAAAAACATTAATTTCTAACGTTTAACGATAAAATCTATGAAAGTGTATTATGTCGGTGATCAAGCAAGGTTTGTTAATTCTTATTTTATTTTGTATTATATGATAAGTTCATTGGTTTATGATACAGGGCTTAAAATTTGTGGTCGTGTATATTTTTTCGTAGGAGGTTCTTTAAATGACATTTTCTCTAAAATGCGCAAAGTTCTATTTTTGATTTTTTTTTTATTATAAAAGGAAGGCTTTGTATATTAGTTAATCGAAAAAATTAGCAATAGAACTTTTGCGCGTTTTCGAAAAAATGTCATTTAAAGAACCTCCTACGAAAAAATATACACTACCACAAATTTTAAGCCCTGTATCATAAACCAATGAACTTATCATATAATACAAAATAAAATAAGAATTAACAAACCTTGCTTGATCACCGACATAATACACTTTCATAAATTTTATCGTTAAACGTTAGAAATTAATGTTTTTATATCGCGCATAAACTGGCATTCCTTTTTCGCATAAGTATTATTTTGCCTAAAATATGAACTTTATGCTCATGCGCTCGATGACTCATAGCAGTCAGCGACTTAATATTTTTACACGTGATCTGATACATTATTACAACTACGATGATACAATTTTTTTGAAAAATTTCCACATTTTGAAAATTGAGTTTTGAGCAGAACCTTCTATGAGCGAGCCCCACTGTGCGGCGGTTCAATATAAAAGGCCATCGATTGGAAATAAATCTCCGCGTGATAGTTCAGTCTTGTGTTTTAACTTGTGACGTTGGGTCCCTTATTATTACTTGCAATTTTTTCAGAAATGGGTTTGCCCAAAACCGCGTGGTGCCATATTTTAGTGTATAAAAACTCAGAATCAAATCATATAGTGCATGAAAAATCATGTAAATTGAAATTACTTAAATTGTTAATTTATTATAGTGCGAAAAAAGGCTGCACATAAAGCAAGATCAGTCTTGTAAAAGAAAAATTATTAACTGCATAAGATATGATCATAAGTGAAAAATCATGAAAAAAGTTTTGTTAAGTCGAGGTTATAGGTGACCGGTTCTAATATAAAACTATAAAATTTTGCTAAACTCTCATATATGTATGTAGGAGTAAAATAATGATAAGAACATATATTTGCTACCGGAAGTTTAATTCTGAAGTCAGATTCTACGTTCCCAAGCAAATGGAAAACCAAATCATACACACACATCATAAAGCTCTTTGCCACTTGGGACCAGAAAAGTGTTACGAGCACCTTAAAACATACTATTGGTTCCATAATATGAAGGAGAAAATTAAACAGTATATTAAAAATTGCCTTAAATGTATTTATAATCCTCCATCGTCAGGAAAAGTAGAAGGGAAACTACATAGCATCCCAAAAGGGGACAAACCCTTCGATACATACATACATATACATATCGACCACTTTGGTCCTTTACCCACCACTCGTACAAAGAAAAAATACATATCGTTGGTCGTAGACGGTTTCACTAAATTTCTTGAATTGTACGCCGTAAATTTTACCCAAACTCAAGAGGTTATTTTTTGTCTAAACCTGTATTTCTCCTCATACTCTAGACCTCGAAGAATCATATCCGATCGCGGTTCTTGCTTCACTTCCAAGGAATTCTCTGATTTCGTTAAGCAAAATAATATTATTCACATTGTGGCGGTCATGTTTCCACACCCACATGTTTTATTTCGGAAATCGATTCGAGCTTGCCCATGCGAACACCGGAAGAGCCGGACAACCTCCTTCTAGCTTTTGACCATCGTGGGAGATGGACGTGGTGGCTCCTCTTTAAGGTATCACACAAATTTAATAAATAAATATTTTAATACTCATCATTCAGTGAGATTTTCATTTATAAATTATACAAATAAATACGTTAAAGTCTATTTTAATGCTCTCAGTATTGAGAAAAAAATAATGTGCTCAATAACAACAAAATTACAATTTCAAGAAAATCCAAAAATAAAACGAAAAACTAGTTGGGATGTGGGTTCGACCCTTTCGGTCCACACGATCAACTTCCCAGTATGATGGATGTTGAATATATGATTGGGTATTTTAATAATAAATGAACAATAGGCAATATAGAATATATCTATAATACTGAGAATTTGTCACAATTGTTTATCAATATTTTCGCTAAAATGTCAAACTAAATGTGCGCACTTACAAGATTAGGATGACGAAAATGTATATAAAATTGATGTATTAATGTTTTTCGGCACCTCAATGAAGTCGATATAGTTTTTAGTTCGCGCGGTATCGTGCAGGTACAAAAATCACTTAAGTCCTTTAAACCAAAAACCGCTGGACCGAATATTATAAAAATCTTTTCAGATTATATTGTCGCTAATACGTTTCGAACGGCACCTCAAGTAAGTCAATATCTTTGGTGGTTCGGGCGATATCGTGCAGGAACAAAAATCACTTACGCCGCTTAAACAAAAAAACGGCTGGACCGAATTTTATGAAAATCTTTTCAGATCATATTTCGGTTAATACGCTTCGAACGACACCTCAACTAAGTCGATATCTTTTATAGTTCGCGCGATATCGTGCAGGTACAAAAATCACTTAAGTCATTTAAACCAAAAACCGCTGGACCGAATATTATAAAAATCTTTTCAGATTATATTGTCGCTAATACGCTTCGAACGGCACCTCAAGTAAGTCAATATCTTTGGTGGTTCGGGCGATATCGTGCAGGAACAAAAATCACTTACGCCGCTTAAACAAAAAAACGGCTGGACCGAATTTTATGAAAATCTTTTCAGATCATATTTCGGTTAATACGCTTCGAACGACACCTCAACTAAGTCGATATCAGTTTTGGTTCGCGCGATATCGTGCAGGAAAAAATGACCACATCCGTACGCACATACACACACACACACATACTTCCTCCCAATTTTTTGCTTAAAATGCTCCTGGGACCTTGAAAGATGAAAATACGTTGAAATTTTCGATTTCGATTTTCGGACCGATTACAATAACTTCCTATACTGGGAAGTTAATAATAAAAAGGGCTATAAATCGACAAAACAAAGCAAAAAGAAAGCCAGATGCATCCCGAAAGCAGTGCACAGAACAAAAATTTCAGTTATCAGTTATTTTGCGTAATTCAAGACAGTGGCACATGGCGAAATTCAATTGCGTCAGTGACATCAGTAAAATTGATTTTAAAGTGATTGTTGGCAACATAATTATACACATAATTAAATAAAAAATTAAATTCCTTCGTTCATCCGTCTATAATTTTTATAATCAAATGGTTCAGATTCACTAATTTTTTGTTTAATAATTTTTCATTTGGATTTTTTTCTTTATTGCCTAAACACTCTTTTGTCCACTTTCTTTTTTTCTTATTGCGATTTTCTTCCTTTTATTCATTCACTTCCTAAATAACCATTAATGCTATAATTTTGTCCAAACTTACAAACGCACTTAGTCAAAAAATGTGTACAAATGAAGCTGATCGGGGATGATTGTACAGCTCACTGGTATGAGCTGGACTGTTATATGTATGTACGGGGTGATTAGGACTGCACAACCTAATCAATTTAGTAGCAGTTTTTTGGTTAAAGAAAACACTTGAGTTGCTGTTCGTTTTCAACTCAATTTTTAATTTTCCAGAGCTTAATTTATATGTTAACATTTGTGCAACATAATCATTTTTTTTTATATTATTAATTAGAGCAACATTAATCAATAAGTTATTGACTCGGTGATCGTAATTATATTTTATTATTGAGTCAGCAACATGAATGACTCGGACGCGTGTGGCATACTTATAGTTTTGTTTGCTGTGCAAACATTTTGCCCAGCCGAAGTCGTGGTTCGCGGGGCTGGGTTAGGTCCTAGATGTTCTGTCGGTTGTTGTATGCCGGATGAGCTGTGGATGCTCTCTGGTAGATCGCCAGTGGTTACATGGTGTTGTTTCAGGCTCCAACGGGTCGGTCGACATTTCCATATACCTGCGATGATCGCTATGGTGAGTAGGACAGATCCTGCTGTTGTGGCGGTGTGGTGTCCGATAGTTTTCCATGTTGATGACTGAACTTGTAAGCCAGTTGGATCGTGGATGATGCTGCTGAATGTGTCGGATGTTTTCAGTATCGGGTCTAACATTATTGGTTTGCTACCTAGCCCGGTAGGGTTGAATATCCCAGTTATGTTGAAATTCATTGGCTTTAGAAATGTTGATTGAATAATGACTTTGTTACGAACTTCAGAGAAAAGTATATTCTTCGTTGTTTCAATCACACAGTCCTGAGTTGTCTGCAGAATTCCGACGCCATGCAGAGTAACATCTTCCCGTTGTCCGTTACATTTAATTGCGGCCGTTGTTGGTGGATCTGCGATAAATAACCAGGTGTTCGCCAAAAAAAGATGTTTCCATATGGCGGAGTGGATTTTCAGTTGCTTTAATGGGCACTCCTGCCTATTGTGTCGTTGGTATATTTCATCGATGATACAATTTGGATTTTTCACTAAGTCACTAACAACTGCGGGTGTGCACAATTTGGAGTATTTTTCTAAAGATACACAATTTCTCATTTCTTCTTCGGTGATTTCGAAATATTTTTGATTATTGTACTCTATCGCCAGGATTGCTGATGATATTTGTGGCGTGACATATGTATTGTTATTTATGCGCTGAGGAATTGGGGTTGCTTTAATCATATTAAAGGTATCGGCATCCGTTATATGCAGAAATCCAAAAACCTTAACATCTGAAGCGGCTATGTATATTTCCATATCATTCCCTGGTTCTGGAATGATTCTTAGATTAGATGGCATTTTGCTTGCTGCTTGATCTGTTATTTCTGCCAATTTGCTTGGAGTTATGAAGTCCATAATATTTCCTTTACCATAGCCTGCTTGTAGAATTTTTATGTAGTGCTGTTTTAGGTCTTCCAAGATATCTTTGGTAATCTGGTACGCTGCTAGTATTTGTGTGCTGACCATATTACTGTCAATCTTGTCATACCATCCTTCAATCTTGTTTACCTCGGAGATTACTCTTTTCAGTTTGTCTGTGACCAGATCGAACTGTCTACCCATGCGGACTTCTGTGTCAGTTTGATGATTACTTGTTACAGTGACATGTGTACCAGCACACGTTTTCAGCTCTGTTGATGTAGTATGCTCTGCATTCGTCAAGTTGTCATCTTCAACAGGTAACACACATATTTTTGTTACTGGACGCTTTATTGTGGAGTTTTCTTTGACCCGTAGAGTTACCACTCGTACAACTCCATCTTTGCCTGGATGTGTCTCGATTATTCGGACTTTTGGCCATTTGGAGCGCAGTTTTCATCTTTTACGAGAACAATTTGCCCAACTTCGATCAGCCTTGCTCCTGATTTCCATTTTGTTCTTTGTTGGAGTCGTGATAGATATTCACTTTGCCACACCTTCCAGAAGTCTTGCGTCATTTTCTGCACTTGTTTCCAGCGGCTCAATGTGGTAATGTTGTTGTCTATGGTTGGTGCTGGTAGTCCTACTAATTCTTGCCCAACCAAGAAATGTCCAGGTGTTAGAGTAAGGATCGAACTAGGGTCGCTCGGTAGTGGGTATAATGGGCGTGAATTTAAACAGGCTTCGATTTGGCACAGTAGCGTCGACATTTCCTCGAATGTTAGCGTAGTGCAGCCTATTACCTTTTTCAAGTGGGATTTGATGGATTTGACTCCAGCCTCCCAAATTCCTCCGAAGTGAGGAGCTGCCGGCGTAATAAAATGCCATTGTACACCTTCGGTTGCCAGGCTTCCCACTACTGTGGTTAAGTTTCTGATGGCATGGCGAAGATCCTTATCCAGTATTTTTTGTGCTCCTACGAACGTTGTTCCATTATCACTGTATATGTTTGAAACAAGGCCCCTTCTTGATGTGAATCTTCTTAATGCTGCTACGAATGCCTCTGAGGTCATGTCTGTTACCGCTTCGATGTGAATAGCCTTTGTAGCTAAACATACAAAGACTGCTTTGTAGCCCTTGTGGGATTTGTTTCCTCTTCCTTTGGACATTCTTATCTGAATAGGCCCTGCATAATCTAGTCCGGTGTGCGAAAACGGTTTCGCTGGTGTTACTCGTGGAGCTGGGAGTTCACCCATAATTTGTGTCACTGTTTGTCCCTTGTGCCTGCAGCAAGTAATGCATTTGTTCAATACTTGTCGTATTTTGCTTTTCCCATTGATTATGAAGTATCTTCTTCTAATAAAAGCATGTGTGACTTCATTTCCTCCATGTAGTGTCGCTGCATGAGCTTCAAGTATCAATAGTTTAGCTATGTGGTGTTTGTGAGGTATTATGACGGGATGTTTTTCATTATACGGAATACGAGAATTTTGGATTCTTCCACCCACTCTTAGTACGCCATTTTCGTCCAAAAATGGATTTAAGGAAAGAATTGAACTTCTTGTGTTAAGTGGTTTCTTTACTTCCAGCTGTTTTAATTCTGCAGCGAACTCCGTTTTTTGTGTCATCTGTAGAAGTTGTTGGTGCGCTTTATCTAATTCCTTTACTGATAAATCTGTGCTGTTTATTATCTCCTTCCTGCATTTTGCGATGAATCTTTTGCAGTAAGCCAGCACACGTGTAAGTTTCTTAAATGATGAAAAACGGCTAAGTAGCTCGAAACCTTCATCATTTTGAGTTACATGGACCGCTACTACCTTATTTAACTTAACTCCTCTTGTAGTATTTGTGTTAATTTTTTGTGTTGGCCATTTATCTTCAGTCATCTTTAGCCACGATGGTCCATTCCACCAAAGCTCTGCATTCTTTAGGTATTGCGGAGTGGCTCCTCTCGACGCTAGATCAGCAGGGTTGTCTTCGGAACGCACGTGACGCCAACTTGTAGACTCCAGATTTCTGTGAATTTCTGACACTCGGTTTGAAATGAAGGTTTCCCATTTATCTGATTTGCCATGGATCCATGCTAATGTTATCATCGAATCTGTCCAGGCGTATTCCTTTACATTCTTAATATCCAATGCTTGTTTTGTTCGACGTAGTAATTTAGATAATAAGACTGCTCCGCAAAGTTCTAATCTTGGTAACGTGATTTTATTTAGTGGTGCTACCTTAGTCTTCGCTACAAGTAGTGTTATATGTACTTGCTCCGATTCTGACGTAGTTTTACTGTATACGGTTGCACCATACGCTTTTTCGGATGCATCGCAGAATCCATGTAGTTCAACTGTTTTGCATGCGGGTGTATACTGTATCCATCGTGGTATGTTAATTTCTTCAAGTTTTCGTAGTTCATTCCTGATGTTCATCCATCGTGCCGCTAGCTGTTCTTCCAGTGTTTGATTCCAGTTGTATCCTTTTGCCCATAATTCTTGAATTAACGTTTTGGCTCTCACTGTTATAGGTGCCAACCACCCGAGTGGATCAAATAGTCTAGCAATTTCTGATAAGATTGTCCGTTTAGTAGGTACTTCTGGTGTTGCATTCAATTTTACCCTAAAGTGGAATTTGTCTGCTGCTGGTGTCCAGTATATACCCAAGGATTTTACGGCCTCGTCATCTTTTATTTCAATGGAGCCTTGATCCCTAAGTTCTGTTGGTAGATTATCAATTAGTTCACTGTGGTTGCTTCTCCATTTTCTTAGGTTGAACCCTCCTTCTTTTAACGTTTGGATCAGCTCACTTTGTAACCACTTTGCTTCCTGAATTGAAGACGTTCCAGACATCATGTCGTCCACGTAAAAATCATTGAGAATTATTTTTGCTGCTTCTGGATGATTTTCTTCTTCATCGCGTGCTAATTTTTGCAATGTTTTTATAGCTAGGTAAGGTGCTGATTTTGTTCCGTATGTCACGGTTGTGAGTTTAAATTCTTGAATGCTATCTCTTGTTGAAAATCGCCATACAATTCGTTGGTAGTCTTGATGTTCCTGTGAGACCCTTATTTGCCTGTACATCTTCTCAATGTCGGCACTAAATACATATTGATGCTTTCTCAATCTTAGTAGAATGTCCTGTAGGTCGTGTTGTAGTCTGGGGCCACAGTGCATTAAATCGTTTAGGCTTAGCTTGGTGCTTGTTTTGGTAGAGGCGTCGAAAACTACTCTTAGTTTGATAGTCGTGCTTTCTTCTTTGATGACTGCTTGATGAGGCATGTAGTATATGTTACGTGTATTGCACTGAAGTTCTTTGGGATCAATGAGTACCATATGTCCCAGTTGTAAGTATTCTTCCATAAATTTGTTGTATTCATCCCGCAAAGTTTTGCTTTTTGAGAACCGCTTTTCCATTTGATATAGTCGTGCTATTGCAACTGGTTTTGATTCTCCTAACCCCTCTGTCTGCTTGAACGGAATTTGTACTGTATACGTGCCATTGGGATTTCGTTTAACTGTTCGATCAAATTGTTCTTCACACGTTCTGTTTTCCTCTGACATAGGTGGTCTCATTACTGTTTCTTCCATTTCCCAAAACTTTCGAAGCTGTGAGTCGATATCTACCCGTGAAATCATGGATGTGATTTTCCTGGTTACTTCTTTCTGTTCGATTGGTCCAGACAATATCCAGCCAAATTCAGTTTTTTGAGCTAATGTTCCACATTTCTTTTTTCTAATTCTGTTCATTAGGATGTCTCCAAATACGTCTGCGCCCAATATCATGTCAACTGGTCCCGGGGTATCGTATGTAGGGTCTGCAAGAATGAGATTACTCCAACTGGCTTCACGAAGGCATTCTTAATGCTGAACTCTTCGATTCCTCCTACCAAGTCTTTCGGAGGGACCGTCACACTGACTCGGAAGCTCGCGGGGGTGGCGTACTTCTTGCATGCCGCAGCCACCTTAATTGTAACCCAATTTCGCTTCCTAGTTTCTCTAACTATTTGGACATTGAGCTTGTCGCTCTCACGATTTCTTATTCAAAATCAAAACTCTTCCTGTTGTGCTGCTATATCCCACCAGATATGATAAGCACACTTGACGATGGAGGTAAAAGCCTCTATGATATCCTCATCTCCTGTGTTGATTATTGCCTGAATATGATGAACACGGGTGATGAATTACTTCTTCTTGGCGACTTCAATTTACCCAATATTCAGTGGGTATTTGACGAAGCTGACGATAACTACCTCCCCGAAGGCAATTTTAATTCTAAGGAATCCTGTTTTCTCAATTCCTTATTCTCACTTGGCCTTAATCAAATGAGTGGTGTGACTAATATGTTAGGGAGACAGTTGGATCTTGTATTCTTTACTGACTCAGGAAACATGATTGTTGAACCCAGTCCAATAGTCATGACGTCCGTTGACAATTACCACCCTCCTCTCTCGCTCAATTACTGCTTGAACTCAAAGAACAATCCTTGTCCGGAAGCGGTAACCCATTCCTTCAACTTCAGGAAGGCTAACTTTAATGAACTCTCATCTAAGCTTGCCTTGATTGATTTCAACAGCTTACTTTCCGCAAATGAGTTGGATGTCGATGTGGCACGGTTTTATGCCGTACTATATGAAGCTATTGCTTCATGTGTACCTTTTGAGCCCCAAAAGTTGCGCAGTTCTACTCCACCTTGGTATAATAATGAGCTGAAGCATTTAAGGAATCAGAAAAATAGACTCTGGAAGACCTATTTAAAAAGGAAGGATTCTCCGAGTCTTATTACATTTACTGATTGCTATAACAGATTTCGTTTACTCTCTTCTGCTCTGTATGGCGAATATCTCAGCAGCATGAGGGACCAGGTTTATACTGATCCTAGAAACTTCTTCAAATTTGTCAACTCCAAGAAAAAAACTGATAACTACCCAAAAACTATGCAGCACACTAACTGGTCAAGTAGTGAGTCTTCCTCGATTTGCAACATGTTTGCTTCATTCTTTCATCAATCTTTCACCCCTTCTAATTTTCAACCTAATGACAATAATTTTCGTCACATAACTCTACACCGAGAGGCTACTAGTTTATCTCTCTCAATCTCCATTGACGATATCATGAAACATATTGATGAACTCCCATACGATTTCACTTCCGGCCCTGACGGTATCCCTCCTGCTGTCCTTAAATCCTGTGTAGAGGTTCTCCAGTCTCCACTGAAAACCCTTTTTCAAAAGTCCCTGGATAAAGGGTACTTCCCTACTCTTTGGAAGAATTCGTTCATAATTCCTATTCACAAAAGTGGTAGCAAGAACGAAATATCGAACTACAGACCAATTGCCAAGCTATCTGTCATACCAAAGCTTTTTGAGTCAATCATTTATTCTGCAATCGTGCCCATCTGCAAAAAACTTATTTCTACAAACCAACATGGTTTCCTTCCAGCTCGTTCCACTACCACCAATCTCCTTGAATTCACTTCCCATGCTGTTGAAGGCTTCGTTTCCGGTTGCCAAACTGATTGTGTTTACACTGATTTCAGTAAGGCATTTGACAAGCTTTCCCACTCCATTATACTTTTCAAACTAAAAAAGTTAGGTTTCCCTGAAGCCCTTCTATTATGGTTCCAGTCCTACTTAGCTGACAGGACCTACCAAGTCCTTTTCCGTGGATCCAAATCCGCCACCATTGAGGCGTCATCCGGTGTCCCTCAAGGCAGTCATCTTGGCCCTATCCTCTTTATTCTTTCTATTGATGATACTGTTGCCTTGCTAAGACACTGCAGAATCCTGATTTATGCTGATGACATCAAATTGTACCATCACGTAAAGAGTATGGAGGATTGCAAACTTTTGCAAGTCGACCTCGACACCTTTTACTCTTGGTGTACTAACAACAACCTGGCTCTTAATATTAGCAAATGCGAAGTCATGACTTTTTGTAGGCGACGTGATCCTATAATTTATAACTACTCATTTTCTAGTGAGGGTGTCCCCCGTGTTAATTTTGTTAAAGATCTCGGGATTAGATTTGACACCAAGCTGGACTTTGCTTCTCATATCAACTATATTTCTACCAAGAGCAGCTTAGTCTTGGGTTTTATTAAAAGGTGGTCCAAAGAATTTAATAGCACCCTGATCACTAAACACCTCTACATCTCCCTTGTCAGACCTTTACTTGAATATGCGTCCCAGGTTTGGTCTCCTTACTATTCTTCGCATGTTGGAAAAATTGAGTCGGTTCAACGTAGGTTCGTTCGATTCGCATTGAATCACCTTCCTTGGGAAGACCCTTTAATTCTTCCACCATATGAATACCGACTTAAGTTACTCAACTTAAACACTCTCCACAAGCGTCGTGAGGTGGCCGATGTTGTTTTCGTCCACCAGCTTCTTAATGGACGTGTCGACTCAGGTTTTCTAAGGCGCCGTGCGTCGTTTAGAGAGAGCCGATACAATCTGAGAGGACCACCGCTCTTACACATCAACTCCTCTAACACCAATTATGGCCGATTTGAGCCTGTTAATCGCATGTTCATTAATGTAAATAAAAATATTAATGTTTTTAGCGTGAGCACTAACAAAGACCTGCTTAAAAGGAGGCTATTTGTTGTCTCATGACTGTTTATGTGTTTTGCATGCAATTTTTACTGGTACTTAATCTTTTATGTTTGCATGTCTCAGCTGAGCCACGGCAGTGGTAAATATTTCTCAGCCCTGCTGGGAAGTGCGCCTTCTGCGTTAGAAGGGAAACTCTATATATGTATATATACATATATATATTTATATATGTATGTGTGTGTATGTATATATAGATTTTCATGCTTAGCTGAAAAGTGCGCCTTCTGTGCTAGAAGGGTTAACTCTTGAAAAATTAAAAATTAAAACTGGTAAGATCTTCGCTGATATATGTTTGTGGTTGGTCGCTCGTCAGCGATGGAAGTATTAGAGCTTCACACTGCAGTTTAAAGTTGGATGGAAATCTCGGAATGAGTTCTACTAGAATTTTGCTGTGAGATGTCCCAGCGTTGCTCTCGTGTATTCCTGAAATCTCTGAATATATTTTCATTCTTGGAACTCCTAGTGCTTGCGCCGAATTTTCGGTTATGAAGGTGACTTGGGATCCGGGATCTACCAATGCTCTCAGATACTCATAGGTGTTTCTTACGGTCTTGGCTCGTACTAGTGCTGTTGCCAGTATTACATTGCAAGATTTCCTTGCAACGTGTGACTCAATTGTGCGTTGAGATGTAGCAATGTGTGATGACATTACTCTCGGTACATCTTCTTGTTTTGCTGTTGGATTTTTTGCCTCTTGGTGAATTAGTGTATGGTGTTGCTGCTTACAGACGTTGCATCGGCTTTGACTGTGGCAGGGGTCGTTCGTTCCATGGTTCAAACAGTTGGGACATGTTTTACTCTGCCGGACGAAGTTGAGCTTCTCTGCTAATTTTAGTACTCTGAATTTTTGACATACGTATATACTGTGCTGTCCATTACAGTATCGGCACTTTGTGGTACTAGTGTAATAATTCTTTATTTGGTAGTTACTTCGTGATTGTCCATGGTTTATGGTGCGGCTGCTTTCAGTTTTCTTCCTAGGCTCTGCAATTACTTCTAGTGCTTGGAATCTAGTTTCCAAGAACTTCAGTATGTCTTCCAATTGCGGTATCTCTCGTGGATCGCTCAATGATTGCTCGTACGCTTTATAAGTCTCTGGATCCATCTTTCTTCGTATAATATGTGCAATGAAGGGTTCCCAGGGTGGGGTTTCTAGTTGTAGGCTGTTGATTCCATGTAGGCATTCTTTTATTTGGTCATGCAATTGTTTTATTGCTTTGGCAGAATCGATGATTAACGTGGGTTGATCCAGAATTGCATCGGAAAATGTGGAGAATATTTTCCGTTTATTATTAAATCTGCTCGTTACTAGGCTCCATGCTGCTTCATAACTGGATTCGCTGCTTGCCAGGTGTTGGATAAGTTTGTGCGCCTCACCACTTAGTGACGTTTGCAAGTAATGCATTTTCTCAGCATTACCTAAACGTTTGTTGTTGTGAATTAATCTACAGAATATATTTTCAAAATATTTCCAGACCTTATAGTCACCGTCAAAGTTTGGAATTTTTATTTGTGGTAGTTTCGTCTTTGCCTCATCCTCTTTCTGACTTTTTTCTTCCATCACATCTTGTAGTTCTATCATGGTTTCTTGGTAAGCTTCTTCAAGAGTTTCATATTGCTCCTCCTTGAAGTACTTATGCGACAGCTCTTCCTCTTCGGTAAACGTCATGATTTCTTCGTGCAATTCTTGTATAGCGTCCCATTGCGTTGTTAACTGCTTGATTTTAAATTCGCAGTACGTCTTGGTTTTCGCTTGGCCTCTCTCTGCTACCTCAGCAAGTAGTCTCCTAATGTTGCTCATTTTGACCCTCTGCTTCTTGAGACGCAGTGACTTCTCCTCCATGTCGTCGTTTAATTTTAAGTTGAAGTTTGCTCCTGAGGTGTTTGCTGCGGTCTCGACCAGCTGCTTGCTCAGTTTTTCTTGATACTCCCTCAGTAGTTCCTTGGCTTCATCGTATTTAACTTTCACTTGATTGTAGAAATTCTGCATAAAATACGGCTCCGAAGGTCTGTTCATTCCTTCCAGATAGGCGTGGTTTTCTTGGAATTTTCCCCAGGAACTGTCAAATTCCGCTAGTCTCTTCTCTATATAGTTCTTGTCTTTCCTCCCACTGCTGTCTTTCTTCATATTTGAGAGGGCCCGGCACATGGCTTCCCCAAGCTTCTTTTGTTCTTCTGTTATTTCCGAAAATGACTCCATCGTGGTACTGCAGACTCGGTGATTCGGTTCTTAATTTTATTGTTTTTTTTTTTTGTATAGCTCACTGGTATGAGCTGGACTGTTATATGTATGTACGGGGTGATTAGGACTGCACAACCAAATCAATTTAGTAGCAGTTTTTTGGTTAAAGAAAACACTTCAGTTGCTGTTCGTTATCAACTGATTTTTTAATTTTCCAGAGCTTAATTTATATTTTAACATTTGTGCAACATAATCATTTTTTTTATATTATTAATTAGAGCAACATTAATCAATAAGTTATTGACTTGTTGCGTGGTTGCGGTGATCGTAATTATATTTTATTATTGAGTCAGCAACATGAATGACTCGGACGCGTGTGGCATACTTATAGTTTTGTTTGCTGTGCAAACAATGATAAACCCTTAAAAGAAATAAAATTTGCAACAAGATAAAAATACCTGATTCCGGCGACAGCATACATAATATTAATTTCCGCATCCGGAACGGAATTATTTTTGCCTTGAAAAAATAGTTAAAATAGCTATTAATTCACCAATAACTATACACGTAACAAAAATAAACAAAAACACAAACACTACAGCTAGCCACCGAAAAAAATACAACACGATGCTGTCAAAAATCTGCCACAGGATGACCTTCAAAATCGAAAGGCACCGACAGGCGAGAACCGAAAAATTCACCATGAAGGGGAAATTCATCGATAAGAGATGTGGGTCAACGACCATCTACATCAACCACCTACAATGGGAAGGCGATAGGTCGATGACCTCGGCAGGAGCGGGAAATTCTTTCACCCCAACCCAAAAGGAACCCGCTAAGGAGACACAATATAAGGATGAAGAAGAAACTGGACCCTTCCTTGATCAGTCCACAGTCGAAGTCCACGGAACGAGCCAGCCACAGCCGAAGCTCACGGAACTCAGAGAAATCAATTGGATTGAAGATCGTTATAAGAAAATCTCGGTAAAGAAGAAAAACAATTTTAGTAATAAAAATAGATAAACATTATTTTTATCTATATTAATAAAAGAAAGTGTGTGTCTGTGTTTCTGCGTGTCTGCTTGTGCGTACCGTCACGCATTGTAGCCAAACTAGAAGAGATAGAAATCTGATTTTTTTTTGTAGATGCATGGATACCCCAGAAGGTGGAAGTAAGTTTCCGTTTTTCGCTATTTTGATTAGTTTTTTTTAACTTCCCAGTATAGGAAGTTATTGTAATCGGTCCGAAAATCGAAATCGAAATTTTCGACGTATTTTCATCTTTCAAGGTCCCAGGAGCATTTTAAGCAAAAAATTGGGAGGAAGTATGTGTGTGTGTATGTGCGTACGGATGTGGTCATTTTTTCCTGCACGATATTGCGCGAACCAAAAAAGATATCGACTTCGTTGAGGTGTCGTTCGAAGCGTATTAACCGAAATATGATCTGAAAAGATTTTCATAAAATTCGGTCGAGCCGTTTTTTTGTTTAAGCGGCGTAAGTGATTTTTGTACCTGCACGATATCGCCCGAACCACGAAAGATATTGACTTACTTGAGGTGCTGTTCGAAGCGTATTAGCGACAATATAATCTGAAAAGATTTTTATAATATTCGGTCGAGCGGTTTTTTGGTTTAAATGACTTAAGTGATGTTTGTACCTACACGATATCGCGCGAACTATAAAAGATATCGACTTAGTTGAGGTGCCCTTCGAAGAGTATTAACCAAAATATGATCTGAAAAGATTTTCATAAAATTCTGTTGATCCGTTTTTTTTTTTGTTTAAACTAGGGATGTTACGGATCGTCGACTTCGGTTCCGAAAGGTCGGAAATTCCGATTGATTCGGTTCCGTGAATTTTGAATCGGAGTTATGACGAAGACCAAAATTCAGAGGCGTACAAGTTTCAACAGGTCTCGAACGCGTTCCGGTAACTCCGCTCGCATGTTTTGTTCAGTTGTTTGTTTTTTTTTTTCTATTCATTTGTGTGTAAGCCTTTGTATAACGTGCATCGAGCTTTTACAGAATTTAAGTAATTTGTTGTGAGTTACGTATTTATTGAAGTGATAGTTATTTATAGATGAAACCAAAAACGAGTGTTATATGGAACTACTTCAATGAAGCTGACGCAAATACGACAAAGTGTAAAATTTGTGAGAAAACATATTCAAGAAAAGGAGGTATAGTTGTTTTCTAACCTCGTGACATCCCGCGCATGTTCCCCAGCTAAGCTATTAAAAATGTTTAAAAGCTCAGACAAAAGCTTCACTTAACTCCTCCTATCAAATCACTTGCTGCCATGTAATCAGTCGCGACTGCGTATTGCCAAAGGGAGGTGTATTTTTCTGGGACTTCAATGATTATTTAAAAAATTTACAAATTATGACTGAAAAACACCCGTTTTTATATATTTTTTTTATTTTAAGGTTATTATATTTTACACATATGCTACAGAAATAATTTGTAGTAATTTCTACTAAAAAATACGAAATTTGTGTTTTTATCACTTTGATTACTAGATTGTTGACGATTCCTGCCAGTCGCATACGCGCTTCTGCCAGGGGAGGTTGTGTTGCTTGCGACTGCGGGGAACTGTCGGTTTATGAATGAAAACGCTCATTTATTCAAAGGAATTTTTTCAGCATTTTTTTAAAATTATTTTAAATTTAGAAATGAGAAATATTTCGCATAATTAAAGTAAAATTATGCTTATTATGTTGAATAAAATGCCTTTGTTGAGCAGGGACTTTACATGTATTTAAAAGCTCTGCTCAACACATAGAAAGATAAATTAACTTTATTCTTTCGGCATGCGCGCATCCCTTCCCAAATTATTTTGTTGAGTTTTTTCAGTGTTTGTTGCCGTTTTAACTAAAAAGAGGGGAAATGATAGTACATTATTTATAAAATTTGACAACTAGGTGCGCAGAACTGCTCAAATTTTTTGTGTCACGGAGTTTGAAAAATTCTATACAACAACTTAGTTAAAAGGTCATTTAAAGTCTTTGCATGTTACTGAATACGAGGAATGCATTAAGCTCGAAACTGAAAAAAAATCAGCTCTCGACTTCCACCCCACTTCAAGAGGCCAAAAAGCAAATGACACTCAAAGACACTTTGATGAAAAATCAAAAATGGGCTTCTTCAAATCCTAAATCAATGGAAATTGATAAATTGATCTCTCAGATGATTGCTCTCCAGGACCTTCCCTTCAATTTTGTAGAAGGCATTGGATTTCGACGACTGTTGCAATTCATCGTGCCAGTTAAGGGGAAGACAATTTTTTACGTCATTTATTTGTGTTGGGTTGTATCCTAAGCTGGCCAGCAAGATAGTCGATTTGCTGAAAACTTTTACAAAAATATCATTTACTACCGATATTTGGATTGAACCTAGTTCTAATGTTTGCTTATTGAGTTTGACAGCGTATGGCATCACTGAAGATTTTAAGAGAATAAAACTTATTTTTAAATGCCACCCTTTTAATGATCGACATACCGGAGACGTAATTCAGGAAAAATTTAATGCAATGCTTCTGGAATGGCAAATACCTTCTGAGAAAATCCACTGTTTTATTCGTGATTGTGGGTCAAATATGATACGTGCAATGAGGCTTGCTGAAATCCCTGATGTGAATTGTACTGTACATCAATTACAACTTTGTGTGCGAACTATGTTAGATTCTGATGAAGAAATCAAAAAATTGATTGCAAAATGCAAAAAAAATTCCACGCATTTTAATCACTCTCAAATTGCTAAAATGGAACTAAAAAGAATACAAACGGAACAACTCAATCAAGAGGCTTTAGGCGTTGTGCAGGAGTGTAGCACGCGGTAAAAACTTACATAATTTAATTTTTCCTTTAAGATTTTTAGTTTGAGAATTAAGTTTCATATTATTTTATTTACAGTTCGAATAGCACGTTCTACATGCTGGAACGAATGATCAAAATAAAAGATTCACTGTGCCTTTATGCTGGTAAACATAGCATCCCACAAATATCTCTTGAAGAATGGCTGTATCTCAACAAATTAGTATCTGTTCTTCATAGTCCAGTCAAAATAGACGAAAAAACGCCATAATTGGAAGATAATTCCGAAGTTGCTGAAAATTGGAACAGCCGTTAAAAACATTATTATACGTAAGCTATAGAGACTGCCACGCGATTGGGCGGCTGCAAACTTTTTTATTCAAGGTCAAAGGGTCAAAATATCAGTTTTTTGCAAATATCTGCTAAGCCGTACGTCTTATCAGAAAATTGTGTTTACAACGTTTGTAGATTAGGCGATTATCTACAAAAAAGTATATTATACATTTTCTCGTAGGAATTGCCATTTCTGAGATATTGTCGTTTTAATAAGTTAAAATACTCATATTCTATCATTCCCGACTTGTAAAGGTCATCAGAAATTTAATAAATCCTTTGTTGGAGTACGCGGCATATATTTTCAGGGGTGATTCCTGGATATATTTGGAGAAAAAAATTGTTCTACAGAGGGCGGCTATCTCCACTATCCACTAAGATACAGGGTGATTAGGGAAAAAATTTTGTTTTTTTTTTTAATTTACTGAAATTTGAATAACTCCTAAAGTAATTATGATAGAGTAGCCTAATTAGGCTCATCTTTTAGGTAAATGTGTATTCTTTTATTTGGTATAAAGCACAGCAACCTGAGTGACTCCGTTCAAAAAATATATAGGCTCAAACAATGCTTAGAATCTAGACCTGGCAGATTTCTTCGTTTTTCTCAGAAAATTCGTTACTAACAGTACATTTTTTTTTTGCTTTTCTGATGCACCAAACTATTACCTACAATATTTCCATATACAATAAGTGTTTATTTTGGGTAGTTTTGTAGGTAGTAGTAGTAGTAGTTTTATCGTGTTTTATCGTGAACAAATAAAAAGTTACTCGTCTTTCAACTGCGGCATAATAGCATTGGTTTGAGCCTACAGTGATAGAAATACTAGCATTTCATCGGTAATTCCACTTATACATATTCTAAAACATACATTACAACTGAAAGACAGTGAACCCGACACCAATAGAACATTTAAAATCGCAATAAAATGTGCCATCGAACAACTGAATTCAAGATTTGGAGACCTTTCCTTTAACAACTTCTTTGCAATAGCTACATATTTAGATTCACGTTACAAAACAAAAATTTTTAATGAAGTAACTAAAGAAAATATTGAGTCCGAATTGATAAGTTTGTTAGACGGCATGGATAACTCTGCAGCAAATCAGGCAGAAGATAATGATGACGCCCCTGCAGAAAAACGAGCAAGGTTCGAATCGCCACCAGAAGATGTCTCTACTAATAATAATGTCCAATCCATTTTATCATAAACATATTGATGAGTAGCGTGATGATGGTGATGAAAACATCTCGACGGACAGCCAACCTCTTGACAAATTCTTCATATGGAAGAGCTTACTTAATGAGTACAACATGAGTGTTATGGTGGAGAAAAAATAAAAAATTTAAAATATTGCACTCAATTGCTCGTCAATATTTATCGTGTCTCCCAGGATCAGTGGCAAGTGAGCATCTTTTTAGTGGCGCCGGACTCATATATGATCCATTGAGAAATCGATTGGATGGAGAGAAAGCTGCCAAGCTTTTCATCCTTATTCTAGTTGTCGAGTGACGTGACAGATGTGTCACTTCAACCATATATTGTGCTCTCATAATCAATCTAACAGACTTCTGTCGAGTAAATCGACAAAATTCGTATTTAATTGTCGCAAGATGGCGTGTGAAGTGAAATTTTCCTCGATACGTGTGTAGGTATCGACAGTTTCATTCCACCGCGTCTCTCGTAGTCACGTGCCAACCAGAATACGGGTAATTGTTTATTAAGTATAATTTGCTTCTTTTAGAGTCAATTCATTTGATTTAATTAAAATTTAACACTGACATATTTTTCTGTTTTGCGTACCTACGTACGTGTGTGTAATACCTAATTAATATTTTAAGTACTGATTAAAGAGACTGATTACTGTATTATATTTCTATTATTTTATTAGCCTTGCACTTAACAGTTAATTAACACATCTCTCTTGTACTTTACTTCCGACTCCGATTCCGATTCCGACTCCGATAAATCAAATTTAAATACTCCGATTCCGACTCCGATTCCGGTAAAGTCACCTCCGTAACATCCCTAGTTTAAACGACGTTTATGATTTTTGTGCCTGCACGATACCGCCCAAACTAAAAACTATATCGACTTCATTGAGGTGCCGAAAAAAGAATATTAACGAAGACGTGCTCTGAAAAAAATTTCATAATATTCGGTCGGACCGTCTTTGTTTAAATAGAAAAACATCAGTTACACAGAAAGACCTTAAATTGACAAGTTTTGCTAATATCTAATAAACTCAATGGAATGAGACCCGTTCTAAACGAAGTGATCTTTTTTGGGTTCTGCACAGCGATAGCCTTTGAACAAAACATCACTTGTCAAAATCCGACAACCTTCAAAAATGGTGCAAAAATTTCGTTACCCTTTACAAACAGCGCGAATTTTTTGAACCTTGGATTAGCACTTTTTGACGGGGATTTGTTTTCTACGCGTGATACAGTTTCAGAAAATTAAGGTTCATCCCGGGATTTCCAGTAGTTACCGCAAAATTTGTCCTTTTTGGTCAAGTCTGACAAGTACGTAACAGTTACAGTTTTGCTAATATCTCCGCAAAGCTTTGGAATTTCCAAATGAAGTCATTCGCTTCTCAGTTTGTCAATGGCGCTTCAGCCCGCTCAATACGAATTTGAACACCCGCTTAGTGCAGCGAACGAATTACGGAGGAAATGTTTGTTTGCTAACGTTCAGTAAAAACAAATTCTCTAGAAAAATCTTGTGGGCTTACTACTATTATAGTTATTTGAACTAGCTTCTCTCGGGATTGCTTTGTCTGATACTAGCCAATTTTCCACTAGTGCTAAACGTATAACTACTAGGATGAAATGACGGCTCCATCACGCTGGTTCATCCTGGGCAATGCGTTCTCGACCGAACGTAGACGACAGTCGTCTTCCCTACCTTCCTTACGTTCCTCTCCTTGTTATCAATCCCTGCTACCCATCCCTAATCCACAATCCTCTGGGTCGGATCAAGGTGTAATGCGAACCGTGACGATGATCAGCTAGGCTGGGGACCCAGATTAAAAAATAGCTCAGTCGTTTACGGTGTGCTCCGGATACCTGGCGACCTCCGGTTATAACTAGCCTTACCCGGGTACTGCGGATCTCTGCCCGGGTGCACCTCGTTTCTCCGCTACTCGTGGGAGTAATTATGGAAAAATCCAAAAAACAACAAAACCGGGGACCGGTTCCCTTAAACAAAAACCGGAAGGGACCACAAATCCCGTTAATAACAAGGCTACGGCACCCCCGAGCCAACCCAAACCTAGCGGAAGTGAAGTCACAAACTCCACCCCTCTAAAAAAGGCCCCAGAAGCGACCACTAGCAAACCTGCTCCTCCTTGCGACTACGTCGCTGCCCAGCGTACACCTGCGGGCACGGCCGCTGCGGGGGGATCAGGGGAGCGAATGGTCTGCGGAAGGGCCAAAGACCTGAAAAGACCAGACCCGGCAAAATCAGGTCCTAAAGAAGGGACCACAAATCCCGTTAATAGCAAGGCTACGGCACCCCCGAGCCAACCCAAACCTAGCGGAAGTGGAGTCACAAGCTCCACCCCTCTAAAAAAGGACCCAGAAGCGACCACTAGCAAACCTGCTCCTCCTTGCGACTACGTCGCTGCCCAGCGTACACCTGCGGGCACGGCCGCTGCGGGGGATCAGGGGAGCGAATGGTCTGCGGAAGGGCCAAAGACCTGAAAAGACCAGACCCGGCAAAATCAGGTCCTAAACAAATCCGCAAAGCCCGCAACATCCTTCGTCGCTTGGCCACCAACCCGATCAGGGAAGACCAAGTGTCGAAGGAGGACTTCACCAAAGTCCTAGATGACATCGCTTGGGCTAGACAAGTCATACCAGACTATACATTGGAATCTAGAAGTGCACCAGCCTCTAAACGCCAACGATCTGTGGAGGAACCAAGTACCCACAGTCCAATTCCGAAAAGGTCCAAGACGCATGGCACCAAAGCGATATCCTTCGCAGAAATAGCGAAGGATCGCAAAATAATCGGCGTCCTGGACGAAAGTGACGAGAATGGCAAGATCCCCAAACACCAATGGCGGTGGGTTCAAGTTGCCCTCGCCAAGGTGGCTATGGAGGTCCTGAAAGACAACCCTGGACCTCCCCCCTTATGCTTTGATGCCGGTTGGTATCAAGGCAATATAAAACTTACGGCCTGCGATAATACCAGATCTGTAGAGCTTTATAAAGCTGCGGTAGCTAGAGTTGGGGAAGTTTACCCAGGCGCCCGACTCAAGGCAGTCAATGCCGCGGATATACCATCTCGTCCGAGAGCCAGAGCATGGTTTCCAGTGGCTCCATCGGAGCCTGAGGAAATCATCGCGAAGGCCTTCAACCCTCACATCTACACCGATAACTGGAAAGTTATCAAAACGGAGCAGACTAACAGAGCCACAATGCATGTAATTCTGCTCCTAAATGAAAAATGCCTGAAGCAGCTGGCAAAACAGATTCCAACAGGCTTCCAACAGATCGCACTCAAGGTCTACAAAACCGACATAGAAACCGTAGTTAACCAAGCGGCCTGCACCAAGACCACTGGCGAGGAACCAGAAAACGTGGAAACCGATGGCGAAGGCGCAGCTCAGAGCGATGGCGATGCATCGACAGACTCCGAGCTGGGAACCTCTTCACGGAGCGACAACTCCTTAGTTCGGACTTCGACGAAAACAACTCCAGCGGCGATGAAGCGGATGTGACTGTCGTCGAAACTAAATACCCTGAAAATGGTGCAGGTGATACAGATAAACCTGCACCATTGTAAAGCAGCATCAGGCACTTGGCATCAGGCGAAGTCGATGTTGCTCTAGTCCAAGAGCCATGGATCTCTGGTGACAGGAACCTCTTTTATACGAAAGGAAAGGGAAAACCCAGAACATGTATTCTGGTCAAAAATAACATAAGCACCTTTCTTCTCCCTCAATTTAGCAACGGAGACCTTACTGTGGTCGACCTAGAGTTGAAACAGAAGAAAATCAGGATGGTCTCTTTCTATCTAGCCCACAATGATGAGGGCCCTTTACCCCCTATGGCCTTTCAAGACCTGGTAAGATTCACCCATCCTACCACGGTTCTGGTTATGGGGGGAGATGCAAATGCGCACCATACACAATGGGGCAGCACGGACACCAATGATAGAGGGGAAGTTATTTTTAACTACCTACTGAACACCAACCTTGCTATTTGTAACAAAGGTAATGACAGAGAGGAAGTTCTGGACATCACCCTTGTCTCGGACTGCCACTCAGACCGAATAGTGGTCTGGAAGGTTTTGAAGGAACACTCCTTTTCAGATCATAGATTTATAGAGTTCCAACTGCAGGACTCGAGCCCAGCCACCCCTTCCAAAATAAAAAACCTTCAAAGGACAAATTGGGGCTACTATACTAGGCTTATCGCAAAAAACCTTGCCCCCAAGCCTCCCTTTATTCCCAAAAACCGGGAACAACTCGACAGCATTGTGGACATTTTCACGAAACAATGCACTTACGCCATTAATAAAGCTTGCCCGAACAGGCCACATAAAGAGGCTTCCAAACCCCCATGGTGGTCTCGCGAACTTGAGACACTCCGAAAAGAGTGCAGAAAGGAATTTAATTCAGCGAGACGCAGCAACAGCGAAACCGCTTGGGGCTGCTATAAGTCAAAGCTGAATAGATACAAAACGGCAATAAGGAAGGCCAAACGTACCTCCTGGGCTACCTTTTGCAGTAATATAGAGTCCACATCGGAGACCTCAAGGCTGCGTATAATATTAACTAAAGCGCCAACAATGCTTAGTTATTTACGCAAGGAAGACGGCGATTGGACCGACTCAAGCAGGAAATCCCTGAAACTACTTATGGACACCCACTTCCCGAGTAGTACTACAGTTGATACAACTATCACGATCAACTCTGCAGCCTCACAACAGCTGATCAGATCTATCATAAGTAGAGCAAAAATAAAATGGGCTGTAAACACCTTCCAGACAAATCACCAGGCCCTGACGGCATAGTGCCGGCACAACTGCAGCACACTCTTAGTTATATTATGCCCTGGTTGCAAACCATGTTTACCGGGTGCATCCAAAATAACTGCATTCCCTCTAGTTGGAAAGAGGTTAAAGTAGTTTTTATACCCAAGGCAGGAAAAGCCTCCCACGTAACACCCAAAGACTTCAGGCCAATCAGGCTATCATCCTTTCTATTAAAGACTCTGGAGAGGCTAATCGAAATATATCTGAGGCAGACCATATTGACCTCGGTACTCTCTGGCGCACAACACGCCTATACAAAGACTGATACTGCTCTTCACTCACTGGTCTCAACCATTGAAAAATCTCCCGAGGTTAAGGAATATACATTAGTAGCATTTCTTGACATTGAAGGAGCATTTAACAATGTTTTGCCGAATGCCATTACCCTGGCCTTGACAGAACATGGGATCGAGACATCGTTGGTGTCTCTTATCCACCAAATGCTTACTGGCAGGATGGTGAGCTCGATCTTGGGCGATAGCTCGGTCCGAAAGGCTGTAAATAGAGGCACTACGCAAGGAGGAGTACTCTCCCCGCTGCTATGGGTCGTAAGTATGAACCAGCTGTTGCGACGCATGCAGGCAGAGGGACATGACGTCCTGGCGTACGCAGATGATGTTGTTATCATCAAAAAAGGAAAATTTCCTCAAGTCCTCTGTGATCTCATGGAGGCAGCGCTACAAACCCTCTCAAGCTGGACTGCTACCCGCGGACTCAGCGTTAACCCAGTAAAAACGGAGCTGGTCCTCTTCACAAGGAGGTATAAGACCTCCCGGCTTAACAATGTTAGGCTCAAAATTAACAACAGTGCCAAATATCTGGGAGTAATCCTGGACAAGAAACTTCTCTGGCATGAAAACACAGAAGAGCGCATTAAGAAAGCAAACATCGCGCTTTTCGCCTGCAAAAAATCCATTGGTAAGAAATGGGGCTTCTCCCCTTACATCTACACAGCGATCGTCCGCCCAATTCTCCTTTACGGGGTTTTAGTGTGGTGGCCAACTCTGAGTAAATCCACCGTGTTAAACAAATTACAGAGAGTACAAAGATGTGCGGAGTTATGCATAACAGGAGCACTTCGCTCCACTCCTACAGAGGCCTTAAATGTTATGTTATACCTCCCTCCTTTAAATCTCGTGGCAAGGGAAAGCGCAACCATCGCAGCCCTTAGAATAAAAGAATCCGGTTTCTGGACTGGAATCAGGGGAGGGCACACGAAGGTACTGAACTCAGTTACTATCCCCACAAAAACCGACTTCTGCATTCCCGAAATTACCTTCACGAGGAACTACGGAGTCCACATCCCTTCACGTCGTGAATGGATAAATAGACCACATAGGTTTCAGGATGCCATAAACGTTTTTACTGATGGCTCTAAGCTCGAGGGTCGAGTGGGAGAATTAGTATTTTCCCCAGAACTTGGGATTGAAATCTCCTTCCGACTTCCCGATCACTGCAGTGTATATCAAGCGGAGATTCTAGCCATACAAGAAGCTGTTCTGCAAATTAACCAGCAAGGCAATGGGAACCGGACTGTCTACATCTTCTCAGATAGTAGAAGACTCCTGCACAAACAACTCTAGAACTACCTCTGAATGTCGCAGATCTCTTAACGAGATGGCTCAGCAGTTCAGGACCCTCCTCCTTTGGGTGCCCGGTCACCGAAATATAGAGGGAAATTGTAAAGCTGACGAACTGGCTAGGAGAGGCACGATCGCTACTCTCCTTCCAGAAAAGGAAAGAGTTGGTATGCCTTGGGCCTCCTTTAAACTCCGATGCAAGCAACACACAATCACACAAGCGAAAAAGCATTGGAGGGATCTTAATAAATGCACTTTGGCCAAATTAACCTGGCCCTCCTATGATCTCAGGCGAACTACCTTATTACTGAGCCTTGGGAGACAAGAACTCTCAGTTATAGTGGGAGTCTTAACCGGACACTGTCTGATAGGGACGCATGTGACCCGTTTAGGTCTTGAGACCCACGATTTCTGCAGAAGCTGTAAGAAACTTGACGAGGCGGAAAGTGTACTACACCTCCTCTGTCACTGCCCGGCCCTAAGCACATTTGGTGAACCCTTTCTAAGCAACCTCGCGGAAATCTCGAAGTTTGGGATCCCGCAACTTAGAAGATTCATTACTTCCTCGAGATGGTTTAACGAAGAAACGACATTTTAAGATCAAGTTTAAAGTGAGATCACTATGGCATCACAATGGGCCTATCCTTCTGGCCTAAGTGTGTGGGCTTGAACCAAAAGCTCAGCCATATCTAACCTAACCTAACCTAACCTAAACGTATAACTATTTTGTAAGAAGTCAGTTTATTCCATCTTCGTTCATCTTACTGGGAAGTTAATCGTGTGGACCGAAGGGGTCAAACCCACAACCCAACTAGTTTAATTAATTAATTAGTACGATTTTTCACCATTTTTTACGCTCTACGAGTGATATCTCGGCTAATGTATATCGTAGAACTTTTTTTTCTATTGCATAAAAAGTAACTGACTGACAGACTACGCACAACCTAAACCGCTAGAGCTAAAGGGCTGAAATTTTGACAGTGCATCCCTAGCGATTTTTCGAAATTCATCCCCTAAGGGGGTGAAATGGGGTCACCTCAAAACCGCTGGAGCTATAAAGGCTGAAATTTTGACAGTGCATCTCTATAATGACGTGGACATCCACTAAAAAGCTATTTTTCGAAATTCATTCCCTAAGGGGGTGAAATGGGGTCAACCCAAAACGGCTGGAGCTATGGGGCTGAAATTTTGACAGTGTGTCCCTATAATAGCGTGGACATCCACTAAAAAGCGATTTTTCGAAATTCATCCCCTAAGGGGGTGAAATGGGGTCAACCCAAAACCGCTGGAACTACAGGGCTGAAATTTTGACAGTGCATCCTTGTAATGACGTAGACATCCACTAAAAAGCGATTTTTCGAAGTTCATCCCCTAAGGGGTTGAAATGGGGTTTATCTAAATCGCTATAGTTATAGGGCCGAAATTTTGACAGTGCATCCCTATAATGGCGTGGACTTCCACTATAATTTGATTTTTCGAAATTCTTCCCCTTAGGGGGTGAAATGGGGTTTACCCAAACCGCTGGAGGTATAGGGCTGAAATTTTAACAGTGCATCCCCTTAATGACGTGG
Organism: Thereva unica; assembly: GCA_949987705.1. Taxonomy (NCBI): domain Eukaryota; kingdom Metazoa; phylum Arthropoda; class Insecta; order Diptera; family Therevidae; genus Thereva; species Thereva unica. Next base: position 57,170,776 of record OX465282.1, read on the forward strand.
ACATCCACTAAGAAGCGATTTTGCGAATTTCATTCCCTAAGGGGGTGAAATGGGGTTAACCGACACGCTCTGAAGCTTAAGGGCTTTAATTTTGACTGTGCATCACTATAATGACGTGGACATCCACTTAGGAGCGATTGTTAAATGGGGTTAACTCAAACCGCAGGAGGTAAAAGGCTGACATTTTGACAGTGCATCTCTATAATGACGTGGACATTCACTAAGAAGCGATTTTTCGAAATTCATCCCCTAAAGGGTGAAATGGAGTAACCATACTACTGGAGGTATAGGGCTGAAATTTATACAGTGCATCCCTATAATGACGTGGACATCCACTAAGAGGCGATTACTCGAAATTCACCCCCTAAGGGGATGAAATGGGGTTAACCCAAACCTCTGAAGCTGAAGGGCTGAAATTTTGACAGTGCATCCCTATAATATCGAAGAAATGAATGACTCGAAATTCACTTTATTTAATATTCATTTGTGATTGCTTCATAATTTCTTGCACCCACGTAAATAGGCGAACAAACTTAACGAACGTTCGTCAAACCCTAAAATGTCACTTCTCTTGATGACATATACATGCCAATCCCTGCTTCAAAACTTGCAGATTTGTTGAGCAGAGGTGATATACGCAGCAATTTGCTTACCATATTTATTAAAAATATGCACTATAATAAACCCTTTTTAGGGATAATAAGATAATAACAGCTGACTTTTTTTTTTTTTTTTTTTGAAGGAAAACATTGCACATAATAAACAGTTTTTATTTAAAGGCGTTGCAAGGCACGCGGGTTTTATGCAAGTATATTGAAATAAAGGACAAAATTATGTTAACGGATCTTGTGTAATATATGATATTATATGGATATTAACATTATTGTGAATTAAAATTTAAACAGATAAAGTGAATTAGCGAAATTAATAAATATAAAATTTGTGTGGAATTTGTGAGTTTCCTTGAACTATTGTGTTGGAAATCCACTTTAATAATAATTACTGTATTTTACTTTGTACTTTTGTCACACTTTAATAATAATTACTGTATTTTACTTTGTATTACTTACTATTCATTTCATGTTTTAATTATTAATGACGTTTGTAATTTATTCTTAAATCGAAATCTGAGGAGATCAGGCGTAAGAATTATAAATTGTAATAAATAATAAAATAATATATTCCAGCTCCCCATTTTGAGTATAATTTTCGACATTGGTGCCGAAACCCGGGACTAGGAACACGGTAAGGAATATACATACCTAACAATCATTTTATTCAATTTAGCCTACGCCATTTTGAAGAATCAAATTATGGATACATGTGCCCGTGGAGTACATCGAGGAAAAATCACTCAATTAGCTAAATTAGCCCTTAACTTCTTGAAGACGCCAGAGGCCCAAGCATCGACCAATAACTCCGAAAATTTCGATTCAATAATAGAGGAGTTGAATTCCTTTTTATCGAGATTGAGAGCCACAAAATAAAGCCTTTCGAAGAGCAACAAAGCTATTGCGATAACCTTAAAGCCTGATGAATATCAGGCCGAAAATGAGGCTATTGCCGAGTACGAAGATAAAATTATCGATGTAGAATCACGATTGATAAGCAGCATCAACCGAATAGAATATATACGAGACCTAGCCTTGTCTTCATCGAATGCCCCTCTAAAGACCAAGGAACTAGGTGTCGTAAAATTACCCCGGATGGAATTAAGAAAATTCTCCGGGGATACTAAAGAACGGCTACCCTTTTGGGAGCAATTTAAAACGTTGGTTCATGAGAACGAAGCTTTATCCGCTAGTGATAAATTTTCTTATTTGAAGTCAGTCTTATGTGGAAAGGCAGCTACTACTATTGCCGGATTCTCACCTACTGCAGAGTGCTATGACGCAGCTGTAGCCCTCTTACGTGAAGAACATGGTGATGAAGAAAAACTTATTGATAAGCACATGCAGGATCTAATGTCTATGTGTCCAATTATAGCCAAAACAGATGCCCAAGGGTTGCGACGTTTATACAATACGGTTGTAACTAACACCAGATCATTTACGGCTCTAGGAATACCATCTAGCAGTTACTACGTGATGCTGAAAACAGCACTTCTACGCTGCTTGCCTCAGACCTAAGAGTCGAGTTTTATAGGAAGAATGATTCTACTGAAATAATTCAAAATAATCGACCGAACGAGAACAACGATTCAGTTTCTTCTGATTTGCCAATTGCATTGGATAAAGGTGTGAAAAGGTTGCTTCTATTTATTAAACTGGAAATTGAATCATTGGAACGAGCAGGTGTATGCGCAAGGGAATCACGTTCACATACAGTTGCTGGTAAGGGGCCATCCATAAATTACGTCACACGAATTTCATGATTTTTTGACCCCCCCCCCGTCCTTGTCACAGCTGGTCACATTTGGGAGACCCCCCCCTCCCTAGTGTGACGTCACATATTGTGCAATTTTGCATCTAGAAGTTATTAAACTAAAACAGCAGTTCCGAAATTAAATATATTTCTATTTGAATTATTTTTTTAATAAAATTAACATAAGATCAACATAAAATTCACTTAAACATTTCAAAAAATTAACAAAAGAAGAAACGATTAATTCTATTAAAAAGATACAAGTAATTTATTTGTGTTTTGAGTCGTTTTTTGGTATTTGTGGGCATTTTGTTTATTTTTTGAGTCGTCTGATGGTGATAGGGATAGGAAATTTGTTGAATTTCATAATTAATGCAAAATTATATGTTTTCCAAATTGTAGTAATGAGATTAGTACCTAAAACAAAGAGACGCTCTGTAGGATAGAAAAATAATACACAGATCACATAACCGCCATTGCGCGTGTTTCTGTCACCAGCTTTAACGCGAGTTTTTGCGGAACGTATCCTTCGCGTAATGAGCAGTATTACTATATTTAGATATATTAGATTTTGAAATGTGACGTAACAAAATTTAAGACCCCCCCCCCACCCCTTGTCACACAATGTCACACTTCGCCGACCCCCTCTCTCCCCCCTAACGTGTGACGTAATTTATGGATGGCCCCTAATATAAAACCTAAAACCGCTGCCAGCCTTCTGATTCCAGATAATTCTAAGAAGTTTTGTATATTTTGTGCGAATAATGATCATTTTTCTGGCAATTGTGAAGGAAAGCTCAACTTAGATGAACGAAAGGAATTGCTTAAAAGAGAAGGTCGTTGTTTTAAATGTTTTCGAAAGGGGCATACCTCACGTAACTGCGCTGCAAGAAATATACGTTGTCGTAAATGTAATGGCCGTCACATGTTTGCTTTGTGTAACCCTAAATATTCTAGGGACCAAGAGCGAGTATTATTGAAGGAGAAGATGATGCTTTCAGAGAATACAGGTGCAACAAATCTTTATTCCACAACCACCAGCTCAAAGGTTTACCTACAAACTGCATGCGCTTTTGCCCTATCATCATCAACCATGCAGAGATATTGTTTAATTAGAATGGTTATTGATAGTGGAAGCCAACGCTCATACATAGGAGAAAGTGTGGCAAAAGAATTGAATTTACCTGTGATAGATCAAGTAAAAATAACAATTTTGCCTTTTGGTTCTTCCTACAACGCTCCAGTCAAATCATGTAATCATGTAAAAGTTTGTTTGCGAAGTTTATATAACGACCAATGTATAACCGTTATAGCAGTTGTTGTTCCTCAAATCTGCATAGACACCTTACCAGTTCCGAAACCATCTAATGTGAACTTTACTGAATTTACCCTTGCAGACTCTTTTCATTTAGGTAAACCAGTGGAAGGCATCTCTGTACTTATCGGTTCCGATTGTTATTGGAAAGTTGTAACAGGAGAATTTCAACGAATTACAGATTCTTTGACGGCTGTACATACCAAATTGGGGTGGACAATACAAGGGCCTGAAAGCTATGATTATATTTCTAAGAATGGTGTCACTTGTAGAGGTCGCACCAAAAGAGTTGATGCCGGAGCGCGCAGCTGGGGAAATTAAAGCTGCACACAAATAAAAATTGCGCACATATCGATAAGAAATGCGCTTAGGTATTTTCAAATTTCCCCTTCGAAATTTGTCGCGACTAGGCTAAGGGACGGGAACGGCATGCGGGGATTCTACTGCGCATGGAAAACGCGACTTTCTCAGCATCAACTCTTTTGGCGCGACCTCTACTATGTATTCGTCTGCGTTTATTGAAGGTCCAAGTCTAAACGATGTAAATAGACTGTGGGATTTAGAAGAATTAGGTGTAAAGCATCCCACCAGATGTTTGGCGAAGACGGGAGAAGAAATAAATAAGTATGTTGAGCTACAAGGTGATCGATATACTGCTTCACTACTGTGGATCTCTGACCATCCACCATTGGATAGCTACTATGAAGGAGCACGCCAGAGATTTAATAGCTTGATACGAAAGCTATCAAGAAATCCTGAGAAGTTAGAGGAATACGACGTTGCTATGCAGGAGTTAATATCTGGAAAAATTGCTGAACCAGCTATTAGTTTAACGGAAAATAAGAAGTTATCGTATTATTTGTCTCATCGGCCAGTATATCGATATGACAAATCAACAACGCAATTACGGGTTGTGTTTGATGCATCTGCACATTCGGGTGAGCGTTTATCACTAAACGATTGTTTGGATGCAGGGCCTAATCTTTTACCTGACATTATATCCACATTGCTTAACTATCGATTTGGATTCATTGGTTTAATTGCAGATATCGAGAAGACTTTTTTACAAATTATGTTGTCTACTGAGGACAGAGACGTCCACCGATTTTTTTGGTTTTCCGAACCTTTAAAAAAATGTACAGAGATGCCTCCTGTGAAAGAGTATCGCATGACAAGAGTTACGTTTGGGATAAAATGTAGTCCGTTTCTGATGTGTGCTGTGATACAGAAGCATTTGACGAAAGAGAGCGCCTTAGATCCAGAAGTTTGTACATACATTGTTAAAAAAATCATTTTATATGGATGATCTTGTGACAAGCACGAATGATTTTGAATTTGCGAAGAAAGTGTGTATGACGTGCACTATAATGAAGAGAGCTTCAATGAATGTTCGAAAATGGAACACAAATGATGCAAGATTGCGTCGTATATTAGAGACCGCATCTGAATTACCTGTGACGCAAAAGGTATTGGGAGTAACTTGGTGTACTACAAGCGATGAGCTAGCCGTTGATGTAAAATCCGCTCTTGCGTTCGCTTCTAGTGTATCAGCCAGTATCATTACAAAACGAATTGTTCTTCAGATAATGGCGCATATCTATGACCCTTTAGGTATTCTTTCGCCCTTCGTCGTGAAGATAAAGTTATTCTTTCAAGATCTTTGGCGTCAGAATTTCTCTTGGGATGAACATTTACCTCCAGAGTATCTGCAGAAATGGAGTAAATGCTGTTTGGAGTTATCATCTTTACAGGACGTCTTCATACCTAGATCAAATACACCATTTGCTGACTGTGGGTAAAATCAGTTGCATATTTTTGCAGATGCTAGTCCAGCTGCGTATGGTGCTGTAGTCTATTTGAGAGCGAAGTCTGAAAGCACGGTAATCGTAAGATTCGTGTGTGCAAAGAATCGAGTGGCGCCTTTGAAGAAGAAAGAAAAGGAACAATTACCCCTGCCGAAACTTGAATTAACAGCTGCTTTGATTGCTTCTCGCCTTCTTAAATACCTGACCGAAAATACTTCACTCAATTGGAAAGAAGTATATATTTAAGGACTGATTCTCAGATAACACTTTGTTGGATAAGTGGTAATATAAGGAAATGGAAAGTTTATGTAGCTAATCGGGTTCGAGAAATTCGTGAACATTCTGCAATAGCTAATTGGCATTACTGTCCAGGTGAGCTTAATTCCGCTGATTTCCTAACTAGAGGGGTATTTGGCAAAAATTGTGCAAACTCGGAGTTTTGGTTATGTGGTCCTACTTGGCTACAGCAAGGTGTATCAAATTGGAGTGAAGCTAATGATATAGATGAGAACGACCCTCTTTTGCTTTCATCCTTATTAACTTTATCCGAAACAGGAAGCGGAAGGAATCGTCCTGTAGAACCTATACTTGATATAACAAAATTTAGTACCTACATGCGATTACTTAAGGTGACTGCATACATTCAACGATTTGTAAGAAGATTAAAGACAAAATGTTTAGAGCCTAATAAGTTTCTTAAAAATACCGAAATACTGCTAGCGGAGTCTTATTGGATTAAAGAGTTTCAGCAAAGATTTTTTAAAAATGAAATAAGATCGCTAAAATTAAATAAGACTACACCGAAGGATTCTTCCATATTGACATTAAATCCCATTATGGATGTTGAAGGTATTCTTCGAGTTGGACTCGTCTTCAATGTATGGACAATCAATATGAAAATATATTTCCTGTCATATTGCCCAGATCGTGCTATCTTGCTAAATTAATTGTACTTGATGCTCATGAAAGAACTTTACATGGAGGCGTTAATATTCTTCTTTGCCCTGTACGCGAAAAGTTTTGGATTCCTAGAGCCCGACAGTTAATGAAGACTATCGTACAACAGTGTCGAGTATGCCGTAAATTATTTACCAGGCCTATTAGTCAGTCTTTTGCGCCTTTACCAAAAAGCAGGTTAATAGCGTCGAGGCCCTTTGAAACTGTAGGTGTGGATTTTGCCGGTCCTTTGTATGTGAAATCTTCAGTTGATGAGTCAACAACCGAGAAGATGTATATAATGCTGTTCACCTGTGCTGTAGTTCGTGCAAAACATTTAGAACTGGTACCGAATATGACAGTAGAAAGCTGTTTAAGAGCGTTGAGACGTTTCGCTGCTCGAAGAGGACTTCCGAAAGTCATAATATCGGATAATGCCCGTACCTTTAAACGAGCTGCCAAGGAATTGCAGGTATTAGGAGACATAATTAGCGCAGAAGAGTTCCAGACATATATTACAAGTCGCAGGATTACATGGGAATTCATTGTCGAACGCGCTCCTTGGTGGGGCGGGTTTTGGGAACGCTTCATTCGCAGCACAAAGAATATTTTAAAGTTGACAATTGGAAAAGCTCGTATTATCAGTGAAGAGTTGCAAACAACTTTAACGGAAGCAGAATCAGTGATCAACAGTCGGCCATTAACTTACATTGGGGATGATCCAAAAGATTTGAGTCCATTTACTCCTTCCCATTTTTTGAATCCTTCAATACCAATCATTTCAGAGGCTCGTGACACTGAACCCGAAATTACTTTTGGAATTAAGCAACTTTGGAGGAAGCGTTCTAAGCTCATAAAAACATTTTGGAAAAGGTGGCGACTAGAATATGTTCAAATGCTAAGAGCTTTTCATCAGGAGAAGAAACCGGCTGCAGGCTTCGCCAAAGAAGGAGGGGTAGTTTTATTGCATGATCCATCCCTGCCTAGATTACTTTGGAAGCTGGCTTTGATTGAAAAAGTTTTTCCTGGTAGAGATGGCAAAGTACATTCCTGTGAAATACGACTTGCAGATGGTACTCATCTAAGAAGACCTGTCCAACTACTTTACCCTTTAGAAATGACGAACGAGCTGTGTGACTCTGCGGGGGGCCGGAGGATGTTGAAAATCTACTTTAATAATAATTACTGTATTTTACTTTGTACTTTTGTCACAGATTACTTTGTATTACTTACTATTCATTTCATGTTTTAATTATTAATGACGTTTGTAATTTATTCTTAAATCGAAATCTGAGGAGATCAGGCGTAAGAATTATAAATTGTAATAAATAATAAAATAATATATTCCAGCTCCCCACTTTGAGTATAATTTTCGACATATTGAACTATTGATATATATCGCATCATCGAGACTTAACGTAGTGTTAGTCAACACTAGAGACGAAAACACCTTCCAAAGGGGTGGGAGAACATCTGTAATCGACATCACCTATGTGAGCGATTCAGTGGCCAAGGACCTACAGTGGCGGGTGAGCGATGGGTACACGCACAGCGACCACCAAGCCATCATCTTCGAGGTTGGCCAGCGTATAGAGAAGAGGAATCCTACGTACGGAACGGCTAGAGGATGGGCCGTAAATAAACTCGACGCAGAGGTGTTCGAGGAAGTATTCCTGCATGATGCGAGGTCGGCAGGACGTGCCAGGGAAGGGGCAGAGCGAATCGAAGATTCGTTAAAACATGCATGTGATGCATGCATGCCTCGGCGCGCCGGCAATCGGCAACACCCACCAAACTTCTGGTGGAACGCCGAGATCGACGAATGCCGAAGGGCCTGCCTGAAAGCGAGAAGGAGAACTCAGAGAAATCGGAACCGTCCGGATTTCGATGAACTCCTTCAGAGATATAAGGAAGCGATGAAAATGCTGAACAAGGCCATCGCTAGAAGTAAATCCGAGCACTTCAAAAGATTGTGCAGAGAAGCAGACTCGGACCCCTGGGGTGGAGCCTATAAAATGGTTATGTCAGCGGTCAAGGGCAAACGCTCTCCGCCGATCACCTGCCCCGCGGTGCTCCAGAGCATTGAGTACGTCCTGTTTCTACAGAACGTACGCACCGCCGAACTACCCACCCTACAGGTGGACCCAGAAGAGGTACCTGCGGTGACCGCAGTTGAGATTCTGGAGGCTGCAAAAAAGGTAGCCATCAACAAAGCCCCTGGCATGGATGGCATACCAAATAAAGCGGCGAAGCTAACAGCTTCAATAGCGCCAGACAGGTTCGCTGAAGTCTTCACAGTGTGCCTGAGAGAGGGGATCTTCCCGGAGCGATGGAAACAGCAGAAACTCGTGCTCCTACCGAAGCCGAACAAGCCTTTAGGGGACCCATCGTCCTACAGACCGATATGCCTCCTTAGTTGCATAGGCAAACTTTTCGAGCGGGTGATCTGTAACAGGATTCTCCCTAGCGTCGAAAGGGTAGGTGGCCTGTCGGACAAGCAATTCGGCTTCAGAAAGGCAAGGACGACAAGGCTTCAATATGGTGGTGGGCATAGCAAGAGCCGCCATAGAGAAAAATCACTGCTGCGCATTGATAACCGTCGACGTAAAAAATGCTTTCAACTCAGCGAGGTAGAGCAAAATAGTTGAGGCGTTGATCAAGCTAGGCACACCAAAGTACCTACATAGTTCGTGTAGTGGCCGACTACCTCGAGGGTAGGTCGCTTCATTGTGATTCGGATGATGGTCCTAAAGTGTTCGGGACAACATGCGGTGCCCCCCAAGGTTCCGTCCTGGGCCCTCTCCTATGGATCGCAATGTACAATGATGTGTTGGGGCTTCGTCTTCCAAAGGAAGCATGGCGATCGGGTTTGCAGATGATATCGGGGTAGTTGTCGAAGGAAAACACCCAGATGACATCGAACGAATCGATCTGGGAAATAAAAGCGTGGCTAGAACGCGCTGGGTTGAAGCTTGCTGAGCACAAAACTGAAGCAGTGCTGATCAGCAAACGGCGAAAGCCAGTATGTATCCGTGAGGGTCAAGGTAGGGGAACAGATCATCCACTCACAGCCTGCTCTAAGGTACCTGGGAGTGATGATCGATCGGAGGCTAAATTTCAAAGCGCTCTTGGAGGGCACGGCAGACAAAGCTTCTGCGATTTGTGCAGCACTCGCAAGAATGCTGCCCAATGTTGGGGGCCCTAGACCGAGTCGCCGCCTCTTCTTGGGGAGGGTGGTCAGCTCAGTCCTGTTATACGCAGCGCCAGTGTGGGCAGCAACGTTAAACAGGACTGCAAATAGTAGAAAATGGAGGGGTGCATATAGGCTAAGTGCACTACGCGCTTGCTGCGCGTACAGGACCACGTCCGACGATGCGGCGTGCGTGATAGCGGGGATGATTCCCGTAGACATTCTCCTCGCCAGGGCATGCGTCTCTATGACCCAGAATATGGTAGAGGACAGCCAAGAAGGGTACGGCGGCAGATTGCGCGCTGTGAGTCCCTAAGGGAGTGGCAGGGGAAGTGGGATGAGTCTGTTAAGGGTCGTTGGATCCACAGACTTATCCCTAACGTGGAAATATGGATTTCGAGGGAGCGTGGGGAAGTAATTTACGACCTCACGCAGTTCCTGAGCGGACATGGGGAGGAAATATCTCTACCGCTTAGGGCACGATGATTCACCGTTGTGTCCGGTATGGCCATCGACGGAAGAAGACGTAGAGCACGTCTTCTTTGCCTGCTCGAGATACGCCGAGGAAAGGGCGGAATTAGAAGAAACGGCCCAGGCGCCACTAGCTCCGGAAAACATCGTAGATCATATGATGAGATCCGAGGGAATGTGGAAGAAAGTGGAAGCAACCCTGAAGGCCATTCACAGAAAGTTAAGGCAAGAAGAAGCCACAAGAAACAGAGAAAGGCGAAGAAATGCCGAGAGCAGTAGCAACCCCTAAGGTATATTCTAGGTAAGGGCCAGAGGGACACCTAAAGGGTCATGTTGGTGACGCCCGCCCGAAGAAATGCCTCGCGGCGGTCCCGGGTGGGGTAAGCGTCACACAAAGGGGTGGTGAGTTTATTCAGTAGGAATCTGAAACTCCGTCTGAGTGCAGATCCTCAGCGGTATATATATATGTCCCGGAGTTGTTAATGATTTGGAAAATTGATGCATACGGCACATTGCAAGAATTATTTAGATAACAATCCAAGCCACGTTTGTCCGTGAAGCTGTCTGGCGGGTAGGAAAAGTGGCAAACTGCTCATCAGGGAAACCGAGTTCGGATCCCGTTGAAGTGTCTCTCTTTTACCTCCTTTTTTGGATTTTCTGAGTTCATTATTTATTTTGGGAAAATTACTTTCTTTCCAGACATTTTAGCGTGCATAGATTCAACCAAGCTGTTATCGGAACAACAATAGAAGGCCTTGAAAACCTTTGCGTTTAAAAACAGAGATAATTACCGTACAAAAGCTCCGCCTCCTGGTCAACAAACTACCACTTCAGTGTAAAATAGAATGGACCATGTGCAGTTCAAGGTTAAAAAAAGTAAATCTTTTGATATTTAGCGAATGGTTATGTGACATAGCAAAAGCTGTAAGCACTGTCACCATAGAAAGACTAGAGGAGAAATATCTTCGTACGAAACCTAAAACAGGTGCGAAAGTACATGTCCATGAACAGGTGACAATGTATAAAGAAAGAGGAGGAACAATTATGCAAAATTTGTAATGTTAAAAGGCACAATGTGGAGAATTGTCCTAAGTTACACGCATCGACACTTAATGGAAAATTATTCCTGGTAAGGAAACACAATCTCTGTTAAGGTTGTTTGAGGTGTCATAGTTTTTTGAAATGCAAAGCAAAAAAGAATGTAAGGTTAATGGTTGCTTAGCAAGACACAACTTTCTTCTTCACAACCAAAACTGGAAAATTCCACAAGGTTGCGTCAACCCATACATGATGAAGCGTTCTCCAAAAAGGGTCTTGAAAGATATTTTTCCTGATCCTGAAATTGCACGATAAATGTTTGGAAAAAGAACCAAAATAAAGGGAATTATACTCAACGTTTTAGGTGACTATGAAAAATAGTCACTATCATCTCTACTGAACAAAGTGAAGTTTTCAGTCGTCATTTCATAGGGAAAAAATACCTGCGTGTGACTCGTTTTTGGCAATTGGAACAAGTTTTCTCTCCGTCGAATGCAGCAGGTGCGGATGAAGGAGCAACCGCGAAGAGACTATTTTAAAGAAAATCTTCGAAGACCAAAATATAAACTTTGACAATATTATCGGATTTGCTCGTATAAAGGAGCTTTGTCCTGGCCTCAGAATTGTGAAATGCATTAATCATTCACTTCATCTATGCAGCCTGTGAATCTCGCGCGAGTTATTTTCTTCTATTATTCTTTTCCTATTTTTATTTGAATAAAAAACAACAAAGCTAATAGTGACAACACTGAACTTTATTTTAATTAATAAAAATCACTAAGCTACTTTTATAACTTGTAAAGTTAAAATTAATAAAATAGGAGGATTCTTCAGAATCCAACCGACGGGTTTTAAGAATAATCGAAAACTAAAATTTTATAAACCTAAAAATTCTCTTTAGGTTAAAGGGAAGAGTCGTCGTTCTCATGAAAAGTGCATAGTAATCAGAAAAGTATAATTCTGTGCGAATCAGGTATCGTTTGGTTAGATGCTGATTCGGTGGGAACGTTTTCTGTTGTCGTTTCTCTTAGCGACTTAAATTTCTGTCTTTTACTAGAATTAAGAATTTTAGTAGTCATGTTGGAAAGTGGTAACATGACTCTTCCTTCGTTAAATCGAGGATTCTCCTGAATCCGATTGACGACTTTTACCTTTAACCGTTTTTGTTTTATATAAAGGAATAAAATTATTATTATTATTATTATTACAATTGATGTTGTTAAGCTTATTCCTGAATAAAGTAGAATGTTTTTATATTTTAATTCTTGTATTTTTTCTATATTTCTCTTAGTTTCTAACATAACTTCACTGAATGTTAGGGTGCTGTTTTCTAACCTGTAGTTTAAGTTGGGGATTACATATTTATTTTTTTATTTCTTTAATGTTGTTATAATAGGTTCTGTTGTCTATATTGATGATACAATTGAAAAACTTAATAAAATAGTTCCCGTACAATTCGAATTTTCTCTCATCACAATTTGAAGTTAATGTTATGTTGTTTGCTAACTGAATTAAGATACTGCTATCGTCTATATTGTAGACTTCTGTAGAACAACTTTTTATAATTTTACAATTTTTGTTCATAATACAGTGTTTTAAGTTATTTAACTGATGAAGTGCTTTGTTCTCATCATACTGATAGTATTCTCCGCGGTATTCTAAAGTTTGTGTGACTTGAGAGTCTATTATATTGCATGTATTTACATTTGATAATGGTATTATTATTTTTTTGTTAATTAAAGTCATTTTATATGGAATTTTAATTAGAAATATTAATTTGTTGGTATTTGTTTTAGAAAATCCTACTCTTAAGCTTTTTATTTTGTCCGCATTAATTTTGTAGGCGTAAATTTCTTCGTGAGTTAGGAGGGACGGATGTATAATGTTAAGGTTAGAAAGAATTATGTCGTCTTGTAGTTCGCTTACCATTTTGTCTACTTTCTGTATACTAAGTCTGATGTCTAATGTTGCAATCTTTATTCTGTTTTTGTCAGTTTCTCGATTTAAAAAGTCTTGTATAACCTTCCTGTCGCTTTCAATTGCAGTAAGAAGTTTATTTATGGAGTTATTAAAGTTATTGTTTATATGAACTTGCTGGTTCATGTTTGTTATTAGGTTGTGGTTATTGGTGTTGATTATTGCGAGATGCTCGTTTATTATCTGTCTATCTTCATCATCCATGGTTCCACTTATCCATTTGTTTATGGTTCCAATAAAATTGAATAGTCCTCGTTTTTGTATGGAATGGTGTCCATCTTTTAGAGTTAACAGCTTATCTTCTAACGTATCTATATCCTTTAGTAAGGAGTAACTAATATTTTCGGGGAGTAATAATGTACTTACTGTTAATTCTTTTAGTATTTTATCTATTTGTTCTAGGTCAATTATATGTAATGAATAATTATACGTTTCCGGTACTGGAATTTGCTTCTCTTGTAATATGGTATATCCAGTGTTAGTTTCGATTTTCTCGACTTGTAGTTGGCTCATTGTTGGATGCATCATTGTTAATATTATAAAGATGAGCATTATTGTCTGAAAATTTTAGGGGACGTTTAATATTTGAAGGGTGTACATTGGTTAAATTATATTTTCTGAATTTAGGTTCATCTTTATGCCTTACAGATTTGTAATTCTTAATGTAACCTTGCGTTCTTGTTTCTTCATATTCTTCCCTATTTTTGTTGTGCTTTTCTAATCTTTTCTCCTGAGTTTTAATGAGATTATTATACAACTCTTCAATTGGGACTTTGCCTTCCTCTGCATTTAGTGGGGTGGTTTTTATTGTGCTGTGATACTGATTATTATAATACTTTATAACGTCTAACATTTGGGTTCGTATGGGTGTTTTTTCTTCTAAATTAAATATACGTAATTTCTCCGTGATAGTGTTATTTAACCTTTCTATGTCTGAGTTCCCTGTATGACTGTTGGGTTTGACTAAGTGTAGTTCTACGTTTTCTTGATTTAGGAACTCTTTCACATTAAGATATCTAAATTCATTATCGGCTACAAGCTTTTTGGGTTTTTTATGGTTAAAATACATTCTTAACTTCTCTATGATTTCTGTATGATTTCTGTGTTCCATTGGGTAGGCTGTTGCAAACTTTGTGAATTTGTCAATAAATACCATAAAACACTGTTTCTTGTTTACGTAAGTATCTACATGAATTATTTGGTTTTTGTTTGTGGGGATTTCTGTTTTTTTAAATTTAGGTCTAATTGGGTGTCTATCGTACTTTCCTTGATTACATACATCACAATTGTTAGTAATTTTATTGATGATTGTTTTAAGTTGTTTATGGTAAATTTTAGTCTTTAAATCTTCGTAAAGGGCAATAATACCGGGATGTTTTTGTTGTTTGTGCTGTATTGAGACTATTTTGACTAATTCTTCCTCAGATTTAATGTCCTGAGCGAAAAATGTGCACTTTACAAATTTAGTCTTTGGGAATTCTCTAATCAATATTTGCTGAATTAGGTTGAATTCGTGATCTGTAATTTCAGTGTAAACGGCTGTTCTACTACAAGTTATGTACGGTTTTAGTTTGCTAACTAGTTCTTCAGGGATTATGTTTGGATATATATATATTCTTCGATTGCCTAATATTTCTTCGAATTCGTGGGTAAAGTTGGAGGTAATTATAATTTGTGTCTTAAATCTATTTACTATAGTATCCAAAATTGATATGTGATCACTTTGTTCCTCTTGTTGTGAATGAATTGTGGGTTGAACAGAAAAATTATCATTAACCTCATTTTCGTCGTCCATGGAGGTTGGATCGGAATTATTATTTTCTGAAGGGGCTCTTCCTTCGTTAAGACTGATTGCTTCCGTTAATCTATTTATTTCATGTTCGGTATTAATTCTACTAAGAAAATCTGCAATTTTATTTTCTTTGCCTTTTAAATACTCAATTTTAATGTTGTATTCGCCTAGGGATAGAATCCATCTTTGTAGTCTTGGGTTTAAATCTTTTCCTAAATATTTAGTATGTAGCCATTTTAAAGCTTGGTGGTCAGTCTGTAGCTCGAATTCCTTACCGTAGAGATAGGGACGAAAATATTTAACTGCCCATATAACTGCTAATAGTTCTTTTTCTGTGGTGCTGTACCTGATTTCGTGGGAGTTTAAAGTTCTACTGGCATAGGCAATTGGGTGATTGTCTTGGAGTAGTACGGCTCCTAAAGCGTACTGGCTTGCGTCAGTATTTAGCTTAAAGGGTTTGGAAAAATCCGGGTATTTCAAAATTGGGTGAGATGTTATTAAAGTTTTCAACTGTTCAAAGGCGTTCACATAAGAAGGGTCTAATTTATTAATTTGGCTATTTTTCTTTAAATATTTCGTGAGTGGCTGGGCTATTTTGGCATAGTCTTTTATAAATTTTCTATAAAAACCGGTTATGCCTAAAAATGATTTGATTTGTTTTTGTGTCGTGGGGAGTTTTAGTTCTATAATATCTTCTATTTTCTTGGGGTTAGGTTTTATTCCATTTGTGGTCAGTATGTGCCCTAGATATTCTGTTTCTTTACAGAAAAAATTGCACTTGTCTATTTGTATTTTAAGGTTAGCTTGGCGCAATTTACTGAAAATGGTTTTTATGTTTATTAAATGTTCCTGCATCGACGTACTAAAAATTAAAATATCGTCAAGATATACAACACATATCTTGTTAATATACTCTCTCAACACTGAGTTAATAAGCCGTTGGAAAGTTGCTGGGGCATTTTTTAGGCCAAAGGGCATACGAATATATTCGTAGTGCCCGAAAGGTGTTGAGAATGCCGTTTTCTTTTGGTCCTCTTCTTTTACTAATATCTGGTGAAAACCTTTCGCTAGGTCTATTGTTGTGAAGTATTGGGACCGACCTAATTTATCTAGAATGCTGTCTATGTGGGGTATAGGAAACTTGTCATCTATCGTAATTTCATTAAGTTTCCTATAGTCTATTACTATACGCCATTTTTTTGTGTTGGAATTGTCCGTTTTTTTTGGAACGATCCAAAGGGGGGAATTGTAGGGCGAGTTAGATTCTCTAATTATTCCCTGACGTAGCATATCTTGTATTTGGGCTTCTATCTCTTTTTCGTGTATCTGAGGATACCGATATATTTTGCAATAAATAGGGTTTTCTTGCTTTAATCTTATTTCGTGTTTAATTTCGTGGGTAAAGGTCAAATGATCACCTTCATTAAAAAATAGATCTTTGTTATTTACTAATAATTCTTTTAGATACGTTTTTTCTTCACAGTTCAAGTGGTTCTGATTGATTTTATTAAAAATTTCATCTTTTACACTGTTAATGGGTTCTAGGTGATTCGCTTGAGCGATTTCACTGGGATAATGAAGGTTTTCGAAGGGGATTTTATATTCAGAGAAGATTTCTAGACATTGGTTGTCGGTATCGACTTTTGATCGGAATGGAGTTAGGAAGTTCATGCCTATAATTGCTTCATATTTTCTGCTCTTAAGAGGAAAAACTTTCCATTCCAATGTCCCTTTTCTAACCAGTTCCTTAGGGATGGGTGTAATCATTTTATATGTCATATAGGTGGGACCTCCTATTGAATCATATATGATGGGTTTTTGAAATTTGAAAATTTGATAGGGTAAAACATTTGGTTTTATAAGGCTAGTATCTGATCCTGTGTCCAATAAACAATTTATTGATATGTTATCGAATGTTAATTTTATAATTGGTGTCTTATTTCCCGAGGCTCTTCTGTAAAATTTACTTCAGAGTTCATATTGGTTTTTGCATTAATATTATCTACTTCCATGGGTTCTGTTCTGTCATTTCGGTACAGTCCTGATCTATTCTGTTTTCTAAATTGTCCTGAGTTTCTATAATTGTTATTGTTTTGGGTGAAGTTAGGTCTTGGGAAATTTTGAAAATTAGGTGGATTGTACGGACTTTGAACGTTATTAAAAAATTTGTTTCGATTTTGGCCGTTTATTTTTACTTCATCACTCTTATTATGTGGTAACTTTCTATCGAATTTGTCGGTCTTATGAATTTTAAATTCTTTTTTTATCACTTCATCACTTAAATAAACTTCTGATTGACAAAGAGAATTATCTAGTTCAAATAAAGATTTTGTTTGATCTATTTGGATTTGTAGCATTGGCACTAATTTTGATTTTAATATCTGTACTAATTCCCTATCAATTGATTCATAAGTAAAACTATTCATACTATTAAAATCGCAAATTTCACTCGTTTCAGCCTTAATACTATTTAATTTATTAAATAAATCTTTTAAATTGTGTACCTTGATTGCCTTGGCATGAAAAAGTAATTGATGAATTGTCTGCTTCGGTTGAAATCTCAGCGTTAATGTTTTCACCACAGTGCACCAGTTCCTCTGATCTTCTGGAATTTCCAAAATGGTGTTCCTTGCTTTTCCAATAATTTTAGTGTTGATAACTTTCCTAAGGCAGTATTGTTTTAGTTGTAAGTTCTGTCCTCCACAAAGTGCTTCAACATCCTCCACAGTTTTAAGGAATGACCTCAACTTGTACGAATCTTCTCCAGAAAACGGTGGGATTTCGTTAAAATTCCTGATGATTTGATCTGCTGTTAGTTCGAATTTCGTAGTATTAATTTGATTGAGTTTGGCATCTTGGTCTATCAACTTTTGTGTGAGTAAAGCCACTTGAGCTGTAAGCTCTTCTATCGTCGCCATTTCTAAGTTTCGATTTCGATCGAAAGCTTGGTTGCGTTTATCACTTATTTTGATCACTGTGTCTTCGCAAAATTAATATTAAATCTTACTATGTTTCACTGATCACTTTTACTTGGTTCTTTTCACTGGATATTCTTCTTAAGAAAAACAAATCCGGTCCGACTGCGCCAATTATTTTCTTTAATTATTCTTTTCCTATTTTTATTTGAATAAAAAACAACAAAGCTAATAGTGACAACACTGAACTTTATTTTAATTAATAAAAATCACTAAGCTACTTTTATAACTTGTAAAGTTAAAATTAATAAAATAGGAGGATTCTTCAGAATCCAACCGACGGGTTTTAAGAATAATCGAAAACTAAAATTTTATAAACCTAAAAATTCTCTTTAGGTTAAAGGGAAGAGTCGTCGTTCTCATGAAAAGTGCATAGTAATCAGAAAAGTATAATTCTGTGCGAATCAGGTATCGTTTGGTTAGATGCTGATTCGGTGGGAACGTTTTCTGTTGTCGTTTCTCTTAGCGACTTAAATTTCTGTCTTTTACTAGAATTAAGAATTTTAGTAGTCATGTTGGAAAGTGGTAACATGACTCGCGCAACATTTTTAGTTTTTTGCACCACAGCGCACAAAGTCAGGCCCAGTTCGCGCAGTTTCAAAAAGTTGCTCCCAGTCAAAGCAGGTGGCTCTCTATCGTTCGTTATTACATAATACAATTATAGTACAATGGGACGCTCTGCGTCTATATTTTGTCAATCAATGATATCTGAACGATTGAAATCAGTTGAAGAAGTACATTTGAGGATCAAAAATCCTTTTATGATGTTTATTACCAGTTTTGGCAGTGGACTATACCAAAAAATCACTGGTTTAAATTAACGAAACTTACCAAACTTTACGCAATGTCACACTTACCAAACTTTACGCAATGTCACACAACAACTTCCGACACGATCAAAACGATCAGTCGGAACACTCAATCGATCACCGAACGCAAAGTTCAGTGATCTTGCCGTTTTTCCCCGTCCATAGTGAGATAGCCAATTTCCGGCATCTCCGTTTTCGCATTACTGTCTGAAGGTTCCTCCATCGTGAAACCCAAAGCCTCGTTGCGCGCCGAAACAAAATTAATATTAAAAACAACAAATAAGTTTATATATACCTATGTATACATATATATGTGTCCATATAAAAAATTAAGTAGTGCTAAGGCTGTTTTTTATAAAATACTTAGTGTTAATAAAGTGATAACCAATAAAACCATAAATCGTATTTTTATGAAACCACTTGGTGAAGAACCAACAAACGGTTCTAGTCCGAGAAAATCTTTGTAAACATCGTTCATGAACGCATGGTCGTGGGCTATACTGAGAAACTGACGTGTTTCATGCGCCGAGAATATATTTCGAAGACTGCTATCAAGGATGTCAATCCTCATGATACCAGCAGATGGTTAAGAACGAACGAATTATACCTTATACCCTTGACGCATATGTGGTGTCGATATTACAATATTCCAAATATTATGTTTATATTACAAATATTATGTTTATACCACGTTGATAATCTAATTTAAACTTAGTATGAGATTGGCTAAATTTAGGTGGTATTAAGGTAATATACTCTATTTTTACTGTGCACAGCGCCTCTACCGGAAAATGCTTCCCAGAAAACAGTTGTCAATAATCGCAGTCGCTCGTTTGTAAGGTTTCGTGTTTATAGTATTGTGATTTATGCGCCATCGGTTTGTTAGAAGTTGATTCAACGGTTGTTGTAACGGCTTTGTTGAGTTTTGAATTTACGCTTTACCCACTATGCGCCATCTGTTAGATTCTAGATCTATTAAAAAAAGGAAAAAATATTCGAACTCGAGCTAGAAAATGGGCGAGGGCTCCAGAAGTTAGATAAAGGAGGAGCTTGGATATATAAAAGCGATTGGCATGGTCAGTTTGATTTGAAAAGCGATGAGAGTGTTCTAAAGTGATAAAAGTGACTTAGGCTTCTCGCACACTGGATCAGATTTCATGCGAATTCTGTTCGCACGAATTCTGACGAAAACGTCCGAATTATCCCATCTCTGTTTGGGCTAGGACAGCAAAGTGTACGGACGTGTGCTGCTCCGGTCCTTGAAAAACGCGCCGAAAATAATAAACTGTGCTGTGAACAGTGATAAAAAAAATTTGTGGAAAATCAAAACTTAAAAACGTGCACAAAAAAAAAACACACACACCCAAAAAGCAGTGACAAAAAACGAGCGCAGTCTAACGCGAAGGCCCATCACCCTTCACTAGACTCAACGACCGACCGGACCGACGAACGACACAAGTAAGTACCCTCGCTTCCTACCCTCTCTCGCATCACGGTCCTGCAGGTGCCGCGGCTAAAATCTGTCGGTCGATGAAATTTGCCCCGTCTCAAAAGGCATAACACTTTGACGAGGACAAATTTTATTGACTCTGATGGTTGCGGCAAATGTAATGCCGGGAAATATCCCCGAGAACGTGGCGATTGAGCCTGCGCAACCGAAGTCCCGTTACAGGTCAAATTTTTGTATTGACTATTGTAACATTCGTGGACTTCATGCGAATTTCTCTTTTGTTGAGTGTCACTTATCTAATTATAAACCCCCAATCTTCGCACTTAGTGAAACCCAAATATCACCCGATAATGACTTAGGTCATTACCAGGTGTCGGGATACACTTTAGTGCACAATCTCTCCCTCCATAGGGGTATTGCCATTTATGTTAGGGACGACGTGGCTTATTGTAAAATACATTCAAGCACAACTTCAGATTTTAATTATCTTTGGATTAAAATCATTTTCCAAAGCCACGTCATATTCTTTCTGCTTCCTATACAGAAGCCCTAACATAAGTAACGAAGCCTCCACTTTATCTTTTGATACTATTTCCGAACAAATCTCGGGATTTTTGTCGTCCAATCCTGAGTGTGAAATCATCGTTGCGGGTGATTTCAATGTTCACAACGTTAAATGGCTGACTTACTCAAATGGCACCAGTATTTCTGGCAAGGACGTCGAGCTCTTTGCAGACATCAATAACTCGCATCAAATTGTGGATCATCCCACAAGAGTCCCTGATGTTGCTGATCAAGGAAGATATCTCCTTGATCTTTTTCTAACTTCTCATCCAGCGCGTTACTCCATCGAAGTTGATTCACCTCTCGGCAATTCAGACCACTGCCTAATCAGTGCTAACTTCCCATTCGAATTTCCCACCCCTCCCAAACCAGTTCGAAGAACTGTATGGCATTATGGGAAAGCCAATTGGCTGGGGCTTATTAATTTCTTCCAGTCTACAGACTGGAACCTGTGTTTCCGGAATAGAAACGCCAACTCTGCCGCTATCCGTATCACCCGGATCATACAGGCAGGAATGCATTTGTTCATTCCCCATTCTACCAAATCTGTGAAGCCTAGGCCCAACAGATGGTTTAATCGGGAGTGTATGAATGCAATCAAAACTAAAGAAGCCGCCTTCCGAGCGTACAAGAGCTTCCCGAGTGAATCGCTCCGTTTAGAATACATACAACAAAGAAATTCTTGTAAAACCGCCATAAAAAAAGTCAAAACCTTATTTGACAACAAATTGAGAAGTAAACTCCTAAATGCAACCTCCGGTAGCAAAAACTTCTGGTCCTTGGTAAGTTCCATCAAGAAGAATTTCACTACAACTTCAACCCCTTTCTTTATTCACAATGAGAAGGTAATAGCAGACAGCAAATCCAAGGCCAATTTATTAGCATCTATGTTCGCTTCGAATTCTTCTTTACCCGAAACTGATGTGCTACCCCCTGTTTCCGAGCGTAACGCCCATTCAATGGACAGGGTTTTTTTCAGGACTCGCGAGGTGTACAGGTGCCTCAAAGAGCTCGATGCCAACAAATCCACTGGACCCGATAATATACCCCCTATCGTCTTAAAACAATGCGCCTCACCTTTGGCTAAACCTCTGCGCAAATTATTTTCCCTGTCATATTTCTCCGGAGTTTATCCCGACTCTTGGAAACTTGCCCATGTTCAGCCCATACCGAAAAAAGGTGATTCCAGCGATCCCTCCAATTACCGCCCAATAGCAATTACTTCTATTCTCTCCAAAACCATGGAGACGATAATCAACAAAAAGCTTATGGGATATCTAGAATCCAACCTACTCATAAACGACAGACAGTATGGCTTCCGACAAAAAAGATCCACTGGCGATCTTTTAGTCTGTCTTACAGAACACCTCAGCCGTAGTCTGCATGAATCCGGTGAGTCTAGTCTGGTTGCTCTGGATATCTCCAAGGCTTTCGATAGAGTTTGGCACACAGCCCTGTTAGCTAAACTCAAAGCTATTGGAGTTGACTCACTTCTACAGAAGTGGATTGAGAGTTTCCTTTTTGGCCGTTCAATCAAAGTAGTATTGGATGGCGTCAAATCCGCATCCCACCCGATCTCTGCGGGGGCCCCCCAGGGGTCAATTTTATCACCGGCCCTATTTCTCATATTTATAAATGACCTTCTTTCAATCCCCTCCAACCCACTCCTCAGCTTCGCTGACGACGGTACTCTACGTTACTCGTACAGCGTCGATACAAGTCAGACTCATGCCAGATCCTGTCTTGATGATCGCGAACTTATGTCCAAGTCGATTATAAATGACATTAAGCTGATTCTAGAGTGGGGAAAGAAGAATCGTGTTGAATTCAACTACGACAAAACCAAGTACTGTCTTATCTCCAAAAAGAAGTTCAACACCTCACCATCCTTGAAAGTGGATGACGTGGTACTAAAGGCCGACCCATCCCTACACATCTTAGGCGTGACTTTAGCCAAAGACTTGCGATGGAATGACCACATATTCCAAATCGCCAAACAAGGATCTCAGTGCTTGGGATTTCTTAAGAGGTGCAAGTTCCTCCTCCAGCCATCGGCCCGTGCTGTTATTTATAAATCCTACATTCAGCCTCTTCTCGAATATAATTCCCTCGTTTGGGGCGGCGCCCCAATAACCACCTTGGCATGGTTAGATAAGGTGCAAAAAAGGGCGCTCAAGTTAATTGATGACGACACCGCCTGCTCCACCATCGACCCCCTGAGCCAACGTAGGAATGTAGCAGCACTGACAAAATTTTATCGCTACTACCACAGTGACTGTTCCTCCGAGTTAAACGCTCTCCTGCCTCCACGGCAATCTTATACCCGCAACACCAGATTAGCCCACTCGTCTCATTCCCTTCACCTGCAACTACCCTTTTCACGCACTCAACAAGATATGAATTCGTTTGTTAATAGAACAACTCGGCTGTGGAATAACCTTTCGCAGTCAGTATTTCCGAACTCCTACAACATCCAAGAGTTCAAACGCAGGGTTCATCACCACCTTCTTCAATACCCCCCGTACCTTTTAATCCTTAACCTATGCCCCCCTCATCCCTCCCCCGTACTAAGCTTACTGCTAGACATTGCACCATGACGTGACAAATGACATGACGGACTAGTAGTACAAAGGGTGACTCCTGAGCTTAGCACTGCCACATAAAAAAAAAAAAAAAAAACTCTAACATTCAAATTGTAACTCGCACTTTGAATCCGATTTCGTTCGTCAGAATTCTGACGAAATCTTGCGATATGCGAACCATCCGATTTTGATGGGATCAATCGCATCCTTTCGTGAGAATTGTTCAACTATTCGGTGTGTTTTTATTAAGTTTTGAACATGGATTGCGAAAAACTAATTTCTTTAGTTCTGGAAAGAAAGGCCTTATGGGACATGCAGGATAAAAACTACCACATGAGGAGACATATCCAGCAAAATTATTGGCTTGAAATCGCCAATGAAATGAATAATGAAAGTAAGTATAAAATATTTTTTACTTTTAGTTAGTTTATTAGAACAAGAAGTAACGTAAATTAAAAAAAATTAAAATTCATAATAATAGTTATTAGTTTTATAGGAAATCATTTAGGTTTTCTTATGAACAAAAAAATGTCTTTAATTTTTTTCTAATCGTGGATGCCTCATCAGTTCCTCTGTTTTCTCCAACGTATTTACACCAAAAAGCTGGCCAAAAGTCGACAGCACAAAGTATTGAAGAACTAAATGCAATTATTTTTTTCTAAAAGCCAAATAACCTGTGTGCAAAACCCCGCCCTCTTGCTCCCGTATCCTTACCCCGAGCGGCGCACAGGTGGCTTCAACTCAGTCGTTGTCTAGTACCGTCTATTGTATTTCTAATTTTCCACACATTTGTGCTGTTTTTTTATGTGCAGTGTGTGTAAATAATGAATATGATGGATAAGTTAGGTGAAGGTATGTACTTTAATAATAATTTTATTTTATTTAATTACGTTCTTTTTATTATTGAAAAAAGTAATAAAAAAATACATTTTTTTTGGTTTTAGTTTTTAAACAAAGGGGTTTTTGTAAGTCTTCCGTGGAGTTCCGGGTAGTTAACTCTTGTTTTAAATAAAGTTGAGGTCTTCCTAAAGAGAATTTCAAAAGAAAAAGTACCGCTTTTTTCCGCCATTTTGTTTAACAGCTTATTTAAATTTTTAAAAAGTCCCAAAACTTAATTAGGTATTTATATAGTTTGCAACAAACGCACACCATCTGAGGCCTTGGCTGTTTTCGTTGGAGGAGAATTTAGTAGAAGACAATGGGAAATCCTACATAGCGCAAATAAAAATATATATCCTTGCTACTTCCTAATAAAAGTTGCAAAAAAAGATTGCTATCCAGACGAAGAATCTATGAGAGTGACTGAAACATGCGCGGAAGTCAAATTGCAGGATTTGCTCAACCATACTTTGCGGTTGTGTATTTGGAGCCAGGTATAGAAACTATTTCAGACGAAGAAAAGGCAATTTACAACTTATAATAAAAAGGGGTTGCGATGGATCTAGCAATCACAATATAAACAGAAATTCGAAAATATAACCGATTCTGACGCAAATATATTCGTGAGCTCACTTGCACCATAACGTTTTATATCAGACACTAAAAGTTCGGCCTTTCAATTCTTCACGCAAGAATCAGATTCTTCGAGTGTTTGCTTCATCTCTCCTACAAGCTCACCGTTAAGAAATGGCAAATAAGGTCAACTGAAGACAAGCAAGCAGTAAAAGAAAGGAAAGAAATCATATCGTGAGGAAATGGGTCTGTTAGTGGATATACCAAAAGCAGGATTCGAGAACACTAATGACGGAAATACATCCCGAAGATTTTTTCTGATCCGGAAGCTTCCTCTCGAATGACTGGAATAGATTCGACATTCATCCACAAGTGTGAACTACACATTCTGCTACCTTATACGTGCGACTGTATTTTCCAATGTCACCCACTTTACATAAACTCTTAATGCATGGTGCAACAGTAATTTCGCATTCTATATTACCTATAGGGCAGCTCTCGGAAGAAGCTGCTGAGGCTTGCAAAAGGCCTTCAGGCTCTATAGGCAGAACTTCTCCCGAAAATTTGACTTGGTCAAATGTAATAGGGACATATTGAACAGGCTTTTGCTTACGTATGAGCCACTGTTAAGCAGCACTCGAAAGCAACCGCGTAAGAAAAGCAAGCTATTCTGCTCCGAAACTATAAGTCTTCTTATCCCTGAAACGGACAATCAACAAACGGAATGCTGCTTTGACGACGAAGGGGATGAAGAAAGTGAATCAGACTTGGATGGTTGATTTTTTTTAGTTATAAGCACTTTTTTCATTATTTTATGGAAATAAACATTATAAAATGAATCAGTTTGTTTGATTATACATATCTACATTGAAATATTTCAAAAAATAATTTTAGCCAGGTTTTTAGTGTAAATACTCCTATGTGCAACCTTCGCTTTTGTTGATTTAGTAAAATTTCAAATGAAGTAACTTCAGTGTTCCCCTCTTTATCAATAATTATATTATGAAGTAGACAAATGCACTTAATGATTTTGTTAACTTCCCAGTATAGGAAGTTATTGTAATCGGTCCGAAAATCGAAATCGAAAATTTCAACGTATTTTCATCTTTCAAGGTCCCAGGAGCATTTTAAGCAAAAAATTGGGAGGAAGTATGTGTGTGTGTGTGTGTGTATGTGCGTACGGATGTGGTCATTTTTTCCTGCACGATATCGCGCGAACCAAAACTGATATCGAGTTCGTTGAGGTGTCGCTCGAAGCGTATTAACCGAAATATGATCTGAAAAGATTTTCATGAAATTCGGTCCAGCCGTTTTTTTCTTTAAGCGACGTAAGTGATTTTTGTACCTGCATGATATCGCCCGAACCACGAAAGATATTGACTTACTTGAGGTGCCGTTCGAAGCGTATTAGCGACAATATAATCTGAAAAGATTTTTATAATATTCGGTCCAGCGGTTTTTTGGTTTAAATGACTTAAGTGATTTTTGTACCTGCACGATATCGCGTGAACTATAAAAGATATCGACTTAGTTGACGTGCCGTTCGAAGAGTATTAACCAAAATATGATCTGAAAAGATTTTCATAAAATTCGGTCCAGCCGTTTTTTTGTTTAAGCGGCGTAAGTGATTTTTGTTCCTGCACGATATCGCCCGAACCACGAAAGATATTGACTTACTTGAGGTGCCGTTCGAAGCGTATTAGCGACAATATAATCTGAAAAGATTTTTATAATATTCGGTCCAGCGGTTTTTGGTTTAAATGACTTAAGTGATTTTTGTACCTGCACGATACCGCGCGAACTAAAAACTATATCGACTTCATTGAGGTGCCGTAAAACATTAATACATCAATTTTATATACATTTTCGTCATCCTAATCTTGTAAGTGCGCACATTTAGTTTGACATTTTAGCGAAAATATTGATAAACAATTGTGACAAATTCTCAGTATTATAGATATATTCTATATTGCCTATTGTTCATTTATTATTAAAATATCCAATCATATATTCAACATCCATCATACTGGGAAGTTGATCGTGTGGACCGAAATGGTCGAACCCACATCCCAACTAGTTTGTTTTGTTTTGGGTGAACTTCTATTGGCTTTTTCAGAATTTCCCATTTTTTGCTAATGATGCCGAAAGAACATTCGACGACTTGTCTAGCTGTAGACAAACGCTGATTAAAAATTTTCTCTTCTGCTCCTAGTCGAGATGCTGGGTATGGTCTCATTAAATATGATTTCAAAGGAAATCCCTCATCTCCCAACAGAACGTGAGGCGTAGTAATATTTGCACCTGGCAGTAGGGAATGCAATCCCGCGGATCCGCAATCCCGCAAATGCGGGATCCCGCATGAAATTAGCGGGATTTCAAATGCGGGATAACACGTGTGGGATCCGCAAGATTTGCAAGATTTTATTTTTTCCAGCCTAAATTCGCATAACATCATTTACGGCAAGAAATGCACGATAATAGGGGGATCCACAAATCGAAGTTTGTATCTGTGAGTCGAGTGACGAGTGAATGGGAACTTCTCTCTGTACGGGGACTCCCCAAATATCTGTCGCGTGAGTACTAGTGCGTAGTTTGTGACATGAGCAGCAACATTCTAAATAAAATTAATTAATTAATAACTTGCCATAGGTAATGTTGGAATCGGGATCTTAAAAATGAGTGCTAAAGTGATTTATAAGGAATACAGTAATAAATTTGTATGGCAGAGGAGTCCGTATGTAGCGTTAGTGATACTGAAACCACCAGTACAAGCTCTTCTCAGCAGCATTCACAACAAAATATTTCAACGCCGGCGAAAAAGATAAAAGTCATCACCGATTTTTTTTTCAAAGTCAACAAAATGTTCCATGGAAGAAAGAATATCACGAATGGTCGCTAAGGATGGCATACCATTCTCAAAGTTTACGACATCGACTGACTTACGAGAACTGTTTGAAGCAGAAGGCTATAAAATGCCTGCCTCTGATAATACATTTAAATCTATTGTAATGGAATATGGGCCTTCAATTCAAAACAAAATTACTGTTGAACTTAGAGATTTGAAAAACAGTGAGCAATGATTTGCAATAACCTGACTCTTTCAGAATCGATATGTAAATGTAAACATTCACATATCACTACTACACTCACTCATATACTCACATATTTTGGACAGTTTTAACGTAGAAGCCTGTTGTTTTTTCTAAGTAAATCCTGTTGTTTCATTTACTGACTTAGAAAATAATGTTGTGGGCTAATAATTCTAAAATATTGTACAATCCTGCAAATGTTGCGGATCCGCGGGACTGATGGTCTCAATCTTGCGGATTTGCAAGATTATCGTTTGGGTGCTGGATTGCAGTCCCTACCTGGCAGTTTTCGTACATTCTGAAAACCTAGCTCACCAGCTTCGATTTTTTTACAAAGGTGACTATTTGAGAATATACCTCCATCACTTTCTTTGCCAAGGGCTCCAACTTCAATTGCAATAAATCTGTAATCTGGTCCTGCAACTGCCATTAGAACGATGGAAACGAAATTTTTGTTATTATAGAAAAAGCTTCCGGTGTTTACAGGACACTTTATTCGTATATGTTTTCCATCTATGCATCCTACACAGTTAGGAAACCTCCATTTAGTCCAAAATTCATTTGTTATATGTAGTAGTTGTTTTTGTGACAAAGTAGGCATATGGAGTGGTTGTAAAATCTTCCAAATCGCCTCACAAGTCTCGTGGACAATTTTTCCTACTTCATTATCAGATATGCGATAAGATAATGAAATAGCTCTAAAAGTTATTCTAGTCGCCAAAAATATGTGAATTAAATGTAATTTTTTGGTTTGAAAAATAATAACTAAAGCATTTATTTTCAGTTGCCGAGTAAGAAAAAAGTGATAAACCTGAGAGACACATTTAGAAAAGAGCTTAATAAAACCCAAAAATGTAAATCCGGGGATGCGGCTTGTGCACGGGCTATTTCAAAGTGGCCGTATTTTCAGCGGATGTTGTTTCTTAAAGACAATTTTAAACGCGGAAAACTGGAGGGGAATTTGCTAACTGAATCAGAAGAAAACGACATTGAAGAGATCGTGGAATGTCACGACAATAATTCTCAAGATCTGATTTCAACAAAAAACGTTACTGAAACTGAAATTCAGGAGGCCCCTCCAGTAATCCAGAATAAAAAGTATGCTTTTAAGAAATTTTTAAAAACGAAAAAACCTAAATCGACAAATCTAGACGAAAAATAATTCCAGATTGAAGAAAAGAAGTTGCAAATAATGCAACAGAACAGTGAAAACAGATTGGACAGTGACTATCAATTTCTGATTAGTTTACTACCTTATCTGAGAAAAGTACCGGAAAATAGAAAACTACTTGTACGAACAAAATTACAACAGGTTTTTATTGACGAAGATAATGTTCATCATTCATCTACCTCACTTTCTTATTGTTCAGAAAAATTTTATTTCAACTCCTGCTCCTTCTCCAGGATCTCTGGGCAACTTTGATAAAATCTCGACATCTGATACGAATTCTCTACTAAACTATTTTTCAACATATAATAATGCAGAATAAATAAAAATATTACACACAATATCTATTAATTTCTAATAAATGCTAAGTTGGCTGAAAGAATTTATTTTACTATTCCTACTTTGTATCCACTTATATACCTTAAAGTCGAGGGTGAAATTGTTTCCCTAAAATTCGAGAATTTTTCAATTGATTGACTGATTGAACTCAAAATATATTCGTATGTACTCAAACTCATTCGATAGTATGCAAAAAGTTTGGCGGGATCATTCTTGAAATCAGAATGTAAGTAATGAAACTCCCCAATTTATTTCGTTTAGCAAACACCTCACAGACCCACTTCCTTTTTCTTAACACGTTGAATGCCATGGGGGTCACCGGTGACCGGCACTGAGTTTGTTCGTAGCGCCGGCGCCGTGGGGGCCACCGGTGACCGGCGCAGCCAAGATTACTAGAAACACAAAATTGCAGTAAATGTTCAATAATTTTAAATTTTTTAATTTATCATGGTTACTGAAATGGTGTAAAGAAATTAATGCAGTATAGGGCAAACGAAAATATTTTTATTTATTCAGAGTGCGGCAAAAGTCCGGCAACGGTCCGATATTACCTGAATGGTAGGTTTACGTGAAAAAAGTTTCTGACAAAAGCTGCTCAGCTTGAAGGGTGGAATCGTTTGCCAACAAAACTCACCCCCACCTCCTCGCCCACTCGCAGGGGGTGGAGTGAATTTAAAATTGGCAACCCCGAAACAATTTTTATCCGAGCACTCTCAAGAATCATCAAAAATCAAAATTATTTCACAAAAATCATCTCATTTGGATGTGGAAGTAGGCTAGGAATAAAAAAATGTTCGGACTAAAGTTTGATATTTCTCTTTGGAGAATAATAATCCGTAAGAAAAAATATGGGTTGCCATTTGAAATTTTAGATTGACTAGAGCTCTGACGAGGGTGTCATTTGTTACTATATGATGATAGAGTAATGGCTAAAGTGGACATCCTTGTGGTACTCCTTACATTATGCAGAACTCTGCGTTTGGAACTGTGGTATAGATCTTTGATCGTATGATTTTATGTTATTTACTTTTCTGACTCATTTTTGAATTTCTATATTATGTCTACATCTCATCGCTATCTCGGCTTTCGGTATTTCAACTTTGAATAACTCTGACATTTTTAGCCGATTTCGAAAAATGTATACACGGAACTGAAATGCCATTCAGTTCCATTTTAAATATGACTCTGTTTTAGGTATGAGGCTGAAATTGTAGCGCTTTACATTGCAAACAATCGCCTATCGTGACACAAATCGGCGCACTATTCGTAGTTTAGTGAAGAATTTCTTTGAGTACGGGTCTGGTTGACTCGCCAGCGTCCCATTCGATCGTGTCCGCGAAGATCCAATGAAGTTATTTAAGCTATAAGAGAGAGTACTGCCGATAATCCAAATGTGTTGTATCTGCGCCGATCGCGGGCGTTAAACATGGGTGGACTCTAGGGAGGATTAAGACGCAAGATTTTCATCTCTTCCAATACAAAGTACAGGCATTGATTATATATAATAATAGAAATATAATCAATGGTACAACTTACTCAAAGATTGTTGCGAACGGACAGGCCGCGTCGCTTGCAATTTAGAAATGCCGTCAAATCGATTTTGACGATGGACGAAGGTCATTTTATACTCTTTGGCGAAGTCAATAAACAAAA
This sequence comes from Thereva unica, assembly GCA_949987705.1. NCBI lineage: Eukaryota > Metazoa > Arthropoda > Insecta > Diptera > Therevidae > Thereva > Thereva unica. The sequence goes on from OX465282.1 coordinate 57,201,745, forward strand.
CTGTCGTATTTGGGGAACAGAGGGCCATGTTTTCTTCAAAGTTCGAGAAATCCTCGACGGCGCAAGCTGGTGCACTTTGTGCATCTGAAATCGCGTGAAAGGGGTCTGAGGAACCTATTTTCAACAAGACAGCACACCTTGCCACAACGAAGATCATTCACGAGCTCAAATGTTCCGAAGTAGCTGCTATAATGCAACTGTTTTGAAATAAATGGCAGAGAATATCTTAAATAAATCTTGCTCAGTTATTCAATGTTTGTAGGGTTTGCTGATTTAAGATTTGTTGCAGATCCTTAGCAAATGGTCGCCAAATGTTGGTGCGAACTTCAGAAGTCAATGAAAAGCTCACCATTGTTGTTAGTTACTTGGCGTATTTCTTGATTTCCAATTTGGTCTTTAAGGCCGGTTATGCTAGGGTCGTGCGTTTAAGTCTACCATCAAAAAGTGATGTCCCCCAGAGCGAATAATCTCATTCAGCTAATGAGGCTGGTTTCCTTTATGAGTATTATGCCAACGCCACTCCTCTAGTTTTCGGGCTTGTTCCTACCAGAATATGAAAAGGTGTTACCATGTGGGCAGATAGGCCTGTTCTTGGTAAGTCCATCCCATGGTTTCGATATTCCCTCGATTTATACTTATTCCAGTACCCTAATTCGAAAATCAAAGTCGTCTTTGTGTTATCCACCCGGTTCCGTGACATTATTTGCCGATTCGTAATAAGAGCGGTTTGGAGTGGGATGATAACTCTCAGCCAAACCGACTTAAAACTTTACTTAAGGCGCAGAACATTTACCATTGGGTATATTGGGAGTATTATTCGTACACTGGTACGTTATACATGAAAATAGGACATACGCTTACAAAAATACAGGGTAATATTTAAAACTCTACCAAAAAATGTTTCGATTCCACCGCTCCTTAAAGCCCATTCATTTGTTCGTTAGTCTCACCAAGACCTCCCGCCAGCCAGTTTTGTGAATTTAGCATAAGAGCCGTTGAGTTGAGAGTCATAGTTCGAAGTAAAATGAAACTTCGCGTATTTCTCCATAAAAATATCTGGTCTAGAGATACGAATATAATTCAATTATGGCAGTTTAGAAACTTATACACTGAAACTGTTTACATACGACCTGTTCCGTACTTGGCTGCTCTATGTTCATTCGAAAATCAAGAACCATTCGTTCGGTAACTATATTCCTATCACAGCATTCAAAAATAATAAATATTTTTTGGATATTCGATCTCCTATAAACAGACCCCATCTTATTTTTCAATATTAAAAAAAGGTTATGTGTCGACCCTGGCCGTGGGGGTCACAGGTGACCTCAGTAAAATAAATGCGTTTTGAATGAGGGCACCAATTAACTTGCCTGATGAAAATAATATTTCCTCAAAATATGCACCACATAATGAAAAATTTATGTTGGCCAGACGGGAAAACCATGTAAAATTATCCTGGCATTAAACGTGTTAAAGATCTTTTTAAATAACAGTTTTCTAGTAAAAACATATTTGCTTCTATCATGTCTTCCATTATCGCAAAAATTACTAAAAAGAAAAACAATACTGAATTGCGTGACTTCTGATGCAGTGTGTGAGAAGGACAATTATTGCGATTTCTGACGGCATATTTTCGTCAGAATACGAACAAAATTCGCATGAATTCTGATGCAGTGTGCGAGCAGCCTAAAAGCGAAAAGTGGTGATTGAAAAGTGAATTAAAAAGCGGTAAAAAGATTTTTAATTCAGCGTAAATAAGTGGTAATAGAATATTAAATTTAAGTGATTATAGTGAACTTTAAAAATTGTGTTTGTTATTGAATTGTGTTTTGTTTTCAATAAATAAGTTTTTCTGTGGATAATTAAAAAGTGTATTCCTTAATTAATCCTAGCAGTAAAAAACGTAACAATATTTTCTCGCTACAGTCATCCATTAGTTTATTCTATGTTCCGCAAATAAGTAATAAAAATAACAAATTTTCGACTTTGAATCGTGTAAAAGTTGTGTTTAAAAGAAGAGGGAATTTTATAGACGAAAGCTGTTCGCCCTATGCCCTATTTTCAGCATTTTTAACATTATTCTCCCAACTTATATTAAAATGTGAGAAAGACAAAATGTGGCCCCTAGCCAATACTTTCAGGAACCGTTTTGCGAATCGGGCCACTCTGCTAATATTGGCGCAATATGTATGTTTAGAGGGTCTATATACTGAAATTAGGCAGAAACTATACACGCGATAAATTTCAGCTCTCGGTAATTTAAAGTATATGTACCAGGCTATCATGTTCCAAAAAGTCATCCTCTAATATTGAAAATTAACAGAGGCATAAGAAAGGAATTTTAAGGGGTTTTCCAGCTGTTCTCATCTAAAAATTGTCCAATCGGGGTCTCGGGGATTTTGTAGTTTTTTTAATTCTCTACAAATGTCCTGTGGAGGGTGACATGATTCATCCAGTACTTTTTATTGTATACGCAAAAAACGAATAAGTACCCATTTTGTTGCTAATTATGTTTAAACAATTCCACATGAGAAAATTTTGGCTGGTTTTTTTGGCTGTAGTAATCTGTGGAATACCCCTGAAGTAGCAGTGCAAGCAGTTTGCTGTACAATTTTATAGCAAAATCTGCCTCTTTTTGCTACCTCAATTGTCAAATCGAAAAACAAATGTCAAAGCAAACTATTACGATACTAGGTTTATGTGAATCCCAGGTCTAACGATATTATGATATTGTGGATATTATGATATCGAAATTATAATATAGATACACCACATGTGTGTCTAAAGCATTAGAGTTGCTGTTGTGAAGCAGCTTAATAGAAGCGACATTTTGGCGAGACCTGAATTGATAACTGATTTCAAACAATGCTTTTTTTGGCCGTTTTGAGTTCGCAGATTAAAAAAGGATTTAATACCTACATTTACTTTTAATTGAACTATTTCATCTAAAGTTTTCTTTTAAAAATTTTTTTATAGGTACCACATTCACGGAGACAAAGGTTTAGTATATCGAGTTGCAGCATACCGGGATAACAGCTTGCATAAACTGTATCACGACTGGCAGTCGATCCGGAGCCATTTCCCAGTCATCATTTAATTATTGAATAAAGCATGTAAAACTAATGCAAGTGGTTCCAATTATTACGTGGCGCAGTCGGTAGATCACAAAATAAAAGAAATTTGTTTTTTGCGCCCAAAAAAATTCAGTGAATCAAGGTGGTGAACAATCCAGTGAAACAATAAATAACAAAAGAAGAAGAAACGGGCTTGTGAACCTGGCAGCTCCATTCGCCTTGTAAAATGTTTTAACTATTTTTGACAGGTTCCAACTTCACTTGGTTCCTGTAATTTTAGATGTGAAGTTCAGTATTAAAATAAAGTTTATTTTATTAAATCACACAACAATAAAAGTGTATTTTTTACATCAAATCCCAACGGGTTATGGGCCCAAAACGGTAAAACAGGTAAATAATTTTTTTCTGACGTGAAAATTCACTTTCTTTGAAAAGAGAAATTTTCATAACCTAAATGGGGTAAAGCGTGGGTATAGAAAACGTGATGTCCGTACAGCAAAATGTTTCTGAATGGAGAGAATGGATGAATGCGGCAATCTCACATAGGGGCATGCGACACGGGTCGATCTTACTGCAGACGTTGAACGTGTTTATGGGCAAAGGGTTAAGAGGCGCTTAGAGGGGAAATCAACGCTTCTGGGTTCTATTTCTCGAGTTGATTTCACTCACACACTTGCATTGACGTTTGTTTGGTGGGGTGGAGAATTTTAAATTGTAAAGAAACCGTCTGTCGTAAAGAAACCGTCTCGCGGACGAGAAAGACGTTTATATGATTTCTATAATATTTTTTAACCTGCCGATTTTTTAGCAGTAAAATTCTATCATGGACAATTTTCGTCTTTGCAAAGGTAAATTAAAGTGCATTGCTTTTGGTAGATTGTAAATTAACAGTTTATATATTTCAGATCATGACCAATTGGACCAAAGAGCAGACAACATTGTTGTTGTCTTTGTATGAAGAACATCCATGTTTATTTAATATTACTGATCCAGGCTACCAAAATAGGAATTTTCGGGAAAAACAGATTTTGCGAATTTGTGAACAACTAAAAGAAATTAAACCAAATGTTACTCCTTCGGATATACAATTAAAAATACGAAATATACGTTCCCAATATAGTAGGGAAAAGAAAAAAAATCAGGAATCAAAAAGAAGTGGCGCCGGGACACGAGAAGTTTATGAACCGAAGCTATGGTGCTACGAGTTGCTGTCTTTTCTCGACGATTCTCCTGAAAGTGGTGAGGCAACATCAAATATAAATTTAGAGCCCCCGCACACTACAGACTTTCCATCGGCCGATAGTTCGGGTTGGACTTGTAAGCGCGCACACTGGACCAACTAAACCGTCGGGTTGGTGGTGAGTGCGCAGACTAGACCGACTGGTCGGCCGACTGTTCTCGAATGATTTGCTAGTTGGTAAAAGGCTTTTGAAGAGAGCGGTCGCAAAATGAGAGTTAATGCAATATTGTCCAGAAAAGTTATTATTGCTTTCATACAACGGAGGAGAAGGACCAGGAAGAGAAACCGAGAGTATTGGGTGCATCCTATCTACAGTGATAGATTATTGTATGGAAAATTTTCTACGATACATTCCAAATTGCTAGATTACCCCGAAAAAATTGTCGCCTTTTATCGAATGAGCATAACCAGCTTCAATGAACTTGCCATCATGAAAATAACCACAACCATCCGACGCAAAAATATGAAGCTAACTAAACTATCGGCCGAATTAGCCGACTAAACAATCGCCTAATGTGCGCGCGTGGAAGAGCTCCATACTGATTAAGGAGTTGGCCGATAGTTTGCCGACATTATAGTTTGAAGGCAATCGGGTAGCCCATCAAACTTATTTATCGGCCGATTCTGAATCGTTGTAATATGCGCACTTGCATACATGTTAATACTGATTAAGAGCCCGACTAAACTATCGGCCGATGGAAAGTCTGTAGTGTGCGGGGGCTCTTAAACGAAGTAAATTTTAAATTCATATAATATGTGTGTTCGATGACTGCCTAAAAAGTTCAGAGCAGAGCAGAGCGGCTCAATTGGGAGCGGCTGTCAAATTGATGTCAGAGTAGAAAAAATCAGATAATAGCAACAAGGTCAAAATTTCTGCTAAATTCTGCTCCAAATTCTGTTTTTAGAGGTTAGATGCGAATGTCAGTTTTAGAAGAAGAAATATATACCAATAGAAACAATTGATTAGCATCGAAATGTTAATTTTATAAAAATTAATGTGTATTTTTCAATATTTCCAAGTATTTTTCGAACAAATCATTCATAAATAAATTTTCCGATTTTCCCTGCTTTCAATTTGACAATTGTCAAAAGAAAAAGAAGAAGAAGAAGAATTTGGCTGCTCTGCCTGCACCTACAAATTCGGTGGAGCAGAAAAAGTGAGAATTCTCAAACCAGAGCAGGCTCAAAAAACGCAGAGCAAGGCAAATGGGAGCAAAAAAGATCTGTCAAAAAGTCTCAAAGAACGCAAATTGCTGATTTTTTCTGCTTAAAATTGAGCTGGAGCAGTCATCGAACACACCTACTTTATTTACACGTTTTTAATAATTTTTTTTATTTTCTCAGATTTTTTCAAGAGATGATGCCGACGAAAGGGAAGTGTTAAACATCGATGGAAACAAATCAGGAAGCACATTTCAGGTAATCATATTGCCATGGCACACTGCCATCGTTCATGAAATAATTTGCAAAATTATCCCGAATACATCCCGCATTCATTGAATATTTGTTGAAACGCCCACCTTGTTCGTATTGATGTGTGCTTGCAGATGCAATTGTTGTTACACGCCTGTGCTCCTCAATTTGCTCACGATACCAATTGCTTTTTTCTATTAAAAAGTTATGCAGGATGCAGCAGCATTGAACGATCCGTTTCACTTTTGACGGATCCAGTTGAATTGTGGCTTCAAGCAGTCGGAATCTGCTGGATAATATTCCAAAGGCGCGTTCAATACACTGCCTTCCATGACTCAAACGCAAATTGAAAATTTCCTTGTATTGCTCTGGTGAGTTGTACGGGTACGGCTTCATCAAGTGTTTCTGTAATGCAATGGCATCGCCTGCAATTATTACATAAGGAAGAATAAATTGTTTCCCAAGTTTTGCATCCGTAGGAAAGAAATGCTCAGATTTACGGATTACTTCCATCAAATCATATATATATACCTATATATATATATATATATATATATATATATATATATATATATATATACTAGCTGGGACCCGGTGCGCCTACGCTGCACCCATAAGTCAGTAGTAAACAATAAAAACCATCCATTGACTTAATATTTTTCGAGATATGAATTTTACACAGATGAAATGCCTCAAAGAACATGGGTCTTGCGTCGGCCGCCATGAATCGGTATATTGAGTCTACTACATTGCTTATTGTATTCTACTTATCATACCCTTTCATTTGATACCCATGTTGAGGGGATTGTGAAGAAAGTGGTAATCCGGCCTCTTTAGACGGTCGCCATGGATTTAAAGATATATTTTGTATACTACATTGCTTATTGTATTCTACTTATCATACCCTTTCATTTGATACCCATGTCAAGGTGGTTGTGAAGAAAGTGGTAATTCGGCCTCTTGAGACAGCCGCCATGGATCTAAAGATATATTTTGTATACTACATTGCTTATTGTATTCTACTTATCATACCCTTTCATTTGATACCCATGTCGAGGTGGTTGTGAAGAAAGTGGTACCCGGCCCTCTTGAGACGGCCGCCATGGATCTAAAGATATATTTTGTATACTACATTGCTTATTGTATTCTCCTTAACATACCCTTTCATTTGATACCCATGTTGAGGTGGTTGTGAAGAAAGTGGTAATCCGGCCTCTTGAGACGGCCGCCATGGATCTAAAGATATATTTTGTATACTACATTGCTTATTGTATTCTACTTATCATACCCTTTCATTTGATACCCATGTCGAGGTGGTTGTCAAGAAAGTGGTACCCCGCCCTCTTGAGACGGCCGCCATGGATCTAAAGATATATTTTGTATACTACATTGCTTATTGTATTCTCCTTAACATACCCTTTCATTTGATACCCATGTTGAGGTGGTTGTGAAGAAAGTGGTAATCCGGCCTCTTGAGACGGCCGCCATGGATCTAAAGATATATTTTGTATACTACATTGCTTATTGTATTCTACTTATCATACCCTTTCATTTGATAACCATGTCGAGGTGGTTGTCAAGAAAGTAGTACCCCGCCCTCTTGAGACGGCCGCCATGGATCTAAAGATATATTTTGTATACTACATTGCTTATTGTATTCTCCTTAACATACCCTTTCATTTGATACCCATGTTGAGGTGGTTGTGAAGAAAGTGGTAATTCGGCCTCTTGAGACGGCCGCCATGGATCTAAAGATATATTTTGTATACTACATTGCTTATTGTATTCTACTTATCATACCCTTTCATTTGATACCCATGTCGAGGTGGTTGTCAAGAAAGTGGTACCCCGCCCTCTTGAGACGGCCGCCATGGATCTAAAGATATATTTTGTATACTACATTGCTTATTGTATTCTCCTTAACATACCCTTTCATTTGATACCCATGTTGAGGTGGTTGTGAAGAAAGTGGTAATCCGGCCTCTTGAGACGGCCGCCATGGATCTAAAGATATATTTTGTATACTACATTGCTTATTGTATTCTACTTATCATACCCTTTCATTTGATACCCATGTCGAGGTGGTTGTGAAGAAAGTGGTACCCCGCCCTCTTGAGACGGCCGCCATGGATCTAAAGATATATTTTGTATACTACATTGCTTATTGTATTCTACTTATCATACCCTTTCATTTGATACCCATGTCGAGGTGGTTGTGAAGAAAGTGGTACCCCGCCCTCTTGAGACGGGCGCCATGGATCTAAAGATATATTTTGTATACTACATTGCTTATTGTATTCTACTTATCATACCCTTTCATTTGATACCCATGTCGAGGTGGTTGTGAAGAAAGTGGTACCCCGCCCTCTTGAGACGGCCGCCATGGATCTAAAGATATATTTTGTATACTACATTGCTTATTGTATTCTCCTTAACATACCCTTTCATTTGATACCCATGTTGAGGTGGTTGTGAAGAAAGTGGTAATCCGGCCTCTTGAGACGGCCGCCATGGATCTAAAGATATATTTTGTATACTACATTGCTTATTGTATTCTACTTATCATACCCTTTCATTTGATACCCATGTCGAGGTGGTTGTCAAGAAAGTGGTACCCCGCCCTCTTGAGACGGCCGCCATGGATCTAAAGATATATTTTGTATACTACATTGCTTATTGTATTCTCCTTAACATACCCTTTCATTTGATACCCATGTTGAGGTGGTTGTGAAGAAAGTGGTAATCCGGCCTCTTGAGACGGCCGCCATGGATCTAAAGATATATTTTGTATACTACATTGCTTATTGTATTCTACTTATCATACCCTTTCATTTGATACCCATGTTGAGGTGGTTGTGAAGAAAGTGGTAATCCGGCCTCTTGAGACGGCCGCCATGGATCTAAAGATATATTTTGTATACTACATTGCTTATTGTATTCTCCTTAACATACCCTTTCATTTGATACCCATGTTGAGGTGGTTGTGAAGAAAGTGGTAATTCGGCCTCTTGAGACGGCCGCCATGGATCTAAAGATATATTTTGTATACTACATTGCTTATTGTATTCTACTTATCATACCCTTTCATTTGATACCCATGTCGAGGTGGTTGTCAAGAAAGTGGTACCCCGCCCTCTTGAGACGGCCGCCATGGATCTAAAGATATATTTTGTATACTACATTGCTTATTGTATTCTCCTTAACATACCCTTTCATTTGATACCCATGTTGAGGTGGTTGTGAAGAAAGTGGTAATCCGGCCTCTTGAGACGGCCGCCATGGATCTAAAGATATATTTTGTATACTACATTGCTTATTGTATTCTACTTATCATACCCTTTCATTTGATACCCATGTCGAGGTGGTTGTGAAGAAAGTGATACCCCGCCCTCTTGAGACGGCCGCCATGGATCTAAAGATATATTTTGTATACTACATTGCTTATTGTATTCTACTTATCATACCCTTTCATTTGATACCCATGTCGAGGTGGTTGTGAAGAAAGTGGTACCCCGCCCTCTTGAGACGGCCGCCATGGATCTAAAGATATATTTTGTATACTACATTGCTTATTGTATTCTACTTATCATACCCTTTCATTTGATACCCATGTCGAGGTGGTTGTCAAGAAAGTGGTACCCCGCCCTCTTGAGACGGCCGCCATGGATCTAAAGATATATTTTGTATACTACATTGCTTATTGTATTCTCCTTAACATACCCTTTCATTTGATACCCATGTCGAGGTGGTTGTGAAGAAAGTGGTACCCCGCCCTCTTGAGACGGCCGCCATGGATCTAAAGATATATTTTGTATACTACATTGCTTATTGTATTCTACTTATCATACCCTTTCATTTGATACCCATGTCGAGGTGGTTGTGAAGAAAGTGGTACCCCGCCCTCTTGAGACGGCCGCCATGGATCTAAAGATATATTTTGTATACTACATTGCTTATTGTATTCTACTTATCATACCCTTTCATTTGATACCCATGTCGAGGTGGTTGTCAAGAAAGTGGTACCCCGCCCTCTTGAGACGGCCGCCATGGATCTAAAGATATATTTTGTATACTACATTGCTTATTGCATTCTACTTATCATACCCTTTCATTTGATACCCATGTTGAGGTGGTTGTGAAGAAAGTGGTAATCCGGCCTCTTGAGACGGCCGCCATGGATCTAAAGATATATTTTGTATACTACATTGCTTATTGTATTCTCCTTAACATACCCTTTCATTTGATACCCATGTTGAGGTGGTTGTGAAGAAAGTGGTAATTCGGCCTCTTGAGACGGCCGCCATGGATCTAAAGATATATTTTGTATACTACATTGCTTATTGTATTCTACTTATCATACCCTTTAATTTGATACCCATGTCGAGGTGGTTGTCAAGAAAGTGGTACCCCGCCCTCTTGAGACGGCCGCCATGGGTCTAAACATATATTTTGTATACTACATTGCTTATTGTATTCTCCTTAACATACCCTTTCATTTGATACCCATGTTGAGGTGGTTGTGAAGAAAGTGGTAATCCGGCCTCTTGAGACGGCCGCCATGGATCTAAAGATATATTTTGTATACTACATTGCTTATTGTATTCTACTTATCATACCCTTTCATTTGATACCCATGTCGAGGTGGTTGTGAAGAAAGTGGTACCCCGCCCTCTTGAGACGGCCGCCATGGATCTAAAGATATATTTTGTATACTACATTGCGTATTGTATTCTACTTATCATACCCTTTCATTTGATACCCATGTCGAGGTGGTTGTGAAGAAAGTGGTACCCCGCCCTCTTGAAACGGCCGCCATGGATCTAAAGATATATTTTGTATACTACATTGCTCATTGTATTCTCCTTAACATACCCTTTCATTTGATACCCATGTTGAGGTGGTTGTGAAGAAAGTGGTAATCCGGCCTCTTGAGACGGCCGCCATGGATCTAAAGATATATTTTGTATACTACATTGCTTATTGTATTCTACTTATCATACCCTTTCATTTGATACCCATGTCGAGGTGGTTGTGAAGAAAGTGGTACCCCGCCCTCTTGAGACGGCCGCCATGGATCTAAAGATATATTTTGTATACTACATTGCTTATTGTATTCTACTTATCATACGCTTTCATTTGATACCCATGTCGAGGTGGTTGTGAAGAAAGTGGTACCCCGCCCTCTTGAGACGGCCGCCATGGATCTAAAGATATATTTTGTATACTACATTGCTTATTGTATTCTACTTATCATACCCTTTCATTTGATACCCATGTCGAGGTGGTTGTCAAGAAAGTGGTACCCCGCCCTCTTGAGACGGCCGCCATGGATCTAAAGATATATTTTGTATACTACATTGCTTATTGCATTCTACTTATCATACCCTTTCATTTGATACCCATGTTGAGGTGGTTGTGAAGAAAGTGGTAATCCGGCCTCTTGAGACGGCCGCCATGGATCTAAAGATATATTTTGTATACTACATTGCTTATTGTATTCTCCTTAACATACCCTTTCATTTGATACCCATGTTGAGGTGGTTGTGAAGAAAGTGGTAATTCGGCCTCTTGAGACGGCCGCCATGGATCTAAAGATATATTTTGTATACTACATTGCTTATTGTATTCTACTTATCATACCCTTTCATTTGATACCCATGTCGAGGTGGTTGTCAAGAAAGTGGTACCCCGCCCTCTTGAGACGGCCGCCATGGATCTAAACATATATTTTGTATACTACATTGCTTATTGTATTCTCCTTAACATACCCTTTCATTTGATACCCATGTTGAGGTGGTTGTGAAGAAAGTGGTAATCCGGCCTCTTGAGACGGCCGCCATGGATCTAAAGATATATTTTGTATACTACATTGCTTATTGTATTCTACTTATCATACCCTTTCATTTGATACCCATGTCGAGGTGGTTGTGAAGAAAGTGGTACCCCGCCCTCTTGAGACGGCCGCCATGGATCTAAAGATATATTTTGTATACTACATTGCTTATTGTATTCTACTTATCATACCCTTTCATTTGATACCCATGTCGAGGTGGTTGTGAAGAAAGTGGTACCCCGCCCTCTTGAAACGGCCGCCATGGATCTAAAGATATATTTTGTATACTACATTGCTTATTGTATTCTCCTTAACATACCCTTTCATTTGATACCCATGTTGAGGTGGTTGTGAAGAAAGTGGTAATCCGGCCTCTTGAGACGGCCGCCATGGATCTAAAGATATATTTTGTATACTACATTGCTTATTGTATTCTACTTATCATACCCTTTCATTTGATACCCATGTCGAGGTGGTTGTGAAGAAAGTGGTACCCCGCCCTCTTGAGACGGCCGCCATGGATCTAAAGATATATTTTGTATACTACATTGCTTATTGTATTCTACTTATCATACGCTTTCATTTGATACCCATGTCGAGGTGGTTGTGAAGAAAGTGGTACCCCGCCCTCTTGAGACGGCCGCCATGGATCTAAAGATATATTTTGTATACTACATTGCTTATTGTATTCTACTTATCATACCCTTTCATTTGATACCCATGTCGAGGTGGTTGTCAAGAAAGTGGTACCCCGCCCTCTTGAGACGGCCGCCATGGATCTAAAGATATATTTTGTATACTACATTGCTTATTGTATTGTACTTAACATACCCTTTCATTTGATACCCATGTTGAGGTGGTTGTGAAGAAAGTGGTAATCCGGCCTCTTGAGACGGCCGCCATGGATCTAAAGATATATTTTGTATACTACATTGCTTATTGTATTCTACTTATCATACCCTTTCATTTGATACCCATGTCGAGGTGGTTGTGAAGAAAGTGGTACACCGCCTTCTTGAGACGGCCGCCATGGATCATTTTAGTTTCAATAGCGTCATGGCCTACCTATTGTTTGACAGCTGCGTAAATTTGAAATTTTCATTAAATGTAATGATTCAATTTAATGACAATTTTACATTTGTCAAACAATAGGTAGGCCATGAAGCTATTGAAACTAAAATGAGGTGAAAATTCCTAAAATTACCATTTTTTTTTGATTTTGGATCTGTTTTTTTGGTTAAAGGTATAAAAAATAGCCTACGACCTATTCTCAGACCTACCAAATATACACAAAAAATTTCATGCAAATCGGTCAACCCGTTTCGGAGGAGTACGGTAACAAACACTGTGACACGAGATTTTTATAGATATATATATATATATATATATATATATGGGTGATTGTCATGAAATGGGGGTAGTGGCTGGCTGACCGTTGTTCTCTAGCTACAACGCCTCAAACAAATTTTTTCTGGGGTGAAAATCTCCATCCAGTAATAAAACATTCTCTCCTTCATCGCCTCCCGCGGCAAGCACTCTTGAACAAAATGGCGGCCCTTCGACCACCGAAAATGTCGCCTCCGTAACCTGTCCATTTTCCGCTTTTACGTCACGGCACTATGTTTACGGAAAAACAGTGCATTATTGCCGCGCGCCTAGGGTCTCAAACGATAGCAGCAGTGTTCCGAAACTGATCACCGGTATGTATTACGCGGGCGGATACCTGCTTAGTTAGATGTCAGTGTTTACATTCTGACTGTTGTTTGTTGCAAATTTCAATAAAAACTATAAGAATAGCGCACACGCAACGACAAATTGGTTGTCAAGTGGCACTAAGTAGTGAAAACGAATCGTCACAAGTTTCTTTATGAATGTTTATATTCGCCGGACGTTTAGACTGTGAACAATTTATAAACAAGAGAGCAATCCTCAAGAAAATTATCGAAGAAAAAAAAACTGTCGCCTCCGAAATGTGTGTTTTCGTTGTGATATGTGTTGCAAATCTCTTTTAACTCGGTTCGGTATATTTGTTTGCATTTGTAGAGCAAGCAAATTTTCGGAAAAATTGTTTGCTCTCATTGATCATGAAAGCGACGGATTTTTCGATGAAATGTCGCTACCGTAATTGTCGCCTCCGAAGCCATATAATTTCGGCTTTTCGATATAAACTTCTCACTGTCTATACCTCGTGTGTATTTATGTGGAAATATACAGAAAGTACTTCAAAATAATGTTGAAAACACATGAGAAAATTTTTTTTCAGCACTTTTTTTTTGTTCACAAATTTTTGTTCAAATCTCAAAAACTCCCATTTCATGACAATCACCCATATATATATATATATATATTTCGACCCCCCTCCGTTTTGGCTGAAATTTTTCAGGGACTTTGGGCAACTATTTAAGGCTACAAAAAAAAATTTTTTGGAATTTTTTCGACAATATATTGACAATAAAAATTAAATGCGTTTTTTAGGGATTTTTATGAATTTTGACTTTCTTTCTCGATTTTGGCTCTATATCTTACGTTGGGGTCGACGTTTTTGATAGGTTTTACATGTTTTCAGGTCGGAGGGGTTGTTTATAAACAAATTTGCTGAAAAACATAAACATATTTTCGAATTCAAGGTCAAAAGGTCAAAAATAGTAAAAAACTTTAAAATTCAATTTCTCAAATACCCCATCTCGATATTCAAAAAAATGAACCTCTTTCCATGAAATGAATTTTGGGCCGCCATCTTGGCTGCCATTTTGAATTTTGAAAATCTGGCCGCAGATTCGTAATCAGCCGCCAAAAATAACCCTTTAAACAAGTTTTGGTGAAAATTGATGACGTTTCAACTATATCCAGGGCAAAGAATTCAATAAATATCGTAAAAAATTAAAGATTATAAACAAATACTCATAACTTTCGAAATCCTTAAGGGCCCATCGAGATTTTTGATCGAGGTGTTAGAGTGACTTCTCCCGAACATTTTGACACCAAAAACGTCCATTTTCGAGATGGGGTTTTTGAGAAATTGAATTTTAAAGTTTTTTACTATTTTTTGACCTTTTGACCTTGAATTCGAAAATATGTTTATGTTTTTATATATATGTGGAGGAAATTCATATAAAGGCAGTACTATTTTGTCAATGTTTTCATAAATATTTTTATGGTAAGTGGCAGCACTAATTTTTTTGTTTTGAAAATAGTGTGTTACTGTTTCAGCTTCACTTGAAACTAATTTCAATGGATACCGTTAGGATTTCTCACTATGAAATTGTGTTTTGTTTCATGCGAATGTGATTTCGGGTAACTATTAAAGGAAATTTTTATAAAGGCAGCTATAAATATTAATAATAAAATTTGTATTTTAATTTTTTAAAAATTTTTTCAGGTAAGTAGACTGATAAAAAACCGCATTTAAGTATTAGCAGTTAGTAATGGTCGAACCAGGAGTAAAACAAATATGGCTCATATATATATATATATATATATATATATATATATATATATATATATATATATATATATATATATATATATATATATATATATATGAATGGATGCACTGACTGCAGGCAGTCTGTCTTCAGTCATGCAAGAATAAAGATCAATAAATCGAATGGATTCGTGTCATTTGAATTCATTATAACACATGGCGCAGCTGGTTTAAAAAAAATGAAAAAAAGACAAATATAATAAAAAATTAAAGTTAGTGATCCTGCTACAATGTGAAAAGTATTAAATTAAGTGCGCTTAGTTAAAAGAAAACCGAAAGAAAATACTAACAAATTATTTTTATGGGCAAATATAAAGATGTGAAAAAGTTAGAAAAAATAAAAAAAATAACACAGACCACGAGGCAGGCCCAGAAAAAACACGATCATTTATATAAATGAAAACATGGACTACATTAAAAGGGTCGAAGAACTAAAATTAGAAGGAAATTTGGCGGAAAATTGGAGAATTTTTCAACAAAATTTCTCAATATTTGCAACAGCCATTGAATTAGAGAAGGAGGAAACGGTGCAGGTAGCGGTATTCCTAAATGCAGTTGGCCCTGTTGCAATAGAAGTGTTTAATACATTCACATTAACAGAAGCTGAAAAAAAAGGTTTTCTTTCGGTGCAAAATGTGTTTAAAAATTTTTGTTTGCCAAAAAAAATGAGGCATATCAGAGTTTTCTTTTTTGGAATAGAGATCAAAAAGAAGATGAGCCATTTGACGAATTCCTAATGGATATTAAAAAACTAGTAAAATTATGTGGATATGCAGATTTCGAAGAAAGAATGCTGCGGGATAGAGTTATACTTGGAACCAGAGATAAGAGACTCCAAGCGAAATTATTGGAAATGAATGATTTATCACAGGTTAAAGCTATTGACACATGCAGAGCGCATGAAGTCTCCAAACAGCAGCAAAGTAAATTACAGAAAGCAACAACGATGACAGAAATATGCACGTTAAACAAAAGGAGTAGCAGTGTGAGTATGGACAAAAAATTAAATTTAAGCCAAAAATTGTACAGAAATAATTTAATTAAACCAAGCAATTTCAGGTCAAATACTAACAAAAGATATGTAAACAAAAAGTGTAGTAGAGCGAGCGAGAATTAAGGATCGCAGAAAATTAATTGTAAATATTGTGGACAAAACCACGGATTTTGCCCAGCTTACAAAAAAAGATGCAAAGTATGCGGTATGCGAAATCATTTTTCAATTGTGTGTAAAAAACAATATAACAATGCAGTTTGCGAGATTTCCCAAAATTTATAAGAATTTATAACGGTCGGCGGTCAGAAAACCGGCTCCGGAGTTCTCGGTCATTCTCGCCTTAACGGCACTATAAAGTTGGTCACATACATAAATCCTATTCAACCCTTCACTTCCGTACAATTTTCTGTTTCATTGTACAACAAAATTTTTATCACAAAAACCTTTTTGCATCAAACGACACTTTTTGGATAATTTTACCTAAATTACGCACGCCTATGGCCTAATATTTAGCCCCGTGGTTATTTTCACACCCACACATGGACATTTCGTTCATAAAATCCCAAACGGGTGACAGCGCAGCCAATCAAAGCACTGGGCGCGAGAATAAGCGGATGACGCCGGGGCACACCCAGACCCAACGTATGTATGTATCATGTCCGGATAGGGAGCTATGCTCAACAAGTCGCGTTCAAAGCGGTAAAAAAATATTTTTTTTTGCTATCACCCCACCCATCCAAAATCACGCCATCACCAAATAAGGCGATGAAATTACGAAGCTTCCGCGAAGCGGTTGCGAAATAAGTCGGGAGAGGGATGAGCGTTGGACGGAACATTATATTGAGGAATCTGGAGAGGAACCGCGTTGAAGCTGGAGCTGCAGCGAAATTAATCGGCCTCCATCCGTGATTATTCTTTTTTTACCCTGAGCTGGTTTTTACTTTTGGAGTAATTCGGATAAGCGGAACAAGTTCTTTTTTTTTTGACGAAATAAAATATCGCGTGAATAATAGTGTTTCTTCGAGTGGAAATTCCCAAAAAGGGAAAATCGCGAGCAACAATGAGTGTAGAAAAACGCGGATTAACGGAGTCTGTTTGAGGAGATGTATTGTTGAACCTGAAAAAAATAAGGAAATAATCAAATACATATATACCCTAACCTCTCGTAGCTTCGTGCGTGAATTTTATATTAGCTTTGACTTTCCTTTTGAGATAATAGAGGAAAAGATGGAAAATCCCTGTGTCCCTGGTCCGATCAGTGTTCCTAATCGGAGGAAATATTGGAGAGTTGAATTAAATGACTGCGGCTTGTTATGGACCGTGAAGGATGCCTACGCATAGTTTTAGGTTCCATGTGGAGGTATACATCAAAGATCAAGAAATTAACTGTGAACGTAATGCTTCGTCATTTCCCCATATAGTTGAATTCTCAACAGTTGTTTTATCTACGTAAAAACAAAATTCGAAGGTAATTTTGCATGCATTTTTTATATACAACATTATAATGTTGAAAAGTACTTGGAAATCACATAGGAGTACAATTTAGCCATCGCCAAAGTAGCCCTGCAAATCCAATCAGTTGAGCGACCGTTATATGACAATTTATTCATACATCTTGGACCATTTCACGTTATGTTGGCTCTCTTCAAAGCAATTGGAAAGTTTATTAGTGGCTGTGGTTTAATGATAATTGCTGTGGACAGTGAAATAATTGCTAATTCATCTGCAAGGCAAACACTTTAACAGGTGTAAACGTTTGCACCCACTCATGGCAGTAGGACTTGAAATATTGTATTTTGAGTTCTTTCTAAAAAAAACAGGACTATCAATAGGCGATGACACACGCTTACAATTGATGAGAATAAATGATGAGCTAATTCTGAAATATTTGAAAACAAAGAATTGTCAAAAATAATCAAAACATATCGTGCACACAAAGACCGATGTATGAAAGGCATGTTCGGTAAAACTGCTCAATTTTACATTACATATATTGATCTGGTTAACTATTATCGCTTGCTGAGTCGCAGTATTCGATCGGGTGGTTTCCAATTATATAAATACATTTTGTCAAAAATTGCAAGTTTATTTTTTGTAACGAATCAACCCAATTATGCTCAATGGTTACAAAGATATCATGATAATTTATTAAAACTAAATAAAACTCATCCAGACTTAGAAAGAGCTATGAATGCTGGATACCTTGGTATTAAACGTACTAGTAAGTCTTTCTCGAGGCAACCAATAGACTTAACACTAGAGCAGACAATAAACGCTGACGCGGGCAGAAGATTGACAGGTGTGGTCCATTTTACAAACTCAATTTCAGCTAGACAACGTTGGGCTAAAAGTCATGATATTAGAACATCTGTGATCTCTCATACAATGAATGTTACAAAATTAAAAGGTTCGAGCGATATCACTGCAGATCTAGAATCTCATGCAATAAAAAAAATGCTGAACACCTTGATAAGTTTATAAGTACTTTTGAAAAGTTTTTAAATCCCTTTGATACAGAGCTTGATCCAGACTTTCTTTTTAATATTGCAAGTGGAAAGGCAGCTTCAAATGATGTTAAAAATTATTTATTAAATTTTCCAAAAAATGGCACAGATATGAAAGAAGAATTTATCCAAGAATGTGCCATTGACAGCGCGAGATTTGAAAAACCAATAAAAAGAGTAAAAATCATGAATTTTGCAGTCGAATCAAACAAGCAAAAAGCACGACTGACAAAGTTGATGAAATACGTGTTCAACGAAATTTATTTGGGTGGCTGCTTGCACTATCAATAACTATGAACATTGATTTAGAAAAAGTTCTATCTTATCCGATTACACTAACTCCAATGTCTTTGTGCCATATGGACGGATCTATCCATAAAACTCAAAAATCTGCTTTGGTTACTTTTTTGGAAAAAGAAATAGACATGCCAAACACACCGTTACGCTTCGATGTTGTCGTTGTTGATGGATTTCATCTAATACATACTATAACAAATATTCCGAAAACATTCGGGAATATTTCAAAACAAATCATGTCAGCTTTAACTGCTACAAAAGCTTCACGAATTGATTTAATTTTCGACCGATACTTCTCTCCATCAATTAAAGATTACGAGCGTAATCTAAGACATGAAAACAGAAACATAATTTATAATATTACAGGGCCAGAACAGGTTAGGCCAGTAGATTTCACCAAAGAACTAAAAAATATATCATTTAAAGAGGCTTTAGTAGAATTTTTAATTAGACATTTGATGACAGATGAAATGGTGCCCTTCATTGGGAATACAATAATAAACGTAAATTATAAGCATTGTCATAATTATAGGTATAGTTAAAAACAATTCAGTTATTTCTATTATTAATGATACTTTGTCCTGCATAAATCACGAAGAGGTACATACGAAAGTTGTGCATCATATTTGTCAAATCAATGAAGACAATCTAAATATGTATATTAATTGAATCATCAGATACTGATGTATTAATTATAATGCTGGGAAATATGGACCATCTTGGTAGTGACTCATTGCGCATTTTTATGGAATACGGTGCCGGAAATAAAAAAAGATGCATTGCGATAAGCGAACTTTATACCAAACTTGGGCCATCTTTATCATTAAGTTTACCAGGATTTCATGCACTGACCGGTTGTGACTACAATCCATTATTTTTCAATAAAGGGAAAAAGCGGCCTTTTTTAATTCTAAAGAAGAATTATTATGAAGAATTATGCAGAAGCCTTCAAAAAACTTAGGAGTGCTTATAAAACAGGGTGCAGCAGTGAAATTTTTCCAATTATTGAAAAATTTGTCTGTGAAATGTATAGCAGCAAATTAGTTACTGTTAACGAAGCAAGATATGATAAGTTCATCATCACTTATAAACCAAAGAATGTGGATGAGCCATTTAATAAAAAATATTTAAATTACGATTCATCAAATTTATCACCGTGTAGGTCCGAATTACATGAGCATTTTCTACGCGCACAATATATAGCTAGTATATGGGGCAATGCCAATATTAAAGTTCCTACAACGTTAACACCAGAGACTAATGGGTGGATTATTGATGATAATAAGTATATATATACAACTGGTATGAAGGTGACACTGTGCCACCATTTATTTATGATGCTCTTGTGCAATCTGTTCAGTCTAATGACATTGAGTCAGGTAAATTATTGTTGTTTTTTATCTGTACTTTTCTTCATTTTATTTTATTATAAAAACGTTTCACATCTTTTCCAGAAAACGATGAAATGATAGATAATTATCATTATGATTCCGAAGACGAATAATAATAATATTATGGAGACGATTTTAATCATAACTTTGAATAATAAATATTTAATAAATAAAAATGTATGCTTTACATATGTATGTATAACTCTGGTTATCTTTAATTTGAGTGATCCTACATCATATCTTCACAATAAAATATATCCAATATTCTCCCCACCTTCTCACCATCTCGCAGGCGTGGGGGTGAATAATGGTAACCACCATTTTTTCATACGGATATCGTTCTCCGACGAGAAATATTAAACTTTTGTTCGACAAATTTTTTACCCGAAGCTTCCCTGTACCCCCAAATAAATGATGTTATTCGATAATTTTGATTTTTGATGATTTTTCGGGATTCAGGGGGGCTTCGGGGAAAAAATTTCAGATAAAAGTTTGATGTTTTTCTTGGGAGAACCAATATTCGCGAGAAAAAATAGGGGTTGCCACTTCAAATTTCAGATTTACCCCAACCCCCTGCGAGGGGTGAATGGGTGGTGGTGAGTTTTGTGTGCAACCGATTCCACACTCTAAGTGGAGCAACTTTAGCTCGAAACTTTTTTCACGAAAACCTACCCTTCAGAAATGGTCGGACCGTTCCCAGACTTTCCCTGCACCCTTTATACTCTTCTGGCAGATAGCTGCAACCGCTAGAATGTTCTGGCTTTTTACATATACTTTTTATACAATTGAAAGAATGTTCCCTCAAAATTTGGGCCTTGAGGGAGCAGGTTATGAATTACTATCCCCATGACAACTTTGCTATTGTCTGGCACATACTTGCAACCCTCAAAATAGGTTGTCATTTTGTTTTTACACTAAACATAATACATTTTGTCTTTACACTTGGTTGTCATTTTGTTTTTACACTAAACATATTATGTAAATTACAACATATTAAAATTTTAGCCTATTTTAGGTTAAAATAAAAACAAATTTTACATTTTCAAAAATTTAAGGGATGATGACGCAACCGCGAGATGTCTGCCAGACATCTACATCTACTTTTTATCTAGTTTTCTTTTTAATTTTTTTTGGTGACATCGTTCTTCCTCTTCTCAAAATTTGAGATAAGAGGTACTGCCCCATCCTTTATTAAAGGGAATATTAATTTTTGCCTAAGGTTATGCAAAAATTTAATTTATAGAAAAAGCTTCCAAAACTGTTTCAAGTTTTTTACTATTTTAACTTTCAATATCTTTTTCTTTTTTTTATTTTTTTATTATTATTTCTCGAGTTTTTTTATTCGTGTTGTAATGGAGGGCCTTTATACCTGAAAGTACTGCTCATCCGAGATCGTTCGAGATGGCATTGCTTGCGATGGAGTCTGTGGTGGTATTTTTCACCCAGACTGCCTGAATGGTGGTGTCAGATGCAAGTCCTCAGCTCCTAGAGGATCTACTTGCAAAGAGTACTCTGACATCAAGCCCTGCCATGTGATGAGGATGATTAAAAGTATCTCGGAGGTGGTTTAAACTGATCACGCAAATGTTACTGATCGGTTGATTTCCCTCTCGAGTATCACCTCTCATTTTCAAACCCTGTCCGACGATGTCCAATCGGTAAATGCCCGGCTTGACCAGCTGTCCGACACACTGGCCTCTTTTTAAACGAGCTCGAGTTCTCTCGTGGCCAAATTCCACGAGCTCTCATCTCGAGTCTCCACGGTCTTAGATACCGTCGACGATTTGCAATCAGTGATCCTTAACCCTGGTGCTCTTACTTCTTCCGTTTTAGCTGAAACCTCGGCCCCCCTTTCTGCAGTGCTAACTGATATTAAAAGTTGTACGATGCGTGTCAGGACTGAAGTCGAGTAGTTATTACGTACAGCGACTCAAAATTACTCAGCCCTGAACTTATTATCGGAAAAATTTAGTGTTTTCGATAGTAAGCATCCCTATGCCGCTCACTGTAAAGAGGTGCAATGCGAACCTCCAGCCACCGCTCCTCCAGAGGTTGGTATTACCGTTGGCCTTTCCACAGTACCCGTGGAGAACCCTTCGATGGGGACTGTCTTTAGGCTGGCTACGAACCAGCCAAAACCCTGCAACAAACGTAAAGGCAGACGCAGTCGTAAAGCAACTTTTACAGAGGTGGTCTCTATGAACTCCTCTGTTAACTTGTCGGTCCCCGCCCCGTTACTTCCAATGAACTCATCTGATACATCATCTAACTTCTCTGGCAATATTAGTGAGCAAGTTGACGCTGGAGTTACTTCTCTAAATACTTTGTTCCCCGCACACATGTACATCGCACTCCTGACTCTCGCCAGGTTTCAAAAACTTAAGACGCTCACCCTCTATTACCAAATCGTAAGAGGAGTGAGGTCCAAAACCCACGATGTGTTTCTATCAACCTCGGCCAGCGATTTTGATATAATCGCTTTTACGGAAACATGGTTATATAGGGGGATCCTCAATGCCGAACTATTCGACTCCTCCTTCCAAGTTTTTCGGAGCGATAGATATAATGACTCGGAGGCTCGTGGAGGTGGTTTACTACTTGCCTGTAATAACCGTCTCAATTGCTCTTCAATAACGCTTCCTAGTTTTTCCAACTCTTTGGACATTGAGCTTCTCGCTCTTAAAGTCTCTCTTGCCCACATTAACCTGTTTTTGATCTGCTGTTACATCCCACCCGATATGCTCAGCACTCTTGACGATGAAGGTCATAAACTTTATGATATCCTAATTTCCTGCATTAATCATATCCAGGATATGATGGATTCTAAATAGCCCAGTGAATAAGCCGAATTCTAAAGAGCCCAGCGACCCCGAAACCCCCCGGGATATGATTTCCGTGGCAAAATAATAAATTTTTCATTATTTTCTGTAACTGGGGGGATTTTAAGGGGTTGAAGCCACCCCTACATGTATATGAACCTCGGATTCGTAATCAGCGACCCCGAAACCCCCGAGAAACGACTTCCGAGGCAAAATAATGCATTTTTAATATTCCCTCACACCAAGGGTACTTTTAGGGGTTGAAATCACCCCTGCATACAAATGGACCTTGGATTCGCGATCAGCGACCACCAAACCCCCCGAGAGACGATTTCGAGGCAAAATAATAAATTTTTCAATATTTTGTATCACTGGGGGTGGAGGGGTTTTAAGGGGTTGAAACCACCCCTACATGTATGAACCTCGGATTCGTGATCAACGACCCTTAAACCCCCGGGAATACGATTTCCGTGGCAAAATAATAATTTTTGGAACGAAGTTCCTTATCGCGCGTTGCGAAAGGGGGCTAGACGGAAAAAATTAAGACCAAAAGTTGTAACGACACTTTTTGGTATAGTGTGCCGTGCAGCGTGCGCATGTTTCCCTGTCTGTCTCTCTCTCTCTCATAGAAAGCAAGCCAGTTATTTTCGTTTCGTCTTTCTATTTCGCATTGTACAGTGTGGTGTCGCGACGATTATTTTTTTGAGTGTATACAGGTTGTTTTTGTTACTTTAGTTGTTTTTGCTGTTTTTGTTGCTTTTGTCGCTTTTGTTGTTTTTGTTGTTTTTATTGTTTTTGTTGCTTTTTTGTTTTTGTTATTTTTGTTGTTTTTGTTGTTTTTGTTGCTTTTGTTGTTTTTGTTGTTTTTCTTGTTTTTGTTGTTTTTGTTGCCTTTGTTGCTTTTGTTGTTTTTGTTGTTTTTGTTGCTTTTGTTGTTTTTGTTGTTTTTGTTGCCTTTGTTGTTTTTGTTGTTTTTGTTGTTTTTGTTATTTTTGTTGTTTTTGTTATTTTTGTCGTTTTTGTTGTTTTTGATGTTTTTGTTATTTTTGTTGTTTTGATGTTTTTGTTGTTTCTGCTACTTTTGTTGATTTTGTTGCTTTTGTTGTTTTTGTTAATTTTGTCGTTTTTGTCGTTTTTGCAGTTTTTGTTGTTTTTGTCGCTTTTGTTGTTTTTGTTATTTTTGTTATTTTTGTTGTTTTTGTTGTTTTTGTTGTTTTTGTTATTTTTGTTGTTTTTGTTGTTTTTGATGTTTTTGTTGTTTTTGTTGTTTTTGATGTTTTTGTTGCTTTTGTTGTTTTTGTTGTTTTTGTTATTTTTGTTGTTTTTGTTGTTTTTGTTATTTTTGTTGTTTTTGTTTTTTTGTTGTTTTTGTTGCTTTTGTTGTTTTTGATGTTTTTGTTGCTTTTGTTGTTTTTGTTGTTTTTGTTGTTTTTGTTATTTTTGTTGTTTTTGATGTTTTTGTTGTTTCTGTTGTTTTTGTTGTTTTTGACGTTTTTGTTGTTTTTGTTGCTTTTGTTGTTTTTGATGTTTTTGTTGTTTTTGTTGCTTTTGTTGTTTTAGTTGTTTTTTTGTGTTTGTTGGTTTTGTTGCTTTTGTTGCAAGTACAAGTGTTGCAGATTTTTTGTGCAGCAGAGTGTGTAATGGAAAACGGCGTTACCTTAATCATGGCAGTCATATATGCCTCACCAAATAAAAAATTAATAGATTTTCAGGAGTTCATTCATCGAGCACTGCTAGAGTATTCTAAAGATGTATCTCGAACGCTTAGCAGATACAACAAAAATTTAGATAAACTTCCACTCATTTTGGCCGGTGATTTTAACATCAACTTCAGTAATGAAAAATCAAAACCATTACTACAGTTTCTAGAGGAAGAATTTGATTTAAGAATAAACAATAATCCAGCAGAATCAACAACAAAATATAATACTACCATTGATGCAGTTTTTTCAAGACATTTAAATAAAATATAATCCCAAACATATGTTTCCTACTTCAGTTACCACAAGCCAATTATTACTAAAATTGAGCTTACTGATTAAGTTTATATTACATTATATTTATTAATAATAAAAAAAATAGTATTATAACTTAAAAACAAAATTTTTATTACAATTCCTTCACTAATTAATCGAAAGGGACTTCGTTCCATCCGGGTGTCCCTTGACACCTCTTTGTTTTTTTTCTGTTTTTTGGGGGGGAGGGGTGGTGGGGGACTTTTAGGGGTTGAAATCACCCTTACGTGTATATGAACCTCGGATTCGTAATCAGCGACCCCGAAAATCCCCGAGAAACGATTTCCGAGGCAAAATAATGCATTTTTAATATTCCCTCAAACCAAGGGTACTTTTAGGGGTTGAAACCACCCCTGTATACAAATGGACCTCGGATTCGTGATCAGCGACCCCCAAACCCCCCCAGGAGACGATTTTCGAGGCCAAATATATAAATTTTACAAAGATTTTCCGTAATGCAATCCATGGGGGTGCTTTGGAGGGCTAAAACCACCCTAATTTATTCATTTTTCGAGGTAATGTAAGGGATAGTGGTGATGAATGTTCCTGAACGTCTACAGAATACGGGAAAAAAGAATTTTTGAAATCGGTGCTGTTCCACAACTTTTCCACATTCTTTCCGGCTTATTCACTGGGCTAAAAGACGAAATCCTACTTTTAGGTGATTTTAATTTACCCAATGTTCAATGGGTATCTTGTGATGACGACGATAACTACCTCCCTGAAAACAACCTTAATTTTAGGGAGTCCAGCTTTCTGAATTCCCTATTCTCATGCGGCCTGAACCAAATGAGTGGTGTGAATAATATTTTAGGAAGGCGGTTGGGTCTTGTATTCTTTTCCGACTCAGACAACATGAATGTTGAGCCTAGCTCAATTGTCTTGTCACCTGTCGATAATTATCACCCTCCTCTCCTACTGAGCTATTGTTCTGTCTTTAACAATAAGCCAATGCCAGAGGAGTCAACCTTTACCTTCAACTTTAAAAAAGTCATCCTTGAGGAACTGTCATCCAAGCTCACTTCGGTCGACTTCAATTGGTTTCTCTCACATAATGAATTGGATGTCTGGAACCATTTTATTCTTCAGTACCATAATGCATCGAAATCAATTTAATTATGTAACCGTAAAATTTTTATAAAAAAAAAAAATTCTTTGTACTGCCCCGTTGTCACAAAATTCACGATCAATAGCAAAAAAATCCACACGGTTTCCTATACACCACAGTCTCAATTTCTCTCTGGAATTAAGAACAAGCTTTTTGCGTCAACTCTGATAGTAGTTTTACCCAGCATTTTTTTCGTAGTGCACTAAGCAAATCATTATCGTTTAATTTCACACTCCGTGAATCTTGTAACAACGGTGTAAAAACAATATAACACCATTCTGTTAAAAACTAAGTGAACTTTTCGAAATTTAACAAAATGTTTAATAAAGTACTTAATGTGATCATAACTCGTGCTTATTTCTATGCAGTTTCGTAGGCACAATGTATAAAAACTCTTATACATTCATTTCCATGGTGACCCCGACGTGATCCATAATAATATTAAAAAATAATAATAATTTACTTAAAAGTGCGTGAAGCATAATTATATAAACCATAAAAAATAAATTCCTGTGTGGCTGTGGTAACAAGGAATTGTTCACAAACCGTTGTCTAAATCTCGGCTCATAACTTTCGAAGTGTGTGTGCGCTGCTATCGAACGGTTAACAAAGCAACTTTTGGCATTGTGATACCGTGATGCTGGAGTAATGTGAACGATCGTTTCTTCTTAAAATATTAATAATAAATTTAAGCCAGTGTGCATTTAAAAACAAAAAAAATCTGTCAATAAAATTGGATTCCTTTTTTTTAATGAGCTCCACATTAAGTTAATAATACTAGAACGAATTAAATCAATCTCTTTTTAGGATCACTTTTTAAGGCTCATAGTCAGTGATTAGTGGTTACAATCCCAAATTGATCGACTGGCATATGAAAATAATTCGCAGTACACAACAAAAAATGTCGCAGCCATCTCTTGCAACTCTTAAACAAAAACGCGCTTCTTCGCGTGCTGCATTAACGCGAGTTAAAACATTTATTGATACCCGTGAAGCTCCGCTAGCAGAAGAATTAGAATGCAGATTATCACTGCTTGAAGCTTATTTCAAACAATATATCAGTATTGAGGATCAGATTGAAATCCATGATGATGCAACTGACACGGATAAGGACGGAGTTTGCGATACCGAAGATTTATACTGTACCACAAAAGCAAAGGTGTTGGCGCTTTTAGAAACCCATCGCAAGCACGAATCATTTTCTTTATCGCTTCGTCAGAGTGACGCGAATACTTTCGCTGAAACTTCCATGCCGGTGCATAAGTCACATCTGCCAAAAATTAAATTACCAACTTTTAGTGGTTCCTGTACTGAATACATTAATTTTATGAGATCGTTCGAAGTAGCGGTAAGTCAAGATCAATCATTATCTAATATAGAAAAATTATTATTTTTACGAAGTTGCTTACAAGGAGAAGCTCTCAAAACAATCGATCCATTAGAGATCGCTGACAGTAACTTCGATATCGCGATAAAATTGCTGAAAGAGAGATACGGGAGTACTTATATACTGTTCCAAGGTCATGTAAGTAAAATGTTTGATATTCCCAATGTCACTCGACCTTCTGCAGTCCAATTGAGAAGAATAGTTGACAATATAAACGCACATTTAGCTGCTCTACAATCACAAGGTAATTCTGAACAAATTCTGCATGCAATCCTGTTACAATTTGTCAAAAAGAAGCTCGATGTAGAGACTTGTGCGAAGTGGGAAGAATCGATCGACCATGGAAAGCTTCCAACCTGGGATGATTTTTCAAAGTTTGTAAATGTAAGGTGCCAATGCTTATCGGCGAGTAGCAATCCAGTCAATCAATCGATGTCTAGAGAGAAACCTAATAACAAGTTTTCGCTAATCGCGTCTAATTCATCATGCTTAAAATGTCAAGATAATAAACATTTTATTCAGAATTGTCCATCTATCCTCAAACTTCCCACCATTGATCGATTTAATGAGATTAAACGACTCGGTCTCTGCATAAATTGCCTCAGGAAAGGTCACTCTGTGAAAGCTTGTCGATCATCATTGTGCAGGGTATGTCGCCTTCCACACCATTCTATTTTACACCGATTTTCAGCTGCTTCCGAGCAAGCAACTCCACCAATAAAGTCTAGTGATCCTCGGCCGAATTGTCTAAGCGAAGAACCTAACTCATCATCAGATGCTGTGTGCTTACAATCAGTCAATGAATCTTTATCAGAAATCATACTAGCGACCGCATTAATTTTTGTAAAAGATCATTGGGGTAATCCTGTTCCTGCAAGAGCATTATTAGATGGTGGAAGCCAATTGAACTTCGTAACAGAAAAATTTGCACAAGCACTTAATGTGAATCGCTGTCGATCTGCGTATCAATTTTGGGGAATTTGCAACATTCCAAACCAAAACAAAATTTTCTACTGACTTATCTATAAAATCTCGCGTTACGAATTACGAAACTACATTGCACTGCTTAATCGTTCCTACAATAACTCGAATTCAACCTGAATCGGAAATTACTATAGACGAATGGAACATCCCTGCTAACATTACTTTAGCGGATCCTAACTTCAACTTGCCACAAAACGTTGATATACTAATTGGATGTGAACTGTTTTACCACTTACTATCAGTAGGCCAAATAGTATTGGGTGAGAAAAACCTGTCCTTCAAAAAACAGTATTTGGATGGCTGGTCGCAGGTCCCTTCCAGCCGATTAATTCTTATAAACGTATCTGTGGTGTTGCTTTAAATGAGGTCGAATCCGAGAATGAAAATCACCAACTGCTAGGCCAACTCGAAAGATTTTGGTCAATGGAAGAAACAATTAACCAATCAGGGGAAACACCACTTAAAACTAATAAGTGCGACATTCATTTCCGCCAAACAACGACACGAACATCTGATGGACGATTTATTGTACGACTGCCTTTCAAGGATCCACCATCTAATTTGGGAAATTCTTACAATGCAGCGTATCGAAGCCTACTCAGACTAGAAAAGCAACTTAGCAAAGCGCCGGAAATTCGACAACAGTACAATCAATTCATGCGCGAATACGAAGAGCTTAATCATATGACCTTGCATAATAACGCCATAGAAGAAATAAAATATTTCATTCCACATCGATGTGTTCTCCGTCCGCAAAGTTCAACAACAAAGCTTCGCGTCGTTTTCAATGCCTCCCGACCTACTAGCGAAAATACTTCCTTAAACGACATTCTTATGGCGGGACCTGTAGTGCAGAGTGAGCTATTCGATATCATCATCAAGTTTCGTTGTCATAAGTATGCGCTAACAGCCGACATTTCTAAGATGTATAGACAAATTCTCGTTGCGCCAGAAGATCAAAAATATCTAGCAATTATCTGGCGAGAAAATCCCACCCACAACATTAAAACTTATTTACTGTCCACCGTCACATATGGCACGACGTGTGCCCTATTCCAAGCAACTCGATGCTTGTTACAGTTAGCGCGTGAGCATGAAAACCAGTATCCAGTTGCAGCAGACGTGATCAAAAACGATTTTAACGTAGATGACATGCTAACTGGTGGCGAAACTGTAGAAGAGCTTCGAACCATGAAACACCAAGTAGAAAACATATTATCAGCTGGACAATTTGAACTTCGCAAATGGGCCTCCAACTCCAAAGAAATGTTAGCTACTATTCCGCCAGAACTTATAGAACCAACCATTGCACTTGGTGATTCGGACGTCATTAAGACCTTAGGCATAATGTGGTGTCCTCAAACTGACCAATTTCAATTCACTTGCACTGTAAAAGATATGGCGAATAAATGCACAAAGCGAGGAATTCTTGCATCCATCTCATCGATATTCGACTCCTTAGGATTACTTAGTCCCATCGTTGTAGTTGCTAAAATAATTATGCAACGTCTTTGGTCATTAAAATTAGCCTGGGATGAGTCGGTGCCTATGGACGTCTATACTGAATGGAAAGGTTTCTGTAAACAACTCCCGAAAATGATTGAATTAAAAATTGACAGGAGGATATACGTTGATGGCGCAAATATTGCCCAATTACATGGATTTTCTGACGCGTCACTCAAAGCCTACGGTTGCTGCCTATATCTCAGAAGCACCCATCCTGTTACTGGTGAAGTCGAAATTAAACTAATTTGCTCAAAATCGAGAGTTGCTCCTCTCAAAACACAATCACTCCCGCGCTTAGAGCTATGTGCGGCACTTCTTATGGCGCAGTTACTACATCGAGTTCGCAGTAAACTGTTACATATTCAACAAATATTTCTTTGGTCTGATTCACAAATCACTCTTCATTGGATCAAAGGACTTCCTAGCAATTGGAATATTTTTGTGGCCAATAGAGTTTCCAAAATACAATCGCTTACCCAGCAGTCATGGTGGCATCATGTATCTTCAAAAAACAACCCAGCTGATCTCGTCTCACGTGGATGCACTGTGACAGAATTGGTGGCTTCGCACTGGTTAAATGGACCAGAATTCCTATACCAATCTCCAAACACCTGGCCAACAGAATTCTCTCTTCCATTGAATGGTGAGATTCCTGAGAAGCGAAAGTCAAAATTCGTTTTAGTCTGCCAAGACAAAGAAGTCGACATGATCGCGCAACACAAATTCGTCAACAATTATCTCAAGCTGTGTCGCATTTTCGCATACGTTTTAAAATTCATCCATCGTCTGTACTTAATATGGAAAGTAAAAATAAAATTGTTAACTCCACAATCGCGGTGCCAACCCAGATGTCGTCAGAACTAACATCAGAAGATCTCCAT
The DNA here is from genome assembly GCA_949987705.1 of Thereva unica. NCBI lineage: Eukaryota > Metazoa > Arthropoda > Insecta > Diptera > Therevidae > Thereva > Thereva unica. The sequence continues at coordinate 57,232,675 of OX465282.1, forward strand.
CAAGCATCACGAAGAATTATCTTCGTAATCCAACAGCAAGAATTTTGTGATGAGATAGGGAGCCTTCATCAATCTAAACCAATTAAACCATCGAGCTCTATCAAGAGTCTTTGTCCATTTCTTGACTCCCAAGTCCCCTCATTAATCCGAGTCGGAGGCCGTCTCGCTAGATCCAACCTGCCTTACGACACTAAATTTCCCATCCTCCTTCCGAGGAATCATCCGTTTGTTTTGTCATACATTAACTATTTACATTTTAAAAATCTTCATGCAGGTACCCAGAGCCTTGTAGCTGCATCTCGTCAAAATTTCTGGATAATCGGAGTCAAGGCGATCGCCAAGCAAGTGGTACGGAAGTGTATACATTGCTTCCACTACCGTCCAAAAACTCTTCAACAGCTTATGGGAAATTTACCACCGGAGAGAATCACACCTTCGCATCCATTCGAAACTAGTGGCGTTGATTTTTGCGGACCATTTTTTACATCAACTAGAATCCGAGGTCGACCACTACAAAAATCTTATATTGCTCTGTTTATCTGTTTTAGCACTAAGGCGGTACACTTGGAGGTGGTGTCAGCCTTGTCCACGGAAGCATTTATGGCCTGCTTGAAAAGATTTGTGTCTCGGAGGGGAATATGCAAATCTCTTTTTTGTGATAATGCAACGAATTTCGCTGGTGCATCATCAGTACTTAAAGAAATTTACAAAACACTCTTTAGTGAAGCGTCAATGGCCACCCTCAACCAAGAATTCGCAAAGGACATGATATCATTTCGCTTCATCCCTCCCAGGTCGCCTCATTTCGGAGGTTTGTGGGAATCAACCATAAAATCCGCAAAACACCATCTCTACCGAGTAATGAACGAAGCTGCCCTCTCATATGAAGAACTATCTACTGTGGCCACTCAAATCGAAGCTATATTAAACTCGAGGCCGCTCGTAACATTATCTGACGATCCAAATGATGAAGAATTTTTAACACCAGGCCACTTCCTAATTGGACGCCCTCTTACTAGTTTGCCTGATCAAGATTATTCTACATGCAAGATGACATCGCTAACCCACTGGCAAAAACTCTCCGCAATACGACAACATTTTTGGTCAAGGTGGTCAAAGGAATATGTGCTTCAACTACAACAACGTAACAAATGGTCGTCTCAGCAACCCAATCTGATCGAAAACGCTTTAGTGCTTGTCGCTGAACCATCACCACCACAGTCGTGGATTTTAGGCCAAATCATCAAAACCTATCCGGGTACCGATGGGCTCGTCAGAGTGGTAGATGTAAAAACAAAATCAGGCGTCCTTCGTCGTTCTATTGGGAAGGTAGCTCCGCTTCCACTCAAGGATTGAAGGTACTTTAGTTCCTTCAAGGGGGCCGGAATGGAACCATTTTATTCTTCAGTACCATAATGCATCGAAATCAATTTAATTATGTAACCGTAAAATTTTTATAAAAAAAAATTCTTTGTACTGCCCCGTTGTCACAAAATTCACGATCAATAGCAAAAAAATCCACACGGTTTCCTATACACCACAGTCTCAATTTCTCCCTGGAATTAAGAACAAGCTTTTTGCGTCAACTCTGATAGTAGTTTTACCCAGCATTTTTTTCGTAGTGCACTAAGCAAATCATTATCGTTTAATTTCACACTCCGTGAATCTTGTAACAACGGTGTAAAAACAATATAACACCATTCTGTTAAAAACTAAGTGAACTTTTCGAAATTTAACAAAATGTTTAATAAAGTAAAGTACTTAATGTGATCATAACTCGTGCTTATTTCTATGCAGTTTCGTAGGCACAATGTATAAAAACTCTTATACATTCATTTCCAATGTCGATGTAGCAAGATTTTATTCCGTCCTGTATGAAACTTTCGCATCCTGTGTACCTATCGAGCCGTTAAAGTCGTCCAGATCATCCCCACCGTGGTACAACGAGTTGAGACGTACCAAAAACCTGAAGAATAAACTCTGGAAAACCTATCTGAAGAAGAAAGACACTGCGAGTTTCGATGCATTTCTCAATTGCTATGACCAATTTCATGCTCTCTCCGAAACCCTCTATAAGGAGTACCTCAGAAACATGGAAGGTAAAATGTATGGTGATCCCAGAACAATTTATCAACACAAAGAAAAAAGTTGGTACCTTACACCATGCAATACGAGAACTCCCTCAGTTCTAATGCAGCCGAAATTTGTGACAATTTTGCATCGTTCTTCCTCAAATCTTTCTCGTCCCCTGTATTCCAGCCAGATGTAGAAAATTTTCGCCATATCAATGCAATCCAAACAGCTCAAAACTTTTCCCTATCTATAACCAGGGATGATATCTCGAAACATATAAATGAACTTCCACAGGATTTTTCGTCCGGCCCTGATGGAGTCCCTCCAGCTGTTCTAAAATCCTGTGCAGAGGCCCTACTGTCTCCTCTACTATGTTTATTTCAAAAATTCCTAAATAAAGGGCGCTTCCCAACCCTATGGAAGAACTCTTTTATAATACCTGTCCATAAAAAAGGCTGTAAGAACGAAATCTCTAATTATAGGCCAATTGCGAAGTTATCGTCTATACCAAAACTCTTCGAATCTATTATTTATTCTGCTAACGCCCCTATCTGCAAGGGGCTTATCTCAACAAACCAACATGGTTTTCTTGCACCCCGCTCCACAACTGGAGTTCTCTTCACACACAGTTAGAGGCTTTGTTACTGGCTGCCAAACTGACTGTATCTACACAGACTTTAGTAAGGCTTTCGACAAGCTCTCCCACTCTATTATAGTTCTTAAACTAAAGAAATTAGGCTTTCCGCATGCCCTTGTGGATTGGTTCCAGTCGTACTTAGCCGATAGAACCTACCAGATTCTATTCCGCGGAGTCAAATCTAAGAACATCGAAGCGTCCTCTGGAGTCCCGCAAGGCAGTCATCTTGGCCCTCTTCTTTTTATTTTATCAATTGACGATATTGTTACCCTGCTAAGGCACTGTAATATCCTTATTTACGCTGATGACATCAAACTGTATCGCCACATAAGGAGTATAGAGGATTGCAAACTTCTGCAAGCAGATCTAAACACCTTCTATTCTTGGTGTTCCAACAACAACCTTGTGCTTAATATTAGTAAATGCGAGATCATGACTTTTTGTAGGAAACGTGGTGTTATAACTTATGACTATACTTTCCTTGACAACAAGGTCTCCCGTACTGAATCTGTAATCGATCTTGGGGTTAGGTTAGAAAGTAAGTTGGATTTCTCCACCCACATCAATTATATCTCCTCCAAGGGCAATTCAGTCCTGGGATTTATAAAAAGATGGTCCAAAGAGTTCAACAACCCCCTCATCACTAAACACCTGTACGTATCTTTGATTAGGCCTTTGCTTGACTACGCTTCCCAGGTATGGTCTCCTTACTACTCCTCCCATGTTAGTAAAATCGAATCGGTTCAAAGGAAGTTCTTCCGGTTTTCACTCAGCCACCTCCCGTGGGATGACCCACTTGCTCTCCGCCTAAGCGCCGGTAGGTCGCTGACGTTATATTCGTTCATCGACTGATGAATGACAAGGTGGACTCTGGTTTCTTAAGATGCCGCGCGTCATTTAGAGTGAATAACTACAACCTGAGAGGTGAACCTCTCTTGCACATTAATTCCTCTAACACTAATTATGGCATGTTCGAACTCGTTAATCGCATGCTTATAAATACTAACAACAATAGGAATGTGTTTAGCTTGCTAACTAGTGAAGTTGTCCTTAAAAGGACCCTTCTCAATGTGGTATGCGCGCGTGCCCCACTCCCTTTTTAACCGACTTCAAAAAAAGAGGAGGTTACTCAATTCGACGTGTAGGTATTTTGTGGTCCTGTTCCCGCATAACTTTGTAACCCTATAACTTTTTTGCTTTTTTTGGTTCATTTGAAGGGGAGCTTCCCACGGTGGTCCCGTTAAATTTTTTCTAAATTCTGATAACGGAGTTCGAAGTTAGGCATAAAAAACTGTTAAAATTGGTTCAACCTAAACATGTCATAGGCACCGAACAAATTACTTTATTATTGTAAGACTGGCAGCGGGCCGATGGGTGAGTGGGTAGAGCGTCGGATTCTGAGTCTCGTTTGTACTCTTGCCAAGAGCAGACAGACTGTGCCTGCAGATCAAAGGTCGTGAAGATCCCCAGTGTTATAGTGTTTACGATTTAACTCCAGTGCGTGACAAAGTTATATTTTTTCATAAGAACATTAAATATCATAATTTAAATTTTAAAAATCGATAGAAAAAAAAAATAAACGAGATAATAGATAAAAGACTAAGTGCAGAGCATGTACACGAAAGTGGCATGTCTCAAACGGAAAAAATGAAAAGTGCCGCGGGCACTAGTGATAGTGATGCAAAATCACTGCAGAAAAATAAAGATAAGGACCAAGAAGGCAAAAAAATTATAAACAGTGGCGGTGAAGGAACTCATGAAAGTCGTCGCGTTCACAAACGGCGGCGTAAAATAAAAATCATGCCAAATCTCGTACAGCGAGCCGGCAAAAAGCAAAGTCCAACGGCGTCTGGGTCTGGAACCACGGTTACATGCACCGTAGTGATGACCGACTCAGATGCAGAGTCGTCTTCCTACGACCCCGACCCAGGCAAGTACAAAGGCTTGGGTAATAGCTTTAAAGAGCTGGCCACCGAAAATGACGAAGATGAAGCCAGACTACAAAAGCTAATCGATGAGGTGAAGGAAAAAAACTTTCCTAGACTGCCTAAGCCAAAAGTAGGAGCAAACCAGCAGCAACAACATGTAACTGTCTGGAGTGGGTGTGCCATAGCACGAAGTAGGGAAATCAACACATCTCAATTAAGGATGTGCAAGACTCTTTTTACACAAAAAAATAATTTGGAGAAAGGGGCAGAAGAAGGTGACTGGGTAGGCTTGGCCGCCGAGGGTGATTGCCGGAATTGTGGCATCCGCTGCACCGATCGTCGGCACGACGTGCGGTGCTCAAACTAGCTCGCCGGATGGGGTGGGGTTCGCGGAACAGGGATGCCAGAGGGTGACAGTTCAAACAAACTAAAACTCGTGCCTACTTACGAAAATTTAAAAGGGGACGGCAGTGGCGGAGAGACAAACCTACCGAGGCCAACAAGAGGGGGCTAGAAACTAGGGGAGAGAGATGGTCACTGGTTATACTGCCACATTAAGGAGGTCCACAAAATTTTTGATCAAATTATAAATGTTAGGCACTTACCTTGTTGAGGGCATCCTACATCCTGGGGGGTTTCCTCACATTCGGGTGGATTAGCCGGCCATCGTCTCGGGTTTTATGTATTTATAATTCATAAGCTGCCGTTTATATTATATCGGGTGGTTATTCAGTACAAGTTTAAATGCTTTTGTTATGTTATTTTAAAGTTTCAAATTTATGTTATTATCATGTGCAGTTCATGCTTAGTTTAAAAAAAAATTTATATTAATTATTAGAGTATTCGTTGTACTAAAAATATGTTATTATTCAAACCATATGCATTAGATCTCTATTTATATTATATTACCAGTCACATTATATGAAAGTTATAGTTGGCAATAATGATATGCGCATCCCAGAAGCACGTGTAGTTTAAAAGCTTTTATGTTTATTATTTAAGTATTCATTATATAAAAGTATATTATATTAAACCCATATAGATTAAATCTCTTTTTTTTTTAATGTTACGGAAAAAGTTCTCAGTAAATAATATTATATGCGGCAAGAAAAGCATACATTATCCCCGAAAAGCACGAGTAGTTTAAAAGCTTTTATGTTTATTATTTAAGTATTCATTATATAAATAAACGTTTTTATGTTTATTCTTTAAGTATCCATTATATAAGTAAACGCTTTTATGTTTATTAGTTAAGTATTCATTATATAAAAGTATATTATATTAAAACATACAGATTAAATCCCTTTTTAAAATATTACGGAAAAAGTTCTCAGTAACTAATATTATATGCGGCAATAAAAGCACATATTATCCCCGAAAAGCACGTGTGGTTTAAAAGCTCTTATTTTTATTATTTAAGTATTCATTATATAAATAAACGATTTTATGTTTATTAATTAAGTATTCATTATATAAAAGTATATTATATTAAAACCATACAGATTAAATCCCTTTTTTTTTAAATGTTACGGAAAAAGTTCTCAGTAACTAATATTATAAGCGGCAATAAAAGCACATATTATCCTCGAAAGCACGTGTGGTTTAAAAGCTTTTATTTTTATTATTTAAGTATTCATTATATAAATAAACGATTTTATGTTTATTAATCAAGTATTCCTTATATAAAAGTATATTATATTAAAACCATACAGATTAAATCCTTTTTTTTTTAAAATGTTACGGAAAAAGTTCTCAGTAACTAATATTACATGCGGCAATAAAAGCACATATTATCCCCGAAAGCACGTGTGGTTTAAAAGCTTTTATGTTTTTTTATTTAAGTATTCATTATATAAAAGTATATTATATTAAAACCATATTGAATAAATCTCTTTTTTAAATGTTACGGAAAAAGTCTCAGTAAATAATATTATATGTGGCAATAAAAGCTTACAATATCCCCGAAAAGCACATGTAGTTTAAAAGCTTTTATGTTTATTATTTAAGTATTCATTATATAAATAAACGTTTTTATGTTTATTATTTAAGTATCCATTATATAAATAAACGCTTTTATGTTTATTAGTTAAGTATTCATTATATAAAAGTAGTTTATATTAAGGGGTAACACCACTCTAGGATTTTCAAAAAATCGATTTTTTTTTTGCTTAAACTACATTTTAGAGACCCTTAAAAATCATATCCAATTGGTTTCATGCAGAAATAACATTTGAAAGAGGTCAAATTCTCGATTTTGCAGCAGCGCCTCGGAGCAAAAAGTTATTGTTAAACGCGTTTTTCTCGAAACGGGTTTTTTCAAACTGGGCGCACTCATAGCTTCAACACCATTGCATGGATCGACTTGCAATTTTTACAGTAGCTTCATAAATATATTCTCCACCGAAGTACGTAGCCTTTTTTTTATATTTTAAAAATTACTTGTTTTATTAACAATTTACTACTCTTTTTTTTTGTCGAAAATTCATACTTTTTCTTCAGAAGTTCACAGTTTCTACGAAAATTGGAATAAAAAAAAAATCCTACGTACTTCAATAGCTATTAGTATGTAGTTTCAGAAAATTTTTTGTTTTTTGTTCCAGCTTACACGGTTTTCGAGGAATTGGTGCGCCCGCGGAGCACCTTCAACAAAATCTTTTTCCGCAGATCTGCTGCAGCGCCGCCATTTTGTAAAAATATTATAATAAAAAAATGTTTTTTTCATACATCAATATGTGTTCAATGAACCATCTAAATATGAATACTATTCCTTTTCCCATAATCCCAGAATAAATTGTCAAAATTAGGTCTTTTTTTCAGCCTCTAGAGTGGTGTTACCCCTTAAAACCATACAGATTAAATCTCCTTTTTCAAATGTTACGGAAAAGTTCTCAGTAAATAATATTATATGCGGCAATAAAAGCTTACATTATCCCCGAATGCACATGTAGTTTAAAAGCTTTTATGTTTATTATTTAAGTTTTCATTATATAAATAAGCGTTTTTATGTTTATTATTTAAGTATTCATTATACAAATAAACGCTTTTATGTTTTTTTGTTAAGTATTCATTATATAAAAGTATATTATATTAAAACCATACAGATTAAATCTCTTTTTTTTTAAATGTTACAGAAAAAGTTCGCAATAAATAATATTATATGCGGCAATAAAAGCACAGATTATCCCCGAAAGCACGTGCGGTTTAAAAGCTCTTATTTTTATTATTTAATTATTCATTATATAAATAAACGAGATTAAATCTCTTTTTTAAACGTTACGAAAAAAATTCTCAGTAAATAATATTATGTGCGGCAATAAAAGCACATATTGTCCCCGAAAGCACGTGTGGTTTAAAAGCTCTTATTTTTATTACTAGTATGTTATTTATTTTTTTCTTTCGATTTCTAAAAAAAAACTTAGATTACACACCGACAGAGAATTAACAGCTTTCCTCGTGGGTTTTTCTTTTCTTTTCTCCCGTATCTAATTTTTAATCGCTCCTTGAAAACTACTTCAAAAAAAATCTTTGAAATTAACTATAGGGTGTACGTGACGATCCTCAACCCTATTCACAATGGACACAAACGGTACCAAACCACACTAAATCAATTATATAGCCATGCAAAATTCTAGGTTTTGGCCAGGCACTATTATTATTTATAAAAATTTAAGGGCAATTCCATTACTTGAAGTTAACTTACTAGTCTCGCATTTTGATTCACATATCCTGGCTTTCTTTATTTATCACATCACTAAACAAAATCGTCGTGCTACATGATATCGACGAGTTTCCAAAACAGTAATCACAAAACTATCCCCTTCGTTCAAGTTAACATTTTCTTAAAAAAACAATTTATTTTATTTACTAACGCACTTTCTTGTTAATTTAAAAGAAACATTTTTGATTCTTATACCAGCATTTACTTAGTAATATTTTAAATTTCCTATCTCCGCTTCACACCAGAGTACTTCAACCACCGCGACGGCACTTTTTCGCCCGACTCCTCAACCACTTCCTTCGAGATCTATCATCCGACTCGTCTCTCTTTTCCCACCCCGAATTTTTTCCTTTCATCGCCCGATCACGCGATTTTTTGGTAAACGGCAAGGCGAATTCCGTTATTCCGCATTCCTGTTGCGTATTCTGTTGAACATTCCTTTATTGTTTGTTTGTGTGTGTATTTAAAATTGAATTGTTGGGTATTGAGATCGGAGTTTGCTATTTTATTGGTTGGTTGTGTGTGTAAGTTAATTTGCCTTGTTGGGTATTGAGGTTGATTTTCGCTACTTTATTGTGTGTTTGTGACCGTGTGTTAAGGGGATTTATGGCTGTCGCATTTGATAAATATATGTGTGTTTTTATATGCATTTTGGGAAGCGGGATTATTGCTATTGGGTTGAAAGGACTTGACTCTTCGACAATGCCGGGCTGCCATTTAATTTACAGCTTACATTTGTCTTGCGTAGAAAAAAATTTTAATGTAGACAACGGTGTTAGTGCCTTTGTTTTATTCTGGTGGCGTGTCTTTCCGTAGGGCGACCGTTACAACACGCGTCACCTGGAAGGCGACAGGTGAGAGGGGACGCGAAAAGAAAAAACGAGGGGCCCTTTTGGGTGGTATTTTAGGCAACGTGTGGCTCACCCACTCCCTGAGTCAGAGTCTCATGTTCTATTCCCTGAGCTAGACGGGCTTTACTTGTTGGATTCGGGCTACGGGTCTACGTCATTCAGCCCCGCCTCCGGAGGGGTTAAGTTCAAGCGACACCACTGTGAACGCTTCTACATTGTCCGCATCATCATGAAGTTCCTCGAGTATGGGCAATCGTCTCGGACAACGGCGCTCGTCAACGGCCACGACTTGGTTCGTCAATGTCGATTACACCATGCGCTCCCTAGTGAGTGTGGCACGAGAGACGTTTCGTTCCGTCGGGAGGAGTCCCAACTCTGCATATCTCCCGTGCTCTCTTAGGCGAGCGTCTTATAGGGTCGCTGGGCCTCATGAGCCTGAGATGTGTCTGGATTGTCGGCTCCATACTCGGGCGGACCTAGTCCTGCCGGTGTTGGTTGGACATCAATGGCGTATCTATCGGGTCAGGGAACCTCCCCTCCCAAGGCGAAGCGGAATGACAAAGACCATGTAGAAAAGAAGGTGTAGGAGAAGAAGGTGCGAGAAAGAAACCTCCGCTAGAGGGACCGTGCGGTCATACTACCACGACTGGTCAGCGGGTGCCGCTGAAAGCCAGGAAGGCGGTCGACAGACAGTCTACAAACCGGGATCGGACGGATCTGATAAAACGAACACAAATGCCACCAGGCGAACCAAACAATCTGGCCAGGTGAACAGCAGCCACCTGCAACCAGATCCCACCGAAAACACACTTCAATGAAACCTTTGGCAACAGACTTTTCGCAAGGTCAGGCGATAAAACGCCTGTTAACCCAGACGGGGAAAGTCTGGTGCTAAGGTGTCCGTCCGACCAAACTAAATAATGGATAAAGAAAAAGATGAGAGACCGCTGTCAGAACAGGCCCGCACAGTGCCAGGCGATATGACGCCTGTTAGCCAGATCCCGGGCCAGCCTGACAGGGAGTGAACAAATGCGGAGGCTACCGCAAAAAGATTATAAAAGGTAAAATTGTTGAAAGAGAGGAAGAATAGGAGAGCTGAAAAGAAGAAGTGGCAAAGGCTAAGGCATTGCGGTAAATACCTTCGCCCGATTAAGCCTACCCAAGCTCAGGGTGAGGAGAAAAGAAAAAATGTTGAGGCGACTGGGAACTTGAGCGTACTGGTCTGGCAGTCTCAGCATAAACTCTAACTTTGAAACTTGGTCCCAGACGACCAAGGAAAAACAAGGAGGTGTACCACCGCCAGAGAAGCTATCTAGCAACCTAAGCGGATTAGAGGTACCCTATCAGTTAACCGGTGAAGCCGGCGAGATGCCTTATTAGGGCGACTCGGATTTGTTCTAGCAACCACTGCAGACATGAAGCCTTGACTCAAGATGGTCAAGGGAAACAAGGAGGTGTACCACCGCCAGAGAAGCTATCTAGCAACCTAAGCGGATTAGAGGTACCCTATCAATTAACCGGTGAAGCCGGCGAGATGCCTTATTAGGGCGACTCGGATTTGGTCTAGCAACCACTGCAGACATGAAACCTTGACTCCAGATGACCAAGGAAAACAAGGAGGTGTACCACCGCCAGAGAAGCTATCTAGCAACCTAAGCGGATTAGAGGTACCCTATCAGTTAACCGGTGAAGCCGGCGAGATGCCTTATTAGGGCGACTCGGAATTGACTCTACTTCGATGACAGTTTGGTCATCGACGCATGTCTTTTGCATGGTATATACCTAACGACCGTCCGGTGAAATCCTCTAATTCGTAACGGCTATGTCCAACTTTTCTTTTCACTCGCGCCTTTAGGAATTTAGCTGCTAACTTCGCGTTAAACCCATCTGCCTTATTACTCACTGGGAAGGTTCTCCTGAATACTATCTGTCCTGGGTCGAAGCTAATCACTCGACATCGTAGGTCATAAGTCTTTTGGTGACGCAGGTGTGCTTCTGCCAGTTTCCGTTCGACTCGCTCACGCAGTAGTTGTTGCCGGTCGACCAAAGGAAGTACCGAAATATTCCCATCCTGCAGGGCCCCTAGTTTCGTTAACACCGGATATGTTGATCCGTGAAGAATCATATGATATCCGAATAAGACCTGGTACGGAGACATTCCTATGGATTCATGGTGGGAACTGCGGAGTGCACATTCTATGGCTGATAGGTGGTTTGCCCACTCTCGATGGTCCTCGGACAGATAAGCTCTAATTGCGGCTAATACGGAGCGATTGGCACGTTCAGAGGCGTTCGGGTGAGGGGAATATATAGGTGTTCGCAGATGTTTAACCCCGTAATCATTCATCAGCTTTTCAAACTCTTTCGACGTGAAGTGTCGCCCGTTATCCGTGAATATAACTTCGGGCACTCCAAATGCGTGGAATATACGGTGTTCTAGGAATTCAGTGGCCGCCTTCGACGTTTCTGATGTGACTGGATGAAGGAAAGGGTACTTGCTGAAGGCATCTAGTACGACTAATACGGCGGTGTGTCCCTTCTTAGATCTGGGGTAAGGGCCTAAGTAATCAACATACAGAAATTGAAAGGGTCGGTGCGTTTCCATTGCTTTACCCATCGGCGGTCGTAGGGAGGTATTGGGAGCCTTGGACTCCTTGCAGACTTCACACCGAGTGATATATTCCCGGACTTGACTTGCCATGGACGGCCAAAAATACTTTTCACGTAAACGATGCAAGGTTTTACCAATACCGCCATGCGAAGCTTGGGGTGGCGCATGAGCGGACTCAACTAGGGAAGCAGTGAGTTCCTCCGGGATCCACAATTTCCAACTCAGGTCATCCGTTACGGGGTCGCCGGTACGTGGGGTCGAACGGTGGAACACGTATCCATCTGACACCTGGAGATCGGGAAACTGACCAGCCTGCTCGCGGATTTGGTCCGCGAGACGCTGGTAGTCCGTCGATCTGAAGGCGGCAGACGACAGGTCCACATCTCGACAGAAGGACAGATCGTCCACGCAGTCGACGCGCGATAAGGCGTCCGGCACCACGTTCTGGCTACCCTTACGGTGCTCTATTGAAAATTGGAATCCCTGGAGTTTTAAGCTCCACCGAGCCAATCGGCCGCTTAAGTCTGCCTGGCTCATAAGCCACTTCAAGCTAGCATGGTCCGTAATAATGGTGAAGGTATGGCCTTCCACGTAGGCTCTGAATTTTTTTACGCTTAAGACCGCTGCGTAGCACTCCAGTTCTGTTATTGAATAATTTCGCTGAGCGTTATTGAGTTTTTTTGAAAAATACGCGATGGGGTGTTCGTCATCGCCATGCTTTTGGAACAAGACGCTTCCAACCCCTGTCTTGCTTGCGTCACACTGGATAAAGAAAGGACGGGTGAAGTCCGGGGTGACTAGTAAGGGAGCTGACATCATCAATTTCCTCAACTCCGTGAAGGCCTGTTGGGCCTCGTCGGTCCAAGTAAATTTGGCGGCCTTCAGGCAGTCCGTGATGGGAGAGGCGATGCTCGCATAGTTGCCGATGAATCGCCTATACCATCCCGTCATGCCTAAAAAGCGCCTCACCTGCTTGGTCGACCTTGGTGTTGGGAAATCTCTGATGGCAGCCACCTTGTCCGGGTCTGTCTTGAGTGTACCGTCCCCAATAATGAAACCCAAGTATTTTACCTCCTTTACGCAGAACCGGCTTTTGGCCAGGTTCACAGTTAAGCCAGCAAGGCAGAGGCAGGAGGCGACTCGTTCCAGCAACCTGACGTGCGTATCAAAGTCTGGGGATACTACCAATAAATCGTCCAAATAGACAAACACATTTTCCCGCAACGAGCCTGGGATGGCCTTGTCCATCAGGCGGCACATGCGCTGTGGCGCGTTGCACAGTCCGAACGGCATCACCGTGAACTGATACAACGGCCTGCCTGGGACTGTGAAAGCGGTCTTTTCCCTAGATTTTTCCTCTAACGGAATCTGCCAGAAGGCATCCTTTAGATCTATAGCGGAGATATACTTAGTGTCCTGTAACCGTCCCAAAAGACCGTCGATGTGTGGCAATGGATATGCGTCCTTCACCGTAACTGCATTCACCTTGCGGGAGTCCAGGCAAAGCCGTACTTTGCCAGGCTTTCGAACCAGGACTACAGGTGAGTTCCATGGGCTGTTGCTCTCTTCAATCACACCTAGACTCAGCATGCGATCGACCTCCCCATACATGAGGGTCTGGATGGCAGGAGAGACTGGGTAGTGCCTCTGCTTAATAGGCACCGCCTCGCCAGTGTCGATAACATGCTGTTCCAAGTGTGTCTTGCCGAGGCCGCAGGTGTCCGAAGACGGGAACCGCGCCTTAGCCTGATTCAATCGCACCTGCTGGGCTTCCGCAAGGCGATGGCAGTTTGGATCCTGAGTAGGGCCTAGCTGTATTTCGCCAATTAGATGTGGGGCCAAGTTAAAGGCCTTCCAAAAGTCTATTCCAAGGTATAACCGCTGTAACAAGCTAGGGACTATAAATATATTCAAAAGCGAAGTGCGTGCCCCGTAAGTCACAGGGACTGTGATGTAGCCTACTATCCCTTTAGGGGTGCCGTCAGCCACTTGGACAGAGGTGTGCAAGCGGCGTAGCTGTGCTTCTGGGTGATTCTGGAGGAACGACTCTGCCCCTCTTCCCAGGCAACTCATGCTTGCCCCGCTGTCTAATAATCCAGTCACGGTTTCGCCCAAAATTTGGACATTCAAAAACGGCCGCTCATCAGGGACGTCATTAATTATAGCTGAAATAGCCATATTAGCCATTTGTCGTTTTTCGTTAGCCCTTAACCGTATACGCGGGACCTTGACTGGTCGATGAACGTCATCGCCTTCTTGGAAGATTCGTTTTCGGACTTTATGGTAATTATCCCATCGGTGCATGAAGGAAATCTTAGCCTGTGGAGTAGGGAAGTCCGGTAAAGGTTCTGCTGATGGTGGGTCAGAACAGTCCGTCGTACAAGATGGGGAGACAGGTCTGGGTGAGAAAAGGTCAGGACTTATCTCGGGTGCGGGTCTCTGCGAGGCCTCGCACCCGGGTTCGGGTTTCCCGAACACTTCGGACAAGTAGGGGTATAAGCATCTGGTCTACCACAGCGATAGCAGAATACTTTTCGGTCTGGCGAAGTGCACTCAGTGAAAGTGTGACCGTCTTGTCGGCAATTCCAGCAATTAACTGGCCGTCTCGCTACCTGGGCGCCCTTGAGTTCATCGATAGTGGGTAATTGGTCGTACTCTTCCTCCGGGTACGTTGTGACACGCTGTCGTAAGTTTAAATCGTCTAATTCATGTACCTTATACTGGTGACGCCCCTCTTCCTTCTTTGCTCGCTGCCACCTTTCCACTCTAATGCACGCTTCGCGAAGCTGGCGCATATTGTCATACGTTGACCCCATTACCGCCCCTAGGGAAGAACTAAGGTTGGACATGACAATCTGTACCAGCTCGGCGGAGGGCATTGGCCTTGACAAGCGATTTGAAAGTGCTAACATTTTGGCGGCGTATACATCGTAGGACTGACCCAATTGTTTGGTTTCTAAGAGTTCTTTAATGATCTGGTAGTCGGTCTCACGCCCTCCAAATTGGTCGAGCAAGCTAGTTTTAAATTCAGACCACATAGGATTAGGATGGTGCCGACGGAATTGGGTCCAGTACCAGTCTTCGGCGGGGCCTGACAGAAGAGCTACAATGTTTCGAGTTAGCTCTGAGTTTAAGACTTCCTCATCCCGAGCTCTAGCTTCGGCTCGGTAGATAAATTCCTCGGCCAAGATCTCTCCCGGCCGACCTGAGAACTTAACGTTCCATCCTACAACCGGGGATTTCCGCTTAAGGGAGGGTCCCGTCCTATCATATTGTAATCCAGGCCGGTCACCTACACTGGAGGTGCGGTGGAGGATTCCAGTTTGCTCCGGCTCGATGGTGGCAGTACTATGGCGGTTCAGTGAGGATGGTTCTCCCAGACTGGCGCGGTTTGGGCGTGATTGCGACATTTGTTCGTAACGATCTTGCATTCTGCTCAGTTCTTGTTTTAGACTTGCCACTTGTTCGATCAGAGCCTCCAATGGGGCATCATGATCAGGCTCACCGGACTCTGCACCAGGCAGAGCTTCATCAGCTGGTTCACCGGCGTCTGAGGGTGGAGCAGTATTTGCACCTGCACGCGTCGTAGGCATAATGAAAGACGTAGACTATTTTGTCGATAGGGAAACTTGCCACAACTACCACAAGCCAGTAAGGATAACTCGGGAGAGGGAGATATTGAGCCTCTTGAACAGAGAGTATGTACTTCAATATTGTCCGACCGATAATGGACGCTACTCAGGTATGTAGTAGTTTAGCCTAATTACTGAAGGTAAAAAGGTGAAGGTGAAAAAGGATTTTGACTATAGCTAAACCGCTGCGATGGACTTAAAAGAATGTCTACCTCTAACGGTATAAAGATTCTAATTTGACGTGATATACCTTTTTTTCTTTTTGAAAATATATACGGGGTTGTAATGATGTCAAGGTAAAGGAACAATTTAAATCCAATTAGTCTTACCTTTTTAAGCCTCAACAGTTTACTGTGGTTCTATTATTTTATATAAATAAGTAGAGAAATTTATTTTCTGCTTCGGAGGAAATTAAACAGATAATTTAAATTATATAACAAAGTGAAGAACATCCCAAGGCAAAACTTACGGGTATGTAGTGGACCCTTTTCGAAACAATTTCTTAAGGCGAACTATTATGTAAAGTAACCTGTATCAATAATTCTTTCATTTAAAAATAAATCTTTCAATTAAATAAGTACTATAAGTATCGATTGTTCAGAAAAATATAATTGGTTATTTTTTTGTTATGGTGGGAGGTGGCCCTCCGATGCAGGATGTCCCCCCCAAGGCATCGGTGGCTCACGGCGCCGGTGACAGGCGGCTTATCTTAAGCCGCGTGACACCAGCGTCGCCAGACACCTAGTGCCCACATTTATGGGATCGACGCCGAAGATGGAGACAGTCTAGTGCCTATCCCCATCTTCACCGTCGAGTCCCTAGTATCAATTTTTGGGAATCCCCTTCCATGGCAGATCCCCAGTGACCACGAAGAAGAAGAAGAAGAGATAGAAGCCTCCCGAGAAGTTTGCAGGGACCACACCGACACCCCACCACAACTGGTCAACACCCTGTTGATATCCAGGAAGGCGGTGTGTCGAAGTGGTCATTAAACGGGGGCGGGTGGATAACCAGGCCGTCGAACCTGTCGCATGGCCAGGCGATAGGACGCCTGTTAGCCAAGACGGTGCAGGGTCAACGGTCAGGCACCCACTCACCCATGCTACTCAAAAAAAATAAATAAAGGGAAGAAAACCAAAAAGAATGTAGTGTCCACTGTCCGCGCAGACTCGCGCAGTGCCAGGCGATAGGACGCCTGTTAGCCAGACTCCGAGTCTGCCGGACAGGAACCAATCAATATGGGGAGGCTACCGCAAAAGATACTAGAAAGGTGAAGTTGTGGAAGCAGAAGAAAGATAGAAAAGATGAAAAAAAGGAAGAAGTGACAAGGGCTAAGGCACCGCGGTAAGTACCTTCGCCCGTTTACCCATTAGTCAGAGGGGCTTGGACTGGGAAGTGAACTAAAAAGAAGGAAGCCCACTCATGACTCCTCTCACTGGCCTAAGCCACGTATCAATCATCAAAAGGTCGGCTAAATTATAAAGAAAAATGATTAAAAATGATGGCATGGGATGGTGAGCAAAAATACTCGACGAAAAGAATGCCGACGGGGAAAGTTAAGGTGTCACTAGGTGACAAACAGACGTATCCATGCCATCTGTCCGTTAGACTAAGGAACTCAAAGTGAATTAAGCTCCTTAGCCCAGCGTTGGGCGCCATTTTATGTAACTGTCTGGAGTGGGTGTGCCATAGCACGAAGTAGGGAAATCAACACATCTCAATTAAGGATGTGCAAGACTCTTTTTACACAAAAAAATAATTTGGAGAAAGGGGCAGAAGAAGGTGACTGGGTAGGCTTGGCCGCCGAGGGTGATTGCCGGAATTGTGGCATCCGCTGCACCGATCGTCGGCACGACGTGCGGTGCTCAAACTAGCTCGCCGGATGGGGTGGGGTTCGCGGAACAGGGATGCCAGAGGGTGACAGTTCAAACAAACTAAAACTCGTGCCTACTTACGAAAATTTAAAAGGGGACGGCAGTGGCGGAGAGACAAACCTACCGAGGCCAACAAGAGGGGGCTAGAAACTAGGGGAGAGAGATGGTCACTGGTTATACTGCCACATTAAGGAGGTCCACAAAATTTTTGATCAAATTATAAATGTTAGGCACTTACCTTGTTGAGGGCATCCTACATCCTGGGGGGTTTCCTCACATTCGGGTGGATTAGCCGGCCATCGTCTCGGGTTTTATGTATTTATAATTCATAAGCTGCCGTTTATATTATATCGGGTGGTTATTCAGTACAAGTTTAAATGCTTTTGTTATGTTATTTTAAAGTTTCAAATTTATGTTATTATCATGTGCAGTTCATGCTTAGTTTAAAAAAAAATTTATATTAATTATTAGAGTATTCGTTGTACTAAAAATATGTTATTATTCAAACCATATGCATTAGATCTCTATTTATATTATATTACCAGTCACATTATATGAAAGTTATAGTTGGCAATAATGATATGCGCATCCCAGAAGCACGTGTAGTTTAAAAGCTTTTATGTTTATTATTTAAGTATTCATTATATAAAAGTATATTATATTAAACCCATATAGATTAAATCTCTTTTTTTTTTAATGTTACGGAAAAAGTTCTCAGTAAATAATATTATATGCGGCAAGAAAAGCATACATTATCCCCGAAAAGCACGAGTAGTTTAAAAGCTTTTATGTTTATTATTTAAGTATTCATTATATAAATAAACGTTTTTATGTTTATTCTTTAAGTATCCATTATATAAGTAAACGCTTTTATGTTTATTAGTTAAGTATTCATTATATAAAAGTATATTATATTAAAACATACAGATTAAATCCCTTTTTAAAATATTACGGAAAAAGTTCTCAGTAACTAATATTATATGCGGCAATAAAAGCACATATTATCCCCGAAAAGCACGTGTGGTTTAAAAGCTCTTATTTTTATTATTTAAGTATTCATTATATAAATAAACGATTTTATGTTTATTAATTAAGTATTCATTATATAAAAGTATATTATATTAAAACCATACAGATTAAATCCCTTTTTTTTTAAATGTTACGGAAAAAGTTCTCAGTAACTAATATTATAAGCGGCAATAAAAGCACATATTATCCTCGAAAGCACGTGTGGTTTAAAAGCTTTTATTTTTATTATTTAAGTATTCATTATATAAATAAACGATTTTATGTTTATTAATCAAGTATTCCTTATATAAAAGTATATTATATTAAAACCATACAGATTAAATCCTTTTTTTTTTTTAAATGTTACGGAAAAAGTTCTCAGTAACTAATATTACATGCGGCAATAAAAGCACATAATATCCCCGAAAAGCACGTGTGGTTTAAAAGCTCTTATTTTTATTATTTAAGTATTCATTATATAAATAAACGATTTTATGTTTATTAATTAAGTATTCATTATATAAAAGTATATTATATTAAAACCATACAGATTAAATCCCTTTTTTTTTTAAATGTTACGGAAAAAGTTCTCAGTAACTAATATTATAAGCGGCAATAAAAGCACATATTATCCTCGAAAGCACGTGTGGTTTAAAAGCTTTTATTTTTATTATTTAAGTATTCATTATATAAATAAACGATTTTATGTTTATTAATCAAGTATTCCTTATATAAAAGTATATTATATTAAAACCATACAGATTAAATCCTTTTTTTTTTTAAAATGTTACGGAAAAAGTTCTCAGTAACTAATATTACATGCGGCAATAAAAGCACATATTATCCCCGAAAGCACGTGTGGTTTAAAAGCTTTTATGTTTTTTTATTTAAGTATTCATTATATAAAAGTATATTATATTAAAACCATATTGAATAAATCTCTTTTTTAAATGTTACGGAAAAAGTCTCAGTAAATAATATTATATGTGGCAATAAAAGCTTACAATATCCCCGAAAAGCACATGTAGTTTAAAAGCTTTTATGTTTATTATTTAAGTATTCATTATATAAATAAACGTTTTTATGTTTATTATTTAAGTATCCATTATATAAATAAACGCTTTTATGTTTATTAGTTAAGTATTCATTATATAAAAGTAGTTTATATTAAAACCATACAGATTAAATCTCCTTTTTCAAATGTTACGGAAAAGTTCTCAGTAAATAATATTATATGCGGCAATAAAAGCTTACATTATCCCCGAATGCACATGTAGTTTAAAAGCTTTTATGTTTATTATTTAAGTTTTCATTATATAAATAAGCGTTTTTATGTTTATTATTTAAGTATTCATTATACAAATAAACGCTTTTATGTTTTTTTGTTAAGTATTCATTATATAAAAGTATATTATATTAAAACCATACAGATTAAATCTCTTTTTTTTTTAAATGTTACAGAAAAAGTTCGCAATAAATAATATTATATGCGGCAATAAAAGCACAGATTATCCCCGAAAGCACGTGCGGTTTAAAAGCTCTTATTTTTATTATTTAATTATTCATTATATAAATAAACGAGATTAAATCTCTTTTTTAAACGTTACGAAAAAAATTCTCAGTAAATAATATTATGTGCGGCAATAAAAGCACATATTGTCCCCGAAAGCACGTGTGGTTTAAAAGCTCTTATTTTTATTACTAGTATGTTATTTATTTTTTTCTTTCGATTTCTAAAAAAAAACTTAGATTACACACCGACAGAGAATTAACAGCTTTCCTCGTGGGTTTTTCTTTTCTTTTCTCCCGTATCTAATTTTTAATCGCTCCTTGAAAACTACTTCAAAAAAAATCTTTGAAATTAACTATAGGGTGTACGTGACGATCCTCAACCCTATTCACAATGGACACAAACGGTACCAAACCACACTAAATCAATTATATAGCCATGCAAAATTCTAGGTTTTGGCCAGGCACTATTATTATTTATAAAAATTTAAGGGCAATTCCATTACTTGAAGTTAACTTACTAGTCTCGCATTTTGATTCACATATCCTGGCTTTCTTTATTTATCACATCACTAAACAAAATCGTCGTGCTACATGATATCGACGAGTTTCCAAAACAGTAATCACAAAACTATCCCCTTCGTTCAAGTTAACATTTTCTTAAAAAAACAATTTATTTTATTTACTAACGCACTTTCTTGTTAATTTAAAAGAAACATTTTTGATTCTTATACCAGCATTTACTTAGTAATATTTTAAATTTCCTATCTCCGCTTCACACCAGAGTACTTCAACCACCGCGACGGCACTTTTTCGCCCGACTCCTCAACCACTTCCTTCGAGATCTATCATCCGACTCGTCTCTCTTTTCCCACCCCGAATTTTTTCCTTTCATCGCCCGATCACGCGATTTTTTGGTAAACGGCAAGGCGAATTCCGTTATTCCGCATTCCTGTTGCGTATTCTGTTGAACATTCCTTTATTGTTTGTTTGTGTGTGTATTTAAAATTGAATTGTTGGGTATTGAGATCGGAGTTTGCTATTTTATTGGTTGGTTGTGTGTGTAAGTTAATTTGCCTTGTTGGGTATTGAGGTTGATTTTCGCTACTTTATTGTGTGTTTGTGACCGTGTGTTAAGGGGATTTATGGCTGTCGCATTTGATAAATATATGTGTGTTTTTATATGCATTTTGGGAAGCGGGATTATTGCTATTGGGTTGAAAGGACTTGACTCTTCGACAATGCCGGGCTGCCATTTAATTTACAGCTTACATTTGTCTTGCGTAGAAAAAAATTTTAATGTAGACAACGGTGTTAGTGCCTTTGTTTTATTCTGGTGGCATGTCTTTCCGTAGGGCGACCGTTACAAACAACAACAAGAAGCAAAACAGCAAGCGCCGCAGCGAGCGCCGCAACAGCAACAACAACAACCCCGGCAGCAGCAAAAACAACAAAAAAAAGATAAGGTACCACCTATTAATATTTTTCATCAGCAACCTGCTGACACAATTAGAATAGCTAGACAGGTATTAAAGCATACCAACTTTTACGTAAAAAGATTTAGCGGTATTAAACACGCTCTAGTTTTAAGTAGTTTCGAAGATTTTAAAAAAATTAAAAGTATTCTGGAAAGGGCGAATACGCAATTCTTCACATATACTGCAAAAAGTGAAAAATTGCAAAGTGTCCTCTTGAAAGGCCTCGACCCCGACTGTGACACTCAGGAGCTCTTGAACGAACTCCAGTCTCTCGCGGTAGATAATTTGAAATTTTCCGCAGTTAAAAAATTCAATACGAGCTATTCGCGTGCTACTAAGAGGCAGCTCCCGATATTCTTGGTCCAATTAACTCCCGACAGTCGGTTGGATAACCTAAAAAATATTAGGTATCTCAACTTCCGTGTGGTAACTTGGGAGAAAATAAATAAAAAAGCAGACATTCTGCAATGTATGCGCTGCCAAAGGTTTGGACATGCCGCAGCTAACTGCCAAATGGCTTTTAGATGCGTCAAATGTGAGAAAACCCACAATCAAGGCGAATGCCCTCTTGGGAGGGAAAAAGTCGCGGATAAAACCAAGTTGTTCTGTGTACTCTGCAGATCTAACGGACATCCTGCTAATTATAGAGGATGTCCTAAATATGCAGAGTTCAAGCAACGCATTAAGGCGCGTAAAGAACAGCTAGAGGCCCAAAAAACCCATAAGGGGCAAATGTATAAAAACTTTGTTGTACCTGGAATGTCCTTCGCCCAAATGACGACTGGAGACCAGACAACCAAACAGCAAGCCCCAAAAGCTGCGCCTGCAGCAAGTTCTGGGGACAGCGAGCTGAAAGCGGTGCTCTTATCCATCCAAGGGCAAATCGCCCAGCTACAAAGACAACTAAACGAGCAAAATGCCCGTTTAGATTTAGTATACTCGGCTTTCTTTACGACAGAAACCATCTCTGGGTAAGCTGTTTAATGGCTTTACGCAGGGAGGACACGATCAAGGTCATTGCGGTGAACGTCAATTCGCTGATAAGAAACGAAAGAAGGGCGAATTTACTGACTCTTTTGCAAAACCAAAATCCTGATGTGCTTCTTGCTAGTGAAACCAAACTAAGCGAGAAGCACAAAGTGGATTACAAAGATTATGTGGTAATTAGGAGAGATAGACCTAATGCCACACAAGCTGGGGGCCTACTAATACTAGTAAAGACCACCCTTAAACACAAGATCATGTATAGCAGGGACATCGCAAAGTTTCGGGTGTTAGAAGCGTGCGTTATATACCTCCCTCTGTCCAGTGGCAGAAGGCTGTATATAATAGCCGCGTACGCACCCCAAACCTCCCAATCCAGACGATTTATAGAGGAAATGAGCTCTCTTTTTCAAACTCTCCATCTGGAATCGGAGCAAAATTTTTACTTGTTGGCCGGAGATTTAAACGCACGCCATGCGGCATGGGGAAATCAAACGGCTAACATCAGGGGCAACCAACTGAATGACTGGTTGGCTCAGAATAGAATTCAGCGAAAAGTAAATCTTTACGCTACGGACATGCCATCATACCCAAATGGCGGTTCTTTTCTGGATATATGCTTGTTAGACTCTCGGATGGCCGTACTAGGGGTAAACACAAACGTGACAAACTGTCTAACGACAGTGCCGTACGACAGCGACCACCAAGGACTGGAAATAACAGTACAAGTCCCTGACGACTCCATGGAACTCCTCGAATATTGCGAAGTGCATCCTTTTGCCTACCAGAAGATGCACTGGCCAAAGTTCGAGAAGGCTATGGAGAGGGCAATACAGAATAACAGACTATTACCTCCCACAACTAGGAATCTGACCAACAATGAGATTGATGCATATCTGAAAGATATGGACAACCTCATTGTGCAGACTATGGACAAAACCATACCACGGACAAAGAAAAAGAACAGTACAGATTGTTACAAGAACGCTACAATCGACGCACTACAAAAACATAAAAGTAGAATACTGACGAGACTGAAATCCCTACACCGCCAGTTTCAGGATAGACAGAGTCCGGAGATCGTAACTCTTAAATCGGTTATGAAAAACCTCCAACAACTCCTCAAACAACAATTCTCACATTCTGTGAATCTGTACTGGAACAAAAAGATTCGTGCTATTCAAACTAATAGCGCGAGCATGTTCCCACAGATAAATAAAATCTTTAGGAGTAAAACACATAACCGGCTGGACAAGTTGCGTATCCCCAGGACCCTGGCTAACCAGGAACTACTGAGGTCTGCGAACATAGATCCCGAAGAAACCAGTATTGTCGACGATAATTATTGTATAGAGGACGAGCAGGAGAAAGTGGATTTAGTGGGGGCCTACTATCAGGGAATTTATTCGGTGAACACTTGTGTTCGGCCGAATTTTGACCTTGAAAATAGGGCCCTGCTGAACCATTTCAGAATAACTAATGAGATCGAGGTCTGGAAATCCGAGAACCGAAGAATCATCGAGTTCAGTGAAGACTGCCCAGCGAACAATGTTTCTGAGGCACAAGCAAACTCTCTTCTCACTACGAAAACTGATCTCCTGCTAACTTTTCGCCGTCTAAACAATAAGAAGTCGTCTGGGGTGGACGGTGTTCCAAACATCGTCCTGAAACATTTGCCCCTGGTGGCCATAGACATATATACCACTCTGTTTAACAATGCATTAAACAACGCACATTTTCCAGGACACTGGAAGACGGCAGTGGTGTACCCAATACCCAAAAAGGGTAAAGATAAAAGTAACCCTGCTAATCTTCGGTCAATAAGTCTGCTCCCGAATATCAGTAAGGTTTTTGAATCAGTAATTAATAGATCATTGTCCAAATGGGTTGAGGAAAAGAATATAATTCCCGATAACCAATTCGGTTTCAGGGCGGGACATGACACCATTCATGCCGCGTCGAAATTGGTATCAGACATACACTGGAACTTAATGAAAGGCCAGTGTACCGGAGCATGCTTGATCGACTATGAGAAGGCGTTCGATACAGTGTGGATCGAGGGCCTTCTCTACAAATTAGCCAGATACGGGATGACCGGACCTCTGCTATACTTGATCTATAATATGATTTCCAAGAAGAAGTTCATCGTTAAAAGTGGGAACTTCACATCAGGAAAGGTATTTGATATTAAAAACGGTTTGCAACAGGGCGCAGTGAACTCGCCGCTCTTGTTTAATATCTTTACGAGTGACCTAATTAGTTCACTCCGCTTCGCATTAGCGTATGCGGATGACCTGATTGTGTACAGGACGGGGCCGAAGATTGGAGTGATCCAGACGCTCTTACAACGTGACTTCGAAACAATCGAGCGCTATAGTGATGATTGGAAGTTGAAGATCAACTTTGGCAAATGCGAATCGATCCTTTTCCGGACGCCTCTACGCAGAGCTTCGTACGATGTGCAGAGAAACTGGAAAACATTCCGAATTTCGAACTACGCGGGACAGGCGTTAGAACACAAATCGGAAGTGAAATACCTTGGGCTTTGGCTGGATCAATACTTATATTTCAATAGAAATGTAAGTGTTGCTCTAGACAAGGCAAACAAGGCGTTTCACATGACTAAAAGGCTTTTTTATAGCAGACACCTAAGCTCACGGGTAAAGGTGATCTGCTACCAAGCCTTGGTCAGACCGATTTTAACTTATGGCTGCCCAGTGTGGTTCAACATATCCCCTTTCTATATGGAAAAGCTTCGGGTTTTCGAAAGACAATGCTTAAGGGCGTGCTTAAGGTTGTACCGAACACCCGAATCTGGCTTCACGAAGTTTCACGCCAACAATATCCTTTACGATAAGGCATTTGTTAATAGGATCGACAACTTCATAATCAAGTTGATTCGAAGACATATTGCAAGAGCGACGGAGAGCGAAAATCCTCTTATTCGGGGAGCGTTCTATCCGAACGCTGAATATCACAGAGCTGCTTGTGACCGCGGCTTTATCCCTCCAGAGGCATTTGTCTTTCTAGATAGAAAAAGATTGGTCCAAGATGGTTCGGGGGTGCCCCTCTTTTACCACCTACACCGTTCTGCGACAGATAAACGCTACAAATTTAGCAATGAAGATATGGAAGTTCAGGAGCTCCTGAGGTTCAGTACCCGAATCTCGGGGAGAGATAGACGAGACGCCTCCACTGCAAGTACTCTGTACTGGTGGCTGGAGGATACTTAAATATTGCGTATTCGCCCTTAAAGCTTTAGATATAGACTAGTTTAGCATGTAATCTAGTTTTAGAGATTAGCTTAGGGCTTAGATAGGATTAGTTATAGTTTTTACTTAGTAATAGATCTAGTTTTAAGTAAGCTTACGTGCGAGCTGCCACGAGCTTTTGTTAGTCTTGTCTGTCTGTTTTTGTTTGTTGTTTGTCTGTTCTTTGTTTGTTTTGTTAGTTTCTCTAACACGAGCCCGTGGAAGCTCGTCGCCTGGACGGAGTACATCCGAGGCAGGTCCTCCGCTGTACCCCGTCCGGATAGTTCTGTGTTTAGGTTAATTAGCTTGTAAGTAAGTGGTGCGAGCTTTCACGAGCTTGAGCTCTAGCATCACTCGAGCCTGTGGAAGTTCGTCGCCTGGACGGGGAGCACCTGAGACGATTTTATCGTCTCCGCTGCTCCCCGCCCAGATAGTTAGAAATAAGTTATTGATTAAGTAGATTTAAGTTTTTATATATAAAATAAACATAGTGTCTAAGTTTTTTTTTGTTCTAATTTTTCTTAGATTATAATAAATTACAATGATATTTTAAAATAAAATAAAATTAAAAAAGATAAGTTTTAGCCGAAAGGCATAAGTTAATATAAGACATAGATTAATTTAGAGTGCCTGCTGAGGGCCAGTAAGTTAGATAGATTAGCATAGGCTAGTATAATTAACTTTAAGCATTTAGTTAAATTTATATTAAGATAGTTAATAAAAGAAATAAATGCTTTAAAAAAAAAAAAAAAGAGCGTCGGATTCTCGGTTCAGCGGAGTGCGGTGCTTGCAGGTTCGATCCCCGGTCGGGGCAGCATTTTTGTTTTCTTTTTCTCTTTTTATTCTTTCTTAAATGATTTATTAACATATTGGTCAGCGGCCGATAGTACTTGACATAGCGCAAAGGGCTAGAGTGTGAAGTATTCTTGTCTGTGGGGTCTGTGGGGTGCGAGTTCGATCCTTGGGCTCGCGGTGCTTTTTTTCTATATATCGACAAAATAATTATTTTTTAATTTCCTTCGGGGAATTTTGTTCCATATTTAACAAGTTTTCAAAGTGAATACGTCTATAAATTTGCTTCCACAACAAAAGCCGATGAGAACGAAATTATGGCATATAGTTTTGATTTGCAGCTCAAAAACTATTGTTTATATTGAATAAAGAAATATACCATGACGTGGGTAAAGAATCAAAGAGTTTTATTGTTTACATTTGATTTCCCCGCTATTAATGGCAATTAAGCTTATATTTCCTTAATTTGTATGTGTGTGTACTGTAAACAAACGTTGAACTTCCCAGTAGGGAATTTACGAAGTCATGAAATCGGAACGCAGTATATCTAGGTAGACATTGGAAGCAATGTGAATCGATGGCTATTGGAAGGAATGGTATTTCAAAGTGTCATGCATAAGGAACATGCACGCATTTCCCTTTGTTCATTATCGAGGAAAAATAATGAAGCCGAAGCCGAACATTCGTCCTGTCTCACCCTCTCCTTCATAAAATCGGTCTTTTTACGATTTTCTTAAATGCATTCATTGTTTTTCAGTCTATTTAGATTGATTACGGTGTAAACACCTGTAGCGATATAAAGTTTACTTATATTACAGATGGAAAATTAATATCATATTTTGGACTTGTGATTAATAAAGGATGTTTTTTTAGTAATAATAGATGCGAAACGGACAGCATATTTCAAAGGGAATAACGAAATGACTGGACATTCTGCAGCTTTAGCTCTCATGCCTTCATCAAAAGGTGGCTCTTATGCCTTCATATTGGAAGGTATGGTAATGCAAAAGGTAGCTGTCATGCCTTCATATTGGAAGGTATGGTAATGCAAAAGGTGGCCGTTATGCCTTCGACCCTAGGACATCGCAATGTTAAAAGAAGGGATGATTCGATCTAGAAAGTAGACATTATGCATTCGAAGTAAAGTGTACAGATTCGAATCTGGAAGGCTTCCATTCCCTACTGAG
Organism: Thereva unica; assembly: GCA_949987705.1. NCBI lineage: Eukaryota > Metazoa > Arthropoda > Insecta > Diptera > Therevidae > Thereva > Thereva unica. Next base: position 57,260,208 of record OX465282.1, read on the forward strand.
TACAATCTGATCATTTTGTAAAAAAATCAAGATGGCGGCTCCAAGATGGCAGTCGAATTTTGCAATTGGGCTCCCCAACCTCCGAAATGGGTATCAAATGGAAGGGTGTGACAAGTAGAACACACTTCGCTATGTGGCGTCATTCAAAATCCAAAATGGCGGCCAACACAAAATGGCGGGTCACTTTTTCTTTACAACGTCCTTGTTATGGGTATCAAATGAAAGTGTATGAGGAGTATAGTACAGTAAGCTATCGACTTCACAATAAATATTTCTTTTAATTTCCCCCGGAGAATTTTGTTTCATATTAAATAAGTTTTTTTTTAAATTCGTCGGAAAATATGCAAATACATTACTGCAAAAACTATTTAGCTACTGCTTAGATTTTTTTTGATGGCGCGGCGGCGTGTTATACATCTCAAAATGGATTTTAAAAGAAGAATTAGGCTTGCAATACGTACGCTGCATCGTCGATTAAACGATACTACGGCAGCGTGTCATACTTATCGTAAAGGTAGGTTCATACGCATCGATTTAGTTTTTTAAATTGTCTGGCGCAAGTCGAATTGTGTAAATAAACTGAGTGCAAATGACAAGTGAAAATTACCTCCATTAGTTATTGCGCATTATATTTATACTTATCTACGCGTTATATTATGTTACATTGATTGCGATAAGGTCGGAGGAGCAAGTGGTCCAACATCACCGAGACATTTTTGGTACAATCCAAACCTTTTAGATTGTGCAAGCTGAACAGTTGAGTTCACACGCAACGATTTATTTGTGCCGTGTAGGCCTATCTATTGCCCCCGAAAAAAATGAATGGACTAAAAAGTACGAAATAAAAAAAAAATTTAAAAACCGACATCAGAAAAAAGGCGCACAAAATGCACAAAAAAGGATGAAATAATTGTTTGTAATTCCTAACAACATTAATCCAATCAGAATGGATCTAGAAAGAAGAATCACTTTTGAAGACGGTGCTAAGGGCATAAGCCAAACAAAGAAATGAAAACAATTCCCGAAGCAAGAGTTAGTGCAATCAAAGTCAACTACTACCTGGCACCGTCTTTAAAAGTGATTCTTGTTTCTAGATCCATTCTGATTGGATTAATGTTGTTAGGAATTACAAACAATTATTTCATCCTTTTTTGTTCATTTTGTGCGGCTTTTTTCTGAAGTCGGTTTTGAAAATTTTTTTTTTTAGTTGCACGCTTCTCTGCTTGAGGTTTTTGATCTTTCATGCTTTTAATATTTTATGTTTGCATGTCTCAGGTGAGCCGCGGCAGTGGTAAATGTTTCTCAGCCCTGCTGAGAAGTGCACCTTCTGAGCTAGAAGGTTTAATTCGTTGTTTATTTTTATATGTTTGCATGCCTCAGCAGAGCCACAAAATCTGTGGTAAATTTTTCTCAGCCTTGCTGGGAAGTGCGCCTTCTGTGTTAGAAGGGAAACTCTATATATATATATATATATATATATATATATATATATATATATATATATATATATAATATATATATATATATATATATATATATATGTGTGTGTGTGTGTGTGTGTGTGTGCGTGTGTGTGTGATCGTAATTATGAGTGAAATAAATGAAAACTAAAAGAATTGACTTTCACTGATATTTTATTTATAATTGAACTTGATGATTATTATTTAACACTTTAATTACAATTCAAAACTTTAATACAAGATTTAAAATACCCGGACGATCTCTTCAGAGTCGTTCTTGTTTCCCGGTGGTCTTCAGACTGATTTCCTAATTATATTCTTATTGATTCGATACCTTTTGAATATCCGACCTTTGAGCTTTCAGAATATTAACCTTATGTGAACGGAAATGCTGATTTCTGCATTTCCGTTTCTTATGGAAAATTTTAATATTTCGATTTAGAATTTAATTGTTTATCAATGCAATTTTTCTTACTCGTGTTGGGAAATATTTAAAAGGTATCGAATTTAAATGCTTATTTTTAATTTATTCATGGTTTGTATGGTATTAGCAAAAATCACGTTGTCTTCGAGTGATTTTTTATCATTTCCGTCGTGATTTATGCTTGATACCATAACTCCTCCCTCACTAGATTCAAGATTCTCCCGAATCTTGTTGGATATCTTTACCTTTACATTTCTATTCCTTACATATAAAAGTATGAAAGCTGTAAGTATCATGACTAAAACTATTATAAATGATCCTAATCCTATATTAACATTTTTCTGATACCTTAATTCTTTAATTTCTCTTATGTTTTCCTCTTGTTTTAGTACGATATCTTCAAATGTCAAATCTGTTTTACCATTGGTATCAATCGAATCATTTATTGGTATAATAAATTTATTTATAATTTTATTAACACTGTTGCTGTATTTATTGTTGCCTATTTGTACACTACAATTATGAAAATTTATAAAATAATTCCCTCTTAATGTTAATTGCCTCTCGTCACAAGAACTGTTAAATTTTTTATCGTTAATATTATTCAGAATTAAAATGTCTTCATCAACTTCTATGTATTCTTCTTCCTTCTTTATTATAAACTTACAATTGTTATTAAATATGCAGTTCTTACTTAGTCTTAGTTCTTTTAATGTTTTCTCTTTTTCATAAGTATATGTTTTATTATTTATTTCAACTATGTATTCTATTTCTTGATTGATTTGTTTATTTTTTGAATTGGTTACTGGAATCAAAAGGTTCTTACTGTGCTTTTCGAACTCTTTTGGTATTTTCACAGCGAGTATGATTGATTCGTTATAAAACTTGGCTACTCCGAGTCTGATATGTTTAAGTTTTCTTGAGTCGATTATATCTAGCCGATATAAGATTATTTTGTACCATTTCGATCTGTCTTCTTATGAAATCTATCTTTATCATTTGTTCTAAAAATAAACGTTCTGTCTGAAGGTTCCTATCAAACATATTTAAGTTATTTCCTATTCTTACTCGATCTGCTTCTATTGCTCTTTTTATGATTTCGAATGTTTTGCTAAAATTTTCGTTAATCTTGATTTGTTGGTTCGCAGTTTGAATGATTTCGTGGTTGTTTGCGTCAGTAATTGCTAAGTGTTTCTCAATGTCCTGTCTGTCATCGTCGTCCATTGTCCCGAATACCCATTTCAATATAGTACCACCGACGTTTGCAAGGCCTCGTTTATATCTATGTGTTAAGAGTGTGGTGACTTGGGTTTTCAAGCTACTGATTTGGTGTGTTAAGATATCTTTATTTGTCCCAAGATCTAGAGAGCTAGTAGTTTGTTCTAGTTTGTTAACTATCGTCAGCACTTCCCTTGGATTTATAACATGCAGTACAATGTCGAATTTGTTCACAAGTTCTATTTCGTCTGTTTTGATTTTAGCATAACCTGATTCTGAGTTTATTTTTTCAATTACTACTGCTTGTTCCGTCAGGGGTATTGTTAGAAGCAGGATCATTACGATTGTTATTAGCTGAAAATTTAAGAGGTCGTTTTATATTATTTACATGGATACCGTTAAGTTTATGTTTTCTAAATTTGGGTTCTTCCTTATGCCTAACTGCCTTGTAGTTCTTTATAAATCCTTCTTCCCTATTCTCAATATAATCTTCCCTTACTTCATTTCTCTTGGTTATATTCTTAATTTTTGTATTTTCTAACCTTTCCCGAATCTTTTTATGGTCTACCTTGTATTCGCGACTCTAGTGGGGTCGCTTTTATTGTTGAATGATAAGTATTATTGTAGAAACTAACAGCTTTTAGCATTTGTGTCTTAATTGGAAGTTTTTCTTCGACGTTAAGAACCCTAATTCTTTCTGTTATCGTATTGTTAAATCGTTCTATGTCGGAGTTACCTGTATGACTATTTGGTTTTGTTGCATGGTATTCGATGTTTTCCCTGCTACAAAATTCCCTAATATTTTTATTGTTAAATTCGTTGTCGAAAACGAATTTCTTGGGTTTGCTTCTAATTGCCAAGAATTGCCTAAGTTTTTCTATGATTGTTTGTGAATTTCGATCTTCTAAGTAAAAGCAGACAGCATGTTTAGAAAATTTATCTATGAAATTAATAAAAGAATGTTTACTATTGACATAAGTGTCAATGTGGATTATTTCGTTAATGGTGGAAGGGGTCTCTGTAATATGCAATTTCTTCCTAATTGGTTTTCTATCATACTTTCCGGCTGTACAGATGTCGCAATTGTTTATTATTTTATGAACTGCTATTTTGAGATTTGGATGGTAAATCCTATTTTTTATTCCCTCATATTAGTCCAGGAGAGATAGCGAAAAAGTGGTTAAAAGTTGAAATAAATCTACCCTGCGATTTCTTGACGCTATAATTAAGAGAAAAATCGTAGGAATTCAATGAATGTGTTTTGGATAAAATTGGTCCAGGGCAACAGTTGGTAAAAAGCTAATAAAAGGAGCGAAAACGCGTTTTTTCACGTTTTGGGTACGAAAAATATGTTGTTTTGGAAAACAAAAAATACTACTTAATAGTGCTTAAAAAGACGAAAATTATGAGTTTTGGACCATTGATATCGGTCAACAGGTTTTTGCAGAAAAATTCAAAAACCGTTAAAAATGGTCATTTTTTGACATTTAATTATAGGGAGTGTAATTATCGTAGAATCTTGTGTCCAAAACTCATAATTTTCGTCTTTTTAAGCACTATTAAGTAGTATTTTTTGTTTTCCAAAACAAGTTATTTTTCGTACCCAAAACGTGAAAAAACGCGTTTTCGCTCCTTTTATTAGCTTTTTACCAACTGTTGCCCTGGACCAATTTTATCCAAAACACATTCATTGAATTCCTACGATTTTTCTCTTAATTAAGCGTCAAGAAATCGCAGGGTAGATTTATTTCAACTTTTTTTCTATTCTTCCTGGACTATATGTAGCTACGATACCTGAGTGTCCTACTTCGTTTTTATGATATAATGATATTTGTTTATTTAACTGTTCTTCATCTTCTATATCCTTAACAAAAAAGCTGCACTTGACAAATCTTACCTTAACATTCCCTGGAAACAGATCTATTATTACTTCTTGCAGTTTATTATATTCGTGGTCATCCATCTCTGAATAGATTCCTACCTTGCCTTTTGTTATCTTCGCAGTATATCACTGGCTTTGCCATTTGCCAAATCTTGTGCATCTATGTAGATTCTTCTATTTTTACAAATTATTTCATATTCTTTATCTTTGGTTGATTTCAGAATAATCTGTGTTTTAAACCTATTGATAATAGTTTCCAGTGTTGGTATATGATTATTAAGATTTTCCTTTTGAGAGTGGATTGTCGCATTGTCCGACGTTGAATCTATGGCGTTCTGTTCATCGTTGTGGTAATTGAAACTCAAATTTTCAGTTTCTCTGTCATGATTGTCTTCCACATTATTTGATTTGAAACTCAAATTTTCAGTTTCTGTTTTATTGTTTTCTGCATTACTTTATTTGAAACTCAAATTTTCAGTTTCTGTAATGTTAGTATCTTCTATATTGTTTAAAGCGAAATTCATATTTTCAATTTCACTATCATTGAGAACTTCAACATTAATTGGGTTGAAACTCAAATTTTCAGTTTCTTTAATGTTGCTGCCTTTATTCCGATTTCGGATGAGATTTATTTCGTTTGTTTCTACGTTTATTCGACTTAAAAAGTCAGCGATTTTATTATCCTTCCCTTTGATATAATCTATCTTCATATCATATTCACCCAATGATACAAGCCATCTTTGCAATCTAGGATTTATGTCCTTTCCCGAGTACTTTGCATGAAGCCATTTGATTGGTTGGTGATCGGTTTGTAGATCGAATTCCTTTCCAAAAAGATATGGCCTAAAATATTTGGTTCCCCACACAATTGCAAGTAACTCTTTCTCTATTGTAGAGTAATTTTTTTCATGTTCATTTAGGGTCCTAGATGCATAACAAATCGGGTGGCCATCTTGTGACAAGACAGCTCCGAGAGCGAAATTACTTGCATCGGTGATTAGTTTGAATTTCCTGTTAAAATCAGGATATCTTAATATTGGATGATTTGTAATTATCTCTTTTAACTTATCAAAGGCACTAATATAATTTGGATCATTCGTATTTATTTTCATTCCTTTCTTTAAATATCGGGTTATAGGGTGAGCCACCTTAGCGTAGTCTTTTATAAATTTCCTGTAGTACCCTGTTGTCCCCAAAAATGACTTTATTTGTTTAATGGTAGTTGGTAGCTTCAATTCACGAATAACTTGAATTTTGGTTGGGTTTGGCTTAATGCCTTCAGGGGTCAAGATATGCCCTAGAAATTCAGTTTCCCTTTTTAAAAAGTTGCACTTGTCTATTTGGATTTTTAGACCGGCTTCCTGTAGTCTGTTGAAGACTTTCTTAATGTTAATTAAATGTTCGTCTAAAGACGTACTGAATATTACCTTGTCATCTAGATAGACGACACAAATCCTATTCATCAAATCTCTTAGGACAGAATTCATTAAACTTTGGAAAGTAGCAGGAGCATTCTTTAAACCGAATGGCATCCTTATATACTCATAGTGTCCAAAGGGGGTTGAGAAAGCAGTTTTCTTCCTATCTTCAGATTTTACCATAATCTGATGGAAACCCTTTGCCAAGTCAAGTGTTGAAAAATATTGGGCCTTACCTAATTTGTCCAGAATGCCTTCTATATTCGGAATTGGAAATTTGTGACTTATTGTGACTTCGTTCAGTTTCCTGTAGTCAATTACAATTCGCCACTTTTTCTGACCTGAATTATCCAATTTCTTAGGAACTATCCATAATGGACTATTATAAGGAGAGTTACTGGGTGCTATTATATTTTGCTCCAACATTTCTTTGATTTGCCGCTCTATCTCTCGCTCATGAATGCGAGGATATCGGTAAATTTTTGAGTATATTGGACTGTCGGTCGTAGTGACAATTTCATGCTGTACCTCGTGCGTAAAGCTCAGCTTGTCTCCTTCTTTATAGAATAATTCCTCGTAATCTTTTAGTATTTTGCATATACTTTGTCTCTCTTCTACGTTCAAGTGATCTAAGTTTATTTTATTAATGTTACTTGTTTCGATGTTGCATGTTTCGTTTAGGATAAAGTAGTGGTCGGTACCTTCAAAATAAATTCTATTGTTGTAAAATTCAATACACAGAAGCTCTAAATTTATTTTTGCCTTGAAGGGTAGTAAAAAATTTAGGCCCATAATGGCATCGTATTTTCGTCCTATTAAATCCATTACCTTCCAGCATAGGGTACCGGATTTGTTAACTTCTAAAGGAATTGGAGTAATAATTTTGTTTTCCACCTTGGAAATACCATTTATTGTTGAAAAATATAAGGGTTTTTCGAGTTTAATTTCGCGATAATTTCTAAATATGTTTGGCTTTATGATACTCGTTTCAGAACCAGTATCAATAAGACATTTAAACTTTATGTTGTCTATAGTCATTGTAACTATGGGTAGCCGTCCGGTTGAAATTCCTCTAAAAAATTTACTTCTCTATGTTGGATATTATCAACTTCCATTGGAGTTATTGAATTAGTGTTGCCGTGATTCTGTCTTTGCCTGAACTGTCCGTAATTACGTTCATTGGTAGGGTGTCTCTGGAGAACACTATTATTTCGCCTATACTGATCTCCATGGTTATTGTTATAGAAAGCCCTATCTCGCCTAAACCCTTCATTTTGTCTATAAAATCCCGAATTGTTTCTATAATTATGTTGATTCCCGAAATTTCTAATATCATTTCGTGAGTCGTTCGGTCTGTTATCGTCACGTCTAAGGTCCTTACGGTGTCCGTTAAAAGTCTTGGAATCTCTGTTGCCTTTTCGATTATTATAATGAATCACCTCACCTTCTTCCAATAACCCTAATTCATCGAATGTATTAAATATCTCATTTAAAGTCATATTGTGCTTAATATTTACTCTATAACTGCAAGTTAACATATCCTTCACTATATCTACTAAGTCCTTATCGTTATTCTCTGGGCTATAGTTAGTAGGTTTATTTTCATCAAACTCATATAACTCATTTAGCTGATAATTAATCGATCTTATAATACAAAATAATTCCTTTAAGTTATTTACCTAAATACTACGGCATTCGTCGAACAGCTTCTTGTAACTCTTTCTTGGTCGAAATTCAACTTTCAGCTCAGCTTTTACCTGCTCCCATGTTAGATTTTCACCAAGTCGTTGAATACTCGTACATCGTCTTGCATCGCCTTGAAGTTTCTCCTTTACAATCATATGAAGTCCATGTTGCATGAGGGGGGTGTTGTTGCCACATAATGCTGTCACATTCTCCACTGTATGAATGAATTCCTGAAGACTGCAATCGCCTCTTCCGGTAAATGCCTTTATGTGCTGGAACTTATTTAAAACTTGGTCCGCCGTAAGTTGGAATTGATGCAGAAGATTATTGTTGTTCCGTTCAGGTTGAGCCTGTAACTGTTGCCGCATCGCTTCTAATTCCCTTTGAGTTTGCTCGACAATTCTTTGCAAATGCTGAATATCTTGTTCTTCCATGTTTACTTCGAGTTGTCTATTATTGTCGAAAGCCGTTCTTCTGCTGCTCCTCATAAAATCTTGCGATGACTGCCCTCTGTTTTCACTTTCTGTCCACAGTAACTTTTTTCTCACAGTAGTATGCTCACAACACAACTAATAAGTTCAGATCACAGGATCCCAAAATCTTCGGATTTAGGATCCTACCGACTGCGCCAGTTTTAGTTTGATCGTAATTATGAGTGAAATAAATGAAAACTAAAAGAATTGACTTTCACTGATATTTTATTTATAATTGAACTTGATGATTATTATTTAACACTTTAATTACAATTCAAAACTTTAATACAAGATTTAAAATACCCGGACGATCTCTTCAGAGTCGTTCTTGTTTCCCGGTGGTCTTCAGACTGATTTCCTAATTATATTCTTACTAGCTGGAACCCGGTGCGCCTCGCTGCACAAATAAGCCAATAGTATGGCGTGCGCCAAAACAATTGGGAATCTCAAAATCGATGGGCACTGAGAGTCTCAAATCCCGGGATGCAAGTACATTCGTAAAGAAAAGTGTAACTCCGTTCGTTTAAAAACCCAAATCACTTGCTCATTTATATCTCTAATCACAATTCAGCGGTCTCACTGCCACTCTTGTCGTGGTCAGATGCTATGAGGGAGTGTTTTTGCCCGTAAATGAATTTCGAAGAAGAAATTACAATGCACGTCCGCTTGAACTTTATCCATACACGAAATTTTAATGGGTGTGAAATTGTCAGTTCGCCGCCTGTGTTTATATTTCCAATTCTTTTGGTACGCGCTATAGCTTCCGTTTATTTTGCAGTTGAGGTGATAAGAATTTGAAAATACAGTAGGAGCCATTTTCGTATTTTTGATTCCGAATAATATCGATGCTATCGATTGAAATTTCGCTATTTGAAACGACCAAAAGTTGGTTTTTTCAATACTGTTCCATAGATGTGATGCTTTCAAGCATGCATCCGTTCAGCTCATTTGCAGGCTTTGATCGAAGTATACCAGGCAAAGTTGAGCAAGTAGTGTCAGAGCGCCTACCATGGATTAGGTTTTCCTCGGAAATCTTGAAAAGCCCTGTCATGCGCTTCGACCTATTTTTTATAGGCCATGGTGCGTTCGCTCCAAAATAATAATTTTGCACGGATGTGGCAATACGGGAGTTTTTACTGATGTTACATGTAGGTGTTTCTCTCTGGTTCAAATTCAATAGGAACTTGGGTGCTCAATACACTAAACATCCACCATCAAGTAGCGTTGATGCAATTCCCGATGATGTCACACTTCACACTATGAATAGAGACAGTTAATACGTTCAATAAGCAACGTTTGGCAACATTGGGCGAACTTTTCAAACATTTAACGGCATGATAAAGAGTAATTTTTCCGTAAGAAATATGAAAAAAAATATGTCCCATGCAAAATTATTGTATGTTGAAAAATCAAGCACCTTGAAATCTATGCAAATTTCCAGGTACCATAGCTCAAAAAGAAAAAGCGACGAACATCTGATTATTGAATTTGTCGTCTTTTTGGCCGACATATTTTTTATAGGCACATGCATCCGAAGTTACTTCAATCCAAGTTCAGAGAACCGCGTCCTTCGCGATAAATCTGATTTTTTCAACAAAATTGTACGGCAACTATCCGTAAATAAACTCCGATCGATCTGAAACTTTGGAAATCGTATTTTTTTCGGAAAAAAACCAAAACAAAATGGATCTGACTTCTTTAGCAGAAATTTGAAGAGTACCTCCCATACAAAAGTTTCGGATTTTTCTATATCAGTACACTACAGCTACCCGAAGGTTTCAAGATAGCCTATATGTTATTCTGAAGTATGAAATTCATTCATTAAAATCTATTCAGTAGTTTTTGCGTGAAAGAGTAACAAAGATCCATACAAACATTCGCGTTTATAATATTAGTAAGATAGTCTATAGCAAAAAACCTGTGTGCGTTGCAAGGCTTTTAAATTAAAAAAAATATGTGTGCGTTGTACGCGGTAGGAAAAAAAAAACAATAAATCTGGAAAAAAATTCCCTCTTCCCAATCTTATCGGTGATTCAATTAGAACAGCGTTATGTATTCAAGTAGATGCATCTAAACATGTAACTTCTCGGTGAATTGGAATTTTAACTTTCTCTTTTCGGTTAGCCGTTACACTGCTCCCTTCTTACTCAGTATTCGTCCAGAACACAGCTTCCTCCAGGTCCCGTTTTTTCCGATCGAACTTTTTGGAAGCGATAGATGACATCGTTTAACCTCGTGATGACAATGTAGGGGCGCACAAATTTGCAAACTTCGACTCTTTCTACCGTTTTTACTGTTTCTATACTGGTTAGAGGGAATTTTAGAAATTTACTACATTTCAGAATGTGGCTTGGGAAAATTCGTGCGTCATATTGGACCCGCAATTTTGAATTTATAAGCTTTGATCATAAATTCGTTGTTTGCCCTAAAAGCCCCCAGATACCGATTTTCATTGCAATCGGAATACAATTGGAAAAATTCGTCGGCCATATTGGCGCGGCCATTTTGAATTTATAAGTTTTGATCATAAATTCGTTATTTGCAACCTTAGAAACCCCTAGATATTCACTTTCATTGGAATCGGAATACAATTGGAAAAATTCGTCCGCCATTTTGAATTTATAAGTTTTGATCATAAATTCGTTATTTGCAACCTTAAAATCCGCCAGATTTCGATTTTCATTGGAATCGGAACAAAATTGGCAAATTCGTCGGCCATATTGGCACGGCCATTTTGAATTTATAAATTTTGACCACAAATTCGTTATTAGCGACCTTAAAAACCTCTATATACCAACTTTCATTGAAATCGGAACACAATTTGCGTGGCCATTTTGAGTTTTCGGCGGCCATGTTGAATTTTTTTATAAATTATAGCCTATATGTTATTCTGATATATGAGCTATATTATTGTAAAGTTTCATTAAAATCCAGTAGTTTTTGCGTGAAAGAGTAACAAACATACATACAAACATTCACGTTTATAATATTAGTAAGATTGATTCGATACCTTTTGAATATCCGACCTTTGAGCTTTCAGAATATTAACCTTATGTGAACGGAAATGCTGATTTCTGCATTTCCGTTTCTTATGGAAAATTTTAATATTTCGATTTAGAATTTAATTGTTTATCAATGCAATTTTTCTTACTCGTGTTGGGAAATATTTAAAAGGTATCGAATTTAAATGCTTATTTTTAATTTATTCATGGTTTGTATGGTATTAGCAAAAATCACGTTGTCTTCGAGTGATTTTTTATCATTTCCGTCGTGATTTATGCTTGATACCATAACTTGTGTGTGTGTGTGTGTGTGCAGATTTTCATGCTTAGCTGAAAAGTGCGCCTTCTGTGCTAGAAGGGTTAACTCTATTATAAAAGAACGGTACTTTCTTACTCGACTGATAATAAAGCATCATTTAAAAATTTTCTAGCTTTGTGAGAAACGGGTTAGTCAGATGGTTCACTAGCTCTCCTACTATTAAAAAGAGGATCTACCAACATGGGTATCATTCCAAATGTAGAAACCAACACCATAGCGCGCTTTGCAAACATACTTATGATACTGGGCACATCTTTAAATTCAAAGACACAGCAATTTTAGATTCTGACCATTATTATAATAATAGACTTATTAAAGAAACCTTTTACATTAATTATAACAAAACATCTGCTGTCAATAATCACACTGACCATAATAACAATTTAAAATTTATTAACAATTTTATTAGGAACTACCATTGATATATTTTTAAATATCACCTTACCCTTTATACCTCTCACAACCGCTTTTTCCATTTTATAGCACTTGGTTTGTAATGACTTTTATTTATTTTTATTTCTATGTTGGTACTTACCTAAGAATTCAAAGCATTTTTCGATTGTCATTCTATTTATGTCGTCTCAATACAAGTTTCTTTTAACATTAATAATGATTAATTATAAAAGGGTTAAAATTAAAATTAATAAGTTTACTTTACAATTCACTAACTTGTGTTATTGATGTTTTTGCTTCATTTATATATTCCATATCATGATTGTTTAATTATTTGGTTAATATTCCTTTTTGGTGAGTTTTACATAACCTATTTATCTAATTCCTTTTTTATTGTAACTTTATATTACTAACTTTTAGCTGAAGATGACATCAGTTTCATTGTCGAAACGTCCTATGTTAATAATATTATAACTACATTTGAATGAAAGGATCACTAAGACTCACGAGGTATTTCTATTTAAATTAAATTAACTAATGGGAAGAAATGATTCAAAACTAAAACGAATTCTATTTTAATATAGGTTTACAATTGTTTGCGGGAATTGGAGTTCAACCATTTAACTTCGGCGAACTCGATGATAATGTAGCACAAGATTGGAGAATTTGGTTACGTTCATTTGAACTATTTATCAAGGCATATAAAGCCTGTTGAAATGACAACACTAATTTAATTTGTATAACTTTATTCCATTAGAATATAAGACCTTTCGTATGGCATTATTTATTATCCGAGGAAATCTAGGTATTTAGTGATCATCTGGGTGATAAAAACAAAATTTTAAAAGCTAAAAAGACAATCTGTGTGATTGAAGTGTTGGAAGTGAAACAAAATTAGTTGAGTTTATTGTACTCTAGTACCTTTTCATATTGAGTTTTTGTACATTTTCTAATAAAAGCTTACTTGTCAAAAAATATTGTTTACAACAGGTTATGGGTCTCCAGCTAAAGTGAAATTAATAAAAATTTAAGGCATCGGCGGTAAATTTAAAACTTTTAATAAGTTAAAATAATCGGAGGACTAGGGCAAATTGGAGAAAGGTATTATTTTATGATAATAAGTTAATAGGCGGAAATAGAATAAAGGAGGAAAAATGTCGAGCCACCACCTAATAAAAATTGAAAGACTAACGAGTGGAAATTTTGACACGTGGAAGGTGCAAATAGAGGCAGTTTTGATAAAAAAACGACCTATGGGAGTAAGTCTCCGGATCAAAAGTAGCACCAGAGATAAAGCCAAATGACACGGTAGCGTTTGCAACCTGGAAAGCAGTTGACGGCAAGGCAAGAGCTGACCTCATATTAGCAGTAAGCCCTCCAATATTAAAAGATATAAAAAACTGTAGTACTTCTAATGAAATATGGAAGAAATTACATGAAGTATACGCTTCAAAAGGGCCCGCAAAGAAAGCAACATTATTAAAGAGGCTCATACAGATGAGGTTCTCCGATAACGAGGACATGCATACCCTTGTGTCCAATTTTTGCGAAATAGTGGACAAATTAAAAGACATGCAAGTAGATATAAACGAGGATTTATTATGCATTTTCTTGCTTTATAGTTTGCCTGATGCTTATGATAATTTCAGAACCGCAATTGAAACCAGAGACATTTTACCGAAGCTAGAAATGCTGAAAGTTAAAATCATAGAAGATTTCGAGTCACGGGCGACCAAAGAAAAGGATAAAAGTTCAGGAGCATTTTATGTGAAGGGTAAAAAATTGCAACATCAAACTCAATTTCGTAAAAAAGTGTAGTCGTTTCAAGATAAACCAGACAAGTCTAAAATCAAATGCTACAACTGCAGAAAAATAGGTCACAAAGCACTAGACTGCAGAATGAAAAGACAAAATGCATCAGTCGGTGAAGAATCATTTTGGACAACAGCAATAAAAACATTTGAAAAAAGAAATACAAGCTGGTGTTTAGACAGTGGTGCCACGTCTCATATGTGTGCAAATGTAAAATTATTCAATAAAATAAACCAGTGTAAAGCACGCCCTTTGAAATTAGCAGATGGAGGGACAACAGAAATCACTGGAAATGGAAGGGTGAAATTGCAACTAGATAACGGCAATGAAGCAAAATTGAATAATACGCTGTTTGTTCCTACATTAAGTACAAATTTACTATCTGTAGGGAAAACCGCTGAAAAGGATCTCACTGTGATATTCAAAAAACGAGAAGCACTAATCAAAAATGGAGCTGGTGAAACAATAACAAGAGCACATAAAGTAAATGGTTTATATTACATAACAAAAGAAAATGAAAAAACTTGCGTAGCACAGCCACAAAACTCATTGTTAGATTGGCATTACCGTCTCGGTCACTTGGATATTCAATCGTTAAAAGATGGAATGTCTAAAGAAATTTGGGGTGTTATTGACTTAAAAAAAGTCCCACAAAAAATTGATACAATTTGTGAATTTTGCATTGTAGGTAAACACTCGAAAAAGCCATTCCCAAAGGAAGGCGGGACAAGACAAACTAAACCGCTTAAATTAGTACATTCAGATGTATGTGGGCCTGTCAACACAAAATCTAATGGAGGAGGAAGATATTTCCTAACCTTTATTGATAACGCAACACGATGGACAGTTGTTTTCATCATAAAAGAAAAAAGTGAAACCTTCAAAAAATTTAAAGATTTTCAAAGAGAAGCGGAGAATTTTACTGGAAATAAAATAAAGATTCTACGAACAGACAACGGAAAGGAATTCTGTAACGCAATTTTCGACCAGTACTTGAAAGATAGTGGAATCATACATCAACTAAGTGTTGAGTATACTCCAGAACAGAATGGTCTAGCAGAAAGGAAAAATAGAACATTACTAGAGACCGCGCGTTCAATGTTAATCCAATCTGAATTACCAGTCATTCTGGGGGAAGGCAATTATGGCTGCAAACTACATTAGAAACCGGTGTCCATCTCGAGTCCTGAACCAACAAACACCGTATTACCTATGAACTGGACACAAGCCAAATGTTAAACATTTTCAAAATTTTGGAACCATTGCATACGTGCTACAGAAAGGAAAACATAAGGGGAAGTTTGATTCAAAATCGGAAAAGTGTATATTTGTTGGAGTCCAAAGCATACAGAATGTGGAACTTAAAAACGAGGAAAATCATCCGGAGCAGGGGTGTCACATTCACCAACAATTTCCAAAAATCGTGCAGTCAACCAAATGAGCTAGAAATTGTTCACGAGTTCCCGAAAAACAGCTATAATCAAGCAAATGATCTGGAAACGGATAATGAAAACGAGAACAGCGTGCTACCGAATGAAATACCACAAAGGAGAGGAAGGCCAAAGTTAATCAAGACTGGACGACGAGGACGACCACGTAAAATCTATTTTTATGAATCCATCAAGACACCAACTAAAACTCCAGGGGGTCAATTCTGGTTCGGTGCAGTGAAAACACTTTACACGTTTACACCTTTGATTGCGATTCTTATACCGTGCAAACCACTGTCGAAAACTTTGCACGTATAAAAATTTTTTACACCGTGAAATTTAGAGTGAAGTCGTGAAAAGTTTACACTTTAGATATGTACCTACTAGATTTGATAAACTGTCACTTGCTAGTATAAAAATTCAATTCAGCCTTTATTCAGCATTAAGTTTACACGAATGCAACGAGAATCGCTTTTTCAGGTTGAGTGCAGTGATAAAGTGAAAAAAGGTGTGTAAAACGTCAAGTGTAAACTTTTTTTCACGTTTTCACTGCACCGAACCAGAATTGACTCTGTAGGGACATCGTCCTACTACTTCCGGGCTTACTTAGCTAAGGAGATATGTTTCGAAAAACTTAATCGACTGAGGCTAAGTAATTTAAAAAATAATAAAACCTAACTAGTTGTCAATTGGATTCCAAAAAGAAAAATAGATCATAATTTTGTGAATCAGTTTTAATTAAAAAAATAACCAACGTGTCGCAAAATACTTAAAATAAATGTACATGTGTAAATACTTAAAATAAATGTAAATCTAAATGTTAAAATAATTAAAAATAAAAGTAAAGTGCAAAGAGTACGTTTTTGCAATAAAATAAACTCTAAAGCAATAACAGAAGGACATATTAATAACCTGACCTCCAAAATTGGTGACCCCGACGAAGAAATAAAATAATAGCGGAGTAAAGGAAGAAGAAGACCCGACGAAGAAATAAATAGTAGCAGAGTAAAGGAAGAAAGAAAACGAAGACCCATTAAGATAAGTTTTGGAAGAAATTAGCCAGAAAAAAGGCAATCAGTGAATAATTTTAAGAAATAAAGAAATAATTAATTTGACAAAATTTATTAACATTATTATTATAATTGGGTGTAGAATTGATTATTGATTGTGTTGGTTATTTTTTTTTTCTCTTTCGCTTGCGTTTTCGAGGAATGGTGAACTTTTATCACCGATTTATTCCAAAACTAGCACAACTGCTAGTACCGATCAATGAACACTTGAGGGAACTCCTCAATTGTTCATCAACAACAAAAAATAAGGAACAACTTCCTTGGCCCGCAGAATGCCAACAAGCATTCCTCGACGTGAAAGCCGCAATGGCTGCAGCAGTGATGCTGATACACCCACTAGAGGATGCTAAATATAGCGTCACAACTGACGCTTCCGATTTTGCTATCGGAGCTGTGCTGGAACAATTTAACGGTCACAGATGGCAACCATTAGCTTTCTTTTCTAAGAAGCTATCATCTGCTGAACGAAATTATTCTGCATTTGATCGCGAACTACTCGCAATCTTCGCAGCAATAAAACATTTTCGGTACTTTGTTGAAGGAAGAAATTTCGTGGTCTACACTGACCACAAACCTTTAATACATGCCCTTCACACAAAAACCGAAAGATCTCCCCGCCAAACAAGACACCTGAGCCTAATTTCCCAGTTCACAACAGACATCAGACATGTCTCTGGGAAACAAAACGTTGTCGCAGATTATTTATCTCGCTCATTAGCGGCCGACAACGTTGACACAATCACCTTTGATTTGCCACATCTGGCGAAAGCACAAGAAGGTGACAAAGAGTTACAACGACTCCAAGAGCATCCCAGTAGTAGCTCGAAGGTAAAACTAATACTCACACCAATTCCTTTCACAACTCATGAAGTTTGGTGTGAGATTAGCACGGGTACATTACGCCCATATATACCTTCATCATTAAGACAATTAGCATTTAATGCTGAACATAGCTTGTCTCATCCAGGCATACGCGCCACAAGGCAAGCTATCACTAAGAAATATTTTTGGCCAGCGATCAATAAAGACTGTAACAACTGGTCTAGATCGTGCATAGGTTGCCAAAAATCTAAAGTTTCGAGACACACTAAATCTCCACATGAAACTTTTAACACACCAAACAATAGATTTGAACATATCCACATGGATATTGTTGGACCACTGCCCCCATCTCGAGGATATTCATATATCCTAACAATCGTAGACCGATTTACGAGATGGCCGGAGGCATATCCAATGCGAGACATTTCAGCTTCTACGGTGGCCAAACATTTTGTCACCGAATATGTCTCAAGATTTGGCGCACCACTTGAAATTACAACAGATCAAGGGTCGCAATTTGAATCAAAATTATTCAATGAAGTCACAAGACTTCTAGGTACGCATAGAATACGTACAACCGCCTACCATCCGCAGGCAAATGGGATGGTTGAGCGGTTTCATAGACAACTGAAAGCGGCCTTAATGGCAAGGGACAACACTACTCATTGGAGTGAGGATTTGCCCTTTGTCTTATTAGGTATTCGCTCGGCAATTAAAACCGATTTACAATGCTCACCAGCAGAGCTTGTCTATGGCCAAAATCTGAGGCTCCACAATTCAATTTCCATCCCAACGGATGAGAACCCGATAGAGCACTCAGAATTTCTAACACGTCTTCGCACACACATGAAAGGTCTGTCGCCAACACAGCCCCGACAGTCAGTTCAGAATGGCGTGTACGTACCGAACGCCTTAGAGAACGCGGAGTACGTTTTCATACGTACCGACCGTGTTCGACGGCCTTTTGAAACACCATATGAAGGGCCATTCAAGGTAATCAAAAGATTACGTAAACAGTTTGTCGTCAACCTAAATGGCACAAATAAGTCGATAGCTATTGATCGACTGAAACCTGCTTTTGAGTGTGACCGTGACGTTGAAGCAGCATCAATTCGCTCAGTACACTTCATGTAACGCTACGCTGGGAGGGGAGTATGTAGGGACATCGTCCTACTACTTCCGGGCTTACTTAGCTAAGGAGATATGTTTCGAAAAACATAATCGACTGAGGCTAAGTAATTTAAAAAATAATAAAATCTAACTAGTTGTCAATTGGATTCCAAAAAGAAAAATAGATCATAATTTTGTGAATCAGTTTTAATTAAAAAAAATAACCAACGTGTCGCAAAATACTTAAAATAAATGTACATGTGTAAATACTTAAAATAAATGTAAATGTAAATGTTAAAATAATTAAAAATAAAAGTAAAGTGCAAAGAGTACGTTTTTGCAATAAAATAAACTCTAAAGCAATAACAGAAGGACAAATTAATAACCTGACCTCCGAAAACTCCCAGAACACAAAAACGCTGAAGCAGAGAAAGAAAGCCAAGAAACTACGATTATGGAAACTCAAAAAGGATACGACTGTTCCAAAGATGCAGCAAGCATTTTGGACGAAGAAGTTGCATGCAGTAGTGTTGAAGTACCCCAAACAATCAGAGAAGTTTTGAACAGTCCTGACGTCGACGAGTGGAAAGCAGCTATAAGATGTGAACTAAATGCACATAAGAAAAACGTAACTTGGAAGCTAGTGGAAAAGCCAACTGATGCCAAATTACTCGATTGCAGGTGGGTCCTGAATTTAAAATTAAATAATAACGGTACTTTTAGAAAAAAGGCACGACTTGTAGCTAAAGGCTACACACAACGTCCTGAGATTGATTTCAATGAAACCTATGCACCAGTAGCCAGACAGACATCAATACGAGTACTCATGGCTATTGCTGCTGAACGAAGTCTAAAACTCAATCAATTTGATGTAGTGACGGCATATTTAAATAGCGAAATTGATGAGGAAATCTACATGAAAGTGCCAGAGCTATTTTATGAAGTCATGGAACAGAAAAAGGAAAATGACAAAGTTTGCTTGTTAAAGAAAGGAATATATGGTTTAAAACAATCAGGACGCCTTTGCTATAAAAAATTACACGAAAAACTTACAACCATGGGTTTTGAACCGATGAAATCAGAACCCTGTTTATATAAATCTAAAGAAGCCAAGCAAACACATATCTGCGCAATATATGTTGATGATATAATCTTCGCATATAACGACGATACAATCCTGAACAACATTAAAACAGAAATGGAAAAATCTTTTCAACTAAAGGATATGGGACCCCTACAATATTGCCTGGGAATTGAATTCAACCAAGATTCTTATGGACAAATATCAATGAAACAGACAAAGTACAATGACAGCTTACTCACATGTTTTAGAATGGACGAAGCAAATCCATGCGCAACGCCAATGGAAGTAGGATTAAAACTTAAAAAGGCCAATACGGATGAAACGCAACATGGAAAGTTACCGTACCAAAACCTCATCGGATCACTGTACTGGGCCTGACATTGCGCAACAGTGTAAGTTACCTCAGTCAATTTAATAATCATTTTCCGCAAGAACATTGGAAGGCGGCAAAAAGAGTACTCCGTTATTTAAAGGGTACCAAGGATGTTGGACTACGTTTCAAAAGTCAGAAGTCACAGCTGACCGGATATGCGGACGCTAATTGGGGATCCTGCATCGAAGATAGAAGGAGTTATACTGGGTACACCTTTGTACTAGCAAATTCGCTTAAAACAACAGACAGTCGCATTATCAACGGCAGAAGCCGAGTATATGGCGATATCTGATGCAACCACTGACATATAGAATGGACTGCTTATGAGAAATTGTTCATGGCACCAATTTGTTCCATATGCTAAAAACCTTTTTTCACTCCATGTAAACACCGGAATCAATTTTGAAATTTATATTTTTTTAAATACGTACGTAAAACATTAAAACAACACAAATATTTTGTTTAAAAAAATTAATAAACACTATTTTCACTTTTTCACCTTTTAAAATGCCTTTTTTTCATTAATTTGCAAATTTTATGTGTATCTGATTTAAGTTCTTAACGCCTGTCTTAGCAACTGACATTCTGTCCGGGGGCTTATGGGGAAAAGAGCAAAAGATATAAACATCACTATACCCGTCTACTTTTTTCTAATTGATTTAACGCAAAAGATATAAACATCACTATACCCGTCTATTTTTTTCTAATTGATTTTATTTCTGAGTGCTTCTGTCAGTTTGGGGGCTTATGGATGAGCGAGCGACTATACCTTTTTGGTGCCATCGGTTTGTATGGGAATAATTGCTGATGAGCAGTCCATTATTATATGTCAGTGGATGCAACAAAAGAGGCTATACATTTAAAAAATTTATTGAAGGAAGCGTATTATCAGAGTGGAGAAACAGTCGTCATTTTTAATGATAATAAAAGTGCTCAAACTATCGCTAACCAACCAATTATAAATTCAAGGCCGAAACATATAGATATGCGACATCACTACGTCATAGATGCTATAAATGATAAGCATATAAAACTGGAGTATCTACAAACTAGCAAGATTCCGGCAGATATTCTAACCAAGAGCCTTCCATCTAGTAAACACTACGATTGTATGAAGTCTTTAGGCATGAAGAATTAAAACGAAACTCACTAAATTGCATGTTTTTGAATTATTGGAAGTTTTCACTTCATATATTGTTAACTTCCCAGTATAGGAAGTTATTGTAATCGGTCCGAAAATCGAAATCGAAAATTTCAACGTATTTTCATCTTTCAAGGTCCCAGGAGCATTTTAAGCAAAAAATTGGGAGGAAGTATGTGTGTGTGTGTGTATGTGCGTACGGATGTGGTCATTTTTTCCTGCACGATATCGCGCGAACCAAAACTGATATCGACTTCGTTGAGGTGTCGTTCGAAGCGTATTAACCGAAATATGATCTGAAAAGATTTTCATGAAATTGGGTCCAGCCGTTTTTTTGTTTAAGCGACGTAAGTGATTTTTGTACCTGCATGATATCGCCCGAACCACGAAAGATATTGACTTACTTGAGGTGCCGTTCGAAGCGTATTAGCGACAATATAATCTGAAAAGATTTTTATAATATTCGGTCCAGCGGTTTTTTGGTTTAAATGACTTAAGTGATTTTTGTACCTGCACGATATCGCGCGAACTATAAAAGATATCGACTTAGTTGACGTGCCGTTCGAAGAGTATTAACCAAAATATGATCTGAAAAGATTTTCATAAAATTCGGTCCAGCCGTTTTTTTGTTTAAGCGGCGTAAGTGATTTTTGTACCTGCACGATATCACCAGAACCACGAAAGATATTGACTTACTTGAGGTGCCGTTCGAAGCGTATTAGCGACAATAAAATCTGAAAAGATTTTTATGAAATTCGGTCCAGCGGTTTTTGGTTTAAATGACTTAAGTGATTTTTGTACCTGCACGATACCGCGCGAACTAAAAACTATATCGACTTCATTGAGGTGCCGAAAAACATTAATACATCAATTTTATATACATTTTCGTCATCCTAATCTTGTAAGTGCGCACATTTAGTTTGACACATTTTAGCGAAAATATTGATAAACAATTGTGACAAATTCTCGGTATTATAGATATATTCTATATTGCCTATTGTTCATTTATTATTAAAATATCCAATCATATATTCAACATCCATCATACTGGGAAGTTGATCGTGTGGACCGAAAGGGTCGAACCCACATCCCAACTAGTTTTTAATTTAGATTAAATTTGTAGCCATTGTACCTTCTTAATGTGAATTGAAATTGGATTTCTTTTTAACTGACTGTAAGACTTTGAAAATGATTTATTTATTTTTTGGAAAATTATGTTTAGGAGGGAGTGTTGGAAGTGAAACTAAATTAGTTCAGTTTATTGTACTCTAGTACCTTTTCATATTGAGTTTTTTGTACATTTTCTAATAAAAGCTTACTTGTCAAAAAATATTGTTTACACCAAAGTGAAAAATGGTAATTTTTTTTGTGAAAACATAAATCTGACCCAAAAATAACCTGAAATGGCAAACCGAAATTTAGTTAAACTAGATCCACTAAATGCGGAAAATTTTGATGTATGGAAGATACAGATGGAATCAATATTGATTAAAAATGATCTATGGGACTTCGTAGATGGCGATATAAGAAAGCCAACAGGTGATGCGGCCAAAATTGAGGAATGGCAAAAGCTCCTTTTTTGAAGGATATTAAAAACTGTGCGACATCACACGAAGTATGGACAAAACTTAAGTCAGTTCATGATTCCAAAGGGCTAGCTAGAAAAGCGACGTTATTAACCTTCCGTCGGGCGGAAGTAATCTGTGAGATGAGGTGTATGTGTTTTGTGTTGGTAATGTAACGGCCGCCTGCCTAAATTAGAACTCAATAAATTCATAAATATCCCAGGAAAAAAGAGAAAAATAGAAATGGCAACCCCCTGGCAGACCTTTTCGGTTTCCTCAAACAGACAAATTGTTATTAACTGGCCACCACGCATAAATGAATTAGAAAAATGCACCAATACCATGCCAAAAAAATCAGTACCGGTGGACGAAATTGGCTCCGACGGCACTGAAGCGACGAAAAAGGGAGAAATTCGCCTGGAATGCAGGCTAACGGCGTGATTTTGTTGATGTGTGCAGGCCCGCTGATTGTCCTTCGTAGACACCTTTATCTCTTTCTTGTCGGCATTAGTATTTAATTCTCCCACCATGCAATCTTTTCTAGTTTTTTTCCCCACACATTATTTCCGCCGACACTTAGAAAAAAATTTTCTTGGCATAGGCCAGCGAGAGGAGCCGGAAAGGACTTTCTTCTTTGTGTGCTTATAGCTGGTGACATATCCAAGCCGTACATGCATTGCATTCGTTGACAGATAATGTAGAAGTGTGTGTATTCAAATGCGAGCTGACGGAATATCCCGTGAGTGGAAGGCATGCCACGCAAAGGTCGGGCTACTTTCAACTTTTTCTGCATTGCCGCATTCGAGATAGCACACACAAGCATAAGCACACAAACACATGAACACGTTACTTAGATTTTCGGGCTATGTGTGACAGCCGGCACGGAACGCAAACCATGTAATTATATGTCAGACGAAATTCGCCGGATTTCATGGAGCCTCTGAATGCAATGCATGTACGGCTGGGATATGTCACCAGCTTATCTCCCCAGTCCAATCCCTCCGGCTATAGGGTATGGGCGAAGGTATTTACCGCGGTACCCTAGCCCTCAAAACTTATTCTGCTTCCTCTTTCCTATCTTTCTTCTTCTTCAAAAACTTCATCTTTCAGTATCTTTCTGCGGTAGCCTCCTTATTCTACGATCAGGTTCCCGTTGGTGAGGCTCGGAGTCTGGTTAACCTGACTCTGCGCGAGTCTACACTGACAGGGAACACATCTCTTTAGGTTTTACTCTTTATTACCCTTAGTATGGACGGGTGAATTTCGTATTGTCGAACCTGGACCGTCTTGGCTCCCAGGCGTCCTATCGCCTGGCCTTGCGACAGGGTAGATGCTGCGGAATGGACTCGTCCCCGTCCAAAGAACGTTCTGACAATCCGCCTTCCTGCTATTCAGCAGAGTTGCTGACCTGTCATGGTGGAGGCTTCTATCACTTCTTCATCACTTCATAAGTGGTCACTGTACATTGGCTCCACAAGGGCACTTGGTATTGGTCGAAGGTGCTGGCTGCGGTACCTGTAATCTATCTACCTTTTCTTACTTTTCAATCATCCTTCCTCTTCCTAAATTTTAAGTTTTTTTATTTTTTTCCAGCAGTAGCCTCTGCACATGATTATACCCCGTCAGTCCAGCTCTGTGTCTGGCTAACAAGCGTCTACAGCCTGTCACTGCACGAGTCTATCCTGATAACGGGAACCTCCCTTTCCTCTTTCTTCTTTTCTATGTAGTAGTATGGTCGGATGGACACCTTGATACCGGCTCTGTTCTCGTCTGGGTTCACAGGCGTGATACCGCCTGGCCTTGCGACGGGTCTGATATCAAGGTTCAATTGTAGTGTGTTTTTTTGGAGGGGTCTGGCTGCAAGTGGCTGATTTTCGCTTGGCCAGATCGATTGGTTTCACCTGGTGGCAATTGTGAATGTACCCATTAAGAGCCATCCGATCCCGTTTAAATGGAGCCTTTCTGACTTCCCGCCTTCCTGGATTTCAGTATAGAACTAACCAGTCGTGGAGGGACGGCAGAGCAGCTCCACAACCATATCCTACAGAGGTTTCTATATTCTTTGGCATGTTCTATCCAATCTCTCTTCAACTCTCACTCAATGGTGCTTCTGAGATCGCTGACGTCTCTCAGATTGCGAGTCGTATAGAGTCGCCCTTATGAAGTGGTCTCGGCGCACTCGGCCACCGTTGCCTTGGGAGGGATGTCTCTTACTTGGGGGGCCACACACACACACACACGCACACACACACACACACACACACACACATTTATATGAACTAAATTTACAAAAACAAACAAGATTATAAATCAAATCTTTATATACATAATAAAAATTTTTTTTTTAAATTAAGAAGAGCAATATTTATATTTTTTTTCTCTGAGTTCATCTTTCCTAATTTAATTATATTAATAGTGGTCTGAATGATGCTGCAACTTAAAGGCGAAGAATTTTTTTTGTCTTCGACTGCTAATTAGTTATAAGGATTTTGAAAAACAAAAATAAGTAATCAACTTGAATTTAATATGTTTTTGAATGCTATGAATGAAAATCTTTCAAATCTATTTCGTTACGGAAACCGGAAATTGTAAGTCATTACAGGATTGAGTTTTTATAGTTAACAGATTCCGGAAGCTTAGAGCTTGGTTTTTTTGCTACCCATTTTTTTGTTACATTTCAATCTCTCACTATTTCACAAGCTTCTTTCACGTTCAATTAAAAGTTGGTTCACTAGATTCCACACTTTTTGGCGGTAATCGTGAGATTTCGCCCTTCTGCGTCATATACATACTTATACATATATATATATATATATATATATATATATATATATATATATATATATATATATATATATATATATATATATATATATATATATATATATATATATATATATATATATATATATAATATATATTAGGGTGGCCCTCTCTTGTATGGAGAGAAAAAAAATTGCTAAGATTCTAAGTCTCACCCCCTAGAAATATGCGAATAGGCAAAAAACTAAGAAATTTAAAATTTTAGGCAAATCGGAAAAGATTTAGAGGTCGCTCATGGCGAACGAAATCTTAAAAAATGATGATTTTTTACCTTTTTCCACTTTGTTCAACCCTTATTACCATTTCATCAGCCCTAAAAGGGTCAATTAATATTTTTTACCCATTCTACAGATTATTACCTTTCTAAAATGATCAAAATCATAAAGATCAGTTTACAAATAATAAAGCTATGAAATAAAAAGCACAGTCTTTATAAGGAAAAAAAATCAGTTCAAAGAGAAACTGCACTAGGGCCCACTAATTACCGCAGCCTTCGCATTGTGCTTTTCTGTTAATCTTTGATCGTGCATAGGTACGTGTACGATCAGTGATCCTCACTTAGCAAACAATCTACACGGGACTCTATAACATACAAAGCGTGTTTTTTTATCATATTTTATAATATTTAACAATAATATCAGTTGAAACAACAATATACGAAAGCTAATTTAACATAGTTAACTTATTCAACGTAAAATTTACCAGTTCAAATCGGGTTATTACGTTTTTGTACGATGAATATTATAGCTAATAAAAGGCATAAACTGTACTTCAATAGTGTAATATACAAAATACAAACAAAATTATTAAAATTGAAATTACTCAGGCAGTAGTTGCTTTAATAACACTTTTTTTTTTTGTAATCAATTAGAATTTGTAATAAGTTTTGATTATTGTGTTCGTCTTTACTCAATACTTTATTATATTCTTCGAATAACTTCACACTTCTTTCAGCTGTGTCGTTAACAGTTCTTAATTTATGAAGAAGGGTGAATGCTTGATTATAATTAATATTATAACTCCATTTATCTGGTGGGAAATATAGGAAGTCCGTTGAAATGTTAAACCGTTGAAAAAAGTCGAATGTGTTCATCGTAGTGATTGAGTATTTTACGGGTTTCTTATAAATTCCTGAATTTCTTGAAGTTTTAATGGAATACGTTTAACTAATTCTCTAGATATTTTATCTGGCTCAACATCATTATCTGCATAGACATCATGATCTTCCTTTTTTTCATCAGTGGTAATAAAATGCTTTAATCTGTTACTCATTTTATGTTTGATTTCCAATGGAATATTTTCATCGAAAAATGCTACACCAACGTTTTCGTCTGCTAAATACCACAAATGGTTACTCATTTTTAACCGACTTCAAAAAAAGAGGAGGTTACTCAATTCGACGTGTAGGTATTTTGTGGTCCTGTTCACGCATAACTTTGTAACCCAATAACTTTTTTGCTTTTTTTTTGGTTCATTTGAAGGGGGAGCTTCCCACGGTGGTCCCGTTAAATTTTTTCTAAATTCTGATAACGGAGTTCGAAGTTAGGCAGAAAAAACTGTTAAAATTCAACCTGTTAAAGTTCAACCTAAACATTTCATGGGCACCGAACAAATTACTTTATTGTTGTAAATCTGGCAGCAGGCCGATGGCGGAGTGGGTAGAGCGTCGGGTCGTCGATTCAGCGTTGTAGGTTCGATTCCGGTCGGGGCACCCGGTTTTTTTCTCTTTTTCTTTTTTCTGAAATGATTTATTAACATATTGGTCAGCGGCCGATAGTGCTTAACATAGCGCAAAGGGCTAGAGGTAAGTATTCTTGTCTGTGGGATCTGTGGGGTGCGAGTTCGATCCCAAGGGCTCGCAGTGCTTTTTTTTCTATATATCGACAAAATAATTATTTTTTAATTTCCTTCGGGGAATTTTGTTCCATATTAAACAAGTTTTCGACGTGAATGCGTCTGTAAATTTGTTTCCAGAACAAAAGCCGATAAGAACGAAATTATGGCGAAATTTGCAGCTCAAAAAACTATTGTTTATATCGAATAAATAAATATACCATGACGTGGATGAAGAATCAAAGAAGTTTATTGTTTACATTTAATTTCCCCGATATCAATGGCAACTTAACTTTTTATATGCCTTATATTATCTTGATCTGTATGTGTGTATAGTGTAAACTTTCTTCTTCTTTGATCCGTTAGCTGGCGGTCTGAGCGGGACGTCCCCGCAACGGATACGCTGCTGTCGGTGCCGCTGGGTCCCGAACTCTATTCACGATTCGCTTCCATTCTTCTCGGGTTTTGGCGGTGTCTCGAGCCTCGGTAACTGATAATCTTTGATTCTTTAGGTCGCCCTCGATATTCTTTAGCCAAGTTTTCTTCGGTGCCAATCGCTGGATTTTCCAGTCTGCGGGACGGTCTCGCCAGAGAAGTTTACGTGGCAAGCGGTTATCATCCATTCGGCAAACATGTCCAAACCACCGTAGTCGACGTTTTTGCATTTCTTCTTCGATCAGTGTTTGCTGATCGCATCTTTGTCTGACAACCTCATTTCGAAGGCGATCACGGAGTGAGACACGGAGGATCTGCCTCAAACATCGCATTTGGAAGACCTCGAGCTTCTTTACGTCCGATTTGAGCAGTGTCCACGTTTCAGATCCATAAAGAAGAATCGGAAGAATCAACGTTCGGTAAAGACGTAGTTTTGTTTTGATGGAAATATTTGCTCGTTTCCATATGCACCACTTGAGCGAGGCGAATGTTGCTGTTGCCTGGCCGATACGGCTGTGAACGTCGGCCGTCGATGCTACTTTCGTTTCCTCAACCAATGATCCCAAATATTTGAACCTTGGAACCTGTTCGATTTGGGTTCCATCGAGGTGAACACTGGCTCTTGATCCATCCGTTGTGAGCACTTTGGTCTTTTCCGCATTGATTTTTAACCCGTATGATTGGGCGATGCGGGAAATATCGTATAAGATGTCCGTTGCTTCGGCATCCGTGTCGGCGAAAACAGCGCTATCGTCGGCGAACATTAAGTCTGTTACGAAGTTGTTGTCGTCGTATTGAACTCCGAGTCGTCCATCGAATGCTTCACGCATAATCGCGTCGATCACAACGTTGAAGAGAAGTGGCGAAGCGACGTCTCCCTGTCGGACACCCGTCTGAATCGGGAACTCCTCGGATAAGTCGTTTCGAATACGAACGCTGCTGGTTGAGCCATCGTACGACGCTTGGAGAAGTTGGATGATTCTCAATGGCACGTGTTCGGTTACCAAGACTCTCCACAAGCTGTTCCAATCGATGCAATCGAAAGCGGATTTGAAATCGATGAAAACGACGACAATGCGTTTGCCGCAACGAATTCTTTCTTCCATTAACTGACGGAGGGCGAATATTTGATCAATGCATCCTCGATGTGGTCTAAATCCCGCTTGTTCCTCCCGGCTCGTTTGCTCTCGATGTTTCTGTAGCCTCGATTGTATTATTTTCGTAAATACTTTACCGACGATCGAAAGAAGGCTAATACCGCGATAATTCTTGCATTCCCGACTGTCGCCTTTCTTCAAAATTGGGACAACGATCGCTTTCTTCCATACCGAAGGGACACGATCCGAATGCCATATGTGTGTTATGAGGACATGAAGTCGTTGTGATAAGACATCACCTCCAGCTTTGATCATCTCGGCGGTTACTTGGTCTATTCCCGGCGCTTTTCCATTTTTCAGCGATTTGATTGCTGTCTTCACCTCGATAATTGTTGGTTCGGTATCGAGAAACTGATTCATCGGCTGTTCGATAATCGGTGGTTCGGGTGCTGGACCTTGCGGCGGATCGTGGTTATACAGCTGGTGGAAGAATGCTCTCCACCGCTCCAGGCGTTCATGGGCAGAAGTCACAAAAGTTCCATCCGATTTTTTGATGTTGTCGTTTGTTGATGTTGTTTTGCCGCCTAACCGGCGGATTGTCTGGTACAGCGTCCGGTACTCGTGCCTCGACGCCGCTTTTTCCATGTCGGCCGCAACGTTATTCCAGTACGCTTCTCGTTCCAATTTCATTTTCTGCCGAACTTCTTTGTTCAATCTTCGGTATTCCTCAAAGTCGACGTGTTTCATGCGCTTCCGCTGATCGACGAGGTCCAGACAGCTGTCCGAGATCCATGGCTGCGTCCGTTTACGGATAGTTGGACACAACTCCATTGCACACTCCACAATAGACTCCGACAATTGCCTTTCTTCTACATCGATATCGTCCGGTATTGCGAGCGCCGCGAATTTGTTGGACAATGCCATCTGAAACTCTCGCCCGATGGCCGGGTCCCGTAGGCACGCCCAATTTTTCTTGGCTGGTGGTGGCTCCGTTTTCTTCGCTCTTTGCAATCGCATCTGCAATTTCGCTCGAACAAGATAATGGTCCGATCCGCAATCGGGTCCACGCATTGCACGTACGTCTTTAAGCGTCGATCGGAATCTTGTGTTGATCAAAACGTAGTCTAACATCGCCGAGTCTTTGCCGGATGGATTTCGCCAGGTGAGTTGGTGTTTGAGTGGATGGCGGAAAATGCTGTTGCCAACGATCAAGTTGTTTGACGATGCGAATGAAAGCAGGCGTAAGCCGTTGTCATTAATTACTCCGTGTCCGAATTTGCCCATGGTTTCTTCCCAGCCGGTTCGATCTACTCCTGAATGTGCGTTGAAATCCCCCGCGAGAATTATTAATTCGGTTTGAGGTATCATATCCAGCGTCTGTTGAAGATGATCGTAAAATTCGTCCTTGTTCGTGTCCGTGCTGGTCTCGGTTGGCGCATAAACGGATATGATATGGGTCTTGATCGTTCCACTGATGGTTATAACCGCCAAACGCTCGGATATCGGTTGGAATGCGATAACGCTGCTGGCAGCCCGTCGATCGACCATAAAGCCGACGCCGGCCTCTCTTTTCTCACCACCGGAATAGTAAAGCATCATCGTTTCGTCGATTGTTGGCGGGGCGATTGTCAATATCCCGGATCCGGTAAGCCGTAGTTCCGATAGCGCAGCAATTGATATTTTGCATTTCAACAATTCCATTGCTATGATTTCCTTTTGACCAACGTGATGTCCTGTTCGTACATTCCACGCAGCGAATTTTAGTTCCCTTTTCGGTGTGACTAATTTGGGTGTTCGGCCAGTAACCCACTTCTCACCAGCATCCCTGGTCCCCAGTGCTGGCGCATCGGCTGCCCCGGATGCAGTAGCATTGTTTCGGCCAGTAACTCACTTCTCACCAGCATCCCTGGTCCCCAGCACTGGCGCATCGGCTGCCCCGGATGCAGTAGCATTATTTCGTGAATGGTTAGTTCGTGTATCCATGCGGTTTCTTGCCTAGTTTTTACGATCGACTCGGCAGGTCGACAACCCTCCTCCTTTCACACCCTGGACTTGGGACCAGACGAAGGCGGAGTTGTATAGTGTAAACAAATCTTGCAAATCTTGCAAATTTGCAGTTGATCGGTTATATGGAACTGGGTCAAAATCAAGTTGTATAGTGTAAACAAATCTTGCAACTTGATTTTGACCCAGTTCCATATAACCGATCAACTGCAAATTTTGCACATACGTATAGTTCGCATGACAATACAATCTGCAATCAAATTTTGCAATTGCGCACCCCGACCCCAGACATGGGTATCAAATGAAAAGGTGTGACAAGTAGAATACACTTCGCTATGTGGCGTCGTAAAAACGTAGGCTCCTTGCAATGACAGGCAATATTAAAAAATGAATGGACTAAAAAGCACGAAATAAAAAAAAATTTTAAAAACCGACTTCAGAAAAAAACCCGCGATGCACAAAAAAGGATGAAATAATTGTTTGTAATTCTTAACAACATCAATCCAATAAGAATGGATCTAGAAAGAAGAATCACTTTTGAAGACGGTGCCAGGTAGTAGTTGACTTTGATTGCACTAACTCTTGCTTCGGCAATTGTTTACATTTCTTTGTTAGGCTTATGCCCTTAATATATCACCCACATGTGTTAGCACCGTCTTCAAAAGTGATTCTTCTTTCTAGATCCATTCTTATTGGATTGATGTTGTTAAGAATTACAAACAATTATTTCATCCTTTTTTGTGCATCGCGGGTTTTTTTCTGAAGTCGGTTTTTAAAATTTTTTTTTTCTTAATAGCAATTTGTGAAAATTAACATTTCGATATTCCTACATATTTTGTAAGAAGCAATAGTCCTGGTATGCTGCTTCTGGCGCTATGGGACATTTAAACCAAGCCCTCACGTAAAAGCGAATGATAAAAGCACAAACATTAGCTTTTTCTTCTCCTCTTCTAAAACAGTTAATTTAAACTCATCTCTGAATTAATATATTTTTATACAATATAGTGCTTTTGAGATCCAACGAGCATGATGCATTGGACCTGGAGAACGAAATTTGACTATTAGAGCATGAGCCCGAAGCAAGTGTGGTTAACTCTAATAATTATCGATTGTCATCTCTGCAAATTGGTTTCTTTAATTGTTCGTTGCAAAAATCTGTGAACTCATCTTTCAATTAGAATTTCTTTCAATTTGGCATTTTCTAGCAATGTTTTATACTCATTTTTGCTTATGTCGTTCCAATATAATTCCAATCTCTTGAATAAAGGAACACCTTTACCATAGGTACCAGGAAATTCTATTTCAAACACACCTCGCAGGACTAGTTCATAAATATGATGGCGACATCATCAGTGATATCAAAACAAAAAGCAACAATATTTTCATCCACATTCCAATCTATTAATAATTCATAAATAGCATAAGCTATTTCTATTCCTGTTGAAAATGATAATTTTGGAACACCAAGTAATTGCTCACCATTTATATCACTAACGTAAAAAGGTAGGTAACCTATCCACTTCAACTTTTCCTGTTATATGAGCGCAGTCAGAACTAATGAAAATGCATCTGTCAAACATCATTCGCTTTGGCTGCATTCGAAAATTAGCCAGCTACGCAGAATAAGCAGAATCGCAGTATCGGCTGCAGGGCATATATTCCCGGCTGCAGCGGCTTGATTTTTGGAATGATGTGCTGCCAATTCTGAGCAGCTGGTAAATTTTCGAATGCAGTCAAAGCGAATGATGTTTGACAGATGCATTTTCAAACTTCATAAATTTTTAAAACATTTACCATTTATGTTAAACAATATTATGTAATAACAGTTATACAAAAGTTATATTGTTGTTTAAAATGATATTATTGTTAAATACATATATGAAAAATAATGAAAACACGTTTTTTTCATAACACAGATGGATGGAATAGACTCCCGTGTAGTATATTTGTTGAGTGAGGATCACTGATCGTACACGTAACTTTGCAGAGTCAAAGATGAACAGAAAAGCACACCGCTTTATGCGAAGGTTGCGGTGATTAGTGGACCCTCTAGTACAGTTTCTCTTTGAACTGATAGTTTTTCTTTATTTCCTTATAAAGACTTCACTGTGCTTTTTATTTCATAGCTTTATTATTTGTAAACTGATCTTTATGATTTTGATCATTTTAGAAAGGTAATAATCTGTAGAATGGATAAAAAATATTAATTGACCCTTTCAGGGCTGATAAAATGGTAATTAGGGTCGAACAAAGTGAAAAAAGGTAAAAAATCATCATTTTTTAAGACTTCGTTCGCCATGAGCGACCTCTAAATCTTTTCCGATTTGCCTAAAATTTTAAATCCGATTTGCCTAAAATTTTAAATTTCTTAGTTTTTTGCCTATTCGCATATTTCTAGGGGGTGAGACCCAAAATTGAAGCACTTTTGCAAATAAGGGCCACCCTAATATATATATGTATATATATATATATATATATATATATATATATATATGTATATATATATATATATATATATATATATATATATATATACGAGTATATATATATATATATATATATATATATATATCTATATAATACAAATGAATGGCTAAATGTGTTGCTAAGCGCAAAACTCGAGAACGGCTGGACCAATTCTACTAATTTTTTTTCCAAATATTCGTTGGACTCCGAGGAAGGTTCTTATGAAGAGAAAATTCGGAAAATTCAAAATGGCCGTACCAAATATGGCCAAATGTGCCAATTGTGTTCCGATACCAATGAAAGTGGGTATCTAGGGGTTTTTAAGGCCGAAAATAACGAATTTGTGGTCAAAACTTATAAACTCAAAATTGCCGCACCAATATGGCCAACGAATGTGCCGGTACGTATGCGTGCGCTATATCAGTTGCACCGGTCATCATAGAGCTTCGACATTTTGCATGAAGGTCCATGGTGGACTGCCATGATGGACATCGAATGCAGATTTTCAAAATTAAAAATGGCCGCGAAAATAATTCCGAATTTGCCAATTATGTTCGGATTGCAATGGAAGTGGGTATCTAGGTGTTTTGAGGACGAAAATAACGAATTTGTAGTCAAAACTTCACTTCCTTCATCAGGCGCTTGAAAAAGAATTGTCGATATCCCTATTGGAAATTTTTTTATTCGCATTAAATTGATATGATTTGCATGTGAAATCGGTTTGTTTTATTAATTGAAATAAAAATAAGTTAACTCTTTCTGAAGAAGGATTGCAGCAGCTAAAGTGCTGTCGAATTGTAAACGCATTAAAGAAAACGTAACAGTAATAAAGATGGAAGTACATAATTGCGTTGCATTGCATTGCAATACTTGAGTGTATTTTACTGCGATGCGTTACATTATATGGATTTGACACATTAATGCATTGCGTGTCGGTACTTAACCCTAGAGTGCTCGCGCTATGAGCATTTTGCCGCCCGCGGCAAAAAATACGTTTTATTTTTGTAAACAATAGATTTGTCAAAGTGGAGCGTCTCAGTAGCTGCTCCTCTGTCCCTCACCATCTTGTTTTAGAAATTAGCAGGTATTCAGTGCACGGATGACTGCAGGAGGAAGCTATTGTTGTGGGTGTGTTGCTATTGGCGGCAAATTGCTCACCGCGCGACTACTCACGTAAGTTAAATTCATGTGTTTGGTGTTTTAGTTTATGTTGAAATACTATTGGTTTTTATCGGGTTTCTTGTTATTTTGATGTAAATATCATAGTAATATGGATAATTAGTTTATTTCGTTCCATTTTTGGTATTTTTCGGTTTTGATGTTTGTTTTGCTTAGTATTACCAAAAATTACCCACAAAGATACGACACTCTCAAAATTTCCCATAAGCTCCTTTGCGAGTGAATATATCAATCGACAAGGTGCAAGCGAGATAAAATTCAATTTAAAAACAAAACAAAAATCGAAGAAAGAAAGGGTAAATAAAGAAATGTTATTTCACGAAGTGCGAAAGAGACGCACTGATTTCTCTTCTCCGCAATTTTTTGTGCCGTCTGGACTTTTATTTTGCTTGTGTGAATTCATGTACCATTTTCGTGTACTTCCTGCTCTGCATGTGTTTGTGTAGTTTGCCGTTGCTCCGCCCTCTCGCCATTCCGGAGTGCGTATATGAATAGAGAAGTTGATCATAGATTTTTACTTTCCTTTTTCTTCGCACAGAAAGGATTACAGTGTCGTATCTTTCTGAGTAATTTTTGGTATTACAGTGAAACCTGTAATACTGACATCTGTCCTTGACTAAACCACATATAACAAGAAGATCCTACCTAAAGACGTTACAGAAATAACTGATAAACCAAAACACCCGATTTGTTTCATTGGATCTTCAAAATATATCCTCAGGGAGAGAGGGAGTATGGGCAGTGTGCCCATCAAAGAAAAATAGAAGGACTAAAAAACGGTGCAATAGATGCGCAATGTTACTGTGCAACGAAGACTGTATGTATGTGTGTCAGAACTGTTTTATTGAAGGACATGCCGTAGATGATGAAAACGTTCAATTTTGCTAAGTTTTTTTGATTTTATGTAGGTTAAGATACAGATGTTGTTAAAATTCAAGCAATTTTACCTAAGCATTTTTTTCTCTAAAACTAACTATAAAACTTTAATAAGTGTTACTTTTTCTTATCGTTTATGTTTTATTCTGTCCTTTTAAAATAATTTTTAATATATTTAACTATTATTTTCAATAAAAACCACTTTTTAATATAGGCGGCAAAATGCTCCCCACGCGATCACTCACGTTTCACGGAAAGGCGCGAGCACTCTAGGGTTAAATGCGTTTTGAAATTTGAATTCATGTTGAATTCGTGTTGAATCCCTCATCAAAATACATTTTTAATATATTACTGAGTTAATCCGAGTTAATAATAATTTTGCAGAAAAAAACAAGATCAATTTGACAGAGTTAAAATTACAACTGTTGCATTGCATTGAAGGTAGTGCCGCATTAATAGGTCTCCCATCGATGAAATATTCAGTGTAAACTTGATTTGTCAGCGCATTCATGCAACGCAATGCAATTATGTACTTCCAGCTTAACTTTGGGGTGCGTGTACATGTTACTCTCATTGGGCTGGCGTACATGGGTCAATACTTAAACTTGGTTAACCGTTTGTTATCATACTCTCGGGGTACATGGCTATTGCTTCATTTTTGTTGTACAAGGTTGCACTTGCTTTTCTTTCTTTTTACACAATTTGGACTTTATTTAGTACTTCTCGACAAATCCTTATGTAAAAAAGAACAAAAAAATCTGAAAGTTGTTGCAGCCAAGCCGTCAATTTAACAATTTTGATTTCGTTGGGAAATCGTTATAAACGTAGATGTATTGTATGTGGAAAAGCATATGTCTATTAATATGGTCGCCCAGGTTTGTTCATAACTTTTACAATGGGAGCAGATTGAATCATGATGCACGTTAGATGGGAAATGTTCAGAGCGGTATCCAAGAGCATTGATTTCTGAAAATGTAATCGGGAGCGATGGCTACCCGCTGTATCGTCATCGTATATATTTTATAACGGATGATGCTGCGGGAAGGGCTAAATGACCAGCATCCACCAAATTGATGGGTGCAGCGAGGCGCACCGGGTTCCAGCTAGTATACTATAAAAATAAGTCGGGTTTTCCTTCCTGACGCTATAATTCCAGAACGCACGATCCGATTTCCACGGTTTTGCATTCGTTGGAAAGGTCTCGGGCTCCGTGAGGTTTATAGCAAAAAAATTTCAACAGAAAAGCAGGCGTTTGGTCCATAGCAGCCATCTCAAGAGGGCGGGTTACCATTTTCTTCACAACACCCGAGACATGGGTATCAAATGAAAGGGTATGAAAAGTAGAACACCATAAGCAATATAGTATACTCAATTTGTAATTTGGTCCATGGCGGCCATCTCAAAAGGGCGGTTTACCATTTTCTTCACAACCCCTCCTAGATGGGTATCAAATGAAAGAGTATGATAAGTAGATCAATATAAGCAATATAGTATACTCAATATATCGTTTGGTCCATAGCGGCCATCTCGAGAAGGCGGATTACCATTTTCTTTACAACCCCTACGACATGGGTATCAAATGAAAGAGTATGATAAGTAGAACACGATAAGCAATATAGTATACTCAATATATCGTTTGGTCCATAGCGGCCATCTCGAGAAGGCGGATTACCATTTTCTTTACAACCCCTACGACATGGGTATCAAATGAAAGAGTATGATAAGTAGAACACGATAAGCAATATAGTATACTCAATATATCGTTTGGTACATGGCGGTCAACTCAAGAGGGCGGATTACCATTTTCTTCACAACCCCTTCGAGATGGGTATCAAATGAGAATGTATGATAAGTAGAACACCATATGCAATATAGTATACTCAATATATCGTTTGGTCCATAGCGACCATCTCAAGAGGGCGGATTAATATTTTCTTCACAACCCCTTCGACATGGGTATCAAATGAAAGAGTATGATAAGTAGAACACCATAGGCAATATAGTATACTCAATATATCATTTGGTCCATGGCGGTCATCTCCCAAAATAAATTTTCCCAGATTTGTTCTTTTTTCACTATAGCTTTTTCCTATCGCAGACTGTGTCCCCATAATCTTATTTTATTGAAAGGCGTTGCAACGCACGCGGGTTTTTGCTAGTGTATATATATATATATATATATATATATATATATATATATATATATATATATATATATGAGTATATATATATATATATCTATATCTATAAAAATCTCGTGTCACAGTGTTTGTTACAGTACTCCTCCGAAACGGGTTGACCAATTTGCATGAAATTTTTTGTGTATATTTGGTAGGTCTGAGAATAGGTCGTAGGCTATTTTTTATACCTTTAACCAAAAAAACAGCTGCAAAATCCAAACAAAAATGGTAATTTTAGGAATTTTCACTTCATTTTAGTTTCAATAGCTTCATGGCCTACCTATTGTTTGACAAATGTAAAATTGTCATTAAATTGAATCATTACATTTAATGAAAATTTCAAATTTACGCAGCTGTCAAACAATAGGTAGGCCATGACGCTATTGAAACTAAAATGATCCATGGCGGCCGTCTCAAGAGGGCGGTGTACCACTTTCTTCACAACCACCTCGACATGGGTATCAAATGAAAGGGTATGATAAGTAGAATACAATAAGCAATGTAGTATACAAAATATATCTTTAGATCCATGGCGGCCGTCTCAAGAGGGCGGGGTACCACTTTCTTCACAACCACCTCGACATGGGTATCAAATGAAAGGGTATGATAAGTACAATACAATACGCAATGTAGTATACAAAATATATCTTTAGATCCATGGCGGCCGTCTCAAGAGGCCGGATTACCACTTTCTTCACAACCACCTCAACATGGGTATCAAATGAAAGGGTATGTTAAGGAGAATACAATAAGCAATGTAGTATACAAAATATATCTTTAGATCCACGGCGGCCGTCTCAAGAGGCCAGATTAGCACTTTCTTCACAACCACCTCGACATGGGTATCAAATGAAAGGGTATGATAAGTAGAATACAATAAGCAATGTAGTATTCAAAATATATCTTTAGATCCATGGCGGCCGTCTCAAGAGGGCGGGGTACCACTTTCTTCACAACCACCTCAACATGGGTATCAAATGTAATGGTATGATAAGTAGAATACAATAATCAATGTAGTATACAAAATATATCTTTAGATCCATGGCGGCCGTCTCAAGAGGCCGAATTACCACTTTCTTCACAACCACCTCGACATGGGTATCAAATGAAAGGGTATGATAAGTACAATACAATAAGCAATGTAGTATACAAAATATATCTTTAGATCCATGGCGGCCGTCTCAAGAGGCCGGATTACCACTTTCTTCACAACCACCTCAACATGGGTATCAAATGAAAGGGTATGTTAAGGAGAATACAATAAGCAATGTAGTATACAAAATATATCTTTAGATCCATGGCGGCCGTCTCAAGAGGGCGGGGTACCACTTTCTTCCCAACCACACCTCGACATGGGTATCAAATGAAAGGGTATGATAAGTAGAATACAATAAGCAATGTAGTATACAAAATATATCTTTAGATCCATGGCGGCCGTCTCAAGAGTCCGAATTACCACTTTCTTCACAACCACCTCGACATGGGTATCAAATGAAAGGGTATGATAAGTACAATACAATAAGCAATGTAGTATACAAAATATATCTTTAGATCCATGGCGGCCGTCTCAAGAGGCCGGATTACCACTTTCTTCACAACCACCTCAACATGGGTATCAAATGAAAGGGTATGTTAAGGAGAATACAATAAGCAATGTAGTATACAGAATATATCTTTAGATCCATGGCGGCCGTCTCAAGAGGGCGGGGTACCACTTTCTTCACAACCACACCTCGACATGGGTATCAAATGAAAGGGTATGATAAGTAGAATACAATAAGCAATGTAGTATACAAAATATATCTTTAGATCCATGGCGGCCATCTCAAGAGTCCGAATTACCACTTTCTTCACAACCACCTCGACATGGGTATTAAATGAAAGGGTATGATAAGTACAATACAATAAGCAATGTAGTATACAAAATATATCTTTAGATCCATGGCGGCCGTCTCAAGAGGCCGAATTACCACTTTCTTCACAACCACCTCGACATGGGTATCAAATGAAAGGGTATGATAAGTAGAATACAATAAGCAATGTAGTATTCAAAATATATCTTTAGATCCATGGCGGCCGTCTCAAGAGGGCGGGGTACCACTTTCTTCACAACCACCTCGACATGGGTATCAAATGTAAGGGTATGATAAGTAGAATACAATAAGCAATGTAGTATACAAAATATATCTTTAGATCCATGGCGGCCGTCTCAAGAGGGCGGGGTACCACTTTCTTCACAACCACCTCGACATGGGTATCAAATGAAAGGGTATGATAAGTACAATACAATAAGCAATGTAGTATACAAAATATATCTTTAGATCCATGGCGGCCGTCTCAAGAGGCCGGATTACCACTTTCTTCACAACCACCTCAACATGGGTATCAAATGAAAGGGTATGTTAAGGAGAATACAATAAGCAATGTAGTATACAAAATATATCTTTAGATCCATGGCGGCCGTCTCAAGAGTCCGAATTACCACTTTCTTCACAACCACCTCGACATGGGTATCAAATGAAAGGGTATGATAAGTAGAATACAATAAGCAATGTAGTAGACTCAATATACCGATTCATGGCGGCCGACGCAAGACCCATGTTCTTTGAGGCATTTCATCTGTGTAAAATTCATATCTCGAAAAATAATAAGTCAATGGATGGTTTTTATTGTTTACTATTGACTTATGGGTGC
This sequence comes from Thereva unica, assembly GCA_949987705.1. Lineage (NCBI taxonomy): Eukaryota > Metazoa > Arthropoda > Insecta > Diptera > Therevidae > Thereva > Thereva unica. The sequence goes on from OX465282.1 coordinate 57,300,477, forward strand.
AGCGTAGGCGCACCGGGTCCCAGCTAGTATATATATATATATCTATATCTATAAAAATCTCGTGTCACAGTGTTTGTTACAGTACTCCTCCGAAACGGGTTGACCAATTTGCATGAAATTTTTTGTGTATATTTGGTAGGTCTGAGAATAGGTCGTAGGCTATTTTTTATACCTTTAACCAAAAAAACAGCTGCAAAATCCAAACAAAAATGGTAATTTTAGGAATTTTCACTTCATTTTAGTTTCAATAGCTTCATGGCCTACCTATTGTTTGACAAATGTAAAATTGTCATTAAATTGAATCATTACATTTAATGAAAATTTCAAATTTACGCAGCTGTCAAACAATAGGTAGGCCATGACGCTATTGAAACTAAAATGATCCATGGCGGCCGTCTCAAGAGGGCGGTGTACCACTTTCTTCACAACCACCTCGACATGGGTATCAAATGAAAGGGTATGATAAGTAGAATACAATAAGCAATGTAGTATACAAAATATATCTTTAGATCCATGGCGGCCGTCTCAAGAGGGCGGGGTACCACTTTCTTCACAACCACCTCGACATGGGTATCAAATGAAAGGGTATGATAAGTACAATACAATACGCAATGTAGTATACAAAATATATCTTTAGATCCATGGCGGCCGTCTCAAGAGGCCGGATTACCACTTTCTTCACAACCACCTCAACATGGGTATCAAATGAAAGGGTATGTTAAGGAGAATACAATAAGCAATGTAGTATACAAAATATATCTTTAGATCCACGGCGGCCGTCTCAAGAGGCCAGATTAGCACTTTCTTCACAACCACCTCGACATGGGTATCAAATGAAAGGGTATGATAAGTAGAATACAATAAGCAATGTAGTATTCAAAATATATCTTTAGATCCATGGCGGCCGTCTCAAGAGGGCGGGGTACCACTTTCTTCACAACCACCTCAACATGGGTATCAAATGTAATGGTATGATAAGTAGAATACAATAATCAATGTAGTATACAAAATATATCTTTAGATCCATGGCGGCCGTCTCAAGAGGCCGAATTACCACTTTCTTCACAGCCACCTCGACATGGGTATCAATGAAAGGGTATGATAAGTACAATACAATAAGCAATGTAGTATACAAAATATATCTTTAGATCCATGGCGGCCGTCTCAAGAGGCCGGATTACCACTTTCTTCACAACCACCTCAACATGGGTATCAAATGAAAGGGTATGTTAAGGAGAATACAATAAGCAATGTAGTATACAAAATATATCTTTAGATCCATGGCGGCCGTCTCAAGAGGGCGGGGTACCACTTTCTTCCCAACCACACCTCGACATGGGTATCAAATGAAAGGGTATGATAAGTAGAATACAATAAGCAATGTAGTATACAAAATATATCTTTAGATCCATGGCGGCCGTCTCAAGAGTCCGAATTACCACTTTCTTCACAACCACCTCGACATGGGTATCAAATGAAAGGGTATGATAAGTACAATACAATAAGCAATGTAGTATACAAAATATATCTTTAGATCCATGGCGGCCGTCTCAAGAGGCCGGATTACCACTTTCTTCACAACCACCTCAACATGGGTATCAAATGAAAGGGTATGTTAAGGAGAATACAATAAGCAATGTAGTATACAGAATATATCTTTAGATCCATGGCGGCCGTCTCAAGAGGGCGGGGTACCACTTTCTTCACAACCACACCTCGACATGGGTATCAAATGAAAGGGTATGATAAGTAGAATACAATAAGCAATGTAGTATACAAAATATATCTTTAGATCCATGGCGGCCATCTCAAGAGTCCGAATTACCACTTTCTTCACAACCACCTCGACATGGGTATTAAATGAAAGGGTATGATAAGTACAATACAATAAGCAATGTAGTATACAAAATATATCTTTAGATCCATGGCGGCCGTCTCAAGAGGCCGAATTACCACTTTCTTCACAACCACCTCGACATGGGTATCAAATGAAAGGGTATGATAAGTAGAATACAATAAGCAATGTAGTATTCAAAATATATCTTTAGATCCATGGCGGCCGTCTCAAGAGGGCGGGGTACCACTTTCTTCACAACCACCTCGACATGGGTATCAAATGTAAGGGTATGATAAGTAGAATACAATAAGCAATGTAGTATACAAAATATATCTTTAGATCCATGGCGGCCGTCTCAAGAGGGCGGGGTACCACTTTCTTCACAACCACCTCGACATGGGTATCAAATGAAAGGGTATGATAAGTACAATACAATAAGCAATGTAGTATACAAAATATATCTTTAGATCCATGGCGGCCGTCTCAAGAGGCCGGATTACCACTTTCTTCACAACCACCTCAACATGGGTATCAAATGAAAGGGTATGTTAAGGAGAATACAATAAGCAATGTAGTATACAAAATATATCTTTAGATCCATGGCGGCCGTCTCAAGAGTCCGAATTACCACTTTCTTCACAACCACCTCGACATGGGTATCAAATGAAAGGGTATGATAAGTAGAATACAATAAGCAATGTAGTAGACTCAATATACCGATTCATGGCGGCCGACGCAAGACCCATGTTCTTTGAGGCATTTCATCTGTGTAAAATTCATATCTCGAAAAATAATAAGTCAATGGATGGTTTTTATTGTTTACTATTGACTTATGGGTGCAGCGTAGGCGCACCGGGTCCCAGCTAGTATATATATATATATATATATATATATATATATATGTATATATATATATATATATATATATATATATGTAGGATTCCAATGTACGCACAGCTTTATCCCAGCCACTGTAAAGGCCCAACTATAATGCACGTAAGAAACGCACGTCAATCGACGTGCGTAAATTTCGTCAAACGCAAAACCGACTAATTGGTTTGCGTATTGGGAGAGACTTCAAAGTTTAAAATTATTAAAATTCTTGTATGTTATTAATAATCGTGTTTATTTTCAATTATAATAAATTTCTCATCAAAATCGCTATCATGTATTTGAACCACAACATTTTCCATACTCTTTTTTCTTTAAAAACCACAAAACAACAACAAAAAATTAGCTTTCATCGATGTAACTACAAATCATCTCACAAAACGTACGTAGAGCGCGGTTCTTTTCCCATTTTTACGTTTAACGAAACTTAACGAAATAAAATATGACTGACGTACGTCCAATATGGCCGAACACATTAATTTCCATGAGAGCGCCGAGATGACGTGCGTTTCTTACGTGCAATATAGTTGGGGCTTAATACACAGTACGAGATTTTTTAATGCTGAATCCCTACACCAGAAGTCGGAAGGCAAGGAAGAAGAAGAAGAGAAGCAGAGAGAAGGCACTTGACTTTTGCTTAAAAACGTGGAATGACAAGAACAGAAACCGGTGTCAATAAAATAATAATAAAGAAGATAAAGTTAGAAGTGAAATCTTTTATTTTTGAAACCAAATCCACAAAAATTGGGGGCTCAACCGGGATTTGTCAACATTTTTTTTGAAGAAAACTGTGTTACGCAAGCTTAATTAACAGTATAAAAAACTGTTATACGTTTGACATGTGAGATTTTTTTTTTTGGTTATGGAGTAATGGTTTCTTTTTAGAAAATTTATTCAGCGCAAAAGTAAGTCTTAACAAAGACAAGGAAGAAGAAGAAGAGAAGCAGAGAGAAGGCACTTGACTTTTGCTTAAAAACGTGGAATGACAAGAACAGAAACCGGTGTCAATAAAATAATAATAAAGAAGATAAAGTTAAAAGTGAAATCTTTTATTTTGAAACCAAATCCACAAAAATTGGGGGCTCAACCGGGATTTGTCAACATTTTTTTGAAGAAAACTGTGTTACGCAAGCTTAATTAACAGTATAAACTGTTATACGTTTGACATGTGAGATTTTTTTTTTGGTTATGGAGTAATGGTTTCTTTTTAGAAAATTTATTCAGCGCAAAAGTAAGTCTTAACAATTTTATCTTCCTTTTAAAAAAAAATTGAAGTGAGTAGTTATCAACAATTTTTAACAATATGGGTCGTCGCAAAATAATGAAGCGTCAAAGCACTAGATTGAATCTCGAAACAGAGCACGTTCTACAGGTTGAAGAGAATCGTAGAGAAGATTCCACTGACAGCATTTCCTATAAGACCATGGTGGATGAGTTACGCCAGACAATTTCAGCGAGGGACGCTGCCGTTGCATCTTACCAGGCCCAGCTTAAGGATAAAGAAATCGAGTTTCTCCGTGTAGAGAACGAGATGTTAAGAAGAAGCCAAGTACAACAGGGTCCAATTACAAACCAAGGTTTTTCTTTTAGCGACATTGAAAGCACTTTACCGAATTTCACAGGACAAGATGGGCGCCCAGTGTGTAAATGGCTGGAGGAATTTGAAAATGCGGCTGATATTTTAAAATTATCTGATCTCCAAAGGCTAGTTTTTGGTAGACGGTTGTTATCCGGTACGGCAAAAGCCGTCCGTGCCGTAATTCAAAGTCAAATATAGGAAGTTGGTCCGATCTTAAAACTTTCCTATTAGATGAATTCACTACGATCGTTAATAGTGCCGATATCCACCAACGTTTAGTAAGGAGAAAGAAGAAAAACGACGAAACTTACCTAGATTATCTCTACGCCATGAAAGATATCGGAAAGGCTGCCGATGTGGAGGATAGGTCAATTATGAAGTACGTCATATCGGGCATTCCGGATAATGAGTTCAATAAGGCTATACTACATGGTGCTTCTAATCTAACAGAATTTAAGGACAAGCTTATTATTTATTCGACTATTCGTGAAAGTGCAAAATCGAATAACCCCAGCACCCACAGTAGAAGTCAGCCAAAGCATTCTGCGAATGAAACAATGGGTCTTCAAGTGAATACTCTAACGTGCTACAACTGCGGTCTTAAAGGGCACCAATCAAAGTTTTGTCGCAAGAAAAGCCAAGGCCCCAAATGTTTCAGGTGTAACCAGTTTGGGCATAAGGCAAATGCTTGTCCGTTGATGGGAACCACGGAAGGAAAAAAGGGAGAGATAGCTTTTGTTCAGGAGGTTAGGGAGGAAGACCAGAACTACACCACAAGAGTCAGGATCGGAACTATGGATGCATTGGCATACGTTGACACCGGAAGTGACTGGAGCTTCATCAGAGAAGACTTTTACCAGGAGCTGAATAAACCTATACTTAATAAACCGACTAAATTTAAAGGAGTAGGGTCCCCGCCGATTACAACATTGGGCTCTTACGAAACGGCAATCGAGATTGATGGCGAGAAATTCACAGAAACATTTCACATAGCACCGCAAGAAATATTTCCCAAAAAATTCTTAATTGGTAAAACTCTACTAAACCGTACTGAGTTACAGGTACGATCGGGCCAACTATCCATTAAACCATTGGACTCTGGCGAAACTAATTTTTGTCTTCAAATAGTAAACAATGATGCTGATCTATCTAATATTGAAGACAGAAACTTAGCGAACGAAGTTAAATCACTGATAGAAAACTATAACATAAAGAAAACGAAACAAGCTCCAGTCGAGATGAATATAATTCTAAAAGATGAGACGCCGATCTGGCAAAACCCTCGAAGATTGGCACCCTGCGAGAAACAGATAGTTGATGAGCAGCTTAGAGAATGGATGAATGAAGGCATTATACAAGAAAGTACATCGGATTTTGCCAGCCCAATTGTTCTTGTCAGCAAAAAGGATGGAACGAAAAGAATATGCGTTGATTACCGAGCCTTAAATAAGCAAGTGGTAAAAGATACCCCTTGGCACTGATTGATGATCATATCGACCAACTGACGCACGCCCAGATATTTTCGACGCTTGATTTGCGGAACGGGTTTTTCCATGTGCCAATAGCAACTAATAGTAGGAGATACACTGCATTCGTAACTCCTTCCGGCCACTTTGAATTTTTAAAAGTACCCTTCGGGTTTTGCAACTCCCCAGCTGTTTTTCAGAAGTACGTGAATAAGGTTTTCGAGCCGCTAATACGAGAAAGAAAAGTTCTAGTCTATATTGACGATTTGGTTATTCTGGCGGAGGATGAACGACAAGGTCTCGAACGACTTAAAGAAGTACTTAGTATATCTTCTGAGTATGGTCTGGACATCAAGTGGTCAAAATGCCAATTTTTGCAGCGCAAAATACTGTACTTGGGATACAATATCGAAGATGGGAAAATACGACCTTCGAATGAAAAAACTGCAGCCATCAGACGTTTTCCGAAACCTAAGACGTTGAAGCAGGTTCAGTATTTTCTAGGCTTAACGAGCTATTTTCGTCGATTTATCTTCAACTACTCCATGAAAGCTAAGGCGCTTACTAATTTGCTAAAAAAGGATACCCCATTTACTTTTGGTCCCGAACAGCTCCATGCGTTCAACGAACTGAAAGCAGAACTTTGCAGCAAGCCAGTATTAAACATTTACAGGCCAGATGCGCCCACGTAACTACACACTGATGCAAGCAAGATTGGCAATGGGGCCGTACTGATGCAAAAGAGCTTTAAAGATGCCTTGTGGCATCCAGTCTTCTACTTCAGCCGAAAAACGACGAAAGCAGAAGAAAACTACACGAGCTACGAGTTAGAAGTCCTAGCTATAGTGACGGCGCTGAAGAAGCTACGAGTTTACCTAATAGGTATTGAATTCACCATCGTGACAGATTGTGGTGCTTTTAAAGGCACCATGACTAAGAAAGAGATTAGTGCTCGAATCGCCCGGTGGGCTCTTGCACTAGAAGAGTTCAATTACAAGATAGAGCATCGAGCTGGTCGTTCAATGAAACACTCAGATGCGCTAAGTCGAAGTCCGTGCATCATGATGATAAACGACGTGTTCCTGGCAAAGGTTGAAGCAGCACAGAGAGAAGATCCTGCCATTAGAGCAATAACCGAAGTGTTGAAACATAGTGAGTTTGAAAATTTCCTGCTAGAAAGAAATATTCTGTTCAAAGAAGAGAACGATACAAAATTGTTGTACATACCCAGAGCAATGCAAACAGAAGTAATAAAGGCAGCACATGAGCAAGGGCATTTCGGGGTGAAAAAAACTGAGGACATACTCCAACGAGATTACTACATCCCTAAACTCAAAGATAAGATAGGAAACATAATTAAGAACTGCGTAAAATGCATACTGGCAGCCAAAGAGGGGAAAAAGGAAGGATATCTGCACCCAATTCCTAAACAGCCTTTACCCTTGCATACCTACCATATTGACCACCTTGGACCTATGACAGCCACAAATAAAAACTACCGTTATATTTTTACGGTGGTAGATGCATTTACGAAGTTTGTATGGCTGTATCCCACCAAATCCACTACGACGGGAGAAGTGATTAAGAGACTGGAAGTACAAAAGGAAACGTTCGGTAATCCGGTGAGAATAATCGCCGACAAAGGTCCAGCATTTACGTCCGACGCCTTCGCAAGCTACTGTAAGGAAGAAGAGATACAAATAGTGCACATAACAATGGGCGTTCCAAGAGGCAATGGACAGGTGGAAAGAATCCATAAAATAGTTATATCAGCGCTTACCAAACTTGCAAGCGAAAAACCAGAAGATTGGTATAAACATACCCCACGTTTGCAAAGGTTTATCAACAACAGTATATGCAGAAGCACCGGCACTACTCCTTTCAAACTGTTGTTTGGTACCAACATGAGAAACAAAGAAGATCTGAAGTTGGCAGAAGCAGTTCAAGAGGAAATTGTCAGAATGTTTGCAGACGAAAGGGACACAATCCGAGAGGACGCTAGAAGACAAATTTTAGCTATACAAAAAGAAAATGAAACACAATTTAACAAGAAGAGACGACAGGCTACAAAATATAAGGTCGGGGACATGGTAGCGATTAAGCGAACCCAATTTGGCACTGGCTTGAAGATCAGGCCGAAGTTCTTAGGCCCATATCGCGTAACGAAGGTCAGAGGAATTGAAAGATTTGACGTAGAGAAGATCGGCTGCCATGAAGGACCCATATCCACTAGCACTAGTGCAGATAATATGCGCCCATATCTGAGTTTCGAAAGCGAGGATGAAGAAAGCGGGAATGAAGGTACAGTAGAGAATAATGAATTCTTAGCAGAAGAAGAAATCGAAAGACCCCATATTATTTAAAGACGCTCACTTATCACACGAAGAAAGAAGTTGAATTATTTTGAAGACGCCAAATTAGTTAAAGACGCTCACTTATTACACGAAGAAAGAAGTTGAATTATTTTGAAGACGCCAAATTATTTAAAGACGCTCACTTATTACATGAAGAGAAAAGTTGGATTATTTTAAAGACGCTCATTTGTTACACGAAGAAAACACTTGAATTATTTAAAAGAGCCTAAATTATTATATAAGAGAAAAGCTAAATTGTTCAAAGGCACTCAAACATTTTTTTTTAATACTCTCAAACGCTACCCTAAAAAGTTTAACTATCTTAAAGACGATTCATCACTCGAAGTATCAACCAGCATGAGGCCAAATTATACAAAGGACCACACAGGGGTGTGATCCGTTCAGGACGACCGAATGTAGGATCCCAATGTACGCACAGCTTTATCCCAGCCACTGTAATACACAGTACGAGATTTTTTAATGCTGAATCCCTACACCAGAAGTCGGAAGGCGGAAGACAAGGAAGAAGAAGAAGAGAAGCAGAGAGAAGGCACTTGACTTTTGCTTAAAAACGTGGAATGACAAGAACAGAGACCGGTGTCAATAAAATAATAATAAAGAAGATAAAGTTAGAAGTGAAATCTTTTATTATTGAAACCAAATCCAAATATATACAGGGTGTCCCACATAAACTTACAAAGCGGCCGGCTGTGGATAGGTCTTGGATAGACGAACAAAAAATCGTATGGGTGGGGGGGGGAGGGAATCGTAACGGTTTAGCCGCTAGGGCGTTTTGAAGTTTTTTTGTTTAAGTTTTACATATCACCCTGTATTTTTGTATATATATATATATATATATATATATATATATATATATACAAAAGAAAGTAAATTTCTTATTATATTGCTCGGAGTAGGCATCCTGATTTGACACATCCTGGAAACAAGAGAAACATTAAATAGAGAAACATTAAATAAGGAAATTGGAATTAGAAATCAATAAACTTAAAATATCGTTTTTTTTGGTTTTCAGGTAGGATAAAATAATTATTATAACTAAGCAGTTCAATTATTATAACGTTTATGAAACAATTAAAATAAATTTTTGGTTTTCAGAACAACGCTATCGTTTATTGAAGTTTCTCTTGAAGTTTCCCAATCCTTGAGAGATATTGTCTTATAAAACGATATTTCTAGTTAAATTCAAGAAAAATGGAAAAACTACGATTTAAATTTGCGGTATTGGGGGCAACTGACGGAAAAACAAATGTGATTTGCATAACCTCTATTGAGACACCGGATGGACGTGTTTTCGAAGTCCCAGATGATTTAAAGGCCGCAAGTAAGCACACTACCATATTATCTTCAGACGTATTTGCAAAAATCAAAAATTCGCTTAAAAAAAGACACCAAACACGTGCCGTATGGATCCCCCTAAGTCCGGAATTGAGGAAGATATATCTAGACGAAGGGGACAATGTGCAGTTTGGGGACCAGTATTTAGATGAGATTACAGAAGAAACAATGCCTTCACAAAAGAACAGTAATAGCAATGTAGCAGAGAAAAAAAATATAGCAAAAACTGCTGAAAGATTTCTAGTAGAAAAATTTTCAAATAAAACATCAAATGCTGATCAATGGATCAATGAATTTGAGTGCGAATGTGGAAGATTTGAGATTCTACAAGATGAAGAGAAAATTGAGATTCTGAAACATCTACTAGAAAAACAGTGCCAAGATTGGTATAGCGGTATGCTAATGAAATTTACGGTGAAGTCCGAATGGGCAGTATGGAAGGATAACTTTTGTGAAGCATATGGAAATAAAGGTTGGTCCCAAGTTAAATACGCATTTACATTTAAATTTCAGTCATTTGCACGGTTTTGAAGTGTATAGACGTGTTTACCGCCGCGTGCGTATATCGAGCAGTATAAAAAGAAAAGAAAAACAGTTCACAAAAATATTAAAGTGCAGTGTAAGGTGAATTGTATGTAATGTGTGTGATTGTGTAATAATGTTTTTTATTAACAATATTCATCACTATGGCAACATACGATGACCTCGTTAACACATGCAGTAGTCAGCAACAAATCATAAATGATTTAAATAAAAAAATAACTGAACTCGAGGCACGACTTAATAATCTGCCTTCCACCCAAAGTCAGCCTACTTCCAGCCAACATGAACAATCAAATAATTCTAATTGGTTGTTACGACAATTTCCAGTTTCTCACCAGAATAACAATAATCTGAGTCAAGAGGAATATTGCACAGATGAGGAAGAATTGGAAAAGGAATTTCTCAATCTAGATAATAATAGCAAGAAACGCAGGCGCACAACAACAAAAACGCCACCAAAAAGTACTAATCAAAGTGAGAGCATCAACACTGAACAGAAAAACCACAAAATACCATTGCCTCCACCAATAAATGTGAGCAACATCAACAATTTTGAACTCTTTCGACAAAAGGTACTTAAAATTACAAAAGAATCAACCAAATTCAAAGCTCTTTCAAACAGTGATATTAAAATTACCGTACAAAACGAAAATGACTACAGAAATCTCAAAAAATTACTGGAAGAATTAAAAAAAGAACCCAGTCATCAACTAGAAAATATCGAATATCACACCTTTCAGCTGAAGAGTGATAAATTATATAGATTTGTCATTAGAGGCTTGCCATCAACAATCAGTCACGAAGAAATTAAAGCAGACTTAGAAAAAATGGGACATGAAGTCGCAGGTATTACTAATATATTTAAGATGGTCAAAATTGATGGTGTAAAAGTCAGGAAAACCTTTCCTCTGTTTTACGTCGATTTAAAACAAAAAGATAACAACAAAGAAGTGTACAATATCAAGAATTTAGCACATTGCGTGGTTAAAATTGAACCACCTAAAAAGTCAAGGGGCATCCCACAATGCACGAACTGTCAACAACTCGGACATACCAAGAGCTTCTGCCGACGTCAAAGCAAATGCGTTAAGTGTGCCGAAAACCATCACACGAAACAATGCAAAAAAGAGCCAGGCAGCGCACCAACATGCGCTCTTTGTCATCAAAAAGGGCATACTGCAAATTATAAAGGATGTCCAGTATATCAGAATAAAATTAAAAGTCAACACAAGGATAAAACAAATGTTGTACATCGAATAAAAAAATTACCTGAGCCACAAGCAACAACCACACCTTCTACAGTTGGATTATCTTATGCACAAGTCAGCAAAATATCTGATGATAAACAAAACCAAGGCAACAAACACATCAGAATTAATAACGAGCCTAATAATGATATCATTAAAATGCTCAGTCAGATTCAACAGACACTTAGTCAGTTAGCAGAAAGAGTGGATAATTTGGAAATCAATTTCAAACCGCCAAGCAAAAAAAGACAGAAAAAACAAAAATGACTAACTCGTTCCTACGTATAGTTACATGGAACGCAAATGGGCTCAACCAAAGAGCCCAGGAACTGGAGTTATTTCTCCATACAAACAACATAGATATTGCATTGATTTCTGAAACGCACTTCTCTGACAAAAGTTATATCAAAATTAATGGATTCGATTCCTATTGGACAACCCATCCAAGTGGAAGAGCTAGGGGTGGATCAGCTGTACTAATTAAAAATAATATCAAACATTACCAACAAGAAAACATTCGTGAAAATTACATTCAAGCGACGGTTATTTCAATTAAATATAATGGTGCAGATTTAAATATTGCGGCAGCATACTGTCCTCCACGAGATACCCCAACGAAATCTCAATTTACCAACGTCTTCAATAACCTTGGTCCAAGATTCATTATTGGCGGAGACTACAATATAAAGCATACGGCATGGGGTTCCAGACTAATTTCACCCGGAAAAGGAAATGAACTTCTAAGTGCTATTAACGAAAACAAGTGTGATTATCTGTCTTCACGGGGACCAACGTATTGGCCAACGGATGCAGCAAAGATTCCAGATCTTCTCGATTTCTTCATCATAAAAGGTATTTCTTCCAGCTATACTCAAGCAGAAGGGATTCATGACTTAACATCTGATCATACACCCGTTCTGCTGTCAATAAGCGCGACAATCATCAAGAAAAAGAAAAAGCAGAATCTCACAAATAAGTATACAGATTGGGATCTCTTCAGAAAAACACTGGAAGAGCTGATCAGCTTAAAAGTGAGGCTTAAAAGTAATGAAGAATTGGAACAACAAACAAATAACTTCATTGAACACATTCGAATGGCAGCCAGCAGAGCAACTCCTGAATTAGAAGACAAAGAAGAGTGTGAAATCAAATACCCGGCCGAAATCAGAGAACAAATCAAGCAAAGAAGAAAGGCAAGGAGAATATGGCATCTTACCAGAAATCCTGCTGATAAAACAGCGTTCAATAGAGTAAGTAATTATGTCAATAAACTAATTAAAAATTACAAACAGGAATGCTTTGACAACTACCTGAGCGGACTGAGTCCAGAAATGGATAAAGACTACTCATTGTGGAAAGCAACAAGAAAATTTAAACGACCCGTAACTCGAATACCACCGCTAAGAAATGCTCAAGGCAGTTGGATTCGACAAGACAACGAAAAAGCTGAACTCTTTGCCCAACACCTTGCAACAGTGTTCCAACCCCATAACATACAATCCAATATTGACATAAGACCTACTTATCAACCAAATCAAGTTTTTAAAAGGTTCACGCCAATGGAGGTTGCCGAAGTGATCGACAGAAATCTTAATCCAAAAAAAGCAGCAGGAATCGATGGAATATCACCCGGTCTATTCAAGGAACTTCCACGAAAAGCCATCATCATGATCACATACTTATTTAATGCCTGCATACGCTTAAAATATGTGCCCAACTGTTTTAAAACGGCCCAAATAATCATGCTGAAGAAACCAGACAAACCTGATGAAGAAGTAACATCATATAGACCAATTTCATTGCTTCCCATCATTTCTAAATTGTTTGAAAAATTGTTACTAAAACGTCTGAAACCGTTAGTAAACATTCCTGATTTTCAATTTGGATTCAGGAATAACCATTCCACAATAGATCAAATCCATCGAATCACTGCTGTCATCGAGCAAGCATTAGAAGAAAAGAAATATTGCCCTGCCGTATTTCTGGATGTAGCTCAAGCCTTTGACAGGGTTTGGCACGAAGGATTGATATACAAGATGAGCAAACTCCTACCACAAAATTACTGCCAACTGCTTGAGTCATACCTCTCTAATCGCAAGTTCAGGGTCATCCATGAAGAAGCATATTCTGACTTTTGTCCGATATTAGCGGGAGTTCCGCAGGGAAGCGTATTGGGACCCTTCCTATACCTGCTTTATACTGCGGATATTCCAACAACAGATAACACATTTATCGGAACATTCGCTGATGATACTGTAATTATGTCAACAGACGTATCCCAACCAAAAGCGGTGGAAAAACTCCAACGAGCCTTGAATCATGTTAGCAAATGGACAACAGATTGGAAAATCAAGCTTAATGAGGTTAAATCAGTCCATGTGACATTTACTCTGCGTCGCAAAAACAACAGCTTACACACGTACCTCAATGGGGTGCAAGTACCCCAGGCAGAATCTGCAAAATATCTTGGTCTACATTTAGACTCAAGACTGAACTGGAAACATCACGTGAGACAAAAAACTGAACAGATTCGATTAAAACAGCGTCAAATGTACTGGCTAATTGGACATCACTCCAAAATGAACCTGTATTGCAAAAGACTAATATACCAGTCTATGTTCAAGCCGATATGGATGTATGGTGTGCAGCTCTGGGGTTGTACTCATAAATCTAATCGAGACGTAATTCAACGCAGCCAAAACAAATTTCTTCGAATGATCACCAACGCTTACCGCTATGTGACTAATAAAGAAATACATGATGATTTGGATATAAAATGGATAGAGGAGGTCATCCGCGAATATGCCATTAAACACGAGAAGAGACTTCTGGCCCACACCAACGTTGAGGCTATACAATTATTGGATACCACCAACGAAATAAGACGACTCAAAAGAGTAAAACCTCACGAACTGATGCATAATTGACGAATACTACATACTACGGGAACTGGACACTGGTACAGAAATCCCATACAAGTGTATGCTTACTTTAAGACAGCTTAATTTAAGTACTATTGTTAACTATACTAATAAATTAATATTAATTAAGATTGTAGTAACCATACCAATAAAGGTGTTTAAAAAAAAAAAAAAATTTAAATTTCAAGCTGGATCGTTACTGGAATATGCCACAAAAAAAGAAAGACTATTATTAGAAATCAATAAACACATCGACACCCAAACAATGATAAATCTTATTGTAATGGGCTTACCAGATTACATAATGGATAAAATTGATAAAGAAAAGGTAAAATCGACCGCAAGCCTCTACAATGAAATCGGAAAACATGAACATTTAACGAACAGAAAAAATTACAGCAAGAATAACAGAAATACCTATGAGTATAAAAAGAAACCATGTAAAACATGTGAAAATTTAAATAAAGGTATTCGGTTCCATCCTGATGAAAAGTGCTGGTTCAAACAAGCAGAAGAATATAGTCAGAAGAGAATAAATAGTAAAACCGTAAACAATTCAGTGATTGACGTTGAACTCAATTACAATGATCAAAAAAACGAGTAATAACACCATTAATTAAAGTCAAACTACTGTTAAATGCAGAATTAGAAATATTTGGAGTATATGATTCAGGCTCAAATGTTTCAATAATTAATTCCAAATTAATAAGAGTGAAAGGAAAGAATAATTCAAAGAGTGATAATTTAATCACAATTAATGGTGTTAAAGAAACAATTGGTTTGACAACTATCAAAATAAAAATTTATGATATTGAAGAAAAAGCAGATGTTTATATAATTGATGAACAAGAATTTAAATACGATTTTCTAATTGGACTAGATATCATCAAACAATTTAGACTGGTTCAAGATGAAAATTTGAAGATTACACAGAAAAGAGAAGAAATAAAAATAGAAAAAGAAGAAAAAGAAATGAAAGATAAAACAAATCCGTGTTCAATAAATTTCAATGAACACATAAAAGAAGAAGATTTCAAAATGAGTATGAGTAATTTAAATACCCCACAGAAGTCCGAAATATACAAACTGATAGATAATTACAAATCAAGCTTTGCAAAAGACAAATATGACATTGGCACGGTCAGTGAATATGAGGCACGTATTGATCTACTAATGGACAAATATTGTTGTAAGAGGCCTTATAGATGTTCAGTTGAAGATAAAAAGGAAATAGAAGAACAAATAGCCAAATTACTTGACAAAAATCTTATAGAAGAATCTTATAGTCCATTTGCGGCACCGGTAACTTTGGCTTTCAAAAAAGAAGACAATAAAAAATCAAGACTATGTATAGATTTTAGAGAACTAAATAAGATAGTAGTACCTCAAGCACAACCATTTCCATTGATCGGAGACCTAGTGATGAAGACAAGAAACTCAAAATATTTTACAACACTGGATATCAATTCAGCCTTCTGGTCAATCCCACTAAGAATCGAAGATAGAAAGAAAACTGCCTTTGTAACACAGGAAGGGCATTACCAGTGGACATGTTTACCCTTTGGCCTAAAGACTGCACCAGCTATTTTTCAAAGGATACTAGGTAACATTTTAAGAAAATATAAGCTCACTGATTTTGCAGTTAACTACATAGATGATATCCTCATATTTTCAAAAACATTTTCCGAGCACATAAGCCATTTAGCACAATTGTTAGAAGCGATAAAAACGGAGGGTTTTAGATTAAAATTCACAAAATGTACATTTGCTTCAAATTCAGTAAAGTATCTCGGCCATATAATACATAATAATACAGTACAACCAGTAAGAGATAATTTAGTGTCAATAAAAGATTTCCCAACACCAAAAACTCCAAAAAATGTGAGACAATTTCTAGGGAAAATTAACTTCTATCATGAGTATATACCAAAAAGCGCGGTAATTTTAGAACCCCTTCACAACTTACTTAGGAAAAATCAGAAATTTATATGGTCCGCTGATTGTCAAAAATCGTTTGAAGCTATCAAAAATTTATTGTGCTCGCAACCAATCTTAGAAATATTTGATCAGAATTTGCCGATAAATATTCACACAGATGCATCTTTAGAAGGTACTGGGGCAGTGTTAAAACAAACACAACCAAATGGAAAAGATAAGCCAGTGGCATACTTCTCAAAAAAATTAAATCAAGTACAAAAGAAAAAAAAGGCAGTTTATTTAGAATGCTTAGCGATTAAAGAAGCGATAAGATACTGGCAATATTGGCTAATAGGAAGATCATTCACAGTATATTCGGACCATAAGCCATTGGAAAATTTAAATATAAAGTCTAGGACAGACGAAGAATTAGGCGATTTGGCATACTATTTATCACAGTATGATTTTAAAATAAAATACGCTCCCGGAAAAGAAAATATAGAAGCAGATTGTTTAAGTAGGAACCCAGTATTGGATGCAAGTGAGGATACAGATGAACAACTAAAAATTGTAAACATGATAAAATTGGATGACATTGTTAAAGATCAGGAAAACAATGAAGATATACGAAATAATATATCAAAATTAATATCAAGATACAATATTTACTATAAAAAGGTTAGAAAACGTGAGAAAATTATTTTATCAGAAGATTTTAGTAAAAAACTCATTAAAGATGTACATGAAAACATGTGTCATTTAGGGGTAAAACAAATGCAAAACAAAATTAGTCCGTTATATACAGCAAAAAACTTAACGATAAATATTAAAAGACATTGTAAAAGTTGTGAGATATGTATAAAAAATAAAACGAGAGGACAGGAAAAATATGGGCTAATGTCACATTTAGGTCCCGCCACAAAACCATTTGAAATAGTCTCAATAGACACGATTGGAGGTTTTGGGGGCTCACGATCAACGAAAAGATATTTACACCTTCTAGTGGACCACTTTACACGATATGCTTATATTGTTACCTCAAAAACACAAAGTGCTAATGATTTTGTTAAACTAATCAATAATGTTACAGATTCTAATACAATAGGGATGCTTCTAACTGATCAATACCCAGGAATTAACTCAAAAGAATTCAAGACATTTTTAAATAAAAGATCAATAGTGATGATCTTCACTGCAGTAAATGCCCCGTTTTCTAACGGCTTAAATGAAAGACTAAATCAAACCCTAGTGAACAAAATCAGGTGTAAAATAAACGAAAAAAATAACAAAATGGCATGGACGACCATCGCTCATAATTGTATAGATAAATATAATAATACAGAACATACAGTAACTGGATTTGCGCCAAAATACCTGTTGGATGGTACAGATGCTTCCCTTTTGCCAAATGAACTGAAGAGAGGGAAAGCAGAACTTGAATGGATTAGAGATAGAAAAACAGCATTTGAAAATTCTATAAAATCACATAACTACAATAAACAAATATTTGATAGAAATAGAACTAAAAGTAATTTCAATACAGGGGATATGGTGTACATAGAGAATGGAAACAAACTAAATAGAAAAAAATTAGATGAACTGAAGATTGGTCCATTTAAAATTATTGAAAAGATATCAAATTCAATATATAGAATTGATACGGGTCATAAAAAGTCAGAGTCAAATCTCTTTCATATCACAAAACTTATACCAATACCCACATAAAAACAGAAATACGACGGGCAAAAATTTTACTTTGTTCATTACAATATTGTAAAATTTAATTTAATTTTAATTTTAATAAGTGTAGATAAGTGAAAATTTTGAAGAAAATTTTCTTTTTTGTGGGGGAAGATGTAAAGAAAGTAAATTTCTTATTATATTGCTCGGAGTAGGCATCCTGATTTGACACATCCTGGAA
The DNA here is from genome assembly GCA_949987705.1 of Thereva unica. NCBI lineage: Eukaryota > Metazoa > Arthropoda > Insecta > Diptera > Therevidae > Thereva > Thereva unica. The sequence continues at coordinate 57,318,509 of OX465282.1, forward strand.
ACAAGAGAAACATTAAATAGAGAAACATTAAATAAGGAAATTGGAATTAGAAATCAATAAACTTAAAATATCGTTTTTTTTGTTTTCAGGTAGGATAAAATAATCTTATATATTAATAGGCAAACAAAAAGTTTGTACACGCTAAGGCTTTTTTGTTCGTGGACCGATTTCGTTTAAATTTTCAGAAAATGTTCTTTTTATGGCATAGTTTTGTAATAAGGAATTTCAACGAAATCGATTCACGAATAAAAAAGTTATAGCGATTTTAATTTTTCGGATTTTAAAAAGCCGTTGGAAAATTTGAATTTTTTGTGAGCATCAACGTAGAGCTGAGTAGCCTACGATTGACACAAATGCCGTTTCAGTGAAGCGAATGAGAAACAGAGAGAAACAAGCGTTTGTGTGGATTTTTGGCGGCATAACAGACATAAAAAAACTCGGTCACTTTGTGCGTGCATTATTTATACTCTTTTGTGTATAGTATTATTGAGTTGTATTGTGTAAGGCGCTGCCGTTCGTTTTTTGGTGAATGCCTTTAGAAATTGTAATTGATTCATTTAAGTGTGTTTTGAATGTTATTCTGCGTAATTTTTATTCGTTTTCGTATAGTTCTCGGAATCTGAGTTGTATTTTTGTCATTCCAAACAGTTAACTGCGAATTTTGAGTGCAATTTATCGGTGAGTACTTACGTTTTTTTCCGCGTTTTCTTTTCGAAATGCCAAGACAACGACGGGGACGCTCGAATGTCGATTTTAGATCCCTTCGCGAAAATACTAGAAGTCGCGTTAGAAATTTACGTAGTGCTAATGAAATGAATGTTGAAAATAATGAATTGAATAGTGGTGTGAATGAAATGAATGTTGATGTTGTGGTTCTTTTAATATGAGTTGTCATTTTTGTCGTGCCAAACATTTTCTGACTGAAGTAACTTTACGTAATACTGAGGCATTTTCTTTGTGTTGTCATAAAGGCAAAGTTAATCTACCTCCACTTTCTCAAAATTACTTTTTCAATAATTTTGTTGAAGGTTTAACTTCAAATGAAAGTGGTAATAAAAATCGTTCTAAAAATTTTTTTTGCAAATATTCGTTCGTATAATGCAGCCTTTGCAATGATTACCTCTGAGGGTAATTTGTTAAATGACACTGTAAATGGCATTTATCATTTTACCACATAGCCAAGCAAGACGTCATGGATGCGATTAAAAAAAATCCTGGGAAATTTTAGATGCTCTGGAGCGACAATGGAAATGTTTCATAGTAATTAAAAATTCGCCATTGCGCATAATTTGTTTTCTTTAAATAACAATATTTAAATTGAATTTAAATTCGAACAAATCGTGAATTTTATATATTTATTGTTTTTGTGACCGAATTTCGGTAACCGGCATCCCAACTAGTTATTATAACTAAGCAGTTCAATTATTATAACGTTTATGAAACAATTAAAATAAATTTTTGGTTTTCAGAACAACGCTATCGTTTATTGAAGTTTCTCTTGAAGTTTCCCAATCCTTGAGAGATATTGTCTTATATATATATATATATATATATATATATATATATATATATATATATATATCCTTACTAATATTATAAATGCGAAAGTAATTCTGTCTGTTTGTCTGTCTCTCTGTCTGTCTGTCTGTCTGTCTGTCTGTCTGTCTGTCTGTCTGTCTGTCTGTCTGTCTGTATGTTACGCTTTCACGCCTAGACCGCCGGACCGATTTTGATGGAATTTGCAACAGACGTAGTTTAGACCTTGGAGACGGACATAGGCTACTTTTTTTTTGAGAAAAAAGGGTTGAAGGGGGTGAAATGGGGTTCAATAAGTTGTAAGGGGATTGTAAGTAAATTCATCCCCTAAGGGGGTGAAATATTGTCAACTCAAAACCCCTGGAGCTATAAGGCTGAAATTTTGACAGTGCATCCCTATAATGACGTGGACATTCACTAAGAAGCGATTTTACGAAATTCATCCCCTAAGTGGGTGCAATGGGGTTTACCCAAACCGCTGGAGCTATAGGGCTGAAATTTTGACAGTGCATCCCTTTAATGACGTGGACATCCACTAAAATGCGATTTTTAGAAATTCATCCCCTAAGGGAGTGAATTGAGGTTTTTCCAAACCGCTAAAGCTATAGGGCTGAAATTTCGAAAGTGCATCCCTATAATGGCGTGGACATCCACTATTAAAGCGATTTTTTGAAATTCATCCCCTAAGGGGGTGAAATGGTGTTTACCCAAACCGCTGGAGCTATAAGGCTGAAATTTTGACAGTGCATCCCTATAATGACGTGGACATCCACTAAGAAGCGATTTTTTGAAATTCAGCCCCTAAGGGGGTGAAATGGTGTTTACCGAAACCGCTGGAGCTATAAGGCTGAAATTTTGACAGTGCATCCCTATAATGACGTGGACATCCACTAAGAAGCGATTTTACGAAAGTCATCCCCTAAGGGGGTGAAATGGGGTTTACTCAAACCGCTGGAGCTATAGGGCTGAAATTTTGACAGTGCTTCCCTTTAATGACGTGGACATCCACTAAAAAGCGATTTTTCGAAATTCATACCCTAAGGGGGTAAAATGTGGTTTATCCAAACCGCTGGAGCTAAAGGGCTGAAATTTTGACAATGCATCCCTATAATGATGTGGACATTCACTAAAAAGCGATTTTTCGAAATTCATCCCCTAAGGGGGGGAAATGGGGCTTACCCAAACCGCTGGAGCTATAAGGCTGAAATTTTGACAGTGCATCCCTATAATGATGTGGACATCTACTAAAAAGCGATTTTTCGAAATTCATCCCCTAAGGGGGTGGAATGGGGTTTTTCCAAACCGCTATAGCTATAGGGCTGAAATTTTGACAGTGCATCCCTATAATGGCATGGACAACCACTATAAAGCGATTTTTCGAAATTCAGCCCCTAAGGGGGTGAAATGGGGTTTACCCAAACCGCTGGAGCTCCAGGGCTGAAATTTTGACAGTGCATCCCTTTAATGACGTGGACATCCACTATTAAAGCGATTTTTTGAAATTCATCCCCTAAGGGGGTGAAATGGGATCAACTGAAAACCGCTGGAACTATAGGGCTGAAATTTTGACAGTTCATCCCTATAATGGCGTGGACATCCACTAAAAAGCGATTTTTCGAAATTCATCCCCTAAGGGGTTGAAATGGGGTTTATCCAAACCGCTAAATTTATAGGGCTGAAATTTTGACAGTGCATCCCTACAATGGCATGGACATCCCCTATAAAGCGATTTTTCGAAATTCATCCCCTAAGGGGGTGAAATGGGGTTTACCCAAACCGCTGGAGCTATAGGGCTGAAATTTTGACAGTGCATCTCTTTAATAACGTGGACATCCACTAAGAAGCGCTTTTGCGAAATTCATTCCCTAAGGGGGTGAAATGGGGTTAACCCACATCGCTGAAGCTGAAGGGCTTCAATTTTGACCGTGCATCCCTATAATGACGTGGACATCCACTTAGGAGCGATTTTTTAAACTTATCCCCTAAGGGGGTTAAATGGGGTTAACCCAAACCGCTGGATCTGAACGGCTGAAATTTTGACAGTGCATCTCTATAATGACGTGGACATTCACTAAGAAGCGATTTTTGGAAATTCATCCCCTAACGGGGTGAAATGGGGTTACCAAATTTCTGGAGCTGTAGGGCTGAAATTTCGACAGTGCATCCCTATAATGACGTGGACATCCACTATGAGGCGATTATTCGAAATTCATACTCTAAAGGGGTGAAATGGGGTTAACCGAAACTTTTGAAGCTGAAGGGCTGAAATTTTGACAGTGCATCCCTATAATCACGTAGAAATGAATCATTCGAAATTTACTTTATTTAATATTCATTTGTGATTGCTTCATAATTTCTTGCACCCACGTAAATAGGCGAACAAACTTAACGAACGTTCGTCAAACCCTAAAATGTCACTTCCCTTGATGACATATACATGCCAATCTCTGCTTCAAAACTTGCAGATTTTTTAGCAGAGGTGATACGCGCAGCAATTTGTTTACCATATTTATTAAAAAATGCACTTTAATAAACCCTTTTTAGGGATAATAACAGCTGAATTTTTTTTTTGAAGGAAAACATTGCACATTATAAACAGTTTTTATTTAAAGGCGTTGCAAGGCACGCGGGTTTTATGCTACTATATATATATATATGTATATATATATATATATATATATATATATATATATATATTATATATATATATATATATATATATATATATATATATATATATATATATATATATATATATATATATGGGACGTTCTTTGTCAAACGGAACAAAGATCTGCCCAAAATTCTATAAGTCGTAAAAAATGTTTTATGGGCGCAAACTGTAGCTTAGTTAGGAGGCTTTCTTTTGCCGTCTGGCTTTTTCCCAAAATTTAAAATGGCGGACCAATATGGCAGCTGCAATTAGTCAAAATCACTCTATAGTCCAGTCAAATTAGAGGTTTGACTGGAAGATAATTCGGAAGTTGCTGAAAATGGGAACAGCCCTTAAAAACATTATTATACATAAGCTGTAGAGACTGCCACGCGATTGGACGACTGCAAACTTTTTTATTCAAGGTCAAAGGGTCAAAATATCAGTTTTTTGCAAATATATGCTAAACCGTACGTCTTACCAGAAAATTGTCTTTACAACGTTTGTAGATTAGGCGATTATCTACAAAAAAATTAATTATACATTTTCTCGTAGGAATTGCCATTTCTGAGATATTGTCGTTTTAATAAGTTAAAATACTCATATTCTATCATTCCCGACTTGTAAAGGTCATCAGAAATTTTATAAATCCTTTAGTAGGCGGCTAATATTTTCAGGGGTGATTCCTGGATATCTTGGAAGAAAAAAATTGTTCTACAGAGGGCGGCTATCTCCACTATCCACTAAGATACAGGGTGATTAGGGAAAAAATTTGTTTTTTTTTTAAATTTACTGAAATTTGAATAACTCCTAAAGTAATTACCATAAAGTAGCCTAATTAGGCTCATCTTTTAGGTAAATGTGTATTCTTTAATTTGGTATAAAACACAGCAACCTGAGTGAGTCCGTTCAAAAAATATATAGGCTACTATAGACTATAGAGTGATTTTGACTAATTGCAGCTGCCATATTGGTCCGCCATTTTGTATTTTGGAAAAAAGCCAGACGGCAAAAGAAATCCTCCTAACTAAGCTACAGTTTGCGCCCATAAAACATTTTTTACGACTTATAGAATTTTGGGCAGATCTTTGTTCCGTTTGACAAAGAACGTCCCATATATATATATATATATATATATATATATATATATATATATATATATATATATATATAAGAAATTTTTCCTACGCTTCAAGGCGATAACAGTTAGGTTTCATCTACCTTGCATCGAGCACTACCGTTATCTCAGATCCCCTAGCATGCCCAAAACACGAAAAGGGGCAAGCTCGGTCGCTCCTGAAGCGGAAAACGACGAAAAGGTTTTCGACTCGGCCCCTCCACCAGCCGGCCCCAGCAGTCCTGTAAACGAGACGGACGAGAAAATATTGGCTAGAACAAGCACGCCGAGATACTGCCGAAATGCAAGCGAAATTGGTCAAGTTTTGTAAGATCTTGCAAGACATCACATCTGCGAGCGCTCCAACCTTACCCGAGACCCCTCCAGCCGTGCCTCCGGTCCAGGACACTCGACAGGAACGACCCGACAACTCCAGGCTATTTCCTCGGAGGAAGTCTCCAGTCATAGGATGGAACTTACGGTTTAGCGGACAGCCAAATGACCTCTCAGCCGAGGAATTTCTGTATCGAGTAGATCAGAGAGTCTGTTTCGAAGACGTCTCCCCAGCCGAGTTAAGTTGACATGTGTGTGCGCTGCTGTCTGGGAGAGCCGAAGATTGGTATTGGACGCAATTCACACGCCAAAACCCCGATCCCTCTTGGCCCTGTTTTAAGGCCCTCCTAATAGAACAGTTCGGTGGTAGGGAGTCCAATTACCAAATAATAAAGACTATGCTAGAGGTGAAACAACAACACCTAACTTATGACGAGAACGACGCACGAATGATCGCTTTGCACAATCGCCTAAGCCAACCATTGCCAGCGGCAGAGCTGGTTGAAATAGTAACTCAGAACCCAAATTCCACCCTGGGTTCCGCAATTATTGGCTCAAGATTCAATAACATGCGACAGTTGCGCGAAGCTTGCATCAGAGTAGAAACTTGGCAGAAATCGAAGCGAGAAGAAAGAAAGTTTGTCCCTCGTGTGCACGAAATAGATGCGGTCCAACTTCAACCATCTGCGTCAGGGTGGGGATCGGACCCGTACAACATCCAGGACGGTCAAGTAGAGGCTTTACAACCCCCTGTGGTCCCGCCGCACAAGATGATTAAATGCTGGAATTGTCATCAGCCGGGTCACATCTTTCCAGACTGTCTATCCTCAACTAGGAATCTGTTCTGCTACAATTGCGGCCGACCAGATGTCGTTACCCCACACTGCCCAAACTGTTCGGGAAACGCGAGACTGGGTGCGAGACCTCCTAGGGGTCCACGCCCGACCTAGTCTCGGATGCCCCTTCCGACCTACTCGACTTGTGTATGAGCCCTCCCGATGAGTCTGACCTGGCGACAATGGAGCCTTTGCCGGCTTTCCCTTCTCCCCTAGCTAGCTTCAGTTGCCTGGGAATAGTCCCTAGTTTGGCCCAAAGACTCTACCTCGGAGTTGACTTTAGGCGGTCCTTCAGGCTAGCGCCCCATATTATAGGGGAGCTCCATCTACCCCTTTTTCAAGACCCTAACAGCCACCACCTGACCGAAGCCCAACAGGCACAACTGGACCAGGCACGAGCGTGTTTCCCGTCTTTTGATACCTCCGGGTTAGGCCGAACGCATCTGGAACAGCATATAATCGATACTGGCGGGGCGGTACCCATCAAGCAGAGACATTACCCGGTCTCTCCTGCCATTCAGACCCTCATGTATGAGGAAGTCGACCGTATGCTGAGCCTCGGCGTGATAGAGGAATCAAATAGCCCGTGGGACTCGCCCGTCGTCTTGGTCCGAAAGCCTGGTAAAGTTCGCCTTTGCCTGGACTCCCGAAAGGTAAACGCGATGACCGTAAAGGACGCCTATCCATTGCCTCACATAGACGGCCTCCTAGGACGGTTGCAGGACACCCAATTCATCTCGGCGATGCCTTCTGGCAAATTCCCTTGGAGGAAAAATCCCGAGAGAAGACGGCCTTCACCGTCCCTGGAAGACCGCTTTATCAATTCAAAGTGATGCCGTTCGGGCTTTGTAACGCCCCGCAACGCATGTGTCGCCTCATGGACAAAGTGATTCCAGGCTCCCTTCGAGAGAGTGTCTTCGTCTATCTAGACGACTTATTGGTGGTGTCTCCGAGTTTTGAGATCCATGTCCAGACTTTGGAGCAGGTCGCAAACTGTCTGCGCTATGCAGGTTTGACGGTCAATTTGAACAAAAGCCGGTTTTGCGTCCGGAAAGTGAAATATTTGGGTTTTATCATAGGCGGTAGGATGGTACGCTTAAAACTGACCCCGACAAGGTTTCAGCCATCAGGGACCTCCCAGTTCCAAAGTCGGCCAAGCAAGTACGACGGTTTTTAGGAATGACGGGGTGGTACCGGCGCTTCATAGGTAACTAAGCAAGGATTGCCTCTCCCATCACCGACTGCCTAAAGAACGGCAAATTTTCTTGGACTGACGAAGCCCAAAAGGCATTCGAGGAACTGAAGAAGTCCATGATGTCTGCACCCTTATTTGTAACCCCAGATTTCACTAGCCCTTTCTTTATACAATGTGACGCCAGTAAGACCGGAGTAGGAAGCGTCCTGTTCCAACGACGCGGCGATGAAGAACACCCCATCGCCTATTTCTCGAAGAAGCTGAATAGTGCTCAACGTAACTATTCAATCACTGAGTTAGAGTGCTATGCTGCGGTGCTGAGCGTGAAGTTCCGAGCGTATGTGGAAGGCCACCCCTTCACGATCATCACGGACCATGCCAGCTTGAGGTGGCTCATGAACCAGACTGACTTAAACGGGAGACTAGCTCGTTGGAGCTTAAAATTGCAAGGGTTCCAATTCACAATAGAGCACCGGAAGGGTTGCCAGAACGCGTGGTGCCTGACGCGATTGTGTGGACGACTTGTTCTACTGCAGCGACGTGGACCTATCGTCCCCCGCCTTTAAATCTGAAGACTATGTCCAGCTCGTTGAGCAAGTGACTACAAAGTCTGAACAATTAATTACCTGACCTTCTGACCTCAGAAGGGTACGTATTTCACCGTACGGCCCCACGCACTGGCGACTCCGAAATGGACGATCTCTGTTGGAAATTGTGGCTTCCTGCAGAACTGACCGCTCAATAGCAAAGACCATTGCCCGACTTCGCGAGAAGTATTATTGGCCCGGTATGTCGAGTCAGGTTCGGTCCTTCATCTCCTCTTGCGACCCGTGCAAAGCAACTAAGGCCCCCAACACCATCCTAAGACCACCTATGGGTGAGGCCATGGAGGTCCTGCGTCCATTCTAGTTTTTGTACGTGGACTATATGGGTCCGTACCCACGAACGAAGAAAGGGTACACTGCAATCTTTGTAGTCTTAGATGCTTTCACGAAATTTACCTTCCTCCACCCGGTAAATGCAGAAAGTTCTAGCGCCGCCGTTAGCTTTCTCGAACAACGTATCTTCCAAGGAGTTCGAGAAACTACTAACGGACTACGGCATCCAACACCTGCGAACGGCAGTCTATGCCCCTCACCCCAACGCTTCAGAACGTGTGAATCGCTCGGTTTTGTCAGCTATTCGCTCATATTTGGGCACCGATCACCGAGACTGGGACAAGCACCTGTCAGCTATAGAGTGTGCTTTCCGTAGTGCTCGCCACGAATCCATTGGTACCTCCCCATTCCAGGCCCTCTTCGGATACCTGCATGGATTAGCCTATCCGTTGCTGAAGACCCTAGGAGCCCTAAGAGAGGGGAGCATCGTCGTGCTGCCAGCAGTGGACCGCGGGTTAGCAATACGCAAACAGGTAGAACACCACCTAACCTCCGCACACGCCAGACACAAGAAACACTACAACCTGCGCTGCAGAACGGTGGGTTTCTCGCCGGGTCAGACGGTGTATCACAGGACATTCCCTGTCAGTAAAAAAGCCGAACGATTCTGCGCCAAACTATACGAAAAAAATAGATTGTCGAACAGTACAAAGGGGCTATCCCTAAGCCTCTAGTCTACCATAAAAAAAATAAATTCGTAAAGGGACGGGTGATAAGACAAATCGGCACCAGCAGATACGAATTGGAGGACAAAAAGGGCGTAGCCTAGGCATCTTTCACGCCAAGGACCTAAAAGCATGAAGCACGTCCCCCCCCCGAGTAGCCCTAAGAAGGCATCTCGCCGGCTTAACCGGTTAACAATAGGGTACCCGACGAGGTTTGCCTAGGTAGCTTCCCTGGCGGATGGTACCCCTCCTTGTCTCACTTGGCCGTCTGGGGCCAAGTTTTAATGGCGAAAACCCCCCATTTTTGCAGTCCACGGTGCTGCAGGCACTCCCACTTTTCTTCCGCGGATCAGGTTATTGATTGGATCCGAGGACACACCCCCCCAGCTCCCCGCCTGCCACAGACTTGTACCCTTCAATTTTGTCTAGATCTACAAACCACTTGGGGTGGTTCCTGCTACTGAGGGCGGGTCCCATGCTCCATTGACGTCGCTACCTTCTATCAGGCATTTTACTTTCGCTCATGAAGCCGTTGTGCTACCAAGGACGCTATTGTTCCACCAAGTCTTGACTCGGTCAGGATAGAATTAAAAGTGGTCGCCAAGTGCGGCTCCGACGCCAACTCTCCAGGTAGCCCGACATCCAATACTCAGGAGGCCCACACGACCCTGTAAGACGTTCGCCTATGATTTCAGGACTAACCACCTAGACAGTTTTTACTGCGCTTGTTGGCAAAGTCAGTCACATATAAGACGCTTATACAGGGAGCGCATGGTGTAAAGGACCAATGGGGATCACCAGTGGCCGATGACGAGCGTGATTGTCCGCAGGGCACGAATGCTAGGAGGTATTGAGTCTGTTTGAAGAAAAAATTTGACCACAGTTCACCCAATCTAACAACTAGAGAAGACTCACACTCCCTTGACAGCACAGCATGGATGTGGAATACATTATCATAACCAATTGTAAGGGTAATAATGAGTAGCAAGAACGGTTAAAGTATTGGAACCTATGCCATCAAGTAATGCCCGGCTAGCTCAGTCGGTGGAGCACGAGACTCGATCTCAGGGGTGGTCGAGCCACACGTTATAGTGGAGCATAGAAGTTAGCCCTACGATATAGTGGGCATCCCGTTTGTGGTTTTTCGCGTCACCTCTTCCCTGGCGGCTGCTAGGTGACGCGCGTTGTAACGGACGCCCCGAGCACTATAAAGGGTTAGAAGCATTTACTAATGCATAAACTACGAGGGGACGACACTCAAATTTCTAAACAGTCCCGACAAATTCAAAAATAATCTACCAGTCTTCACCTGCTTACCTGAAGACCCAAGAAAAAAAAACGACCAAATTATTCATCTGATGTCGTTCCAACAGACTTTCCACCCACCAAGCAATTTCATTCTGGCATAAACGCATTTAAGCCCAAATTACTTTAGCCCTGGTGTATTGTCGCTATTAACTTAGCACCGTTCATGGCACGGTATTCCCTATCCCTAAATTTGCATTAAATAACCATAAAATTTTCTGACATTCCCTTGATTCACAAACATCAACAACTGTATCCCGTAACGATATATACTTATAAAATTTGCTTTCAGTAACCATTTGCAAAACTTTTGATGATACTGAGTTGTTACACTTTAGCTAAAGCCCATAAACAGATAAGGAATGGCTGTTTATACCGTGGCTAATATGCCTAGCTTAGCTGAAGGGACTTGGGCATGGACGCAGCCAACATACCCATAGCTCTGCGATCAGCGCTGCTACCCAAACAAATTTAACAACTATAAGTACTAAAAGCAAATATAGAAAAAAAAAGTTCTAGTATGTGAAACGAGGCGCAAATGGGACAAGTGTGGGAGGGTGGCAATGCTGCCAGCGATCAAAAGGAGATATGCAAGTCAGAAGACGGGAAGAGAAAATTTTGGCCGGGGCGGCAGGAGACAGAGAGTGCAGAGACTTGACGAGGAGCAGATCGGCAACCAGTGCGTGACATCTTACGTCTTTCTTTCTTTTGTTGAATAATGAAAGTAAAAGTTTAAAGAGTTACAGGTGAAAAGTGAATAATTGTTAGCAGGGAGAAAGAAATTATCCAGGATTTTTAAAACCCAAGCTTTGCTTGTAGAAAATGCAGTTGTGGGTTATGGCCTCGTGGAGAGAAGAAAAAAAAAGTGAACCCGTTAGCCATGAGGGGCTAACGTGATAAGGTAACCAAGAATAAAGTAACCGAATCTTTTGGTTTTTTTTTTCTTTTAGATATACTTATTTACAGATATATATAGTAATATATGTATATATTTTAATAATGTGGAAAGGGATATATAAAACAATAAAAGCGTGAACGTGACACGGTTTTATAAGACAATAATTTTTTTCTTTCCAGCGAATCATATATGAATTCCAGTGTATTATTAAATTTCTCTTTTTGCGTAATAAAGGAAATATTGAAGTATTAAAAATTGTTCCGTTTGTTTGGGGAGCTTCCTTTTTCTAAATGGTTGGGGGGCTTCTTTCTTCTAATTGGGGAATGTATGGGGAGCTTCTTCTTCTGAGGAAATTGGGGAATGTATGGGGAGCTTCTTCTTCTGAGGAAATTGGGGAATGTATGGGGAGCTTCTTTTTCTGAGGATTCGGGAACTGGGAGCCTTTGCTTCTTTTTCCTTCTTGCAGGAACACAAATTGTAAAAATAGTACACTGATTCTATTTAATTATTTATTTCAATGACTATAGGACATTGCCTTTTAATTATAATAATTATGAGGAGCAACAAACACAAAATTGGATGTGAGACATTTTCCGTCTTATCGATTCGACTCTGATTTGAACTCTAAATTTATTTTATTTTATTTTTTATTTTTAGGCCTACTGGATTTCTAAATGTTTCCATTATAACAAAGAAAACTAAGTTTATACATTACAGTGGTTTCAAACTTGAACATTATTGGCTCACCTTGAAATCTCCTGATTTCAACATCATGGCAAGTAATACGGGTGGATCCAAGTGTACATTTGCTTCCTTTCAACTGCTATCTGTACTTTGAGCTGCGGTGTAGAGGGATTCGATATACATAGATCATCTGCTTGTTAAAGATGTATGTTGTCTTGCTTTTGTTGATCCACTATTGAACTATTAGCCGGAAGGCGGAAAAAGGTTAAGAAATTGCATAAATTTGCACCCAATAACTCAACATAATTCCTGGAACTCAACTTAAATAAATTAAATGTAAATTACTGTGATAATGAAGGTATTGTCGCCTCATTTGGTACAGGGTATGGTAAAATACATATTTTGGTAATGGGACGCTGCAGTTCTCCTCCATGCGTTTGCAAAGTAACGACGCGTACCAGCCCGTCTTTACCGGGATGGGATTTTATGGCCCGTCCTAATTTCCATTTGAGAGGGGGTAATCGTTCATCTTTAATAAGTACCACGTCACCGATTTTTGCGTAAACTCCACTTTGGTCTCTGTTGAAGCCGCGCGAGGTATTCTGAGCTCCATTTGTGCCAAAAATCTTGTCTGAGCTTTTGCAATAATTTCCACCTTTGCAATGCGTTTGTCGGAGTTTCCAATAAATTTTCCTCAGGTGGAGAAAGTAATGGCTTGCCAATTAGAAAGTGGCTGGGGGTCAGAACAGAGAGATCATGCGGAGAATCTAATAGTGGACAGATGGGCCTTGAATTAAGACACGCTTCAATTTGGGCGGCCAAGGTAGAAAGCTCTTCATAGGTTAATGCAGCATTACCGATGACTCTCTTCAAGTGGTATTTGAGGGACTTCACTCCCGCTTCCCAAAGGCCTCCGAAGTGGGGTGAAGCGGGTGGTATGAACTTCCATTCAACACCATCATTACTATAAAGGTCGGCAGTGCTTTGAAATGCCATTTTTATCGCTCGTTTTTGGTTCGCGTCTAGTTCTCTTTTAGCCCCTAAGAAATTTGTCCCGCAATCGGAGAAAATCCGACGACATAACCCTCTACGGGCGATAAAACGGCGAAAAGCTACTAAAAAGGCTGCTGTTGTATATTCGCTTACCACCTCCAAGTGAATAGCTTTAGTGCAAAAGCATACAAAAACACATATATAGCCCTTATAATTTCGAGCGTTTCTTCCCTTCCAGCTACGGATATTTAAATAACCGGTATAATCCACACCAACATAAGTAAAGGGATGACTGATAGTAATTCGCTCCGTAAGAAGATCAGCCATAAGTTGGTGTTGTGGTTGGGCCGACTGACGAAAACATTTAACACATTGGTGGACACAACGTTTAAGCAATGGTCGAGGTTTTATTATCCAATATTGTTGTCTAAGTAGGCTCAACATGAGCGATGGGCCACCATGGAGCGTATTAAGATGAGTATGCGTAATGATAAGCTCTACCAAATGATTTGAATGAGGGAGGATGATGGGGTGCCGCTGATTGTAGGATAAAGAGGATTCATTAAGTCTTCCTCCGACCCTGATGAGTCCGTTGGGGTCTAGGAATGGCTGTAGGGATAGAATCTTGCTTTTCGAATTTACTGGTTTATTCCGAGTCAGAGAATCGATCTCGTCTGGGAAGTGTGTGCGTTGCAGAAATGTTATCCAGAATCTCTTACTATACAACAATTCGGCCGTGGTGAGCGAGTTAGGAATATTTGGAATGCGTTTGCACTTTGAGATCCATCGACAGCAGTATGCCGTTACTCGTATCAACCGGGTTAATGATGAGAATCGCATCAACATGGTCATTAGGTCAGAATTGGCTATTTCAGCGTGGAATATTCTCGCTTTATGTACCTCTGGATCGTTGCGTGAGGACTCATTAGTCTTGGGTTGCGGCCATGCCGATTCATCTCGTTGTAACCATGACGGGCCGTAAAGCCAAAGCGTGTCCAACACAAAATTCCGGACTTGCGTTCCTCGACTTGCTTGATCTGCTGGGTTATCGTTTGATGGAATATATCGCCAAGTGATGGCTTCAACATTGTGTAGTATCTCCGCAACTCGATTGCGTACAAAGGTTTTAAAAGTCATAGGGGGTTTTTTATCCATGACAACACAATAGTAAAGTCCGACCAAGCTACAACTTTATCAATTTTCGAGGGAAAACTTTTCTGTATGACATGAAGCAGCTTCGACAACAGTACTGTTCCACACAACTCTAACCGTGGTAGGGTGAGAGGTTTCAGAGGAGCCACCTTGGTTTTTGAACCTAGAAGAGAAATACGGGTACCTTCGGTGGTCACAGCTCGAGCATACACCACTGCAGCATAGGCTCGTTCGGACGCGTCGCAAAATCCGTGCAACTGCTGAAGAGGTCGACGACATGTGTATCCACCGAGGTATTGTCATCGTTTCGATAAGGGGGAAAGATGTTGAATACTCGGTCCAAATGGAGGATAATTCTTCAGATAAGGGCTCATCCCACAACACGCCGGACTGCCACAACCTTTGCATAAAAATCTTTGCGATTATAACTAGAGGGGCTAGCCAACCTAGGGGATCATAAAGTTTTGCTATGGCCGAAAGAATTTTTCTTTTGGTGTAGGGTGGTGCGGAATTCTCCCAGCGAAGTCGGAATTGAAAACAATCGGAACTAGGATTCCAATGTATTCCTAGGGTTTTTATCATGAAAGGGTTAGGTACAGATATCACAGAAGGCTCCATCAATCTAATCTCCTCCGGTATGTTGCTTAATAAGCCAGGGTGGTTCGCCGACCATTTACGGAGCTCAAATTTTCCTCTTCGCAGAAGATTGATTAGCTGCTCCTGTAATGAAATAGCCTCGTCTAACTCATCTGCACCGGAAAACACATCGTCCACGTACACGTCTGTTACTAAACTTTTGGCTGCTCGAGGATATGTTTGGCTCTCATCTTGCGACAACTGGTGGAGGGTTCTTATAGACGTGAACGGAGCGCTTGATGTACCGAAAGTAGCCGTTAATAAACAATATTCTGCCAACGGTTGTTCCAAACTCTTACGCCACACTATTCACTGATACTGGGCATCTTCAGGGAATACTTTGATTTGGCGGTACATTTTTTCCATATCGCTGCTGAACACATACCTTTTCTGTCGCCATTCCAACAAAAGAGCAAATATATCCTTTTCAAGGCGGGACCCGTCAGTAAACGATCGTTGAGCGAAAATCCATTACTGGTGGGACATGAGGCATCGAATACCGCTCGAAGCTTGGTGGTTGTGCTATCATTTTTTACAACTCCGTGGTGAGGTAAGTAACAATGTTGATGAGTAGGCAGCGAGAGCTCTTGTTGGGTCAGCTTACGCATGTGCCCTAATGACAAATATTCTTCCATGCATGCAGAATATGCTTCGTGAAGTTTAGGGTCGCCTTTGAGTTTTCGTTCTAATAACTCAAACCGTTTAATAGCGGTATTTCGCGAAACGCCAAACTTATGCTCCTGATCTGGGAGTGGGCGAAAAGGAAGGTGTACTATGTATCGGCCATCATTTTCACGCCGATGGGTAGTGGTAAATATTTGCTCAGACAAAGCGTCCTCAGGGGATAATTCCGTTGACGTCGGCACTTCTTCAACTTCCCAAAACCGTTTAAGTTGGCTGCTAACATCACAACAGGTCTGTAAGCTGACTGTATAACAAGAAGTAGATCCATTCTGTGGACCGGAATTGTTAAGATCTCCAAACAAAACATAACCAAAAAGTGTTTTTTGCGCCACCGGCGTCCCTGGAGTTCCATGTATTACTTCTCCTTCAATTACTTTAGAATATTCATCTACCCTAATATTAGATCAAAGGGTCCTGGTTTCTCGAATTGGGGTCAGCCAAGGTCAACTGTTTCACATGTTCCCAGTGATCAGTTCGTATACGTTCGAAGGGGAGAATCTTGGTTAAATAGCGGACAACCATGGCTTCCGCATGAAGGCTAATGGATGTGTCGTGCCTGGATCTTAGCTCAAGCTGAACGATGGAGAGTGCCTGCCCCATTGGAGTTTCTCCCAAGCCAAAAATATTAACCTCTATTGGGAATTTTCTCAGTCTTAGGAGTTGAATTGCCTTAGAACTAATAAATGTTGCTTGACTCCCTGGGTCGAGTAATGCTCTTAACGGTATCCAACCGCCGTACAACGATTTCACCTCAATCATTGCGGTAGCAAGTAGGGTATTCTTGGGTTTGTAAGTGAAATGTGCGCACAACTTTGATGGGATTTCCGACTTGCTTGGTCTTTGCTCCTGGGAAGAGTCTAGAGCACTAGAGGGGGAAACCCGGTTGTAATGCAAAAGGGTGTTGTGTCGTTTTTGACATTTAAAACACGATTGGGTGCTGGGACATACCTGTGCCATGTGACTTGCCGCCAAGCAATTATAACATAATTTCCTTTCACTAACAAAATCGCTTCTCTTTTGAGGACTCAGTTCTTTAAACTTACTACACAGTCGTAATACATGGGAGTCTTTGCAGAATAAACATTTCGGAATGGAAACTACATGGCAACTACGTGTTGATTTCTCCTTGTGAGATTTCATGAGTTTGGGTCGGGTTAATATTCTTTGAGTATGTCCCACTGACAAAGCTTCTAAGGCCCGAAAGCGTCCATCTAGAAAGGTAAGAAGTCGGTCCAGGTTGGGATATTCACAGGTATCACTCAAGGTTTGTTCCCAGAAGGAACGAGTCTCTGGGGGTAGTCGCTGAGCAATGATGAAAACGACGATGGGGTCCCAATGACTTACATCTACCGTTAACCCTTTTAATGACGCTAAACATTCATTGGTGGTATCTAAAATTCTTCGCAGTTGGGAAGTGTTTTCACTTAGTATGACAGGTTGGGACATTAAAGTGGATAATTCTGCAGTGATTAAAGCACGGTTGTTTTGATATCGTTGCTGTACAAGATCCCACGCGATCTCATAATTAGCATCGATGGTGGTCAAATGACGAATCAACTGTAGGGCTTGGCCAGTGAGACACGACTTCAAATAGTGGAGTTTTTGCACGCACGGAATCGACGGATTGTGATGAACAAGGGACAAAAACAAATCTCTGAACGACATCCATTCTCGGTAATCACCACTAAAAATTGCTAAATTGATACGAGGTAATTTGATCGGAAACGACTTTATGAATGGTGCAGCGGGTGGAGTCGACGGTGGAACTCCATACTCACTTTCCGATATGGAATCGGAATCGGCATCGGGATTGACAACTGAGATATCTGGGTCAGGTGCCCTTTGGCTATGGGACGTCTTAGGTACAGTTCCACCTTGAACTGCCGTAGTGAAAGACTTTAGGAATTCTAATAATACACCTTGGTACTTGGAACACATATCTTCTATGAGACTATAATTATCCTGTGTGAAATAGTCTTCTCTTCTTTTGAAGAACAGGTATATAGCAATTGATCATTCGTCGTATACTTCTCCCATAATCGTTGCAATTCCGATACTTTTCCCCGAACGTAAGACTCCGTCAAACGAGTCTTGGGGCACTTCTTATAATTCGCGAATGTTTTTTGCAGTTGTTCCGCGATGCTGCCTTGTAGGGCAACTAACTCTCCTATCGTTTGCGCCATCCTAATATTGTGACGTGCGAAGGAAAATAGAGACAGGGACCACAAATATACAATCTACAGTAATCCAAATAAACTAACTATCCACAATTCAAAGGGCAGAATAACACCAAATGTAAACAAATTCAAAACGACTTGTGCCAATTAAAATTTACCTTTTGCAATGATATCCGACAGACGCACTATCAAAGTTAAAAGCTCCACTTTATGTTTTCAAACATCAACAAATATCCAAAGTGGTTAAACTCAAATTCCAAAATATCGCAATTGTCCGTTTGTGCACTTCACGGACTAAATCACGTTCACAAAACTAACTTCTCTCAAATAGAAACTACCGGGTACATAATTTAAGTAAAAATTACGACGGCAGCAACGTCCCACAACCAAAACCACTTTTTTTTTTTAAATGGGGGATTATCAATACCACTTAACATTTATTTATCACAACAATTTCAAATAATTTCAAATAATTTCAAATAAAAGATCAAATAATTTTATTTATTAAATTAAATAATTTAAAATCTTATATTGGGGCATTTAAATTTATGCAATCTCTTACCTGGTACTGTACTCCAGGATCCGGCTCGAAGGACCAAATGTTTGGGGAGCTTCCTTTTTCTAAATGGTTGGGGGGGCTTCTTTCTTCTAATTGGGGAATGTATGGGGAGCTTCTTCTTCTGAGGAAATTGGGGAATGTATGGGGAGCTTCTTCTTCTGAGGAAATTGGGGAATGTATGGGGAGCTTCTTTTTCTGAGGATTCGGGAACTGGGAGCCTTTGCTTCTTTTTCCTTCTTGCAGGAACACAAATTGTAAAAATAGTACACTGATTCTATTTAATTATTTATTTCAATGACTATAGGACATTGCCTTTTAATTATAATAATTATGAGGAGCAACAAACACAAAATTGGATGTGAGACATTTTCCGTCTTATCGATTCGACTCTGATTTGAACTCTAAATTTATTTTATTTTATTTTTTATTTTTAGGCCTACTGGATTTCTAAATGTTTCCATTATAACAAAGAAAACTAAGTTTATACATTACAGTGGTTTCAAACTTGAACACCGTTTGAGGAAACGGTTACGGAAAATCGTGAATTTATAAATAACCGAATTTACTGTGTACTGTTAAATTTCTCCTTTTGTATAATACAGTGACGTATAAAAAATTGTTCCGTTTGAGGAAAGGGTTATGGGAAATGATAAAATTTTCTTTTCTTCGAAAAATAAGGCGTATTAATGGTTTTGTCCTGTTTGGCGTAACGGATATATATAAAACAATAAATTTTTTTCTTTTCCAGCGAATTTTTATATGAATTATAGTGTACTATAAATTTTTTTTTCGTTTGTACAATGAGTGAATTATTGAAATTTCCCGTTGGCGAAAGTAAAACTAATCATAATTTTTTTCAGCGAATATTTATATGTAATAGGGTGTACTATTGAACTTTCCCGTTAGCGAAACGGCTATGAAAAACGAAAAAGACTTTTTTTAGAGGTGTACTATTGGGGATTTTCAGTTGTCGAGACGTTCATGGAAAATAAATACTATTGAGGTTGGACAATGCCTCGTGTGCGCTGGACTTAATGTTAGACAAAAGGAAATCATTAGCGTGGATTTTAGTTAATGAATAAAGCAGATATAGAGGTAATGAATCTAAATAACCAACAAAAATCGCCCTTTTTGCTGGAGGGACAGGTAAGCTAATCATTTGTTATGCGATTATATGAAATATAGTAACATATAAAGAAAATTTTCTCTGGATTGGTGATACAGCCAGGCTGCATAAGTAAATTTGTTTTCAGTAAATATATTTATTAGAGTAAACTTTCGAAATGGTTCCGTATGTCGACCCGGGCATGCTCGGTACATATATATTTCAACGAATAGATGCACTATAGTACTGATAAAAAAAATTTTTCAAACGTTTAGATGAAATAACTAATTTCTTTCATAAATATATGAACGGTATTAAGAAGTCGACTTTCCTTTTCTGGCAAGACGTGTACGTTAAATAAGTAAAGTATTCTTTGCTTTGGGGATTATATATATAATATAGGTAAAATATTTGAACATATAGGGTACTCTTCCACTTGGCGAAACGGTAACCAAATTTTTCTGATTGAGTTTCATCTTATCTCTGTATTTCTGAGTAACATCAAGTATTACGTACGAACGCCTACCGGTAGGTGGATAAATGGCCCGTGCCATCGTGCCCTGCAGAATATCCCCTCATTATTTTTGCTATACCCACGCGATTTTCATTTACTAATAAAGTGTCAGGTGATGAAAGAAGTGACAATTTGTTGAAAGTTACACGACTCTAGTTGGGCTGTCCATTAATTCTGATGACACACTTACAAATTAGTAAACGAAATTCCTAAATAAATAATGGAGTGAATATTCTCTCGTTAGTGTGGCCTCCGAGGTGTAGGGATGTCTTCTCCCCCCTATGGCAGTTGACGCCCAGCTAAATGTTCTATCTCTCGATCCATATGGAGTAGCCCCGGACTATGACCAGTGACCACCTCTTTTCTTCTCCCTACACCCCTCTCGTTGGCCCTGTCCGATTTTCGCCACCTCTTATCGCTTTTCGTATTCATATATATGTAGGCACGAGTTTCTTTCAGTGTAACTGTATCCCTACTCTTGCATCCCCATACCGCGGACCCCACCCCATCCGGCGAGCCAGTTTGTGCAGCGCAAGTCGTGCCGATAACCGGTGCTGCGGATGCATTACTTTGCGATACCCTCCCGGAGGTCGAACCGTCCAAGTCACCTTCTGTTTGATCCCTTCCCCGTTTTCTTTTGTAATGATGGTCTTTCTTGGCCTTTATGGCGGTTTTCTCTCTTCGTGCCCTGGCACAAGCAACTACCCAGACAGTTACAAACTTCGAAATAGACTTCAAAAGCCAGGAGAAACTTTACAACAACTATGCGCCGATATCGAGAGGTTTGTGCATCTGGCTTATCCTAGTTTCGGTCAAGACTACATCAACGAAGTAGCAAGAGAGGCTTTTCTTAACTCTTTTGCCGACCGAGATTTACAACAAGCAGCCAGATTGGCCGGAAAGAAGAATACCGCTGAAGTTTTGGCATATGCTCTGGCATACGAGGCAGCGAAGCAAGCATCAAGAAGTGCAGTCCGCCTCAGAGAGATCCACACAACAGAAGATATTTGCAACAGAATGAATGCAACGGAAGTACGCGGTCGACTCCGATGCTGGAACTGTAGTGAACCGGGTCATTTGCAAAGGAATTGCAGAAAGCGAAGGAGAGCAGTCTCCCGAGAATAGGAGTGGTGGAACTTGTTGTGAAAAATGCGGACAACGGCAGAAAGGTGACCAGAGGGAGGCCGAAAACAATGACTCCATGTCTCCCCGCAGACAACAGCAGGGAAACGAATAAAGACTGACTCCATGGGGCGGGAGTCAGTCGGGGAAATCGAAGCCCCCGGTGTCATCATTGCTCGAATTCTTAAAAAATCTTAAGAATTCTTTAACCTAAGTCAGCAGTTAAGTTAGCATAATATACATAATAAGCACAAGGCTTATCAGCAGCTGTAAGACAGAAGACAAATTTCCAGACGAAATTTGACGCTCGCATTCTGAGCAAGCCTGGAATCTTGTCTTCTTGTTTTGTTTTTCTTTATTTTTTTACTCATTTTTAAATTCATAATCAGCAAAATTATTTTTCGCTATTAAGTTAAAATTTTATCTAGTTTTAAGTATTTTAATGTGTAAAGCTTTTGGTTAAATTAAAATAAATTCATTCAGTCAACAGACTTCTCTGAGTAAACATTTAAAATCAGAATTTAATTTGCCTTAATCAACAATTTGTTTCTCGTGTGCCGGTATCAAGAGCCGGTCATACAATCACCAAAATCTAGGTATCAAGTGCCTACGATTTACAAAAACATTTACACAGGTTACATTTTAAAGTGTATCGGTATCAAGAGCCGCCTACACAAACATCAAGATCAAGGTAACAAGTGCCTTCGATCACTACATAGAATAAAAGAATTCTATTCATTTACTGGTGACCCCGACGTGATTATACAATTTGTATAATCACCCCAAGGAATAATTTACAAATCTACTATTATGACTTCACTGGAGGAACTAGCCAGCAGACAAGAGGCAACCGGCCAGGAAATCATAAGGATATGCAAGAGCTATAAAAAGGATTGCTCATCACGGAAGACAGCAGATTATCTCAAGGGCAAGCTTCGATCATTGCAGCCGTTATGGAACGATTTCGAGACAACTGACAATTTCATCCGTGTTAATTACCCCGAGTACATCAGTCACAGCTATTTCACCAAGGACTACTATAATGCAGTTGGTAGTGTAATTGAAGATGTGCAGCAGGACATTCACGCAAGATTGAATTCCTTGGACCTATCACAATTACCAGGGGAGACCGCAACACAACCATCCCCAGCTACCACAGCCACACAGGGAGAAGCAACAAATTTACCGAGTGCTATAATCAATACTCAAGGAACTCAGGACAAAACTACAGGCGCAATGTCATTAACACGAGGACCCACTAAGGAGTTTACCACAGCTAACACAGATGGCGAGAAATCCCTCATGGGTGCAATACCAAAGAGATGTTATCGTCCATCCAAGGTAGAAGACTCGGATCAACATGGTACTGACATCAATGGTACTATCCGAAGGCAGCGATCGCTGATAAACAGCCTCGAACGACTACTCAATGGACTTCCAGTTCCTCTTAGGGAACAATCAGAGGGCTTCCTTCAAATAAAAATCAAGGCAATTGAGCAATATTGGTCTCAAATACAGCATCTCCATCACGTAGTTTGGGAATCAACAGAACAGCCTGACACATTCGGCTATGAAAGAAGATACCTACTTCAATCTGGAGGAACAAGTGCATTACAATCTCATTCAACTGCACGAGGCATCCAAATATAAAGGGAGCAGCATTCCAAGAAGCATCAATCCGCCAATTGAAACCAGTTCCATCGTTCCATCAATGAAATTGCCCAAGATAATACTTAGCAAATTTGACGGAGACTATCTGAAGTGGCGGCAATTTCGGGACCTCTTTACTGAGCTCGTTCATAACCAGCCGATTGCGGATTGCCAGAAAATCTGGTATTTGAAAACAAGTTTGTGCGGAGAGGCGGAAAGACTAGTAAGACATCTAACTACCTCTGACGCAAATTACGCTACGGCTTGGAGGATAATAAATGAGAGATACGAGAACATCCGGCTACTCGTCACCGCACTCCTCAATAAGCTACTAGGGCAGTGCCAGATCAACCACGAATCAGCCCACGCAATCAGGACCATGCATGACACTACGCACGAATGTCTCCTCGCTCTATCCGCTCTCGGGATTGCTACAGACCAATGGGATCCACTATTACTCCACATTCTCATAAGGAAAATAGACAAAAACACCCACACATTGTGGGAGCAGTCACTAAAGGACCCTAGGGCGCTGCAGTCTCTGAAGGAATTCCTCCGATTTCTAGAGAATCGCTTCCAATCTTTGGAAGCTCTTGGCGCAAAAGGCAAAACTTCAGAGGAAGCTATAAGAAGACCACAGGCAAGATCACTAACAACCACTGTCACCGCAGACGTGAAATGCCCAACATGCAAGGGTAATCATCAAGTGTTCAACTGTTCAACCTTTCTACAAGCTTCGCCTTCAAAAAGATACATCCTCATCAAGGCCATCAAGGCCTGCATAAACTGCCTAAGGTCAGGACATACAGTAAACCAGTGTCCATCGTCAAGGAGATGTAGAGACTGCAACAAGCCTCACAATACTTTGCTCCACATACAAACAAAGCCAGAGATTGCAGGACCAAATCCGAGTAAACTAGATTCAACACAGAGAGTTGTCACCAACAGTCAACAGTTAGTTAAACCATTAGCTGACCCAATATCCTTGACAGCAAAGGCACACCATACCACAAATAAGCAGGTGCTATTGAGTACAGTCAGAGTCAATCTAATCGCGAGCAGCGGCAACGTTGTAGAAGCCCGAGCCATATTGGACAATGGATCGCAACCTAACATTATTACCGAAAAAATGGCAGGGATATTGGGCTTTACAGGAACGCCAGCATCCATGACTATTGAAGGAATTAACAGGCAACGACAGCCTTCGCGACGTCACATCAACCTCACCATTGAATCCAAGATAAATAATTTCTTATGTCGACTATTGGTACACATTTTGCCAGAAATCACCTCTCCTCAACCAGCACAGGAAATAGACATTTCAGCATGGCCGCTACCTAGAAATATACAACTCGCCGATCCAAGATTTAACTGTTCAGATTCAATTGACTTATTGATTGGTGCAGAATTGTTCTACTCATTGCTATGCGTTGGCCAGATCACGTTAGGAGACAATCTACCGGTCCTTCAAAATACAGTTTTTGGTTGGGTAGTAGGTGGTGGGTCCCAACAAGGAACCGAAAGTTCAGCAGTATGCGGTATATGTAGTGAAGATGAAGCGCTGGACACACAAATTGAAAAATTTTGGCGACTAGAAACTCCAATTGAACAGACCAATCTGACCGCAGAAGAGCGAAGATGTGAGGCTTTCTTCGATCGGACAACTACCAGAGATGAAGATGGCAGATTCATTGTTAGATTACCGTTCCAGGGTGAGCCGACTTCGCTTGGTGAATCAAAGGACATCGCATTTCAACGATTTATGTCAGTGGAACGAAGATTAGCGAGGCATGACGATTTGAGGGAGCAATATGTCAATTTCATGAACGAGTACATGCAGCTCGGGCATATGAAGGAAATCAACTTCAATGAAATAGAAAAGCCGTACTTTTTCTTGCCCCACCACTGCGTTTCAAAGCCTGACAGCACTACGACGAAACTACGAGTCGTATTCGACGGTTCAGCGAAAACTTCGACAAACATTTCACTTAACGACCTCCTTTCAACTGGACCAACGGTGCAAGACGACGTCTTCTCCCATCTGCTCAGATTTCGAATGCCCCGATATGTGTTCACCTCAGATATACAAAAGATGTATCGCCAAATACGGGTGAACGAAGAAGATCAGCGATATCAATTGATTTGGTGGAGAAGTGACCCAGAGCAACGTATCAAATGCTTCCAATTAACTACTGTCACATACGGCACAACAAGCGCCCCATACCTGGCAACAAAATCTTTACAAAGGTTAGCAGACGAAACGAAGGAGCAGTACCCACTAGGAGAAGAGGTGCTAAAGCGTGACTTCTATGTGGACGATGTCCTCACTGGTTCAGATAACATAAGCACAGCTGTTGAAATCCAAGCACAAATACAAACGATCCTTAAGTCAGCAGGCATGACATTGAGAAAGTGGTGCGCCAACAGCCCACGGTTGCTACAAAACATCGATCCAAGGGATCAGGAATTGGCGCTGGACTTTGACAGCAAGGACGAAGACTCGATCAAGACGATTGGGTTAACTTGGTTACCAAAATCCGACCAATTTTCCATTAGAACATCAACGAAGAAACATGACCGGATAACGAAGAGAACCGCCTATTCTGACATTGCTCGGTGCTTCGACCCATTAGGAATAATGGCACCAGTAATTGTTCTCGCAAAGCTATTCCTGCAGAGGCTTTGGTCTATAAAACTAGATTGGGATGCTGCTCTCCCTCAAGAAATGTACACTTACTGGATCAATTTTCGTGATGGGCTAGCTGCATTAAACAACATCAAATTTGAACGTCACATCTTCAATCACAGAATTCCAAAATCATACCAATTTCATATCTTTGCAGACGCCTCCGAAAAGGCATATGGAGCAGCCGTTTACGTCAAATCGGTAGATAAAACCAACATCATCACAGTACGACTATTATGTGCCAAATCACGGGTCGCACCAACGAAGCAAATAACCCTACCACGTTTAGAGCTCTGCGCAGCTAAATTAGCAGCTGAACTGGCTGCTCGCATTTCTAAGGATTTAAATATCAAGCACAATTCTGTTTACTTATGGACAGATTCCGAAATTGTCCTGCACTGGATCAATTCGCAATCCTCATCATTCCACACATTCGTGGCAAATAGAGTGTCATCCATTCAACAACTGACGTCGTCGGATCAATGGAGGCATGTTACATCAAACCAGAATCCAGCTGATGTCCTATCAAGGGGAATCATACCTGAAAAACTCGCATCGTGCAATCTGTGGTTTTATGGACCAATATTTCTTCATGGATCTGAGATGTCTTGGCCTCCACCGTACATCAAAAAACGCGTTGAAGATGATAGTGAACGAAGGAAGGTAGCCTTCGCAGCAACCACCACTCAGAGTTCTACTAATATAATCACGACAATTGATCATCAAAACTCCTTTAAGAGACTCCAGAGAGTTGTTGGATATATATTACGCTTCATACTATATATTACGCTTCATCGTCAACTGTCAGTGTCGTTGGTGCCGGTCGTCCGCGTTTTATTAATATTTTTTTTATGTTTTTATTGTAATTTTTAATAACTAAATATTTAATTTTGTGTTTTAAGTGGTTATTTAAGTTAGTGATAGTGACAATTTCGCTCGAGTATTTTATTTTTGTTTTCTTTTTCTTGTTTTTTGTTCGGTGTTTTCTTTTGTTATTTGTGTTGTGCTACGGTTTCTCCAGCTGTTCGAGGTTGGTAACCTTTACCCTTGTGCAATTTTTAATCTTTTTTCTTTTTAAACATTTTTCTTTTACTTCTGATTCTTTTCTGAGGGCATAAAAGAATAAAAATAAAATTGGGTGGTAATTTTATTTTCAATACCATAACCTCATTTTTTAATATTTTTTCCTTTTCTTATTTTTTTCACCTGAGGTTATGCAACGTTTCGAAACCCATCTGCACTCAAACTGCATAAAATTGTTTTAAACAATTTTGTCTTATTTCTCTTCGCAGTTAAGTGGGGTTTTATCGTTTTCAATTTTTTAATTTTTTTTTTGTTTTATTTTAATCATACCATTTTTTTTTCTAATGGCGAGTCAACAAGTCTGCAAGCTGTGCTCTTCGGAAATTGTCCGAGATGGGATTTTTTGCGATGGTGTATGTGGAGGCTTTTGTATGTGGAGGCTTTTTTCACCTCACCTGCCTCAATCCTCAAGTAAGTGGCAAACCTCCGACCCCTAGAGGGTCAACTTGCAATGAATGCTTCAACATTCAACCCTGCCACGTCCTAAGACTAATGAAAGACATTTCTGATGTCTTTCTCGATGGTCATGAAAAAGTCATGGGTCGTTTTAACACCTTCTCTGGAAATGTCTCACATTTTCAGATGTTAGCCGATGATGTCCAGTCGATCAACGTCCGCCTTGATAGCTTATCAGACACCCTTGATTCTGTTGCGTCCAACTCGGGTTCCCTAAAGAATAAACTCCAAGAAATTTCTTCCCGGGTTGCAACAGTCTTTGACTCGATCGACGATATACATTCAGCGATTGTCAATCCTGTCGCCACTTCATCCTGCTCTGTCAACTCCTTAGCTCCTCTTCATCCAATATTAGACGACATTAAAAGGAGTACGAAGCGTGTTCGGGCTGATATTGAATCGCTGTCAACAGCAGTGGTGCAAAATCACAATGCCCTGAGTTCTCTATCGCTAAAATTTGAAAATGTTTGTGATAGAATAAACTCCCCCTCGGTGGCGCCAGTATCTTATGACGCCTCGCAGGTAGGGGAGCAGCTTCTTTCTACACCCTGTCCCACAGCTGTTTCTCTAACGGCGGATGAACGACCCGGTCATAACACTTGAAAAGGGCAATTCGGTGGAGACTGCCCCCAGCCTGGCTCATGACCACAAGAAAGCCCGTAGAAAGAATGGAAAACGCAAACGCAGTCGTAAAGTTAACGTTACGGATGCTGTCACTGCAAACCCCTATCTAAGCTCGTCTATCCGCGCACCCTCACTTCCAATGGGCTCAAACTATATCCCAGAACCGGTTGCGGCATCAACCTCTTCTATTAGTATCATTGGACCGTCGGGCACTGGAGATGCTGAGTCTCCGGTAACCTGCACTAATCTGACAACGGTACCCAGGCCACGAACTATTTTCATTTCGCGTTTCTCCCCAGAAACTACGTGCGAGGCAATTAAAGAATACCTAATGGGGAAAACTATTAATCCTGCTACAGTCTCCTGCAGGAAGATCAGCAATGTCTCCAAACCGGTTGCGTCTTTCATCTTGACTGCACCGCCCAATACCGCTGAAAAGCTTTTAGACCCCACGTTCTGGCCTCCTGGTGCCTTTTCAAAATGTTTTGTCACCCGCACGCGCGAGCAGCGCACTCCTGATACTCTACAAGTTTCAAAAAACTTAAGACGCTTTCCCTCTATTACCAAAATGTGAGGGGAATCAGATCTAAAACCCAAGATGTGTTTCTGTCGACTTCGGCCAGTGATTTCGATATAATCGCTTTTACAGAAACATGGCTATACAGTGGGATTCTTAATGCCGAACTTTTCGACTCTTCCTTCCAAGTTTTTCGGAGGGATAGATATGTTGACTCGGAGGCTCGTGGAGGTGGTGTACTACTTGCATGTAGTAACCTTCTCAACTGTTGCTTAATAACGCTTCCTGATTTTTCCAACACTTTAGACATTGAGGTCCTTGCTCTCAAAGTCTCCCTTGTTCATAACAACTTATTCTTAATCTGCTGTTGCATCCCACCAGATATGTTCAGCACTCTTGACGATAGAGGTCAAAATTTCTATGATATTCTAATCGCTTGCATAAATCATATCCAAGATATGATGGATTCCAAAGATGAACTCCTACTTGTACGTGATTTTAACTTACCCAATGTTAAATGGGTATCGTGCGATGATGACGATAACTACCTTCCTGGAAACAACCTTAACTCTAAGGAATCCAGCTTTCTGAATTCCTTATTTTCCTGCGGCTTGTGCCAAATGAGCGGTGTGAATAATATTTTAGGAAGGCGGCTAGATCTTGTATTCTTTTCCGACTCAGACAACATGAATGTTGAGCCTAGCTCAATTGTCTTGTCACCTGTCGATAATTATCACCCTCCTCTCCTACTGAGCTATTGTTCTGTCTTTAACAATAAGCCAATCCCAGAGGAGCCAACTTTTACCTTTAACTTTAAAAAAGCCAACCTTGAGGAACTGTCATCCAAGCTCACTTCGGTCGATTTCAATTGGTTGCTCGTACCTAATGAGTTGGATGTCGATGTAGCCAGATTTTACTCCGTCCTGTATGAAACTTTCGCATCCTGTGTACCTATCGAGCCGTTAAAATCATCCAGATCATCCCCACCGTGGTACAACAACGAGTTGAGACGTACCAAAAACCTGAAGAATAAACTCTGGAAAAACTACCTGAAGAAGAAAGACACTGCGAGTTTCGATGCATTTCTCAATTGCTATGACCAATTTCATGCTCTCTCCGAAACCCCATATAAAGAGTACCTCAGAAACATGGAAGGTAAAGTGTTTGGTGATTCCAGAGCATTCTTTCAATTTATCAACACAAAGAAAAAAGTTGATAATTACCCTTACACCATGAAATATGAGAACTCCCTTAGTTCTAATTCAGCAGAAATTTGTGACAATTTTGCATCGTTCTTCCTCAAATCTTTCTCGTCCCCTGTATTCCAACCAGATGAAGACAAATTTCGACATATCAATGCAATCCAAGCGGCTCAAAACTTTTCCCTGTCTATAACCAGGGATGATATCTCGAAGCATATAAATGAACTTCCACAAGACTTTTCGTCCGGCCCTGATGGAGTCGCTCCAGCTGTTCTAAAATCCTGTGCAGGGGCCCTACTGTCTCCTCTTCTATGTTTATTTCAAAAATCCCTAAATAAAGGGCGCTTCCCAACCTTATGGAAGAACTCTTTTATAATACCCGTCCATAAGAAAGGCTGTAAAAACGAAATATCTAATTATAGGCCAATTGCGAAGTTATCGTCTATACCAAAACTCTTCGAATCTATTATTTATTCTGCTATCGCCCCTATCTGCAAGAGGCTTATCTCAACAAACCAACATGGTTTTCTTGCAGCCCGTTCCACTACTACTAATTTACTGGAGTTCTCTTCACACACAATTAGAGGCTTTGTCACTGGCTGCCAAACTGACTGTGTCTATACAGATTTTAGTAAGGCTTTCGACAAGCTCTCCCACTCTATTATAGTTCTTAAACTAAAGAAATTAGGCTTTCCGCATGCCCTTGTGGATTGGTTCCAGTCGTACTTAGCCGATAGAACCTACCAGGTTCTATTCCGCGGAGTCAAATCGAAGAATATCGAAGCGTCCTCTGGAGTCCCGCAAGGCAGCCATCTTGGCCCTCTTCTTTTTATTTTATCAATTGACGATATTGTTACACTGCTAAAGCACTGTAAAATCCTTATTTACGCTGATGACATCAAACTGTATCGCCACATAAGGAGTATAGAGGATTGCAAACTTCTGCAAGCAGATCTAAACACCTTCTATTCTTGGTGTTCCAACAACAACCTTGTGCTTAATATTAGTAAATGCGAGATCATGACTTTTTGTAGGAAACGTGGTGTTATAACTTATGACTATACTTTCCTTGACAACAAGGTCTCCCGTACTGAATCTGTAATCGATCTTGGGGTTAGGTTAGAAAGTAAGTTGGATTTCTCCACCCACATCAATTATATCTCCTCCAAGGGCAATTCAGTCCTGGGATTTATAAAAAGATGGTCCAAAGAGTTCAACAACCTCCTCGTCACTAAACACCTGTACGTATCTTTGGTTAGGCCTTTGCTTGACTACGCTTCCCAGGTATGGTCTCCTTACTACTCCTCCCATGTTAGTAGAATCGAATCGGTTCCAAGGAAGTTCGTCCGGTTTGCACTCAGCCACCTCCCATGGGATGACCCACTCGCTCTTCCGCCTTATGAGAACAGACTTAAATTGCTCAACTTAAGCTCCCTTCATAAGCGCCGCGAGGTCGCTGACGTTATATTCGTTCATCGACTGATGAATGACAAGGTGGACTCTGGTTTCTTAAGAAACCGCGCGTCATTTAGAGTGAATAACTACAACCTGAGAGGTGAACCTCTTTTGCACATTAATTCCTCTAACACCAATTATGGCATGTTCGAACCCGTTAATCGCATGCTTATAAATACTAACAACAATAGGAGTGTGTTTAGCTTGCTAACCAGTGAAGTTGTCCTTAAAAGGACACTTCTCAATGTGGCGTGACTCTCTACGTGCTCCACTTCCTTTTTAGTTTTGCATGCTCCTCTGTTTAATGTTTTTGATCTTTTATGTTTTTAATATTTTATGTTTGCATGTCTCAGCTGAGCCACGGCAGTGGTAAATATTTCTCAGCCCTGCTGGGAAGTGTGCCTTCTGTCTTAGAAGGGAAACTCTATATATGTATATAGACCCTTCTGTGCTAGAAGGGTTAACTCTAGATAAGTAATAGCAAAGGCAAGGCAACCACAACTCATACACGAACTGGATGCAGCTCTGGTTCTAATTATAAGATGTATGCAACAAGAAGAGTTCAAGGAAGACATCAGCTTCTTGGAAAGATTTGGAGAAGTAGCAAAAACTAGTGCCATCAGCACTCTCACACCATTTCTCGATCATAAAGGAATAATAAGAGTGGGGGGCAGATTAGAACAATCATCGTTGCCTTACAACGCTAAGCACCCAATGCTTTTACCGTATTCTCATCCATTGACAAAATTACTAATCAACGAAATGCACAAGGAAAATCTGCACGTGGGGGCACAAACATTGTTGTCAATAGTACGACAAACTTATTGGCCAATCAAAGGAAAGATCCTGACCAGGTCAGTAGTCCAACACTGCGTGCAGTGTGCCCGAGCCAAACCTAAACTGTCAAATCAGCTTATGGGAAATCTTCCCCGAGATCAAGTTGAACCTGCAAGGCCATTTGCAAACACTGGCATTGACTTTTGTGGCCCTGTATGGGTACACTTCAAGATAAGGGGAAAGAGACCAATGAAGGCATATATAGCAGTGTTCTGCTGCTTTGCGACCAAGGCCTCCCATTTGGAAGTGGTTACCGATCTTTCCACACAAGGATTTATCTGGGCACTGAAACGATTCATTGGACGTCGTGGCCACTGTAAGACCATCTACTGCGACAATGACTCAAACTTTATCGGAGCAAGGAATCAATTAGAGGAAATAAAGAAAATGTTGGAATTAAAGACAACCCAAGAAAACATTGCATCCTCTTGCACCTCAAGAGGCATAGAATTCAAGTTCATACCTCCTAGAGCTCCACACTTTGGCGGCTTATGGGAGGCCACAGTGAAATCTGCCAAACATTTGCTACAAAAGACGTTATTATCTGCCTCCTTAACTCACGACGAATTAGAAACAGCCGTTGTAGAAGCAGAAGCAATACTAAATTCTAGACCACTAACGCCGATGTCCAGCAATCCGAATGACTTGACAGCAATCACTCCTGCCCACTTCCTGATAGGAGAACCCTTGACCACTCCAATTGATGCTGATGTGGAACCATTGAGAGGTAATCTACTGTCCCGATGGAAACTCATTGCCCACATAAAAGGCGAGTTCTGGCGACGCTGGTCACTAGAATATTTGAATCACCTGCAGCAACGGTATAAATGGAAAAATAAGGTTCAAAATATCCAACC
Source organism: Thereva unica (assembly GCA_949987705.1). Classification (NCBI taxonomy): domain Eukaryota; kingdom Metazoa; phylum Arthropoda; class Insecta; order Diptera; family Therevidae; genus Thereva; species Thereva unica. The sequence goes on from OX465282.1 coordinate 57,350,978, forward strand.
AGGAACGATGGTCATCCTTAAGGAGGACAACACTCCACCGTTAAAATGGCCACTTGGGAGGATAATTAACAGTATCAAGGGAGCTGACGGCCTTGCAAGGGTCGTGGACGTACGCACAGCCTCCGGCGTACTGAGAAGAGCTGTCCACAAGATAGCACCTCTTCCAATTGAAGAGCTCCACACAAACGATGCATCCGAGGAGGTTAATCAAATCGCCGAAAACTTGGACTCCCTAGCTGGAGCAAGTTCCAACCCAACTACCATTGTCCACAAGCCTGCGAGCATCGACGCAACCACCGGGTCGAATAGCCTAAGAAACACTCCAAGGAAAAGACAACGACTATCATTAGGAGCAGCAGTGGTGACATTACTACTAACCAGCGTGTTTCTTCCATCTGCAACAAGTTCACCAATTGATGTCAGCCCATTCACATCTCGGCCTGGAATTTTCTTCGAAAATCTAGGAATCGCCAATACAATGACAAGCAAATGGAATCTTGTGCTCTACTACGACATGGGACCCTATTGGAAAGAATATGCGTACATTACAAACAGTACACAAACCCTCGACAAGTTAAAAAACTTGACAGCAATCACTCCTGCCCACTTCCTGATAGGAGAACCCTTGACCACTCCAATTGATGCTGATGTGGAACCATTGAGAGGTAATCTACTGTCCCGATGGAAACTCATTGCCCACATAAAAGGCGAGTTCTGGCGACGCTGGTCACTAGAATACTTGAATCACCTGCAGCAACGGTATAAATGGAAAAATAAGGTTCAAAATATCCAACCAGGAACGATGGTCATCCTTAAGGAGGACAACACTCCACCGTTAAAATGGCCACTTGGGAGGATAATTAACAGTATCAAGGGAGCTGACGGCCTTGCAAGGGTCGTGGATGTACGCACAGCCTCCGGCGTACTGAGAAGAGCTGTCCACAAGATAGCACCTCTTCCAATTGAAGAGCTCCACACAAACGATGCATCCGAGGAGGTTAATCAAATCGCCGAAAACTTTGACTCCCTAGCTGGAGCAAGTTCCAACCCAACTACCATTGTCCACAAGCCTGCGAGCATCGACGCAACCACCGGGTCGAATAGCCTAAGAAACACTCCAAGGAAAAGACAACGACTATCATTAGGAGCAGCAGTGGTGACATTACTACTAACCAGCGTGTTTCTTCCATCTGCAACAAGTTCACCAATTGATGTCAGCCCATTCACATCTCGGCCTGGAATTTTCTTCGAAAATCTAGGAATCGCCAATACAATGACAAGCAAATGGAATCTTGTGCTCTACTACGACATGGGACCCTATTGGAAAGAATATGCGTACATTACAAACAGTACACAAACCCTCGACAAGTTATGTAGCATGATGGCGGATCAAGGACCTTGTTTACGAATTCTTGACAACATTAAGGCACTTCTTAATGAAATGGTGGACAACAATGAGATCCTGTTGCCTACACAGCAAGGTCAGCGTGTCAAAAGAGGGGCCATAAACATCATAGGGAACGTGGCAAACTCTCTGTTTGGCATCCTAGACTCAGAGTACCCAGAACATATGGCACAGACCATTGAGAATATTCAGGGAAATGAAGATCATCTGCTTCACTTGATTAAAAATCAAACAACCATCATCGATGCAACCATGAACCTGATGAAGCACGACAGTGAAACAATAGAAAAACATTTTGGGCAATTAGAAAATCATTTAAATAAACTTTCCGAGCAAGTCAATAAGGTTCATGAGGAAAACCGCGACAGTAAAATACATCAATTATTCATAATGCTGAGCATGCAACTATTCTTGGCACTTTCTAAGGATCAGACGGCACAAGGCGACATCATGAATGTTCTCGCTGACACTCAACATGGCAAGATAAATCCACAACTGATATCACCACGGCAACTCAGAGAAGAAGTGATAAAAATCAAGAGTATGCTGCCTTCATCACTGAAGATGCCACAATTCCAAGATGACATGCTAAAACTGTACAACCTGATGACCATTGAAGGTCGGCCCACCATCAATTATATAATTTTCCAATTCAAGCTACCACTTCTAGCTTTAGAAGACTTCGAACTCTACAAATTAACTCCAGTTCCAGTTCCTGTGAACAACACATTTATAGCAGTGAAACCGTCAGCGAACTTTTTCATCATAAACCTCCACAGAGATCAATATTATTTGATGGATGATCTCTCAACTTGCGTGTCAGTCGTTCATGATAACTACATCTGTGAACAAAGAAAGCCCATGTTTCATAAAGGCTCGAATGTTGGCGCCTGCGAAATAAGTTATTTTAATCAGGCTCCTCATCCATCAATGTGTGAAGTCATGAATCTAGGCCCTGGACCTCACTGGATCCAACTGCACACCCCCAACCAATGGATTTATTCAGTTCTTCAACCATCAGCCATCAATGTGGTTTGTGGAACCAACGTCACTCAATATACTCTTATGGGGGCCGGTCGAATTACAATCCAATCAAAATGCGTCATCAAACAACAATTTTTAACTATTCAATCACATAACATCTATCCATCAAGCTTCAGACCATCCTACTTACCATCGGGGAACCTCACGGACATGATAACACCTGAAGATCTTAGTCCAACTGTCCTGATCACCTCAAAAAATATCTCAAAACATGTATCATCTCAGATAAGGGAGCTAGAGAACCTGAGGAGGGATCTATTCAACCTGCAAACCCAATTACCAAACAAAATTCAACCACATGATTACCATCAATTTGCCGTTGGATATACAGGACTAATCTTCACGGCATTAATTTTTGGGTTCATCATATGGAAATATCGATCGATCTGCATGACAAGGAAGAAAGACGCTGCAATAAGGACCACACAGGAGTCAGAGGATCCAGAAGTTCCAGAAGAAGTTGTATCCAGATCATCATTTTCCGTCCCTCAAGTTTGAATGTACATTCAAGGCGGGGAGAATGTTCGAATTCTTAAAAAATCTTAAGAATTCTTTAACCTAAGTCAGCAGTTAAGTTAGCATAATATACATAATAAGCACAAGGCTTATCAGCAGCTGTAAGACAGAAGACAAATTTCCAGACGAAGTTTGACGCTCGCATTCTGAGCAAGCCTGGAATCTTGTCTTCTTGTTTTGTTTTTCTTTATTTTTTTACTCATTTTTAAATTCATAATCAGCAAAATTATTTTTCGCTATTAAGTTAAAATTTTATCTAGTTTTAAGTATTTTAATGTGTAAAGCTTTTGGTTAAATTAAAATAAATTCATTCAGTCAACAGACTTCTCTGAGTAAACATTTAAAATCAGAATTTAATTTGCCTTAATCAACAATTTGTTTCTCGTGTGCCGGTATCAAGAGCCGGTCATACAATCACCAAAATCTAGGTATCAAGTGCCTACGATTTACAAAAACATTTACACAGGTTACATTTTAAAGTGTATCGGTATCAAGAGCCGCCTACACAAACATCAAGATCAAGGTAACAAGTGCCTTCGATCACTACATAGAATAAAAGAATTCTATTCAATCATCACCACTATCAAACAACTGCAGCGTAGTGGCAACAGCCTTGTCATCGATGGAAAGATTGGAGCCGAAAAATGCACAATAACTGTAGATACTGGTGCTTCAAAATCTGTTATCCGCGCTGACATGGTCGGTAATAAATGGCTGAAAGACGCACGCCAATACAGACTGAAAACTGCAACAGGAGAACCAGTACGATTACACGGGGAAATTATGTTGGATGTGTTTCTCGCTGACATTGGATTTTCACATTCGTTCCTGGTAGCTGATATAACAGACGAGTGTATTCTCGGTCTGGACTTTATGAAAGCACATAAAATTCTACTGGACATTGGAGAGGAAATACTGAGATATGACAACAAGGAGATTCCAATGGCCACAGGATCCACTTATTATTCGCAGCTTAAAGTCGTCGTTCGTGAATATACCGTGCTTCCGCCGTGTGCTGAGAAATTGGTACGAGCGATAGTCGATGGTTATCCCGGGAGCTACCGATTTTACCTTATCGAACCAGAGCAAAGGGAAGACATCAAAAATATAGCAATTGGAAAATGTCTGGTGAGCATCGCCGACAAAAAGGAGGTATTTGTGAGAGTGCTAAATACTAACGAAAGAGAACAACGATTGAAGAAGGATACGGTTTTGGGGAAAGGAGAACCGGCAGAACAGATTACATTAGTGGAGTGCGCTAACATGGAAACGGTTCCGAAACCAAACCCAAAGGCCACGAAATTAGTAAAAACAGTGCTCTCAACTAGTTGTCTTGACCAAAAACAGTATCTCCAGGCAAGAAAATTAGTAGAGGATTTCAGTGATATCTTCGCCATGAGAGATGATGACTTTGAGAAAACGGACATCGTTCAACACAGGATCGACACCAAAGATGCCCAGCCAATTAAACAACCGCCGAGAAGACTACCACTAGCCAAGCGGGAAGAGGCAGCCGGTATGATTGAAGATATGAGAAGACAAGGCCTTATAGAGGAGTCGAGAAGCCCTTGGATGTCTCCCGTGGTTCTAGTCAGAAAGAAAGATGGCAGTATAAGATTTTGAGTGGACTATCGGCGGTTAAATGACATCCCTAAAAGGGACAGCTACCCATTACCTCGAATCGATGACACACTGGATACTCTCTCTGGAGCTCAATGGTTTTCTACCTTGGATCTTAAGAGCGGCTACTGGCAAGTCGAAATTCACCCCGAGGACCGAGAAAAGACAGCCTTTTCCGTAGGAAACGGCCTGTGGCAGTTTACAGTTATGCCGTTTGGACTGTGTAATACTCCAGCTACATTCGAACAACTGATGGAATGCTTCTTGCGAGGACTGACATGGAAGACTTGTCTGGTTTATTTGGACGATATCATCGTCGTTGGAAAAAGTTTCGAGGAACATCTGGGCAATCTACGAGAGGTTTTCCAAAAGTTGAGAACAGCCCAACTGAAACTCAGCCCTAAAAAGTGCGTACTGTTCAGAGACCAAGTCAACTATCTCGGACATGTGGTTTCTTCCAATGGAGTTCAAACAGATCCTGAGAAAATAACAGCGGTTAAGAATTGGCCCACACCGAAGGATAAACATGAACTTCGAAGCTTTTTGGGACTTGCCACCTATTATAGGCGTTTTGTCAGGAATTTTGCCGACATAGCTAAGGAATTACATAAACTGACAGAAAAAGGAAAACCATTTATCTGGACAGAAAAGTGCGAGGAAAGTTTCAAGACTCTAAAACGAAGACGACAGTCGAGCCAACGACAGGATGGGATGACCAGGGACTCCGAGACGCCCAACGCGACGACCCGGATATTTCTTCAATTTTGACATGGAAGGAATACGAGGAAAAGCCTGAATGGAAGGACATTGCAGAGAGGAGCGAAACCCTGAAGAGCTATTGGGCCCAATGGGATTCCTTGCACATTGAGCGAGGAGTATTAAAGCGCAAATGGGAAACCGCTGACGCTACCTCTCATCGAATGCAAGTATTAGTCCCTCGTGTTAGAATAAGAGATATTCTCGAGGAGTGTCATAATGGCGCATCAGGAAGACATCTGGGAGTCAATATAACTTTGGCAAAAATATGAGATAGATTCTATTGGCTTCACATGCGAGACGATGTTGCAGACGGTAAGAACAAAAGGAGAAATGCAGCAATACAACGTGGGAGCCTCATTTGAAAGAATCGCAATCGATGTGGCGGGACCTTTTCCGGTGTCAGACCGAGGAAATCGTTACATTTTGGTGGTCATGGACTACTTCAGTAAGTGGCCCGAAGCATATGCCATTCCAAATCAGGAAGCAATCACTGTTGCAGAGGAATTAGTGAATAATTGGAACTGCAGATTTGGTGTTCCTCATGAGCTTCATTCTGACCAAGGGAGAAACTTTGAATCTCAAGTTTTTCAAGAAGTATGTAAGATACTTGGAGTGAAGAAGACCAGGACGACGCCCCTTCATCCCCAGTCCGATGGAATGGTAGAGCGATTCAACAGGACAATGCTAGAACACCTAAGGAAAGTTGTTAGTGAGCACCAGCGTGACTGGGACAGTTGCATCCCTATATTTCTAATGGCATATCGGACAGCGGTTCATAATTCCACAGGAAAAACCCCTTGTAGTGTGATTTTTGGAAGACAAATCTGGCTGCCAAGCGATTTGAAATTTGGGACACCTGTTGAAAGCAACGAGTCTACTGGCGGTTATACAGGTGAACTTCGTGATCGACTCGCAGATATCCATCAGCTTGCAAGGAAGAATCTTAAGATAGCCAGTGACAGGATGAAAACTAGGTACGACCTCCGAGCAAACTGTAGCGGATACCAGGAAGGTGACCTCGTTTGGCTGTTCAATCCTCGAAGACGAAAAGGCAAGTCTCCGAAACTTCAGCGGCAGTGGGAGGGGCCCTATAAAATCCTAACACGGATCAACGAGTTGTCTACAGGATTCAACAAGGACCCAAAGCCAAGAAGAAGATTGTGCACATTGACAGGATGTGCCCATATCATCAGCCGGATCCAGGATGGACAACTGTTCGGGACGAACAGTCCTAAGAAGGGGGCAATGTGATGATTTATGCGCCATCTGTTTGTCAAAAAGCATAATCAACGATTGTCGGTAACAACTCTGGTTGATGTCTGAACTATTGATTTATGTACTAAACTAAAATTGGAACGAGCGATAAGTGAAGACAACTTCAAGCTTCTGGACGAAAAGAAACGAACATACCACTAGGCTCGAGAAAAAGGACTCGAGAAGGTTCCAGAAGTTAAATAAAGGTGGAGCTTGGATATACAAGCGGCTTGCAGGCGCTGAAAGAGTCAGTTTTGATTTGAAAGGCGATAAAAGTGTTCTAAAGTGAGAACAGTGAAAGGTGGTGATTTAAAAGTGAATTGTAAAACGTGCGTGAAGTTAGCGAATCAATTTTGGAAAATCAAAAAAAGTAATTGCTCATTATTTGCCGCTAATTAGTTACGGAGGAAAAAAATTCGCCGCTCGCTTCCTTTTCTGGATTTTGGGTGTTTCGCTAAGTTCACGCGAAGTTAGCGAATCAACTTAGCTAAAAATCATACTACACTAAAAATAAGTACCTCGAAATTTGCCGCTAATTATCAGCTAATTAGTTACGGAGAAAAAAAATTTGCCGCTCGCTTCCTTTTCTGGATTTTTGGTGTTTCGCTAAGTTCACGCGGAGTTAGCGGAACAACTTAGCTAAAAATCATACTACACTAAAAATAAGTACATCGAAATTTGCCGCTAATTAGTTACGCAAGACTCAAATTTGCCGCTCTTTATTTATTGATTGTTTCAAATTGTCGAGCACTTTGCTAAGTTCACGGGAGCCAAGTTCAAGCGGCTGATTTAAATGATGAAATCAAATTTTCCCCAAATAAGTTATTGGCAACTTTTTGGAAATCGTCTAAGGATATATTGCTAACAATTATTGAGGATTGTCTAAAATTGTCCAGCAAAGTCTGAATCGACTTGAAAAATAGGAAATTGTCTAGAAATGTCTATAATCGCCTAAAACTGTTGAAAACCATCAAAAAGTCTGTAAGATGAATGGAAACTTGTTTGCAGTCGTCCAGAAATTATTGGTCATTCGAAATCATACGATTCTGAGAACTCTGTTACGTTGTTGCCAATTTTCCTTTTTTCTAATAATCTTTGCTTGCGCCTCAATTTTTTATGACCCGAAAGCAACAACAACATAACACGGTTCTTTACATAGAATTCAATTTTATGGCCTTGAGAGCTCGATACAATTATGGGATGTGCCTGTACATATTAGATTTTTTTAATATTTTTGAGCAGTTAACACTGTTGCCGTCGCGAACGTATTCCGCAGTTTCAGTGTTTCGGGCGTGAAACAAAAAAGTTGACTATGAATATTTTGGAGAAAAAGGTGGTCGAAGGTGACATTTTTCTTAAAAAAAAAAATTTTTTGACTTTGACGACTCATAACTCTGGAAGTTGGTACTGTGGTACCGTCGCTTTTACAATTTTAGATAGGTGGAAGTATTGCGTACACTGATACCTTATTCATGAAAATAAGTGATGGCGTTACAAAAATACAGGGTTAATTAGTCATTTCGCCCGAATAAAAAGAAATAACATTATTAACACCTTAGCCACAGTTACAGGATATAACAACTATACAGAAATTCAATACTCATTATAGCCGATAATCTGAGATACTTTTCTTTTGCGCCGGGCCTGGGGCAATTTTGTATGGGCTGTGACCCACCTCCTTTATAAAATAATGTTGTAAGTTCTTTCTAACTCAAAAATGCATAAAGTATATAACAGTACACTGAGAGTAACAGCCCATTAAAATTTAATGCATTTCCAGTAACGAACGGATATACGAAGCAAATGAAAAATTGTACCGGTAGAGTCCGTAAGTAATTTTCACTGGAAAATTAAAAGAGAAATAAAAAGCGGCAAATTTTTTTCCTCCGTAACTAATTAGCGGATAATTAGCGGCAAATTTCGAGGTACTTATTTTTAGTGTAGTATGATTTTTAGCTAAGTTGATTCGCTAGCTTCGCGTGAACTTATCGAAACACCCAAAATCCAGAAAAGGAAGCGAGCGGCAAATTTTTTTCCTCCGTAACTAATTGGCTGATAATTAGCGGCAAATTTCGAGGTACTTATTTTTAGTGTAGTACGATTTTTAGCTAAGTTGATTCGCTAACTTCGCGTGAACTTAGCGAAACACCCAAAATCCAGAAAAGGAAGCGAGCGGCAAATTTTTTTCCTCCGTAATTAATTAGCGGATAATTAGCGGCAAATTTCGAGGTAATTATTTTTAGTGTAGTGTGATTTTTAGCTAAGTTGATTCGCTAGCTTCGCGTGAACTTATCGAAACACCCAAAATCCAGAAAAGGAAGCGAGCGGCAAATTTTTTTCCTCCGTAACTAATTAGCGGATAATTAGCGGCAAATAATGAGCAATTACTTTTTTTGATTTTCCGAAATTATTTCGCTAACTTCACGCACGTAATTGTAAAGCGATAGACAGAATTTAATAGTGCGAAATATTAAATTGAAAGTGATTATAGTGAACTATAAGAATTTTGTTTGTTATTAACCCCCCTATTCTAAATTGTGACCCATCATAAGTCATAAGCTTTTGAGACTCGTGCTTGATATTGAAGGCTTGAGACATTTTTCTTGAGATTATCAGCTGTTTTGGTATTCTAAGCACCCAGTCATAAGAAAATTTAAAAAAAGTACACCTCGGGAGGTGAATTATTATTAATTGTTTTGACATGTCAATATGTGAATATAAATTTTGTCAATCTGCTGATATCAATGAAATAATAAAAGTGAATCCAAATAGAAATCATGGAAAAAGGTAAGAAAATTTGATATAATTTAATTATTTTAACGGTATATATATATATTTAACAAATTTTGCTCAGTTAAATACCAGAGAACGACAACGGAACAGCTAAAGATATATTTGTCCTTTGTGCGGAAGAACCCCGACATACGGAAAAATAAAAATGACCCCAGATATCCAAAAAGAGTGGAGGATTTATGGAAAACTTTAGCAGAAAAGCTAAATAGTTATGTTATTATGTGAAATATTTCTGTTTACTTTTTATATCTAAATAAAGAAAAGACTGATTTTGTTTAAAAAATTATAGAGTATTTACATATAATTGCCTTAACCTACGCCCTTCTCCCAAGTATTCTCTCTGAGAAACCTCCGCCCTCACGCTGGAATCATCTTCGACATGATCGTACAAACAGTCGTCTTCCTCGTCTAAAGGACTAATTCCATGAGAACGAAGAATATTGTGCAATATGACACAGGCATATACAATGAATCCAACTTTCTCATGGGAGTAATGCAGGGTTCGGTGCTTGTGAAGACACCTAACGGAAAAGACATGCGAAAATAAATCAAATTTGAACATATAAATTTTGGGAGGCGGAAATATTTTATAAATATGCTCTCTTCGATCGAAAAGGGGTCCATTGTATCCCGAAGATTTCTCAAAATTCTTCTTCGATCCACTCTGAAATGCAAACAAAGAAACCTCATAGTATACTTATACCGAATTTAAAAGCCATTTTACCTTTCTCGTCGCCTCTCAATTGTAACTGCTAACTCCAACATTAATAGCTCCGCCATAAATATGATATTTTGCCAGAACCAAGTGAAAAATTTAAACACAACGTAAAAAACTGCTCTATGACTTGCTCTTTACACAGTCACAATTTTGATACTCCTTGAGACTGTTTCCGGATTGTCAAAATTGAGACTGAAAAATTAGAATACTAAATTGTATCAAGTTGATACTCACCGCACCCTTGATATTGCGTTGTGACCTATGACTGGTTTTAGAATACGGGGGTAAATTGTGTTTTGGTGTGTAATAAATAAATATTTGTGTGGATATTTAAAAAGTGTATTATTTAATTAATCCTACGAATCCGTTAAGCCGTAAAAACGTAACAGTATATTTACGCGAAGTAAATAGAAACGGTCACGAGTCATTGCCTGAGCAATTAAATTAAAACGGAATTTTGTATTCCAATACATATGGATTCGTGGAAATTTGATGCACCCAATTATTGCATGTATTCCAAAAAAAACCGAAATTTCTTCGTATGTGGTTTTAAGTTCACGACCAGTTGTTGCTAAATATTACTGGGATGTATGGATAACCGCTTTTTCCAACAATTCAACAGTAAAATATTGCGAGAAATATTCAAAAACAAATACACTCTGTAGAACATACTTGTATTTCTTCTGGAGCATTAACAGGTATTGATATATCAGGCTGAAATTACCTTTTGACCCACTGAAATTTTCTTTCCTGTGAAGTTATTGCTGCAGTAGAAGCTTCTTCACTTGATAAATTAGGGTGCTGAGCTAATGGAACATCATCCTTCGGGTCAAAACTATCAGATTCCATGCCATCCTGTATTACATCAATAAAAATGTCTTCAATTTCTTCATAATCTTCTATAGGCAAAATATCGTCACTAATGAGCATGTCAAATATATCTTGCTCCGTAACAAATTTACTGGCCATACTGTTCAAATAAACGGCAACAATTCAAAATTGAAAAATGAAGAAAATCCTCGCACTATATAAAACTGGAGCTCACAATTGTGAAAATCTATCTTTACAATGTAAAATACACTCATTCACTCAACAATTCTATATAAAAACTTTTTAAAACTATAACCTGATATTTAATAAATAAAAACCTGCGAAATTAATCTCAAAAAACACTTCAATAACGTTAGTTATTAATCAATTATAATGACGTGACGAAAGAGTCGCGGATTGCTCAGCAAAGACGTCGAATGACACACATAAATTAACCGCTGGATTCTGCGAAATTACGGAAAATGAATTTACGGCAAAGGATTTTAATTTTAGTTCATTTTGTAGAGAAAATTCGGAAGCTCACAATTGTGAGCCTGTGGAGGGAAAGGGATAAGATTAGACATTAGATGTCTCCTGGTGTTCATTTGAAATTATTATCTATATCTGAAATTATTATTAGAAATACTATTAAAAATCAAATAAATAATGACCAAGGTCCATGGCTACCGCTTTCTTGCCAAATGACACAATTATGACAGTAGTATATTTATGTTATATTATATTAGTAAGGTAATTCCTTTTATTCTAAAAGTGTTCCACCTTATGAGGTAGTTTAAAAAAAATACATTCATGTTAATTTAATTAAAAAAACCAAGGTTCGTAAATACCTCTTATATTTGTATTTTTGATTTAAAAAATTAAATAGTAAATGTTGTCTGATCTGCATACAATTTTTACTGGATACTCAGAATACGCTGTGGTGGGGTTACTTTTAAATTGTATACTTTTATTATAAAACTCAAGTATAATAATCAGCATAAATTTTAATGCTTTTAAATCAAAATTAACAGTTATATTTAACTACAAAAGTTTCAAGTAATTAAAACACGTATTTTTGTATTTTATTTGCAAAATCCTTCAAAACTGTTATAAGAAGCCTTTTATTTTTAAAATCAAAAATAACTGTTAGAAAAGACTTATTTTTTTCTGTCTTGCATAAAAATCTTTTTAAGATATAAAAATGTCTTTTTAAAATATGAAAATAAAAGGCTTTTGCAGAAAACAAATAAAATAACTACGCTCGACAGTACGCTACGATAGTATTGAATTGATATTAAACAATTAATTGTTTTTATAGTGTGATTTTCCAATTGCGATATTTAATTTATGTCTTCAGCAAAAGACTTTTAGTTTTGTATTTTAAAAATAAAAGTCTTCAAAGAAAAACTCGAAAAATAAAAATCTTAAAAGCACAGAAAAATAATAGAACATAAAAAAATAAACGTCTTTTTTAACAGTTATTTTTTATTTTAAAAATAAAAGTCCATTTTAATTATTATTTCGAACAAAAAACAAACAAAAGTCTTTAATATTAAAAGATTTAAAAAAATACTAGACAAAAATTATAGCTAAAAATAAGTTTTATTATTTTTGGTAAAATTTAACTGTTACTGTTGTCTTAAATTATATATGTTTCAAAATAATTATTAATTTCTGATTTTTTCGATATAAGTTATAACAGTTACGATCACTGAAAAAAAAACACATTTTAAATTAAGCACATCACCGAACGCGGGAAAACAATATAAAAGTCTACCGTCAACTAACAAGCAACTCATCCAATTTGACAGTCAAGTAACCTAAGAATTAACTACGCTCTCATACACGGTTTATACACACGAGGGCCTTTCGTATAGTTCTCTATTCTAAGGCCAAAACATTAGCCTTAACTATAATGGTCTTAAGTTGTTGTAAGATTCGTTGTCAACTTCTCTTAAGACTAACTAATTGTCAAAACGTAATGCATCTTAAGCTCAGCTTTTGTAAAAGTTATCAAAATTCAAGGACCAAATATTCCACTATTCAATACGTGCGTTCCATTGGGCGATATTTGCTACTCCGGAGTACTCCCGAGGACCTCCAACTACCCCTGCTCTTGTATTGGGGGATTTCACTCCTAGTAGAAACGCATAAAATTTCCGCCAGGTTTTCAAGCTTTAGCTAGGTAAAAATAGATGGCTTTTTGTTTTTTCCGATAAAATAAACTGTCAGATTAATTATTTTATGGTGTATTTTTAAAGTAAACAAAACAAATAACAGTTTAAACTGAATAAAATTAATAACAGGGAAGTTTAAAAAATTATAAAATGGATAATATTGAGAGATAGAATACGGTAAGATAAAAAAAATTGTTTTATTATACCCTTGTTTACTTTTTATATCAAAAATCGCGTTCCATTGGCCATGTACTCGGGAGTAGAAAAAATCTCCCAATGGAACGCAGCTAATATCTTTTCAACACAGAATTTTATTTCAAATAATATTTTTCATTATATTCTCACTAAAACTTTGATTTGTGTAGAACACATTAATTGCTAACATCATTTTTTTAGATTTCTGAAGATACTACGGTCCTGAGTGTGAAAGAGAACGAAAAATATTCTTAAGGCCATTCTAGTTATAGCCTGTAGCCCCCCCCCCATAGAAGCGCACACTATCTTAAGCTGCCTTAAAGACATCGGGATAGGGCTATTGCACGTGGTAGCCTTAGTAAACTTTTCTGTTTGCTATGTAACAGTAGATGTCACTATATTTTATACTATAAAATATGAATAGCTTTTTATAGCACACTTTAATACAGAAATCAAGTCGGGGAAGTTGTTTTGGGAGTGTGATGTAAATTATATAAAAAAAAGTGTATTTTTCGAGGGCATACGAGATTGAAAAGTGTAACATTAGCAAGTGTACGTGTTAATAATCATTATTTAATAATAATTTGTGTATTTTATAATTTATGCAATCAGCAAATGAATTTGAAAATGCATCGCACTAATTTGACATTTGTTTTGAGCTGTCACTACTGTCACAATTTTAACATTCCACAGGCATTGGCACGTCATTACATTTTAAATGCAAAATCTTCTCTTGATTAATTTTACTTTCTCTTAGTTTATATTATTTTATCTAGTCAAATTTAATTCTTCCTTTTAGATTAAACAACTATTGTACAAGAATATCTATATTTTAAATTAATTTTCCTTCCAATCAAGTTGCTTAATTGTCGCTGAAAACGCTCTTTTTAGATGTGTAAAGTTTATTATGAAAAATTTTCCGTCGAAAGGAGCTAGATCTATGGAAAAATTCCCATTAAAAGGTGGTAGCACTTCTTATCAGGCTGTTATAAAGAAGGTAAGCTTAAATTTCAATAAACTTTTTTCCCTTTATTGCTGTTTTTGAGAAGTTAGAGGGCACTACGTGGAGCTATGAATTGGGGGTTGTTCCACGTACTGCTGTTGTTACTTCTTAGTTCCGGCTTTGTATATATTTTTCGCCATGGTTCATTCACAATTTTATAAATAATCTTATCTTATTGTTTCGTGTACGCCCTTTAGCTTCTGTAAAAATATCATTGCCGGAGTTTTTTCTCACTAACAAAAACGAATATTTTATTTTCAATACATATCTACTTTACTCATTTTATGTTAAAATCTGAGGTCAGGTACCTGTAATCAAAGTTTTAATAATAATTGTTCTAATCACGTCTTATTTGTTCGAATATTAATAACTCCCTCTAATCTAGTGCTAGAGTGTTGATAGTGCATACCACATAGTTTTAGTAAAAGTGAATCAATATGCATTCTTCTGATTCAACTAATTTCGATATTTAGTTATCGAAAACTTTAAATCATTAACTAACTCTGTTGTATTTAGCAAGAAAGAGTTGTTTGGCATATCCATTCCAGCGAACGTTTTGCTGGTATTGTTGTTAAATTTTTAGATTAAGCTTGTGATTGTGGTGTCACCAAGGTGGTGTCACAATTGCTGTAAATGCAAACAAAATCATTTTAATTATGTCTCACTACCTTAAAAATAAGGAATGAAAAACATGAGTAATTAATAAGAATAAGTCTGCGTGTTTTTCTTAGTAAAAATAATTTTAATAAAAAAAATGTCGAGTGGTGGTTGTTTTAATTCAACTATTTACCTATATCTAGCATTTATTGAACTTGTACTGTCCTATTAAAAAATTGGCAAGCCGTATTCACTCATTCTTGTTCTGTATGTATAGTTCTGTATGTACAGTTATTATTATTATTATTAATTCAAACAGGTAGGGTTTTTGCGCTAAATCGGGCTTACGATTTGCGATTAACCCATCTGAATGAGATTTTTGATCCAGAGTGCAATTGTTTTAAATATTCAACGAAGTCTGTAAATGGAGTTGAACTACAAGTAAAGCGTGTAGGACAAACTTTCTTTTTCCCCACAGTAATTAGTTCTTAATGGGATTTAATTTCAGGGATTTTAAATAGGATTTCTTTTTAAAAATGTCTTATACTAGTGTTTTCTGGGTAGCTGTCTTTAAAATTGTTATAATTATTGAGCTAATTTTGAATAAGAATAAGCAGAAACCCGAGTAAAAACCAGGGATCGTAGATAACTGTTATATTTGTATTTTTGACTTAAAAAATCAAATAGTAAATGTCTGATCTGCATGAAATTTATACTGGATACTCAGAATAACGAGTTCTACGCTGTGGTGGGGGTACTTTTAAATTGTATACTTTTATTATAAAACTCAAGTTTTTATGTTTTGAAATCAAAAATATCAGATATATTTAACTAAAAAAGTTTTAGGTCATTAAAAACACTTATTTTTGTGTTTTATTTGCAGTCTTTCAAAACTGTTATGAGAAGCCTTTTATTTTTGAAATCAAAATTAATTGTTAGAAAAGACTTGTTTTTTTCTGTCTTGCATAAAAGTCTTTTTAAGCATTTTATTTTTCCAGTTTTTCTATAAAAGTCTTTGAAGACTTATTTTTAAATTATAAAAATTAAAGTCTTTTGAAATGCAAATAAAATAATAACACTCGACAGTACGCTACGATAATATTGAATTGATATTAAACAATTAAGCACAATATCACGATTGTTTTATAGTGTGATTTTGCAATTGCGATAATGCGAGAGTCTTTTTTAACAGTTGTTTTTCATTTAAAAAATAAAAGTCCATTTTAATTATTATTCCGAACAAAAAAAAAAATCTTTAATAACACCGTTAAAAGATTTAAAACAGAACTAGTTAAAAATTATAGTTAAAAATGATTTGGTCGATAACAGTTACGATCCCTGGTAAAAACAAAACTGCACCACACGGTATTCCATGAGTAAGGCATACATACGCTCATAGGCACGGTACACCTGACTAAAAATAAAGGTATTTCATCTTCATATGGTTAATGAGTGAAAGTCGAACAGCTACACCCAGTGGAAAATGGAGTACTCTAAAGACAATGGAGGAGCACTTCCATGGAAGCATGGAGTGCTCCCTTTCCGCTCCCTCTCTATATATTTTTTAACATTAAATGTCCGCCTATGCTAGCACTCCATTTGAGCTCCCATAGGAGCACTCCTGCAACGATGTAGTTGGAGACAAAAAGGAGCATTATACAGCTTTTTAAAATATCTACAGTAGAGGTCAACATTAAAGTACCATAAGACAAATTTAATATTTAAATCTAAATAACTTGGCGGCCTATTCTATCTACGACTATTTATAAATATTGAGAGAAAGGTACTTACGTTTACTTAAAAACGAGTCACAAATTAGTTTTTATTTTATTAGTTTTCACAATTTTCTCTCTCTAATCAAAACTTGTGTATTTCAATTAAACGCAATTTATGATCTGATGAAATATCGTTTTCAGTATAATGGTGAGTCATCGCATCAACGCAGTTTTAAGTTTTGAGCCTGGACTATCCAATTTCTTGAATATCTCCAATAATGCTCCCTTGGGAGTCCATTAAGAGCCCTCCAACTTCCCTCCCTTTGGGAGTGTTCACAATTTTTCCCGCTGGGTATGCACACGTTCGCACACAATCCAGGCTAAGATTTTATGATTTTATATAGGGATAAACTTGATGTGTTGGTGCATATTTGCTCACCAGTTGGAAAATTGGAAGCGATTCACAGGGGAGCTTACTTGGAGCACTCTCAAGGGAGCTTTACTGGAGTTTTCATAAATTTTATAGAAAAAAAAGAAAACGGGTATACTCAACAGCCCGGCTCTCTTTCAATACGGAGGACAAGCAGCTTTTGCAGTGGTTAGAATTCAGTTGGGGACTGGTTTGGTGAAGCGACTCTCGGAAAGAAAAAGACAATTGCAAAAGATGAACAAAATAAAATAGTTTCGATATCGGATCACATATCCACAGGCGCCCATGAATATTTCTTTTTTAAAAAGCTTTGTTATAATGCTTCTAGAACGGTTTTGAGGAGCATAAAAGCATATGCACCCCAAAATCTTTCATATTCATACAAAAATTTCCGACCGTTGATTGTGTGCGTGCATATATGAACATCACTGCTGAGCAAAACTCAACGCATACTTCGTGAACTCGGCCAGACAAAGCCAGATTCTTTCTCTTCGATCAAGTATGCAGACCAGAAAAGGAAAGACAATTGAATCAGCTGTTTTCTTTCATACATCCACCAATACATCCCCATATAAACTCATAAAATTTTCCGACTTATGGTTGTATTCCAGCGCATATAAAAATGTTGCATTCTCTCTCTGATAGCCTGACATCGTCATTTGAAAAACTTGTGCATGCAGCTGTTCGCCTTTCACTCATTAACCATATGAAGATGAAAGACTTGTTAATTTCTAGACTTTGATGCACCCTTGCACCCGAGTTCACGACGTATGTATGCGTAGAGTTGTGCTCAGCAGTGGTGAAAATTTTGTATGAAAATGAAAAACTTGTTATTTCTAGACTTTGCTCGTAGCCTGCACTATTGCATATTCAGTAAACCGGCTATCGTTCGATACCGTAGGTAAAGCAACATTGAACGTGTTTATTACATAGTTGGGGGACTGCTTGGTGAAACGACACTTGCGTTGGGAGTGGTTTATGCCGAAGCGGGTGCATTTATAAAAGTCCATGTTTGTAGCGAGAGCGTGTATACCTCTAGCGAACACACTTTTAGATTGCCATGCCTGATGCGGGAGAGTGAATACCTCTAGCGGGCACAATTTTCGATTATTATGCCTGTACCCGTAGCGTGCACATTTCTGGCGAGAGTTTGCATACTCGTGTGTCATGCGGATTTGTTCGCGTATATGCTTTTAATTAACCAACTTAGATGTTATGACTCGGGTGATCTTTGGTGATTAGAAACGCAATTTCTGCCAAATGACTCACCAATTAGATCCTCTTCATTTTTATTTAACTATAGAGGCCCGGTGTATTGTCTTAGCTCCACGCTCTGAAACAAGTGTCTCAGCTACCTTCTCGTCAGTAAATCCACTGGCTTTAACAATATCCGTCCTATGTTTCTAAGGAAATGTTCCACACCTCTGCGAAAACTTTTTGTCTTGCAATATTTCTCCGGAGTCCATCCAGACCCCTGGAAACTAACTCATGCTCAGCACACAGCACTTACGGGGACACAGCACTAAAGAGGAATCTAAGATAGCTCCAAGGCTTTCGACAGAGTATGACACTTTGTTTTACTGAGTATACTCCAAGCTATTAGTAACTGAACTAAGAATTTCTTTCCTGGCCTTTAAATTAAAGTGATATTGGGTGGCTTCAGATCTAAACCCCACACCATTTTTGCCGGTGCTCCCCGGGCCTTACAAGGCAAAGTACTGTCTCATCTCAAATAAAACCTGCACGACTTTCCTTCTGTCTTAGTGGACGGTGTGAATCTAATTTTCCAAGATGGCGGCCAAATGGGGGGGGGGGGGGGGGGGTTAGAATCCCGAAAACTCAAACTTAAGCTCACACTGACCCCCCCTACACATCCCAAAAATAAAACCTTGTCCTGCATTTTTGCAATGTTAAAGTACCATTTCCATGTACTAATGTTAAAGTACCACTACCATGGACTCTTACCCTATACTCTTGCCTGTAACCGTAAGTTAGAAGTAGCCTCTAACGACTGCACACGTTTCATTCATAGCCTTCGCAGATTTGACCACATTTCGTCTTACCGGCACTCAATTTTTGGATGTTCCTTAGGTGACTACCGAGATTTTAGGGTTTTGTGCTACTACCACAACATCATAAATAACCGAAAACCCTCTTATCTAAACGAGTTTATCCAGCTCTCACAATCGCGCAGGAATAATAATGTGATCATCCCCGGTTTCGGGACAACGCTCTTTCTTTGTTCACGCAGCTGAATTGTGGAACTCCTGTCGAGATACAACGAATCGAATCAGTGGGCATTTTCAAAAGGCGTCTTTTTGAATTCATTTCTGGCAGAACAATCTGAAGCACGTGTATCACTTTCTCTTTTTCTTTTTTCTTCTTTGTTTTTTTTATTGCAACATTATTTTAATTCCTTTACATACTTGTTTTTATTTTTTTATTTTAAGTTATAAATCTATTTTGATTGTAAAGTTTAGTGTTTAGTTATTCAGTTTTTCTATGTACAAATTTAAGATTTTAATCTTGTGTACTTATGTTTTTCAAATAAATGTAAATGTAAATGGACTAATCATCGTTTTTTTCTATAATGAAATGACGACTTTCACCATTTGTGTCCCGTGGTAATAGAATGAGTTTCAATGAATTTGTCCATATCAAAGATCAAAGCACTTTTTCGTCTCCAGTTCTCCAACTATATAACCGTAACTGTACTGACCATAACCGTACTGGCACCCAGTAACAAAAAATCGTTGCATTTTCAAATTCTCGGCAAAGGTGTTATTCGTCCTTAATTATTTCCTGGAAATCTTTTCGGTCCAACGTACATATGCATCTTCATCTTCTTAAATTGCGCTGCGATCCATGAGGCAAATTACACGGCATAACACTTTCTGCCTTAACAAACCGGTTTGTGCGTGTTATACGAATTACAAGATAAACTGACTGTTCTGCATTTTTTCGTGTAACAATTCTATTGTCTATGTAGCTGTGTACAAACTGTCAGTTAAGCTAAGTCATTTTCGTAGACCCCGAGAATGAAATTATGATTGTGTTAGTGTGTTGCTCTGTGCAGTCGAGAATTTTTTGGGATGCACAAGTAACAAACTTCCCCGCGACCCCTTGCCTATAAAACCGGTTTATTGGAATTATTGGAAGTGTTGATGGAAGAAATGTTATGCCGTGTAATTTGCCTCCATGTAGGACTGGGCCTCTTGAAGTCTCTTCTTCCAGTCGGCTCTACATCTTCCAAGCTTCCTTCAATTTGTTATATAAAAACGTTGTGTATGTTTTCTAACACGTCATCCATCCACCTTTTTCTTTGTTTTTTCTGATTGTCTGCCATTGAAAATCCTGGCTAGCATTTTTCCTTCAGAAAAATATCGCAGCTTGGTTGTGACAGTTCTTTCCTTCACTTCTCCCTCTCTTCATTATTTTTAAACTAGAGCTGCTGTTCGACATTGCACTCTATACGAAAAAAGTAGATTGTCGACAGTACAGAGGGGCTTTCCTCTCAGCCTCTAGTTTTTTACATAAAGAAACCAATTGAGCTCGAATCCCCAGACTATCTTTGCTTTAATGTCAAGGAGCCTTAGAATATAGTTGAAATATTTTTTGATAGATAATGCTGAAAATATTCTCAAAAACATGCAAAGCATATCACTTACTATTCGTAACGGCATTAGTTGAGGAGTGGGCGAACAAAACGGCACATGTCCAGTTTTGCAAATTGTTCAGAAATCGCAAAAAACTGTTTCTGCCTCTGAACTGATCACATTAACTATTTATGAGTATGGTAGGTTGTGCTACTATTTGAACTCATTCAGACGGAAAAAAATTTTTTTAAATATGTTTAATACTTTAAGAGAACAAATTAAAACAAAAATGGACATGTGCCCTTTTGCAGGGACACAACTGGACATGTCCCGTTTTGTTAAACCCTTGAATGGACATGTGTCCTTTTGCAGGAACCCAACTGAACTTTTTTTTTGTTTTTAACCTTTTGGGGAGCTCCCTGGCCCCATTAGAGGCAAGGGGGAATTTTCTGGTATTTTTTCCTAATAGTAGGGACTGTTACGCAAATTTTAAGGGGTCATAGTAGGGCTGCCAACCATACTTTATAATAAAGTATTATGCTTTATTTTAAGTCGATATACT
Source organism: Thereva unica (assembly GCA_949987705.1). Classification (NCBI taxonomy): domain Eukaryota; kingdom Metazoa; phylum Arthropoda; class Insecta; order Diptera; family Therevidae; genus Thereva; species Thereva unica. The sequence goes on from OX465282.1 coordinate 57,372,172, forward strand.
TTATACTTTTACATAATTATAAAGTATGCGAAAATACTTTTTTATGAGTCTTTATTACGTATGGAACTTAACACGTTATATTCGTTAATTTCTAACGATTTACTAGCGCCTATTATGAAAAAACAGAATAGAAGTCACACGCTTCAACTAATTATTACTTAACAAAAAGGAAGATGGCAGGACCGTCAAATGCAGATGACAGATTTTCTGCTATTGGTTCCTTCACATTTTATATGTCTGGCTTGATTTTAAATATGTATTAATTTTCTTGTATATTGTCTTAAATGGCGAGTCATTCTGATTCTGATAGTGATAGATTCCCGCTACCTCAGCATTCACTGAAAGAGTTTTCTCTGTGATGAATTTAAAGTGGCGGGAAGAGAGAAACAGATCGTCTTTGAATTTAATAAAAAATGCGCTATTCATTTATTTAAATCTAGATTTAGATTGTTGTATGAGCTATCAAACTTTCCAAAAAACGAAAAATTGATAACTTGCACCAAAAACGCAAAAAATATGTTTTTAAAAGAAATTGAGTATGAATATACTTACACTAATATATAACTGAATATGAATGTTAATAGAAAATGAGTTAAACAAAAAAAAAATTTGAAAATACTTTATTATTTTTCAAATACTTTTTATTTTCCTCTTTCCAAGACAAGTTACGTTATTTTTCTCAAAAAAAGTTGGCAACCCTAGGTCATAGTGCCCCCTACGGCTGTGGGAGGCAAAAGTGAGGTAAATTTTAGTGCATTTTATGATGCACATACAAATCGATGTAATTAGAGCCCCAGGTGAGGTGTAATGAACTTCCATTGTTGATTAAAAACTTTTTTGTATGAAATACGTGCCCTTTTGAAAATCCACATTAACGAATGGTTAAAAAATATGAATATTCGTAGGACATGTGCCTTTCTGCAGGGAAACCGTTATTTTGCTAACAAAAAAATATTACATGAAAGTGATTTTTGGAGTGTCTGAGATTGAAATTAGTTGCAGTTTAGTGTAATGAACACGATTCCGTCAAAACACTTAAAACGGCCAACCATGGACATGTGCCGTTTTGCTCGCCCACTCCTCAGTTATGGAAAGTTAAAAATTACAGCCAGTTTATATAATATAATTTTTCAGCATTATTGCTTTCACATATGTATATGTACATTCCTTCAAAAGATAACCTAATCTGCTTGCTTTCTAAAATATACATACATATGTACATACATACTCGTATATCAACAAAGCATATTTTTGAAATATTCTTTGTATGATTATGCTTACATATATTTTTTTTAGGCAAACGGACACCACAATCCCCAATCTTCTACTACAACATCTTTGACAACAGAGGATGACGAAATGATTGATATTACACCACGAACTAGCCCAAACGAGCCGTATTCTTCTAATATGGTTGGGAATGATGATATAGAACGACCACCTGCACCTACGCATAGTGCGTTTGGAAGAGATTATGGCGACCCTGAAGGTAATTTTAAATGAAATGGACATTTTTGAAGTCTTACAGATATATTTATGTGGTTTTATATGTATACTACTCCGTATAACAGTCATATCTTTTGTAACCTGTAGGGTTCTTTCCGAGTGTTGAAAGGACAAGGTCTCCGACATAGTCTGTAGTGTTTTTGGGGTAACTGTAGAAGTGCAAAGGTAGTTTTTTTTTTTCAGATTACTTCTTTAATGATACCAAGGTTCCGTATCTTAATACTAGCCGGTTTTTTAATGAATTGTATAGTTCTTTTATCGAGTTCATTAAAAAAACGACAACGGAAATTTTATGAAGCGCCTAATTCGATGTTTAAAAATTTCAAAATTAAACAGAAGTTAAGTGTTATTTTTTACACTGTAACACGAAATCCCCTCTAGACAGGGTTGGGTTGATTTTTATCAGGTGATTTAAATCATGATTTTAATCATGATTTAAATCACTTGATTTTTTCAAATAAAAATCATGATTAAATCAAAAATTGTGCTTTTCAATTCTTTTTTAATTGGATCCATAAAACAAAACCTAATATGTACATAGAAAATTCTTAAGAATCAAAACCTGATATTTTGATTGACAGGAAGAAACTAAGTTACACACTAAATCAGTCAAGTATTGCGAAGTATGAAACTTTCCTGAGGTATCACCACATTCATAAAGAAGTGTTTGTCCATCTTCCTTTGTTAATGTTGCGCATATAACTGGCTCGTTTTGGACGTTTGACCATCCATCAATAGACATATTCACACATTATCCCGGTAGAGAAGAAAAACAGACTGCTTTTTCTATCTCATCGATCTCGTCCAGAGGGTTGTTGCTATCAGAGAAGGAGGCGCATATCCGGGTCTTAAAAAGTGAATGGCTTTTTTCATTTGTGAATTCTCGATGAATCTTAAGCTTGAATTCGTAGCAAAAATTGCCTTTGCTATTTGTTTGTCAATCTGATGCTTTTCAGCAACTGGCATCACAAAACTGCAGGCTAAGAGGCTGGTTGTCACATTTTCTTTTTTTTTGAGCCCATTCAATAGTAGGGAACTCGTAGAAGATAATGTCAATGCCACAGCAGAACTTCCAGCGTAGTCGAGCAACACTTGGTTTCATGGTGTGCTTTCAGTCTCTGAACAATCCCTTGAATTTCTTCCTTGCACTTCCTACATGTCGCTCTACATCCTGATCTATTTCAATTTGTCGTCTTGAGGTTAAACTGCCATACCTGTCTTCTTTCCTTCCAGCCATTACGTTTATTACGCTTTTTTAAAATTATTTAACTTAAATTAAAAACAGTCAACCCGTGGCCGTGTCCGACTTGCGAATGAGTGTATTCCTACTGTTTTAAAGACTTGACTTTTTACCTTTTGCCTGTCATGCATTTGCCCTAGATATAATACACAAGGCTAGCCCTTTGTTTAGTGACCAATTGGGCATTATATTAATTGCGCGTTATACCTCTAAGCTACATCTGTAAACCCTGAGTCTCTCGTTTTCATGCACTTGCATGTAAAATCTACCAACGTATTATTTCTAGCCACTTATGGCATCTGCAAGGCTCAACTACTATTTACTTTCAACCAATACTACCCTTTTGTCATAAAACCCACTAACTACGCATTATTTCAAGTATCCCCAGTAACTTATATAATTCGGATGGTGAAAAATCGCGTAGCGCGAGTGTGGAGCCGCCTTTAGATAGAAGTGCATTCTGAATTCTGAGTAGGAGACTATGAATTGCTCTATATCTTTTAGACCAATATCAAAATAATTTTCAATGGCTTAAAAAAGCATATTATTGAGAGTTATAATTAAAATCAAAAAAATCATGATTTAAATGATTTTTTTGAAAAAATCAATGATTTTTGATTTTTTTAATTAAAATCAAATTTTGCCCAACCCTGCCTCTAGAACATAATAAATATGATTCTAAAAAATCAATTATATGTTATAAATTTGCTCTCATCACTTTCCTGTTGTTTTTATTTTTAAATTACGTCTTTCCGACCCCCGAAAGTATGCAGCATTCCGAAAAGAAAAGGAACTTGAAAAATTTCGCAAAACCTCGATAAAGACCCCGATAAAACCTGGGTCTTGAGATTTGTATGGGGAAGAACTATATAGTTCATTAAAAAAACACGGCTACTTATAAGAATCAATTGCAACATGCTGATTTCTTTTTGTTGTGGTCGTAATTGTCATGGTAAGGTTTGTATGAAAGAAAAAATTTGGAAAATACACGGAACCTTGAGTAAAAAAGTTCCATTTCATAATCAAAATTACTTTCGAAAATCAAACTTACTGGATGCCGTTGCGAAATGACTCTCAGGTCAGTACGAAATATTGTTGGCTGAAGATATATTACATCGAGCTCATACAACAACAGCGAATCCTGAACTTGAATTTAACGCAGAGAGTCCTGATAATTCCCTGCAAGACATTGCACGAACTAGGAATGCCAGCGCCAAATCTATCCGTGCATGATGCATTCAATCGAAAATTTAAACGAGAACGGCAATACGATCAAGATGTTTTGAGTCAATCAGTACGAACAAAGTCCTCCTTTTAATTCAGCAGTAGAAAGCCGCGTATGATACATTCTTGATAGCAGTCAACGACGGATACAAAGGAATATTTTTCCTTGATGCTCCTGGTAGAACTGGAAAACGTTCCTAATTTCATTGATTTTAGCTTCGATTCGCGCACAAGGCCAAATGGAGCTGGTCGTAGCATCATCGGGAATCGCTGCCACATTGTTAGGAGTAGGGCGAACGGCCCATTAAGCCCTGAAACTCAATTTGCAAACGATAGATGAATCTACAACACAATATTGCCAAAAAGTCAGCAATAGTGAAAGTACTACAGAATGACGCACAAACAGCTATTGGAGACACTCGGCGAATTTCGGTACACGCTGTAGCAGTCGCTACGCATTACTTTGTTTTTCTCTTATTACGAGTTTTTGTTATTAATTTTCTAATTCAAATACATGTACTTACAATTTTGGAGTACAGTGTGCGTTACGTCATCGGTTTAGATTTTCACTACTACCTTGAAAATACACTTTAGGGAAATCACAATCACGTACGCTTACACTGTACAAGTATTGAATGTATAAAAACATAGATACACGAATTCATTGACATGTAAAATAAAAAATAGAAATGTATTAGTATTGAAATTGTAATTGAACCAAAGCAAAGCCTTCTATATTTACAAGCCATGCTGTAGGTGTGTGTGTGTGGTTGTATGAAGTCCCAACTTAAATTCGTGAAATATCGAAGTCCCATTAAAATCAAAGGGAAAGAAGTTTTCGTTCCGCGGAAAGTGCTGTTTCGAGTGTGATTTTATTGAAAATAAGAGCTATTCCATCAATGTAAAAAACGTACAATAATGCAAAAAGTACCCAATTTACCTGTCATAAATTTGCAATTTAAATAAACAGTGTTATTAATAAGATTTACGGGGTTTATGTTGGCAATGGAGAAAAAAATATCAAAATCCCTTTGATAACGAGGAAAACAAGTGTTTCGTGCCGCGGAAAGTTTTCTATTAATGAAAGTGCCGGGATTTTTTGTTAAAAATAATAGTTTTTTTATAAAGATAAAAGCAAAATTTTCGTTTATTACATTTATTATTTACATTACATTATTTACGTTACATTTATTATTTACATTATTATCACAACTTTGTAATATGTAGTTAATAAATGTTACAATTAATGTCCATAATTTTTGTTTTTATTTGGTTTAAAGAAGATTTTATCCCCAATAATTTATTCCCAATAAACGTACATAACCGCACTCCACACAGTCTGACAGCAAAATTGAAGTCCCATGCACCTTTGAATGTGAGTGTGAAATTTTGTTGTGCATGGCTTGTAAATATAGAAGGCTTTGAACCAAAGCCTTCTACATTTACAAGCCATGCACAACAAAATTCCACACTCACATTCAAAGGTGCATGGGACTTCAATTTTGCTGTCAGACTGTGTGGAGTGCGGTTATGTACGTTTATTGGGAATAAATTATTGGGGATAAAATCTTCTTTAAACCAAATAAAAACAAAAATTATGGACATTAATTGTAACATTTATTAACTACATATTATAAAGTTGTGATAATAATGTAAATAATAAATGTAACGTAAATAATGTAATGTAAAAAATGTAATAAACGAAAATTTTGCTTTTATCTTTATAAAAAAAACTATTATTTTTAACAAAAAATCCCGGCACTTTCATTAATAGAAAACTTTCCGCGGCACGAAACACTTGTTTTCCTCGTTATCAAAGGGATTTTGATATTTTTTTCTCCATTGCCAACATAAACCCCGTAAATCTTATTAATAACACTGTTTATTTAAATTGCAAATTTATGACAGGTAAATTGGGTACTTTTTGCATTATTGGACGTTTTTTACATTGATGGAATAGCTCTTATTTTCAATAAAATCACACTCGAAACAGCACTTTCCGCGGAACGAAAACTTCTTTCCCTTTGATTTTAATGGGACTTCGATATTTCACGAATTTAAGTTGGGACTTCATACAACCACACACACACACCTACAGCATGGCTTGTAAATATAGAAGGCTTTGAATTGAACTAATCCCAGTAGGACCGGTGTTCAATATCCCTTCCTTGATATTGAGTATTTATGCCAGTTAATTCGCTTCGTTTTCTTGAAGCACACTTATTGAAATAAAAACACGTTTTTTGTCTTTTACTGATATAAATTGTTTATTCAACAAATAATGAAATAGAATTCTGGTTTTAATCAACTTCCAAGAATAACAATAAACCTTTTTTTTTTATTAATATTTGTAACTCAAATTGAAGCCACACGTATCATATTCTAACAAACCTGCAGTTTGGTAATCCCCAACCTGCAGTATAAATCCTAAACTTGGCTTTCAATTTGAATTTAATTTAATGTTATTTATAATAAATTGGGTGTGGTGTTTTGTGTATGGCTCTTACTTTCGCTACCCAGCGGGAAAAATAAGGCTTCAACTTGCGTTCTGTAAGTACTCCTGGTAATCCGTGGAAGCATTACCTTAGGAAACCCATTTCATTTCTTTTTTTACATTGATGTCCTAGGGAGGTAAGGTATAAGCCAGCTTTATCTTACCACTGCATTGCTGGTAAGGCAAAAATATGCACTAGCTTTGCTTACCTCTACATTACTGGTAAGATAAGGCAGAGGGCAATTGCTTACTTTCAGCTTACCCTTGCCTTCCTTAAGAAGCAGACCTCAAGTTTGTTGCCTACTGCTTACTTTTGCATTACAGATTACTTTTAAGGACGGCTTACCCTATACCTTTCTACCGGAAGCATTACCTAATTTCCCGCTGGGTAGTAATCCCCAGTTCAGTAGTGAGCAACTTCCATTATTCGTCTCGGCCTTTTATAGTCAGAAAGCTTTAACGCCTAGCTTCCTATGTTTCCTATTATTGGCAAAAGCTTTTAAGCTCTATTCTACTTGTTACTTCTAACCTTAGTCATGCCACACCTGACACCTTGTACAATTTGTACTAAAAACTTTTCCTATTTTGCCATCCAAGTTGGCTACCAGTTTGACTTACATTACATAAATTATATGAAAATATTTAATTTAATTAAAATTGACTTCCCTTTAAAAAAAAGTTAAAATTTTCATTCTTGAATCGGTTTCTTGAACTTTCTTCTACCAAATTCTTTCTTCAAAATTTCTTCTAAAATTTTTAAAATTTTCTTTCTTCTTTCTTCAAATTAAATTTTTCGTTCTTGGAAAAGGCTGCCAATTTTCGTTCTCGGGATCACCAGAATAATGTGGGTTTAAAGAACTTTATATTAAACTATTTTTATAATATCTTTACGTTATTTTGAATTTGTTTAAAGGAGTCCGGAAAAGGATCGTTTCGCATTTGCTACAATTGATTTTCAACTTCCAATCATCACTATAGCGCTCGATGGTTTCGAAGTCACGTTGAAGGAGCGCCTGGATCACTCCGATCTTCGTCCCCGTCCTGTACACAATCAATGCCGAACGGGTGAACTTGTTAGGTCACTCGTAAAGATATTAAATAAGAGCGGCGAGTTCACCGCACCCTGTTGCAGTCCATTTTTAATGTCGAAGATTCTTCTTGATGTGAAGTTTCCACTTTTAACGACGAACTTCTTGTTGGAAATCATGTTATAAATCGTGTATAGCTGAGGTCCGGTCATGCTGAGTCTGACCAGATTGTAGAGAAGACCTTCGATCCATACTGTATCGCATGCCTTCTCAATCAGGCATGCTCCGGTACACTGGCCTTTCATGAAGTTCCAGTGTATGTCTGATACCAATTTCGACACGGCATGAATTGTGTCGTTCCCTGCCCGGAATCCGAATTGGTTATCGGGGATTACTTTTTTCTTCAGCCCATTTGGATAATGAACCTATTAATCACTATTTCATACACCTTACTGATATTCGGAAGAAGGCTAATTGACCGAAGATTAGCAGGGTTACTTTTATCTTTGCTCTTCTTGGGTATTGGGTACACCACTGCCATCTTCCAGTGTCCTGGGAAATGGGCATTGTTTAACGCATTGTTAAACAATGTGGTGTATATGTATTTAGCCACCAGGGGCAAATGCTTTAAGACAATGTTCGGAACACCATCCACCCCGGACGACTTCTTATTGTTTAGATGACGAAATATTAACAGGAGATCGATTTTCCTAATGAAAGTAGAATTTTGTTGGGCCGCGGGAATGTCATTCGCTGGGAAGTCTTCATTGAATTCGATCATTGATCGATTCTCGGATTTCCAAGTTTCAATCTCATTAGCTAATCTTTCATGGTTCAGTAAGGCCATATTCTCAAGGCCAAAATTCGCGCGAACATTGGTATTCACCGAATAGATTCCCTGATAGTAGGCCCCACAAAATCCCCCATCTCCTGCTCGTCCTCTATATAATAATTGTCGTCGATGCGACTGATTTCTTCCGGATCCATGCCAGCAGATCTCAGTAGCTCCTCATTTGTTCGAGTCCGAGGAATGCGTAACTTGTCTAATCGGTTATGTGTTTTACTCCTAAAGATTTTAATTATCTGTAGGAACATGCTCGCGCTATTAGTTTGTATAGCACGAATCTTGTTGTTCCAGTACAGATTCACAGACTGTGAATATTGTTGTTTTAAAAGATGTTGGAGATTTTTCATAACCGATTTAAGAGTAACGATCTCCGGACTCGTTCGGTGTCGGAACTGGCGGTGAAGGGCTTTGTCTCGTCAACATTCGACTTTTGTATTTTTGTAGTGCGTCGATCGTTGCATTCCTGTAGCAGTCCGTGCTGTCCTTTTTTTTGTTCTTGGTATAGTCTTGTCCATTGTCTGTATGATGAGATTGTCCATATCTTTGGGATATGAATCAATCTCATCGTTAGTTAAATTTCTGGTCGTTGTAGGCGGGAGTCTGTTATTCCGTATTGCCCTTTCGATAGCCTTTCCGAATCTTAGCCAGTGCATCTTTTGGTATGCAAAAGGGTGCACTTCGCAATATTCTAGAAGTTCTATGGAATCGTCAAGGACTTGTACTGTTATTTCAAGTCCGTAGTGGTCACTATCGTATGGCACTGTCGTTAAGCAGTTTGTTCCGTTCGTGTTTATCCGTGGTAGCCCCAACCGAGAGTCTAGCAAACATATATCCAGATAAGTCCCGCCTCCTGTGTCTGTGGCGAGAAGGTTAACTTTCCGCTGGATTCTATTTCGCACCAACCAGTCATTCAGTTGGTTGCCCCTGGTGTTAGCTATTTGGTCTCCCCATGCCGCATGGCGTGCGTTTAAATCACCGTCAGTAAAAGTTTTGTTTCGACTCAATTGAAGCGTTTGAAAGTTCAATTCCTCTATAAATAGCCTGGATTTGAAGGTTTGGGGTGCGTATGCAGCTATTATATACAACCTTCTGCCACTAGGGAGATGTATATAACGCACGCTTCTAGCACCTGAAACCTCGCTCTATCTTGCTATACACGGTTTTATATTTCAGGGAGGTCTTTATTAGTATTAGTAGGCCTCCGCCTTGTATGGAATTAGGTCTATCCCGTCTAATTTATTTATCTCGCTCATTACCGGCCAGCAACGTTGACACAATCACCTTCGATTTTCCACATCTTGCGAAAGCACAGGAAGGTGACAAAGAGTTACAATAACTGCGTTCTTTTTATACCGTGATCCTACTCAGATCATTAACTCTCAAGCATACCAACAACAACTTGATCCAAAAAAGATTTGGATCAAAATCTGTGATACAAAAATAGCTTGTGTAACAACCATATCCAAGACACATCTCATTGGAAAATCCAGAGCTTTTATAATTTTGTTCTGTTTTCTTTAATTTTAAGGGTTGGTAGCTCTGCAAAATTTCATAAATTTTTTTGGAAAAATGATTGAAAGTTACCTTTTGTTAATTTTGGAAGTCAATTAAACATTTTTATAAATTCTTTTTAAATCAGAAATATTTTTAATAAGTTTTAGAGACTGATATAAATTGCGACAGAACATATCAAAAATCAGAACTACAACTGTAAAAAACTAAATTTCTTCCATGATCCAAGTCCGTTGTTTAATGCACCTTATCCCTCCTCTTATATGACATATGTATATTATAATTGCTGAACTTTTTGTAATAAATATCTTTAAGAATGCCTTGTTTGGAAATAAATAAATAATGGCAAGGGACAATACTACTCACTGGAGTGAAGAATTGCCGTTTGTCTTATTAGGTATTGGCTCGACAATTAAAACCGATTTATTATGCTCGCCAGCAGAACGGCGGAATGTGAGGCTCCCCAATTCAACTTCTATCCCTACAAATGAGAACCCGATAGAGCACTCAGAATTTTTAACTCGGCTTCGTACACACATGACAGTCCGCACAGAAGCATGTGTACGTGCCGATCGCCTTATAGAACGTAAGCTACGTTTTCATACGTATCGATCGCGTTCGGCGGCCTTTCGAACCACCATAGATATTCAAAGTAATCAAAAGACTACGTAAACACTTTGCCGTCAAGCTAAACGGCACAAGCGAGTCGATAGCTCTTGACAGACTAGAACCTGCTTTTAAGTGTAACCGAGACGTTGACGAAGCATCAACTCGCTTGGTACACTTCAGGTACGCTGGAAGGGGAGTATGTAACGACACGGTCCTACTACTTCCGGTCTTACCTAGACAAGGAGACGGGTAAGGAAAACCCAGTCGACTGCGGCTAAGTAAGTTTTAAAAAAATAATAATAATTTTCCAAGTTTGACACTTGAAATTAGTCATTATATAAAGTTCGGTCATATAATTATCGCTATGAGATAAAGAGTCAATAAACCAAAATCAATTCCATATTTTTTATTGTACGAATAATAAAGTTAATGTATTATATTATAGTGTATAATATATAAGATAAAATAAAGTGATATAAAATAAAGACTTGTTTGGAACTGGGATATACGGATACGGAGTTGGAGGTGGGTGGAGCTTCTTACATTCAACATGATCTTCAGGTATGGTATTATGAACTCGAGGAATTTCTGCAGTATGTCGTTCGGGCCTAGTGCTTTAAAGGGGGAGAAGCTATTGACCACCTAAAGAACCTTCTCCTTTTTGATAATAGCAGAAACTTCTTACGAGGAGTGTTTCTGTCCATTCACCAACGCTTTCTTGCATTCGGAAAAGTGGGTGTTCATTAATACCTCTGGCGACTCCGGCTGCGAATCCGTCCCGGCTCCATTCCCCTTTTTTATAAAGGGCGGAGGGAGTGTTTTTGGAGATGATCCTACACACTCCGACAGTCTCTTAACCACTGCTTGGCAATAGCCTATAGATTGGCAATAGCCTTTTCAGGCATCTCTCATGGCTGAGGATATAGCTTTTTTGTACAGCTTTAGCTTTGTTAGCAAATATTGATCCTGATATGTTTTTAAGGTGGTATATTTTCTTTAAAATGAGATCTAGGGCCTTATTGTGGAACGAGTCGATTTGATGACTTTGAGTCGATGTTAAATTTTCGTACTGAGAAAGTCGATTTTTATCGATAAAAACATAACTATGAGTCGATTACATTTTTGACGTCGACTTGACAATTATGTAATCGACTCATATTAATGCTTCTATCGACTAATTTCGACAAAAATCGACTTTCACAGAAAGAAATTTTAACATCGACTCTATCGCCGTGTTTTTTTAATGAACTGGGTTTTGAGTTCATTAAAAAAACGGCAAGGGAAATTTTGCAAAACCTCAACTAAATCTATCTTCAGAGTATTTATCATAAATAGCTGTTGGCTTGGTGATATTCAATTCAAAGTTTGGTTTCGTAAATATTTAGACACATGAGGATATTGTCTAGAGAATACGCTTCACAAATTAGTCTTTTACCCTCCGAATCCACTGGATTATTTGGTATCACTGTCTAGTGATAAAACATTTAAAGAATATCAATTCGGAAAATATCTGAAAATGTTTGCCATATAGATTTCCACTATAGAAGAGAAAAACGCACAGTTTATTTGTTATTTAAATCAATTTAATGTATAAAATAAGTTGGAAAATATATATTTTAATTTATACTGTCTGCTTGCGGCAACAAATAAGATAACTTGAACCATTAGTTGCTTTTAAAAGAACTAAAATAAAATAATTAAAATGAGACGTTGTTCTTTCAAAACTTTTCCCACAATTTGTCCGACAGTTGTGGTATTTTCAAACCCTTCTCAGATTACTGTATCCTGTAGTAAGCGCCTTTACTTCTCCCTTTCTGTAATATACATATATTAAATGAGTTTTTAAAAAACTAGTCATCCCGATACTTACAAATTTCTGTTTTCCATTATGTCACACAAAATTCACAAAATAGATAGACCTCGATAAAACCTGTGTTTTCGGATTTGTATGGCGAAGAACCAGCCAGTTCATTAAAAAAACACGGCCAAGGTCGTCAAATTGACAATATCCACAATTTCACTGTCCTAGCCTGAGAAGAGACATTTATTAATTTAGTAAATATTCAACATGATATAATTCACGAAATAGGGACACTTGAGCAAAAATATTTAATTTGTATTTTTCTGTTTTCTGACAAAACGAGTATGCACAAGGATATCAGTCGGAATCGGGGCGCAGAATTTGGAATATCACTGTTTAAGGGAAATAGTTAGTTAATTCATATATCCCTCTTTGCACCAATTAGTTTTCGGTAAGCAGGTTAGGAAGAAACTGAAATTGTCCTACGCCTTTGCTCAGCAAGGACCCCAACTTCTGTCTGTAGGCGTCTGTTGTTGTCTGTTACGATAGGATTTACCGGGTCGGGCTCGTTAAAAAAATGACTTTTAGTATTCTTTCTTTCTCCTTCCTGCTATCTTAATATACGCTTTAAAATTTGAATCAAACAATTACTTGGGAAATTTTTCGAATACACACTTCCACTTTTCAATTCTACTAAATTTGAATTTCATTTAATAATGCAGAATTTACAATTTTAGGGGCAGTTTCTTTTTACGGATCCACAGGTATTTAATATTTATTATTCTGCATTTTATATAAAAATTAAAATAAGGGGTATTTTTAGAACCAAGCGATGAAATACCTGGAATCGGCCAGTATGAAGATTTTCACACAATAGACTGGCAGAGAGATATCGCAAGAGACCGGATGCGACATAGATACATAGTAAAAAAACGTCAAGATTCCTTATGGGATTTGATCAAGGTAAAAATCTTATTTGCTACTATATAGCTTTTTCTGTTATGTTGATCTACTTATTTAGGTTTTAATTTTAAAAAGAATTTATTTAACTTACCATTTATCCTAATATGAATTCAATTAATGCTTAAAAGTTAATTATTCTAATCTATAACTTATGCCTTTCGGCTAAAAATTAAAAAAAAAGTTGGATACTATATTTTTTTTTAGAAACAATTTAAAAATACCTTAATCTACTTAACTAGATAACTTATTCGTTGATTTACTTATAGGGAGCCCATGATGCTTGGTCAGGATGGGTATGTGTATTACTAGTTGGATTAGCATCAGGCTGTGTGGCAGGTGTCATTGATATTGGCGCTAGTTGGATGTCTGATTTAAAGCACGGAATTTGTCCTCAAGCTTTCTGGTTCAATAGAGAGCAGTGCTGTTGGCCATCAAAAGAAAGCGTTTTCGAAGTTGGAAATTGTACAACGGTAACCCATTACTGTTTCCTTTCTTTTATATAAAAAGCCATATTACTAACTTTTTATTTTTTAGTGGAAATCATGGCCAGAAGTTTTTGGCCAAGCACGTATTGGCGTAGGTCCATACATAGTGTCATATTTTTTTTACATGGTTTGGGCTTTACTTTTTGCCGCCTTAAGCGCATCGCTTGTTAGAATGTTTGCTCCTTATGCTTGTGGATCAGGTATACCTGAAATTAAAACAATTTTGTCTGGATTTATTATTAGAGGCTACTTGGGAAAATGGACGCTGTTAATCAAATCTGTTGGTTTAATGCTGTCAGTGTCGGCTGGGTTATGTTTGGGAAAAGAAGGTCCAATGGTTCACATAGCTAGTTGTATAGGAAATATATTTTCACATTTATTTCCAAAATATGGGCGTAATGAAGCCAAAAAACGTGAAATATTGTCAGCAGCCGCTGCAGCTGGTGTTTCAGTTGCTTTTGGAGCTCCAATTGGCGGCGTACTATTTAGTTTAGAAGAAGTTTCGTATTATTTTCCATTAAAAACATTATGGAGATCATTTTTTTGTGCATTGATAGCTGCATTCGTCCTAAGATCAATTACACCATTTGGTAATGAGCATTCTGTATTATTTTTCGTAAAATATAACAAGCCCTGGATTTTCTTCGAGCTTGTTCCATTCGTTTTTCTTGGTATCATGGGGGTATGGTCAAACATTATATATTAAGTTGCTCTATACTGACATTAATATCCACTTCAGGGTGTAATTGGAACAGTCTTCATTAAAGCTAACTTGTGGTGGTGTAAATACAGGAAATTCAGCAAGCTTGGCCAATACCCAGTCACAGAAGTTTTATTTGTGGCTTTTGTAACAGCGATCATATCCTACCCCAATCCTTACACTAGGATGAATATGAATGAGTTAATATATTTGCTTTTTAGCAAGTGCGGCGTAGGCGATACTAATCCACTATGGTAACAATTGTCAATCTATATTAAAGAAATTAATACACCTTATTTTTTGAAGTGACTACAACCGTAATCTCACAGATATAAATTCTTTAGAGACTGCAGCTCCTGGCCCAGGAGTTTATAAAGCCATTTGGTTACTTATATTGGCATTCTTTTTCAAACTTGCGTTAACAGTTTTTACTTTTGGTATGAAAGTTCCTTGTGGTCTTTTCATTCCATCACTCTGTTTGGGTGCAATAATGGGTCGAATTGTTGGAATCGGTATGTATAACGAAATTATTATACTATTTATTAAGTATGTAAATTATTTTAGGTGTTGAGCAGCTTGCTAACACATATCCGAAAATTTGGATTTTCTCGGGAGAGTGTGTAACTGGTAACAATTTTATAACCCCAGGGTTATATGCAATGGTAGGAGCTGCTGCCGTTTTAGGCGGTGTAACAAGAATGACTGTATCATTGGTAGTTATTATGTTTGAACTGACCGGGGGTGTTGGTTATATTGTACCTTTAATGGCTGCTGCAATGGCTTCCAAATGGGTTGGTGATGCACTAGGAAGAAAAGTAAGTAATCGATATCTGTTCTCTTTAATAAGAAAAAGTTTGATATGGTTTTTAGGGTATATATGATGCGCATATAAGTCTTAACGGGTATCCGTTCCTAGATAGTAAAGACGAGTTCGCCCATACAACATTAGCAGCTGATGTTATGCAACCGAAGTAAGTATTCTTATTAATTTATTATATCTTATTCATATGAATAGACTTTCATCAATCAATTACGTAAAAATCTATCGTTAACAAATTTGCAATGTAAAGAAAACTCCAAGTATTGGCCTCCACAGTGTTTTTGCTTATCTATATTAATAAAAGAAACTGTGTGTCTACTTGTGCGTACCGTCATGCGTTGGAGCCAAACTAGAAGAAATAGAAATCTGATTTTTTTTGTAGATGCATGGATACCCCAGCAGGTAGAAATAGTTAGTAGTTTTTCGCTTTTTTAATTAGTTGTTTTTAATTAATGAATTAGTACGATAGTACGAGTTTTGACAATTTTTTGCGTTCTACACCTCTTGCAATTTGATTTTGACCCACTTTCATTTTCATGTAACCGATCAACCCCAAATTTTGCCCTGTCCACAGTTCGCGGGACAATGCAATATGAAATTTTAGTAAAAAGATCAAAATGGCGGCTCCAAGATGGCGGCCGAATTTCGCAATTACGTTTCCCGATCCCCGACGGTCAAATAAAATGGTATTAGGGGTAGAATACAATTAGCTGTTTGGCATGATTTCAAATTCAAAATGGCGGCCAACCCAAGATGCCGGAAGACATAACAGAATAAAAAGTATAAAATATAACCTATCAACTTGAAATATTGAACATTTGCATAGTTTGCGTGACAATGCATTCGGATCATTTTGTAAAAATATCAAAATAGCGGTTCCGAGATGGCGGCCGTATTTTGCAATTATGTTTCTCGATCCCCGTCATGAGTATCAAATGAAAGGGTATGACAAGTAGAATACAATTAGCTATGACGCGTCATTCAAAATTCTAAAAGACGCGCCAATACAAAATGGCGGACTACCTTTTTCATTACAACCCACTGGAAATGAATATCACATAAGGCGATCGAGAAAAGCTCCGATGTTAATAACCGAAAACTTAAAAACATAGTCGAAAAAAATCGAGTGAAGACTTTTTGAAGTAAAACTTCTTTAGGGACGTTTGCTTAAAAAAATTTACATGAGAGTGAATCAATTTCATTCATGTAACGCTCTCACACATGAAAAATCGTCAGAACTTTCGTATAACGATGGGAAAGGGTACGAGAGACGAAGAAACTCGGGGCTGTGTATGCAACAGCTAAAATACACTCTGCCTTACTGCATAAATTTTCTGGCATGTTAGCTACGTTGTCGCCCGGACTTTGCTTTATCTCATTATAGGACTACAAATTCACCTTTCTGTAGAGGTGAATTATTTCAGATTTTTCTTAAGGTTTGGTCACTGGCCGGGCTTATGCCGCGGACACTTTGGAGTTGACTGACATGTTATGTTGGAAGCGGCATATACGAGAAGAATTTTCGGGGGTGGTTTGGGTGCTTAGAATACCAAAAGGAAGTGGTGAATTAAATGTGTGAGGTGCTGTTGTTTAAAATTGGCACCCACTTCCCCTTTGGTGAGATGTGCTGGACCTTTCCCCTTTTTAAATTACAATTTTTTAAACTTGCACAAATCGACGAATCGTTTATGTCAAAACATTACACTGTTGTGAAAACCGTTCCTGATATGTTTTTTGGGTCGCTGATTACGAAAATCAGAGTCCCACAGTCTCAAAATATGGATGTCACCTTTAAATATGCTTAAAAATTCCCCTTTTTAAGTGTTTTCGCGATAATTTTAATTATAATCAAAAACAATCTAATAAAATACATTTTTTGCAACATTTATATTCAAAAGTGGTTGATTTATAACAAAGCAAATTTTATGATAAGGGATAATAGTAAAGGGCTGAAACTATCCCTACATCGACTGAAAATATAAAGGTTTGTAAAAAATGTTTTTTCAACTTTATGCTTCGAATTCGGTTTAATCAGCTAAAATAAATTATTTTCAACTACGCATAGAAAGAAGAATTTGAAAAAAGGTTGATTGCATATCTTTTTGCTCCCTTTAAAAATAATTGGCTCCCTAAAAGATTGTATGGGACGAAGTAATCAGGTAATTGGCTAGGTGGCCATAAAGGGTGCCAATACCATACTCAAGTAGACTGGCTCCCGTTCGTGAAGGTAAAGCGGCTCGCGTAGGTAAAACTTCATTGTATGTGGTTGGCGGACTACTTGGTAAAACAATACCTGGGTTTGGAATAGTCTATGCTGATGCGGATGCAATTATTAATGATCATGAATGTAGCGGGAGCGGAGCATGTATACAGCTGGTGACATATCCAAGCGTACATGCGTTCAATTCGTTGATAAATAATATAGAAGTGTGTGTATTCAAATGCGGCCTGACGGAATGTTCCATGAATGGAATGCATGCCACGCAAAGGTCGGACTACTTTTAACTTTTTCTGTAATGTCGCATTCCAAATAGCACACACAAGTATGCACAACAAACACATGCACCTTGCATGCACTCGTTACTTAGATTTTCGGGCTATGTGCGAAAGCCGGGACGGAAAAAACCATGCAATTTTATGAACCTCTGAATGCAATGCATGTACGCTTGCATATGTCACCAGCTTACTTCCATGAGGCGAATGTTTAGATTTTCGTGCCTGTGGCGGTAGTATCCATGCCTGTGGCGGAAGCGTGCATACCCGTGTAGGATGCGCACTTATATGCTATACGTACTAGGTGCACCGCGTGCATGCTTTTAAGAAAATTAGCCAATAAAAATTATTTTTACTCGGTTACTTTTAGGTTTTAATGTAAATAGGAATTCATAAATATTAATATTTTCAAATAGAATTTGTATCAAGTCCGTCAGTAGATTCGTCACTATTCTTCCTGAATCTGTCGTTGGCCTGAATTTTCTCAAGCGTACTATAGATCCGACAGACTTTCCACTATATCTATTGCATATTACTAGCCGTTGGGCACAAAAGTTTTACTTCTAAAGTGTGGTCATAAGCACACTCATTTTTTTTTTTATCATTCCAATTCTAGTCCTCAAAGAGCTCTATTTAATTATTTAGGTTCTCCAAAGTTGACGTAGTGTTGACGAAGTTGGCTTTTTCTTTTTAGTAGGAGTTGTGTGGTAAGGGTTGCCTATAGTCCTATACGTACGTTGGCACCAATGGAGGTCTACAATTGGAATGAAATTATAAGATGCAGACCGATGCATCTGAACCGACTACAAAGGAAGTCTCTGAAAATCAATCATGTGATAATAAAATACTTATTAAAGGACAACAAATTACAGTGAATACAAATACTCACCTATAATATGATATACATACATATCACTTAATAGTTGTTTATTGGAAAAAGGATATAATTTTACGGTCTACACGCGAATGAAATGCTGCCACTGCGAGATATTGATAGGGATCATTATGACAAATAATTCAGGGGTATGAAGATAATTTAAACAGGGAATATATAGAACACAATGAACAAACGCATCATCAACAGTGTCAATACGCGCACGAGATGTATTCTGAATATGACTGGCTAAGTGTCCGTTGTGCACTTAGGCCCGGTTTCATGGGCACAGATATATCCACGGATAATAAATATCTTGGATATTCTGTCGGATATTTGGTGTGTTTCATCGACCGGGATAAATGATGCCTCCATATTCGAAAGTCTATGTTATTTTCGGACATAGAATTCGAACATAGAGTCAGTTGTTAATTGTTTTTCGATATCAGGTAAGGAAGTTGGCATTTGATTTTATTTTCTGTAAAAGTGGAAAAGTTCGTTGCGTCAAATATGAAGTATTGTAAAAAAATTTAAATCCAATCATATCACCGTGAGTGTTTTTAACGTCAACCATAATTTTCAAAAACTCAACTCAACTCAAAATTGATTTATTCAATGGTTCTAATGTCATTTAATTATTTTCAAAAATAAATTGAAACTGTTTGTTTTTAACGTCAAACATAATTTTCGAAATTTCGAACATAGCATACTAAATGAGGCTACGTCCAGCGGATATTTTTACGACCAACGCAACCCAGTCGTATTTATATCCGACTGAGATATATCCAGGTTGGTGAAATGAATATATCGTCGTGTCTTTAACAATACCGCATAACTAACATTTTTCAAAATTTACAGGAGGAACAAAAAACTGTTTTGTGTGTTTAATTTATAGAAAAATAACAAAAGAAAAAACACGTAAATTTTTATTTTTCATTTTTAATTCATATTATTAAAAAAAATAAGGAAAAATAAAATATTTTATCATATTAAAGCACTTATGCGGTATTCAAAAAAATATTTTTGGCACATTTGTTCACTTATGCGTTATTTCCAGTCCATTTTTGGATATTTTATCACGTTTGTTAAAAAAATTATGTAAAAAGGAACAAAACAAAATTCAAAGAATTTTTAGTTTTAAACGTGATGCCATAATTTGCTTGTGTTTATAAGTAATGTTCATCATCATCTTAATCTGGTTGTCCTCTGGAAACCTGGTATGGCAGGGAGTCATAAAACTATGGCGGTATAACTATTTTTAACTCCTGTAAATGTTTGAATTTGGATTCAGGAATTTTATTAGGCGTTGAATATAATGGTGAATAAATAATTTCATTGTATTTGTTCAAAAGTGAAATGTTTCTCCGTTGAGGCAATTCTTTAAATTCATCATCGAAGCTTGTTTTGAACTTAATGAATCCTGATGGTTCATAAGAAAGTACTTTAAGGTCAGTAACTACATTATCTCCAACTGCAATTTCCGGCCTTATTGATTTATAAATAAATTTGTCCCTTTCAGCATAGTTACGAAATCTTTCAAAACTAACTAACTAAAACTATCGACCTCTATCTGAGTATGACCTTTTTCTAAAAATTTCTACTGAATGTTAACGTTGTATTTCATTGCTAACCCAAGAAGAGCATTTTTTTTATATGACAGACTAGAGGCATAGGGAAAGTCCCTTTGTACTGTCGACAATCTATTGTTTCGTATTCAATGTCGAACAGCAGCTCTAGCAGGAAGATAGAAAGAAGAGAGAGAGAGAGAAGAGAAGGTAGGGCTGTCACACCAGGGCATCGAGAACAACTCGCTGGACTGTTATGCCTCCTGAAACAAGTTGAATCTCATCAACCAACCGATGACATGCGCTTGGGGGAGCAGGAAAGGCTATAACAGGAGGAATCAGGAATGTAAAGAGGGAAGAAGAAAGAAGGAAAGTTATGTAGGTGGGAAAGTGGAAAAGGCGAAGGAACGTGGGGCTGGCCGGGATTCGAACCCGGGACCTCTGGGATAGCAGTCAGGCGCCTTACCCCTAGACTACCGAGGCCCCCCAAAATTCCAAAATGACATTCCTATTTTGGTATGTGCAGCCGGAATATAAAATAACCGGTAAACGTGAACTTGCAAGAATCTTCTCCAAATGATCTACTAATAAGATGGTAAATGTTGAGGAACTTAAATCGGAATTGATTTCATCAAACCAGTAGCAGTTTACTTTTCGCGTCGCAACATTATAGACCGTATAGTTGTAAGCTGCTAGCTTAGTTTTAAAATGTAATGAGCTTGCCTTTAGAGAAGGACAAAGTTTCATCGCTTGCAGATCCATACATAGTACAATACTGTTACCATCAATAGTTTTTTTGTCCAACTCTTTAGAAATGCGAGCCTTTTCTTTTCGGTGAATGTGACCTTTGTATAACTCTTCCCAAATGTTTTTTTGTTTATAGCCAATGCATAAATCACATTGATCTTTGAAATTAATTTTACTGGGAAAATAAAACGTGCACTACCTTTTCACCACTCACTTTGAAACAAAACCGTCCAGTTGTGCGGTATTTCAAAGACTTTTTTTTATTACTCCAAATGTGCGGTATTTCAACTGTTTAAAAAGGCGCTACTGTAGCAATGTATAAAATCATATGACTAGTGTAGTGTAGCTACTATCTCACATAATACGGGTCTATCAATAAGTAGATTTTTAAAAAAATGTTAGTTATGCGGTATTGCCAGAGACACGACGATATTCGGTCTTATTATTATCCGGGTCGATGAAACCGGCCCTTAGTACCAAATTTTTCCGATAAGTGGTGATCAACCTCGAATTTTCAAAAAGTTGTAGGTAACATATTTTTTATAAGTATCTAAATTTTTTTATGTACCCAAAATCATGTTTTGCCGCTTTGTTTTTTGTTTCTTTATACCCTTATCTTATCCCGGACTATGCAAACACAATTCTTTTTATTAAAAGAACGATTTTTGCAACGAACGCGAGTTTTTGCTAGTCTAAGATAACTGTCAATCTAAGTGCTCCAACCATGCCTGCGGACTCTGTTTTGCGCGACAGCTCTCAGCTCCGACCAGGATCTGCCAGTTGTTGCGGCTTCTGCTAGTAGGGTTCTCCTCCACGTTGTTCTAGGCCTTCCGACTCGATGGGATTCTTTCGGATTCTAGTCAAGGGCCTGTTTGGCTAGATTTTCGTTTTCCCGTCGCAAGGTGTGGCCAACCCAATTCCATTTTCTTCGCCTGATTTGGTCGTCTATCCTTTCTTGGCCGGCACGGCGCACAGTGGCGAGGTATTTGATGTTCCACCCAAATTACTCTAGAGGTGGTAATTTTTAAGTTATTGACAACATTTTTTTTAAATGTTCATCTTGAATTTACCTATCGATCCCTCTTGTCGGATTTTGCGATTTCATTTTTGTTTTTTTTTAATATTTAATAAAAAGTCTAATTTTTACAAAAAAATACTATTTTTTCTATTCAATTTGTTCTAAAGGGCCGAAATTTTGAGTTATCGTAACCATTTTTTTTAAATCTTCTTCTTTGAATCAGCTATTAATCTGTCTAGATGAATTTTTGATTTATTTGTTGAAAACTGTTAAAATTACTGTCAAATATCAAACTATTCTGTTTGAAATTTTTTGCTAGATAAATGTTTACATATCACCCGGTATTTTTGTAACTGTATAAGATATTTTCTTGAATAAGGCCCCAATCTGCGCAGAATACTCCCGCCTATGTGAAACGGTAAAATTCAAGGCTTCAACCACCAACTTCCAGAGTAATGTGTTGTCAAAGTCGTCGTTTTAATGAAATTCATAATTAAAATATCAGCACCATATAACTACAAACCTTGGTGATATACCTCAAAACGTCAACTTCAAGTGTCAATATCTCGAAAACTAAGCGGGATATCAAAAAAATTTATTTCATATTTTCGACTTATTTTGCTGTGCTTCATCATAATCCATCGTTAACAGAATGCGGTCCTCATATGCATACTCAACTACCTCCAGCGCCCGGTCTACTAGAATATTCCATATAGTCCAATCAATCTACGCAAATCCATCTAGTAATTGCCATCAGGAAACAAAAAATATGGTCATATAGGAAAAAAAATTCTAAAAAAGATAGCGTTTTCTTTTTCGGAATATGGAATGGCGAACCTAACCTAAAAAATCCCGGAAAGTGTAAAAAACGCTTTTTAGCGAATAAAAGAAAAACGGGACCTCGGATCGAAAAAATCAAATTATAAAGTTGTAGCTATTCAAATTATCTTTCGATTGATGTATATTGAGTTATGGGTTAGGGCACTTTTTGCAAAAAAAAAGCGTTCTTGTAAAAACGCTCCTCTTGGTCCATGGATTTTGCTGGATCAACGTTCGAGAGCTTAAACTTTTCTTCAAAGATTGTACTATCACGTACAAGTAAAAAATAGTGGACTTTAAAAGCGTACAATGCTCAAAATGGTCCCCAAAAACGTAGGTATTAATAATGAAAAAACAGACTCAGAAAGCCATGTTTTTTTCATTATTAATACATTTTGGGGGCCATTTTGAATATTGTACGCTTTTAAAATCCACTATTATTTACTTGTATATAATATAAGTTCTATTATATAAGTACTCTATTCCCCTATTTTTTACTTGTATAATATTTCGTAACAAAAATTACACCGTTTTTTCAGCAAGCAAGAAGCAATATTTGTACCAAATAACAAATATGTAAGTGACGTTAAACAAAAGTTAATAAAAAATTAAAAAAACGTGATTTTTGACAGTATTTCCCATTTTTATCTATATTTTGTGCCCTAACCTATAACTCAATATACATCAATCGAAAGATAATTTGAATAGCTAGAACTTTATTATTAGATTTTTTTCGATCCGAGATCACGTTTTTTTTATTCGCTAAAAATGGTTTTTTTTTTTTTTTTTCAGTTTCCAGAATTTTTTAGGTTAGGTTCGCCATTCCAAATTCCGAAAAATAAACCCTATCTTTTTTAGATGTTTTTTCCTATATGACCATATTTTTTGTTTTCTGTTGGCAATTAACGCAAAAATCGCATGGAGCTATTTTAGATTGATTGGACTAATAATTTTTAAGACGTGCGTTTCACCCAAGATTAAACCTTTGCTCTAACTGTTGGTCATATAAGCTTATCTTTATTGTTTTTATTGAAATATAATTTCCGAAGCTCAGCTCCCAATCAAAATGCACAATCTCAAATGAGAAAACAAAACACTTCACTAGGTAACAAATTCATATATTTAAAGGTAATTCAAGAAATTAAAAACAATTCATATGTAAAAGAGCATTATAAATATGCAATTCCAAAGAATGTTAAACAAAACAAAGCTAAATTCAATAATGAAAAAAAAACTATATGTAAGGAAAGAAAATATAATCCATATCACACAAATGAGTGGAAAGAAATTCGACCTCTTCTACGTTGATCACTAAAACAAAGGAAACCCACCTCATCTACGTTGAAATCTAAAGTCACCACATTACCACAATAGGGAATAATAGAGAAAAATGAAAGTAATTGATGTGGGTACTCACCTGTGCTTGCACTATAGTAGAGCTCTTTAACAACGATTATAAGTTTGGGAAAGATTAGTAATTTTTATTCACGGGCAACTTCCTAGAATATTTTAAAGTTAGTATGTATTCACGGGCAACTTCCGAGAATATTGAAAAATAGTACAGGTTCTATTTACTTACGAACAAATTCCGAAAGTAATATTGTACACTGTTATTTTATTCTCGGGCAACTTCCGAGAATAATAGAAAATTAATTATTACTCACGAATAAATTCCGAGAGTAATATTGTAACAGCATAATGGCGCGACTATGTATTGGGCGCCACTTATGCGAGGTATTGCCCCCTTAGCCATAAGCCCGGAAAAGCATGACCAAGGAGTCAATACCATACATAAGAAAAAGAAGAAAAATTCCGAAACTCCATCCTCCCCAACTGCCGATCTTAATGTTAGGGGGATATGCTGCCGGCCACACGGAGTTATCTAGCTCGCCGGGGGGGTCGTGGGGTGTGTGGCCGGGCCTATGCGTAGCATGGTTCACCACTTACCTAAATGTCGATGCGAATGTCTTATTCCATCACTTCATGTTTATCGCGGACCTAAAAAAAACTTAAGAGATGCCACAACGAGAGAACCCCGAGAAAGAATTCGCCCAACCATCCTGGAAAGATGCAATGAAAAATTATTCCCTCATCCTGGACAAAGACGTATAATCAATCAAAACTACCATATTTAATTCAATATAAAATATTAGTAACATCTATCAAACGAAAAAAAAGAAAAAAAAATGAAATAACCGTTAATTCAATGACGATAAAAACAAAACGTCGTTTCGGCCAAAACGGTGTTCTTTAACAATGGTATGTTGGTAAATAACATACATATATGAAAATGTGTTAACGATTAAACGTGTGTAAATAAAATATACATGCATATGACAAATGTGTCAATTACAATTAATTAAAAAACTCAAAATAAGGAATCTTACTAATAAATTAATAATCGAACCACGAACACAACAAAAAAATAAAGAAAAATATGAGTATGCTACCTCCAACGGCTTCTCTGGTCGCTATACCTAACTAAAGTTCTGGTTCTGAATTCTGTTCGCTCTTCGCTAAATGATGAGCACTCGCAAATGTCAACCTAGTACGAACATTAGCGCTTCCTTCCAACTGACTTCTTTCTTCCAGATTTACCCTTTGAATAGAGAAGATAAGGAACCGAAAATAGCGTACATGTACACGGATTTGAGGGAAGCACTTGGGATCAAGAAATTTTCTCTCCAATTCTCTCCCTCCACTTTAACCACAACAACAAAATACATTCACTTTACCCCACAACAACAAAATACATTGTCGATCCCGGACATAGGCGTAGTGAAATTTGTTCAGGTTTTGCGAAGGGTCTGCTTCAAACATTTAGCCAAGTGAAGCGTTTTCACCGAGATGGTTGCTGAGAAACGATATCCCTCCCGGTTTTTGAATGAATATAACACAGCCACTGACCGGGATCGACACAAATACGTAAAGAATGCTATTTATTAGTGTTGCCAAAATGCTTCCCCGTGCTTAATAAATTGCTCTTCCTCGTCTTCTCTATTCAGAGGATTTACCACACTTAGGGTAGCCGATATCAAATGATTTAACTGTTTCCACAATTAGGTACAGTAAGCTAACTTTATTATTATTTAAAACACTAAATCGTCTCCTCGTCGTCACTCTCGCCAGATGCAACAGCAGTTAGAAACGTTCAGCTAATTCCAATTTTTCGGGCGGGTGCCGCTGACCAAAACCTCGTCCTCCTGGGGAACACCGGTTTCAAAATGGTACAGCCACTCCAGAGTCTTGTATATATTGAAGGTTTTACTATGAAAAAGGGGGATCGGGGCCTCCTGCACAGGGACCACGGACCTCCAAACCCTTGAAAATAACGCCAACGATATTACTGGTGCACCGACAATATCTTGCCCAGAAAACCCTCTTTGCATATTTCTTCACGAAATCATTCAGGCCGCAATCTTCTCTCCTTGGCCTTCGTAAAGATGATAGATTCGGTCGGGTATTGAACACGTCCCTTTCGAGCTCTGCATTACATTTTTTTCTAACGGGGGTTTGAGGACTATAATTTCACATACAGCACATCTTCAGCAAATACTACTCCGTCAATTCTTGTTAGTACAACTACTTTTACGTGCAATTGCCGAATTAATAATCAAATTGTCGGACTAAATGAACTGTTTTTGTTCTCAACCCCTTTCCTTTCTCTTTGCAAAAACCCCAAAAACTTACTACTCATTTTTGTTTTGTTCTCTGTCAAAAAAAATTTCTTTTTTCCTCGCATCCCTCGGTTAAATTTTCCCAATAGCCCCCAAGTGATTTCGAAAGAAAATTTCCCAATCAAAGTAAATTTTACAACCGACCGTTACAATATTGTGAGATGTTAGTAATTATTCCGGAGAATAATATAAAATAGTACAGGTGCTAATTACTTACGAACAAATTCCGAAAGTAATATTGCACACTAGTTACTAGTAATTCTTGGGAAACTGCCGAGAATAATACAAAAAATTACTCACGAACAAATTCCGAGAGTAATTGTAAAATTTTAATTGTTAGTATTGGTTATTATTCTTGGGCAACTTCCAAGAATAATATATACTATAAATTTAGTATGTACTCACGGACAGCTTCCGAGAGTAGGTGAAGTAAAAGGGAATTAAAGGAATAGTAATCTTAAATAGTATGAAAGACTACTAAGGATGGGATAGAGTTCTGCTACTAACCTGGTTTAATATCCAAAGTCCAGTGTCTCGGTCCAAGTCCCAATGCCAAGAGAGACCGAGTCGTGTATTCGATGACTTTTTATAATTTTATCGAAGTTAACTGGAGTGGGGTAGTAATGGGCAACGGTAAGTGACTTGTTCACTCGATATCAACTGAAGTGGAGATAGCACGGTGCAACGGCAAAGATTTATGTGATATAGGTTTCCAGATCGCTTATAATTTTGTTTTTGTAAAATTTTGAGTGAATTATTTACTTTAATTATTCTATGGTTTGTATTTGATGAAATTACTGCTGACTAGAATGCTGATGATTTTTTTTAGTATGTTGTTATCTTCATCTGGAAGAAACTGCAGTTGCTGAATTTTTGCTGATAAATTGTCTTCTTCAACTGGGAGAAACTGTAGATGCTGACTCTGGGATTTTCTTCCTTGCTTGTTTAGGTCCGATCGCACCGTTTATGTGTTTTTTTTGTGTTTAAAAATGTAGTCTGAAAATAAATTGTAAATGATGCCCTAGAGGAATATGGTGATTACGCCGAAGAGAAATAAGGGGACCTTGTTTACATGGTGAAGAATTGATATCAATTTGTCTTGTTAGCAATGGGGACGATAATCAATTCAAAACTTATGGAAGAAATAAGTACGAAACGAAATCTTAGATAATGAATGCTTATGCCGAAAAGTCTACTAGCGACATTCTCCACATCTCGGTCAAAGCATATTAATAGCTTCTTCTTTCTCTTCTAGCGAAACTAGGTTTTTGTAATAATTTTGTTGTAAGAACTCAGGTTGGAGTTAAAAAAAACTGTATAAGATGTTTTAAACCCCACTGTTTCTATTAGCGTACCAGCTGTTGCTTATGCCTAAAAATGCATCTTTTCAGTTCCTTTTAAAACCACATGTGGAAACAATATATTTTTTTAAACCTCAATGAAGCAACTAAAATATACAAATTTCACGCAAAAAAGTTAAAAACGCCTCTTTGTCATCTGTAAAAAAAAACTAATCAAATAACACTTTTCAGAAGAAATGAAACTCTTGCAGTTATAACCCAAGATTCAATGACAGTTGACGATATTGAATTTTTGTTAAAAGAAACAGAACATAATGGATATCCAGTTGTAGTGTCTAAAGAGAGTCAATATTTAGTTGGATTTGTTCTTCGCAGAGACTTAAACTTAGCTATTGGTAAACTTTATAAGTTATTGTTTAGCATAAATCAGTTTAATTGATTTGGATTATTTTTAAACAGAAAACGCTAGGAGGCTAATAGATGGCATAACAGGCCAATCTATAGTATTGTTCACTTCAGCATCACCTGTTCAAAATTTGGGTCCACCACCACTAAAATTAAAAAAGATCCTGGATATGGCTCCGATAACTGTAACTGATCAAACCCCTATGGAAACAGTTGTAGATATGTTCCGAAAATTAGGTCTTCGACAGACACTTGTGACACATAATGGGTATTTTATATTTATTATAGACTGTTAAATGTTTAAATTAAAATATTTCTTCTATTTCAGGCGTTTACTTGGAGTAATTACAAAGAAAGATGTACTCCGGCATGTCAAGCAAATGGATAATGAAGATCCCAGCACTGTTTTATTTAATTGAACTTTAAGATGCAAAGATATGAATATTTATTTAGAAGAATTTGTTTTCGATGTAAATTTATTTAATTATATTATTATATATTTTATTATTAATAGCTGTCCATCTGTAAAACACAGAGAGGAAGTTTATTATTACAGTTACTATCTTAAAAAGAAAAAAAAATACAATTAATTTTTTTAGCTCTTTTTAATAATTGTTTATTACAGCTAAAATTTATACAGTATTTTGGTTATTTTCTCACTTAATGATATTATTTTAGCATTTATTGTTCTTACATATCGTGAAATTTGTAAATACAGGTCTTAGGTTTAAAAAGAACTACATACATTGAGTAAAATATTTTTTCTCATTCTCATTTTAGTGATTTTTTGTGGACTGTCTCTGTTTCTAGACGCTTATTGAACTAAATAAAATATACTCTTTTAATAAAAAAAAAATTATTTCAAATTATAAAAAAATGTAAATAATATTATTGTTTTTGATTTCTGTTTGTTCTATGCAAATAAACAAAATTATCAATCAAATACAGAGCAAATACATTAACAGACATAAAATTAGTAATATTCGTTTTAAATATGAAATTGCTTTTATAGCTAAAGTCCTAGAGAAAAAGAAGAGTAAATAGTTGAAAATAAAAAAAATAAATTATGTAGTAGTTGATTTTTTTATTTACTGATTCTTAAATAAATTTCCAGCGTAATAATGGCAATATCCAATCGACCAATCAGCCTTAATTTTTTTTTTTTTCAATTATACTGTAATTTGTTTTTTTAATAAATAATAAATTTAACGACCATTCTAGGTGATATCAAAATTTTCATAATGAAACAGATATAGGTTATTTTGAATCTAGATACAATCTGTTTTCAAGTCAAATACTTACATTAGTTTTTTAGGAAACCCTAGCTCTCGCTTATATTATTAATTAGAGGGCTGGAATTTTGATGATATGAATGAAATGATGGGATTTACTAAATGTTTCTAGTTGAATTAAAACTCACATTGGCTGAGAATCTCTGAGATCTCTTTCGATTTTCCAATCACATCTATTAGATGGTTGCTAGCGACTTACAAAAAGAGGGAACAAAACCAAGGCCGAAGTTGTCATAAAATTTTGTATGTTGTGAAATATATTGTTTATTTATACTAAATATGTATGGCAAGATTTATTGCTCCCAATGAAAATCATAGGCGAATGATTACATTTTTGTATTATGCTATATTACTGATATTTTATTTTTTATTCTTATAATCATAATGATTCTAAAGACGATTTCGTAAAGCAGTACGCTGTTCAAACAAGTAGTCACAACTTTTTCGGGATAAATGTAGATGTCTCTGTTTTTATATGGTTTTTTTTGGCACCGATATATGAGGAGGTTCTCTTCAAAACTTGACTTCCATTTTCGACCAAAGTAGATTTTTTATTTTTTTTAGGTTGGTAACATTGAAATGTATATGCATCGAAAACAAAGGCACTTTTCGAAAATGTCAATGACTGGCTTTTGATTTGAAATCAAGTGTTCTAGCAAAACTTTGACGACTGCGTCAAGTGTTCGAAAACACTTTGATAAGTGAACAATTTGATTATAATCTGTGCAACAAAGCAGTCTCTTCAAAGCAACTGCAAATGATTAAATGATTTCGGCCAATAAATTTTCATGGCAATCTTTTGATCGTCGCAGGACTTTTAAATTTTTGATGTTAATGCAAATTGTTGACATTTTCGAAAAGTGCCAAAATCCTGATAATACGAGATAGATCCACTAGAAAAAAATATTTAAAAACGCATTATTTCGTCAAAAGTAGATTATTCCTATTCGAATTTCCATGTTCAAAATAAGGATTTAAGAAATTGCAACAAAACATGATTAATCCAGAAGATTTTTTTTATCACTGGAAATTGTAACAAAACATGTTTTTCCTCATATCTTTAAGGTAGTTT
The DNA here is from genome assembly GCA_949987705.1 of Thereva unica. NCBI lineage: Eukaryota > Metazoa > Arthropoda > Insecta > Diptera > Therevidae > Thereva > Thereva unica. Next base: position 57,402,664 of record OX465282.1, read on the forward strand.
TAAGTTTTTATGTTCTCATTGGTGCCAAGGCTGCCAAGTTTTCGAACGGTTGATGACAGGCTCAGAAGGGCAAGAACCCAGAGCCGTAAAACGTGTTAGAAAAATTCCTATTTGACATCCGACAGACGACACCCGGACCGTTATTTGTCGATCATTGTTGAATGTCAAAACCAAATATTTTTGTCTGTCGCGGTCAGTTGCAAGTTTATAAAACTTTTATGCGTTGCCAATTGTGTTTTCGACATTTCGAGGATCAAAATAATTTTGAGAAATGCAGTGTCAAACAACAGTACAAGATATAAATACAGGGTCAAGACAAAATCGAAAGAAGGTGTCTTAAACCTAGCTACAAATCTATTGTCATAAAACTTCTGCGTTTATGCGTTAATTCAATGTAATTCAATGTTCACGCAATTCGACGTCGACTGGAAACGACGCGTTGAATGTCGTTTTGGGTTCACGCAAGTCGACGTTTTATGTTTGTCGTTTTAAAAGGGTCGTTAATCTTCTCGACGCCAGATTTGGCGTCGAATTTAGCTATTTTTATGTTAACAACGAGTTGTAGTGCCAATTAACTGAAATATTAAATTCAAATAAAGTAAAAAAATTACAATTTATTGTATTAAACATATTTTAGGTATAGCGAGGTTTTAAATATAACATAAAAAAATTAATGGCAAATATGAATTTAATTGCTAAGACTGGTTGTGGATTGTTGTTGCTTTTGATATAACGCCAATAGAAGAAAGTGTTATATCAACAGCCGGCTTGGAAGCATATGAACCTGACAGCAATAATGCAGAATGTTCTTCCTTGATAAATAGAACTTTACCATAAATTTTATCAAATACGGTTAAAGCAAATTTGATTAGCTTATTAAAAGATTCAAATTCTGAGGGTGGAAACGAAAGAAAATATTCCATCTAAGCCTACGTTGTAAGCAGATACTGCAAGAGTATGTAACACTTCAATTAGGCAAGAGCAGTAAATTCAACATTCTTGAAAGCACACAATATTCTTGAAGAATTGCAAGAGCAGAAATAATTTCACATAAAACTTTTTGCAGTTCTGAACGAGCAAAATACAAAAAAGATAAACTATTAGTAGAAAAATAAAAACTAAAACTACTTCAAGAAGAGTTAGAAAAACTACAATGCACAAAAATAAATTCAGAGTTAAGATTTTTCAATATTATTATGAATTTGTTTAATTAATTAATTTAATTACTCACATAATTGAAGTTTTAATATTATTTGCAACTTTTTCCGCTTGTGGATAATGTGAAAAGTGCAGCGCTTCCATTGGATTTTGCATACTTTTAGGCGAACTTATTTTGCGAAAACGACACTCGACACGTCGACTTACATGAACCCAAATTCAACGTCCTAGAAATTAATGTCGTTTTCATAAAGTGTCGATGTCGACGTCGAGTGTCGAATTGCGTGAACTGGCCCCTGGTCTATATTTTTACTTCAGGGACTACTCGGACCGTGACCCATGTGCACTTGCATTTGAAAAGCTTTGTAATCATAGCGAAAACAGCAAATTTCATTGCAACAAATTCGTATGTAGAGATATTTTGAAAAATCGTAAGGAATTGTACAAAAACCAGTCCAAAGTGGAGCAGGATTCTTATTTGTCGAGATTAATTTCGGTATATGAACATGTTCGTCGTCGCAACAGTAAAACAGCTCCCAAGAAGCCCAGACCTAAGCAAAAATCTGCCACTTTTTTTCTACTGAGTAATGGTCATCCTAAGGGAGTATGCAAGAGATTTTTTTAAAGCCTTAGGATTAAACAGAGGAAGAGTGGATATTCTTGTGAGAAGACCAGGCAATGGGGATGTGATAAGAGAAAATAGAGGTGGAGACCGAAAAAGCAAGAAATCAGCACATGTCAAGCAGAAGATTATTGAATTTATTAATAAGTTTGAAGCTGTTGAATCTCATTATAATAGGTAAAAATCGAAGCGTATACATATATATATTTTTTTTTATGTGGCAGTGCTAAGCTCAGGAGTCACCCTTTGTACTACTAGTCCGTCATGTCATTTGTCACGTCATGGTGCAATGTCTAGCAGTAAGCTTAGTACGGGAGGGAGGGAGGGGGAATAGGGTAAGGATTATAAAGGTACGGGGGGGTATTGAAGAAGGTGGTGATGAACCCTGCGTTTGAACTCTTGGGTGTTGTAGGAGCTCGGAAAAACTGACTGCGAGAGATTATTCCACAGTCGAGTTGTTCTATTTACAAACGAATTCATATCTTGTTGAGTGCGTGAAAGGGGGAGTTGCAGGTGGAGGGAGTGAGACGAGTGGGCTAATCTGGTGTTGCGGGTATAGGATTGCCGTGGAGGCAGGAGAGCGTTTAGCTCGGAGGAACAGTCACTATGATAGTAGCGATAAAATTTGGTCAGTGCTACATTCCTACGGTGGCTCAAGGGGTCGATGGTGGAGCAAGCGGTATCATCATTAATTAGCTTAAGCGCCCTTTTTTGGACCTTATCTAACCATGCTAAGGTGGTTATTGGAGCGCCGCCCCAAACGAGGGAGTTGTATTCGAGAAGAGGCCGAATGTAGGATTTATAAATAACAGCACGGGCCGATGGCTGGAGGAGGAACTTGCACCTCTTAAGAAATCCCAAGCACTGGGATCCTTGTTTTGCGATTTGGAAGTCTTTGGCTAATGTCACACTTAGGATGTGTAGGGATGGATCGGCCTTTAGTAGCACGTCATCCACTTTCAAGGATGGTGAGGTGTTGATCTTTTTCTTTGAAATAAGACAGTGCTTGGTTTTGTCGGGGTTGAAATCAACACGATTGTTCTTTCCCCACTCTAGAATGAGTTCAATGTCATTATTAACAGAGATGGACATAATTTCCCGATCATCAAGACAGGATCTGGCATGAGTCTGTCTTGTATCGTAGCTGTACGAGTAACGTAAAGTACCGTCGTCAGCGAAGCTGAGAAGTGGGTTGGAGGGGATTGAAAGTAGGTCATTTATAAAGATGAGAAATAGGGCCGGTGATAAAATTGAACCCTGGGGGACCCCCGCAGAAATGGGGTGAGATTCAGATTTGACGCCATCCAATACTACCTTAATTGAACGGCCGGAAAGGAAACTTTCAACCCACTTATACAGAAGCGAGTCAATTCCAATAGCTTTGAGTTTAGCTAACAAGGCTGAGTGCCATACTCTATCAAAAGCCTTGGAGATATCTAGAGCAACCAGACTAGACTCACCGGATCCATGCAGACTAAGTTCAGAACTAAGTGTATCTAAACGAAGAAAAATGTACAATGAAACAGTAGAGATTTCATTCAGAGCTAAAAAATCTTTTTTCAGATCAGTATGTATTTATAAACAACTTTTACATCGGGTTTCAGTCTCCATCGCCAGATGTACATATGTACTTATTTCACATTATTAAAAAATAAAATAAAAACTGCTACAGGTACGGAAAAAGTAAATTTAATGACTGAAAAAAGAATCCATAGCAAAAGGGCTAGAGCATTTTATGACTTAATGAAAGAAGAACAAGAAGGTTCTTTAACATTCTGTATCGATTTGCAACAGGTTGAGCCACTCCCCCGAACTTCGATTGAAGAAGCATTTTATAGTCGACAGATCAGCTTTTATATGTATATTTTGCATTGTAGAAAAAAATACTAAAAATCCTTTATTCTACAATTGGACTGAAATACAAGCAAATAGGGGCGCAACTGAAATCGGTTCTGCTTCACTAAATTTTTTAAAAACTCATGATTTTGAGGGTATTCATACACTTAGCTGTTTTCGATTTGCCACTTTTATCTGATATTCCTTACATTTTCCTCAGTTTCACTGAAAATGGCTGTTCGATTTACCTATTCAGTTCCTATTTAACAACAGATGGCGACAGGTTCTAACTGATACAAAACCAACTGATGTGATAAAAATATTATTTCATCACATCAGTTGAGTAATGCATTGAATTGTCAAATAAAATTCATACATTCAACTACAAATTAATTTCTTAAATTAACTATGGAAGAATATGAAGTTACAATTAATAAAGGTAAGAATGTAAAATATTTATTCTTTTTTTATAATAATTTCACATTCAAAATCGGAAATATTATGGTCTCATGAAGAGACAATTACCTTAATTACTGTTTACGGAACGTTTAAGGAACTGTGTGTGCAGTGATCAGAAAAATATTAGAAACGCTTGGGATATAATTGCAACTCAATTAAATAGTGAAGGCATTATGGTAAATTATTAATTTACTTATTTGCACATTGAGCGACAAGTGATTAGTCCCCCTCGATTTAGTCTTATACCGTTAACTGATAGAACGGTTTTTTCTTACTTTTAACTCAAGATGTCTAGTTAAGAGTAATCCTTAGCAAGAATTCCTTACTGTATCTCGTAACAAAGTAGTGATTAAAGCAAAGGGGACTAAACAGTTGTTGCAGTTAAAAAAAAAAAGTGAAAATACCGTCACGAGATACATCTTTTAACGGTAAGACTAAAAAATCGAGGGGGGCTAACCACTTGTCGCGCAGTGTATGAACTACACAAAAGAATCACTTTCTTTAAAAACATAATTATATTGAATTCTTTGTAGTTTGAATAGTATTTAAATGTATTATTAGTTTTTAAAATTGAGTTATAAATATTTTTGGTTTCTTTTAGAAAACGAGCCAACAATGCTCTCGCATGTTGTGGGCGAATTTATTAAGAAATTATCGTTCTATAAAGCATAATAATAAAAAAACTGGCCGGGGTTTTATTAAATTCAAATATTTTGACGAAATGAATGCAATTCTGTCGGAAAATATTGTATACACCCGACAAGGAACAAGTGCTGGCCTTACGGACAGCATAGAAGAGTGCAGCCAACAAGATGTTGTGGAGGTTGCGGAAGAAAATTTAAAAAATATAGTGCCAAATTTCCAAAGGGCATCTACTGAGAACGATGGTAACGATAACCTTAAAAAAGGATTGAGAAATAATTATAAGCAGGAATTTTATAAAAAAAATTTATTTCTTAAATAAAGAAGATATGCGGCGACAAAGAGAGACTGAGGCTAAAGAAAAAGATGTAATTGAATATAGACGACTGCAGGAGGAAGCTTTCCGCAAATATCTGTCGCAACAGTAATGCTCTTTTAAATTTAGTTCAAATAATTTGTTTTTAAATGTTATTGTTATTTTGTTAATGTTATGTTATGTTGTTATTTTGTTATATCGTTATGTGCCGGTGCAATATGAGTTTCTTGTTTTTTACAGATTTAATTTGGGGAATTTTGGTACACTACACTGTTATTTTGTTTGTTGTTATATTATTTATAAGTGTTGTACTGATTTTCGAAACCATTTTAATTGAATTGAAACATTTTATTTATTTATAACAAATTTGTGTAAAAATAAAACAGTTAATATAAAATATTCATTTGTTTTAAATTACACTAGTATCATATTTTAAATTACATTTAAGCTTCCCTCTTTCATAACTCATTTTCAATCAATTCCATATCATCATTTGCGTCTATACAAATGTTGTGCAAAATCACTGACGCAATACATGCTTTTTTAATAAAAGGCAAATTATGATTTTCAAATTTTCTGATTCTACGGAATCTGTTTTTTAATAAACCAAATGCGTGCTCCACTACAATTCTAATTGAAGAATGTTTTTGATTATATTGTAGTTGTGCATTTGCTAAATGGCCATTATCTTTATGTGGTGGTATTAACCACTGCAATTTAGGATAGGCTGAATCTCCTAATATCACAAAGCCGTTTACAATGTGGAGGTTCTCTTCAATTTTCTCATAAAGATGAGATTTTCTTAAAACGCGTGCATCATGCTGGGAACCAGGCTCTCCAACGTATATGTCAAAAAATCTCCGTTTTGAGTCGACTACAGCTTGCATTATAATTCTATGGTATCCTTTTCGATTGTAGTACTCTTATTCATTTTGCATTTTTCTAACTATTTCAATGTGAGTACCATATTCATATAGCACCAATGACTTTATAAATTCTTTTTGATGCAAAAAAATTAGCATTTTCCTGCATTTTTTCTAAATTTGGCCATTTAATAAAAGTCTTTGATAATTTGCAAATGCAAGTAATCATCTTATCGATGAGTACGTAGGATGTACTTTTGCTGACCCCAAATCTATCAGAAGTTTGCCTAAATGATTCCGTGTTACAATGATACCAAATAGTCATTAATAAAGCATCGTACAATGTAATTGGTTTTTTGCCGGCTGGTGTCCGGCCGCTTTCCCAGAACTCCTTAATGTGATCTATGATGAAACATTTCCTATTTTATTTTCATAATTTCAGAATCAGTTGCAGATATTCCTACCCATAACAAACAAAATTGTTTCTTTTTTAAACCTAAAATGACTTTTAAATGTTTTCTCATTGTAGTTGGAAACAATATTTATCACAAAGTTTTAGCTTTTTCAAAAAAAAAAAGCTTATACAGAGGCTCTGGCCGTCTGTCCGTCTGAAGCCTACTTTCATCTCTGAAAGTACTGCAGCTACAGACTTGGGAAATATCTCAAAATGTAGCTCTTGGTCAAAAGACCAAAAACTGAGAAAATGGTCTGGAAATTTCAACCAGAAGTATATTTAAACAACAAAAAAGAGCCTTTAAAGAAAATATTGTGACTAATTTTTGTGTTCTAAGGCTTATAACTTCTTAATTATTCATTTTACCACAAAATTTGTAAGTAATAAATTGTAGATTATTTAATTCTAAACAAAAAGTTTCCCTGCAAATTTCCGGTAAGATGTGCCGTTTCGAAGATATAGTGGAAAAACCATTTGCATACGTTTTCCAAGATGGCGGCCAAATGGGGGGGGGGGTTAGAATCCCGAAAACTCAAACTTAAGCTCACCCTGACCCCCCCCCCCTACACATCCCAAAAATAAAACCTTGTCCTGCATTTTTGCAATGTTAAAGTACCATTTCCATGGACTATAAAGGGCTAGGGAAAGTCCCTCGTCTGTGGGGCTGCGAGTTCGATCCTTCGGCTCGCGGTGCTTTTTTTTTCGTCATAATAATTTTTTTTAATTTCCTTCGGGGATTTTGTTTCATATGAAACAAGTTTTTGACATGAATACGTCTCTAAATTTGCTTCCAGAACAAAAACCGATGATAACGAAATTATGGCATATAGTTTTTATTTGCTGCTCAAAAACTATTGTTTATATTGAATAAAGAAATATACCATGACGTGGGTGAAGAATCAAAGATTTTTAGTGTTTACATTTGATTTCCTTTTTTTTAAGCTATGATGATTATATTGTAGTGTTTGTTAAATACTTTGTTAAGTTTTAGATTCAGTCTCACAACTTATAACCTACATAAGCCTTTAACAAAAACTTTTCAAGATTAATTATATAGCGTTGGTCAGTGTGATACTTATGAATCTCCATGGCCAAACTAGGGTGCGGTAAGCCGAATTTTTAAGAATAAGACATGTATCACATTAGATTTTCCTCCAATCCAAAGAAAAATGTTTAGATTCGTTTTCTATAGTGTTTACATGTGTGATGTTCTCTCTTTTTTTCTTTTTTTTCAATTTGACACATTCGAATTATTGGCCTCGATTCCCAGATCCGGCGGGTTGGAAGTGAGTGCGGATCAATCTCCACTTAATATATTGTCATCCAATCTGAAGTGTTATTCAACAGAAAGAATACCATGAAAAAGCGTAATTAGTGGCTAGTCTCTAGGCACAACATCCCACTAGTTTAATTTTGACTACTCCATTTACATCATCTTCATCAGAACTTGTTGAAAAATCGGCCTCTCTCGAACTAGACTCTGATGTCGATGTTGAACTGGAATCCCACCAATCCAATAAATATGCCTACGAAAAATCATGTGAAACATTGAGATTATTAAATTTTTGTCCATATGTTTACCATTTTTTAGCCGTACGTTATAGTAGTTTTTATTCAGACTCTTTATAATTTATAAATCTTTTATTTATTCGGTTTCAAGTGAGTAAAATCACATGTCGCCGTTCGATTTGTCCTTTGGAAATCAGTTACAAGTTGACAGAACACAACTGAGGCAAAAGTGAATACTTGATTGGAAAATGTGATGAGTATCTGATAAATGTGGCAAATCGAAAACAGCTAGATCAGGTTGTTTTGTGATGGCTGTGAATTTAAAAAGAACAACTTGTATTAAAACTATTAATAAAAGAAACCAACGTCAAACCAACGTCAGTTTTAATGTGACAAAACTTTCATTACATGTTTACATCGGATGTCGAAATTATAGTCCATTCAAAACGCGCGTTATGGTGTTCCAAAATAACACCATTAAGAAAATCGAACCCTAAACGTTTTTGGGGTCGCTGATCACTAAAATCGAGGTCCCGCGGTCCTAAAACATGGGCGTCACCCCTAAAAATGCAAAAAACACCCCTTTTATGGGGGTTTTCGCGATTATTTCAATAATAATGAAAACTAATGCGATGAAATGCACTTTTTTTAATATTTCTTTGCGAAGGTGTTTGATTTGTACTAAATTAAGGCGAACTTTATGATAAGTGTAGCCCTAAAGGGTTGAAACTACCCCTAAATCGGCCAAAAATGGCAAAAATTGTAAAAATTACTTTTTTTTCAAGTTTATGCTTCAAATTCGATTGTGGGTGTACTGTCAGGCAAAAATAAATTATTTTCAACCCTTGAGGGATTAAAACTACCCCTACTTTAATAAAAACTTTTAAAGTAGGGGTAGTTTTACCCCCTTAAGGGTTGAAAAAAATATTTTTTTTGCTGATAATACCTATTGAACCAAATTTCAAACAAAAAGCAAAAAAAATTGCAATTTTTTTTATATAAAGTTGATTAACTGAGATTGAGATTTCAACTGTGCGAGCTGGACGGCTTTACAGCTGACTCTCCAGTTTATGTTAACGAAAGTCTTACAGCGACCAACAGCAGTCTACTGCGAGAAGATTTAAAACTTCGGAAGCTTGGGCTGTTGCACTCGGTCTCTACCAGAGACGGCCTTGTCCATATCAGGCATAGAAAGGATGATCGTTCTGTCGTCGTGCTAGATGCCAGTCTCAGCAATGTCCATCTGAAAAAATCAGCTGGTTATTAATAAATTTTTGGAAGCCCATAATTTAGCAGGTTTGGGGTGGTAGACACCCTTTAGGGTCCAACATTTTTGTCGGACGAGTTTTGTTTCGCGCGTATCATCGCCATCTCATGCGACTATGATTGGTAAAAAAATAGTATCTAAAAATTTTTTGGCCACCATAAAAAGGTCGACTTTCGAGCAACGTGAAGGAAAAAAGCCACGGTTTCAAAAATTTTCGCAGAAGAAAAGTTGGTAGACTAGGTGTCCTTAATCCATACGAATAGTTTCAAGAGAGTATGTATGAATATTTTTTTTGTTCGTGGGCACTTAGTCTATTACGCATTGATTTTCGGGCATATGTTCGCTACGTTGTCGCCCAGACTTTGGTTTATCTGCTTTAACTTATTATATTATGTAATACAAATTCACCATTATCAGATTTTTCTTGTGGCTGGGTTCTTAGAATAAGAAAAGGGAGTGGTGAATTAAATATGTGAAGTGTGCTTGTTTTAAATAGGCATAATCCCCTGTGGTGAGATGTGCAAAAAATTTTAACTTGCAACAAATCGACGAATCGTTTATGTCAAAGCATCGAGGTCCCGCAGTTCTAAAATATGAAAGTCACCCTTAAAAACTCCATTTTTAAGAGTTTTAGAAATAATTCCAATTATAATCAAAAACAAATTAATGAAATACATTTTTTTCAAAATTTATTTTTAAAAGTGGTTAATTTAAAACAAAGCAAGCCAAGTTTTATGATAAGAGAAAACACTAAAGGGCTAAGGGCCTGTGCCAAAATAGCAATTCAAATGTCAATTTGTATGGAAAACTCATTTCAATTAGTAAATTTGATTTTCGACGGTTTGCGTCTATGGAAAAGTGTAAATAATTATACACATTTCAGTTTTTACTTTAATCAAGTCAGCCGTTAAGTAAGTCAAGTAATAACAATAAATGACAGGATCCGTAGAAGAACGACCTTCACTGATCGAGTAACCAAATGAAATCTATTTTTTATGAAAAAAAATATGCTAACAAAAGTAACGGTGATGGGTTACCTAACGAAATATGTTCAAGGCTATATTTAATTGATAATTCAAAAATCAATTTTTGTGCCATACCTTCACCGATCGAGTAACCAAACAAATTTAACACTAATCGAAAGTAAGAAACCTATAGATTGTGAAAATATAGGGTTGCCTACAATTTTCCGTTCAAGGCTATAGGGTTGCCAGGTTTAAACAGGTGAGTAAAAAGAGGTACCTTCACTGATCGAGTAACCAAATAAATTATACATCAAAATAAAGATAATTTTATTGCGAAACGATACGTATAGGGTTGCCTCTGAAAACCCGTTCAAGAATCAGGGTTGTTAGGCTTTGAAATTTATAAATTCAAGCATAAGAAAATGTACGATAAAGAGTCTATCGATTCTATCCAGTGTGATAGAGGAGGAAGCAGATTAGCAAATGGGGCCGGAATGAAAAAAGAGAGCACGCATGCTCTGTGGGGTTGAAAATCTAATGAACGACAAGCATTGCTTTGGAGCAACTGACAATATACTCCAAAATATGTCTGGGACTTTCTTCTGTTTTGGAGCCAATTAACTTCTCTCCCGAATTTTTAAATCACTATTGTCGAAAAATAACCACTGTTATCAATGTGAATGTTCGTATATCTTTATAAACAATATCAATACAAAAACATTGAGGTATTTCGTTTGAGAAAATATACATAAAATAAAAAAAAAATATATAATACATTTATATAGGTACATTAATTATACATATTGTTACGTTTTTACAGCTTAACGGATTCGTAGGATTAATTAAGGAATACACTTGGACATTTCAAAATTGTTTACCTTAATTAATCCTACGAATCCTTTAAGCAGTAAAAAGTAACAATTTTATTCATTATCTGATTTCTTCTAGTGTAAAACTATTATCAAGTTCGGAAGATTCGTCATCATTTTCCTTGTCAATCATTTCCACTATATCTTCGACTTTCAAAGGCGTTTGGTCCCCAACAAATCCTATAGGTTTTAAATAATTTTCCAAAACCCAACCGCAATTTTCAGGCCGTACTTTTACACAATCAGGCTCTGTTGCATTGAGCCACATGGAATTGACATAAATGTTAAAACACGATTTAAAACGCAACTAACTTTTATTTCACAATATAAATAAATCTTCTTCTTGTTTGATGCAAGTGCATCTTACAATTCTGGTTTTACCAACTCAATGTGCTTCTTCCAGATGCAGTCCCTTAAGTGATGATACTTAACATCAATATGTTTTGAACGCTTAGTTTCAGGATTCTTTGCTACATATATGCATCCCATGTTATCCTCATACATCTTTATAAGCAGTTTTGGGTCGAGATTCATATCGTTCAACATTTTCGTTAACCAAATTGCTTCCGTTGAAGCTGCTGAGGCCGCAACATATTCGGCTTCTGTTGTAGATGTCGAGACAAGTCCCTGTTTTTTACTGCACCACATCACTGGATTGCCATATACTCGAAACAGGTACCCTGAGGTCGATTTTCTGTCATCTGTGTCGTTTGCCCAGTCTGCATCAACAAATCCTTTTATAGGATCCTGTTCTGAATGTTTGAAGACCAATTTCAAATCCGTAGTTCCCTTCAGGTATCTCAATATTCTTTTTAGATGCGCCCAGTGTTTATTCGTAGCACATTCTTGGAATCGGCTCAGGTAACCTACTGCGAAGCATAAGTCAGGACGCGTGGCTAGCATAAGATACATTATGCTTCCTAACATCTCACGATATGGATTCAAAGTTTTTTCACAATTATTATCTTTAGTTAACTTACAGTTTACTTCCATTGGTGTATTAGTTGCATTACAATCTTGCATATCGAAACGCTCGAGAATACGCTTGATGTAATCCTTCTGATCGATTGTCATTATTCTTTTAGTTTGATTGTACCAGAGATAACTTAATACTCCGTATAAAGATGCGACAGCTAGAACAAAAAACCCGAACGCTTTTCGCATCGGCAGACCTCTAAGATTGCCTCCACCTTAGCAACATGCAACATATTAGAGTTTCCAGCTACACAAGGAGGCGAACGTGGTCATGGTCCGCAGCACAAGACATGCGGTGAGTTTGTCGATAAGGAAGCTAGAATTTTAGGGGGGCAAGGAAAGGAACTGACAACAGAATGTTTCTCGCAACATTGTCATCTTTCAAACGTTTACCTCTAGCGCTACATTGAAGGATTTTCCCGATGCTTTGTATTTTAACTAATTCTTAGAACATTCAGTGTATTTTTTAATGACTGTCTGAGATCCACTATCAATTTCAATTGATTTCATATTCTGGGTGAGAGGGTTTGCGATATTTTTAAAATAGGTGATTAGTTGAGGTTTTGTTTATTTTGTTTTATTTTCTGGTATTTCGGTATTGGCTAACTCGATTGATTTTAGAAACGAATTTAGGTAATTATTCTTTGTTTTATTTTATCCAAAATCTGGGACAAGTGCTTTTTATAAATGCTTGCAATGTTAACAACACGCCCACAATAAAAAATCGTACGTCTGCTCAAAACAATTCGATCGTAATTGTTTTGGTAAAAATAAATTAAAAATAGGTTCAATACCTTGCTTGTTATTTGTAAACACTTCAATTAATGAAGATGAGGAAAGGCTTCATGTCAAGTCAATTTTCAGGGAAAACGTATGACAGAAGGAATTCCAATTTCTTCTTCTTCTTCAATAAGGCTTTAATACGTGATATACAATATAGTATTATTAGTAAGAATAAAACTATAGTATTAGTAGTAAGAACGAAACTTTTGTTTTTGGAATATCTCAAAATAATATTTTTTCAAATTTTTGAAAAAATTATATTTTGTATATACAGTCTTAACGTACATATAATGCCAAAATTTAGGATGGGACGACATTGGGATCATATAGAAATAAATGTTTTTAGGTACTCAATGAATGCAATATAAAAAAAAACATTTGGCTGCGGAAGAGCTGATACTAACCGCTAATAATGTCGCCATTTACTAATTTGGGTATGGCGAATTAAATAGAAATAAAGTCAACCCTCTAACTTGATCGAAAACTACCCCCAGGACAACCCTTATTACTAAATTTTAGAGTTTCACATTTGCTTATGAAAACACTCCAAAAAAATTTTTTTTACTAATAGCCCTACTATGAGTATTTCTTGAGACCAAAATCAACCCTATCGGTGAAGCGGAAACCACCCCACAACACCCCTAACCTTAAATTATTTTCTTTACGCTCAAAATGAAGGTTCACCACGCCAATTTTTAAAGTACATACACTAGGGCTTATACAAAAACCGATTTACATACAGGGTGTTCCGTTACTCATGGTACAAACGAAAATGGCAGATAATACATAAAAAATTATCGCAAAAAAAAGTAAAAGGAGGGGGGGTACCTCTTTTCGTTTTCGAGATATGGCGTTTAGAAGTTTTCTTGGTAGAGGTTTACATATTACCTTGTATTTTTGTCACCTTTTTAGATATTGTAATGAATAAGACGTCAATATACGGAAAATACTCCCACCTAAATCTGTAAAAGTCGAGGTTTTAACATACCAAAGTTCAGAGTTATGAGTCGTTAAAAACAAAATTTGGTTTCTTTTACTAAAATATCCACATTAACCACCTTTTTCTCCAAAAAATACGTAATTAACCAATATTGTTTTTTACAAAATTGGAAAGCTTGGACAATTTCCTATGAATAATGTCTAACAAATATTATTCTACGACCTTTACTGTTGAAGTTATAAGCAATTTTAATACGAAAATTGGACTTATTTTATTTGGTACTTTTTGACAAAACTCAGGTGAAAACGTACTAAAAAAGGACGAAATAGAGCCAATTTCACCATTAAAATTGTTAATAACTTCAACAGTAGAGGTCGTAGAATAATATTTGTTAGACATTATTCATCGGAAATTGTCTAAGCTTTCCAATTTTGTAAAAAAAAATATTGGTTAATTACGTATTTTTTGGAGAAAAAGGTGATTGATGTGGATATTTTAGTAAAAAAAACAAAATTTTGTCTGTCTAACTCTGGACTTTGGTATGTTAAAACCTCGACTTTTACAGATTTAGATTGGTGGGAGTATTCTGCGTAGATTGATGTCTTATTCATTAAAATATCTAATAAGGTGACTAAAATACAGGGTAATATGTAAACCTCTACCAAAAAAACTTCTAAACGCCATATCTCGAAAACGAAAAGAGGTACCCCCCCCCTTTACTTTTTTTGCGATAATTTTTTATGTACTATCTGCCATTTTCGTTTGTATTATGAGTAATGGAACACCCTGTATATAGGTACATATACAACTTTATCCATTATTATAGTCTCCCTCAAGAATGGTACATTCATTCCAACGCTTCTCTAACATTTCTATGTCGTTCTTATAGAACGATTTGATCAACCTCCTCATTGGAGCCATATTTCTTGCCGGCGACCATCTTTCTTTTTTAATTTCAGAACAGGTTATAGTCGCTTTAGGCTAAAACTGCATAAGTCGGTGTATGCAGAAGCAATTCGAAGTACAACTTGGGCCATTTTGCCTTTGTTTCGATCGCCTTTCGTGGCACAAGGGATTGCAATACCGGAGGTATTTTTCAATACCGGTATTTCGGTATTGTACTAACACGATACCGGGATACCGGTAGTATTACCGGTATTAAGATAACAATTAAAATTTGTTTAAATTAACAAATAATAATAAATGGCACAATACGCACCGAGTGTAAATGTTCGTAAAAAACAATAACAAATGTTTTTATTCAAAATTGAATAAAGTTGAAAGAGTTTAGATAAAATTTCATTGTGATTGGAATAAATAAAATAAATTTTGCTTAAATCATTGAAAAGCATTAAAATTATAATTCTTTAGCATTAATGCTGAACTTACAGCATAAATGCTAAAATCGAAGCATTAATAGCGAATCTATAGCAACTCACAGCATTAACGTCGAACAAAATAAAGAAAATGAAGAAAATAAGAAATAAGTATAAAAGAACACACCAAAACCCATTCATTGCACAAGTACTTTAATGTCAAAACACAACAGTTATATTACACAAATTGTGTAACACAATCTTATTTTCTTCTTCTTCTTTAACGGCTCTACAACCGGGATCCGGTACTGGCCTCGCGCAACTGTTCTCTCCACCGGTCCCGATTCTGAGCCGATGTCATCCAGTTTGGCATCCCTAAACTCTGAGCGTCCTGGTCCACGCCATCCTTCCAGCGAAGGTTGGGCCTCCCTCGCTGTCGCACCCCATAGGTCTTACCGCAGAGAACTTTCCGAGCAGGCTCATCTTCACTCATACGAGCTAGATGCCCTGCCCACCGGAGCCTACCGAGCTTTATTTTCTTCACAACATCTATGTCGCGATAGCGCTCGTAGATCTCGTCATTGTAGAGTCTCCGGAATCGTCCTTCCTCACATACGGGGCCAACAGTCCTCCGAAGTATTTTCCTCTCAAACACGCCCAAGAGGTTTGAGTGCTTTTTGCTAAGCACCCACGTTTCGGATGCATATGTGAGAACGGGTAAGACCACCGTCTTATATAGTAAAAGTTTAGACGTTATGGTTAGATATTTGGATTTGAAGAGCCTTGACAGACTATAGTAGGCTTTGTTGGCTTTTAGCAGTCGTGCGCGTATTTCTGGTTCCATGCTATTGTCGGCTGCTACTATTGACCCAAGGTAGGTAAATGATTTTACCACGTCAAACTCGTGTTCCGCTACCTTGATTGTGGGACCAATGTTAGGTGTTCTTCCAGACGAGGCCACCATGTACTTTGTTTTGCTTTCGTTAATGTGCAGTCCCAGATTTCCTGCCGCTTGCTCAATCTGAGTGAAAGCTTCTTGTACAGCTGTTGTTGTTCTTCCAATGATGTCAATGTCGTCTGCGTAAGCCAGTAATTGGGTGGACTTGTGGAGGATTGTACCCCTTGATGTCACGCCCGAATCGCGGATCACTTTCTCCAACGCCAGGTTGAAAAGGAGGCAGGCCAGACCGTCCCCTTGTCGGAGTCCATTATAGATGTTGATTGGTCTGGACAGTGTTCCGGATACCTTTACTTGGCTTGACACATTGATCATGGTCAACCTACATAGTCTTGTCAGTTTGTTGGGGATGCCGAATTCTCTCATGGCTTTGTAGAGTTCTTCCCTGGCTATGCTATCATAGGCGGCTTTAAAGTCTATGAAGAGGTGTTGAATTGAGTTTTGAAACTCTAGACATTTTTCCATAGCCTGCCTCAAGGTGAAAATCTGATCAGTCGTTGATTTGCCTGGGCTGAAGCCACACTGGTAATGGCCTATGATGTTTCTGGCGTATGGGGCCATCCTGTTTTGTAGGATAGCGGAGAATATCTTATACACGGTACTCAACAACGTTATACCGCGATAATTAGTGCACGCTGTGATATCTCCTTTTTTGTGTACCGGACAGAGGATGCCTTTTCTCCAGTCTTCTGGCATCACTTCCTGCTCCCATACTTGCACAATTAGTTCATGAATCGCTTGGTGTAATGTAGGCCCTCCATATTTAACCAGCTCCGCTGCGATGCCGTCTGCACCCGAGGCCTTGTTGTTTTTGAGCCGGCTGATGGCTCTGCTAACTTCTTCTATGCTTGGTGGCGGCAGCATAGCATTGTCATCAGATATTGGTGGAGCCTCCGAATCTTCAGTTAGCTCGCCATTTAGCAATTCATGAAAGTGCTCTTCCCATCGCTCCAAGATGCCTTTAGGATCGGTGATCAGATTCCCTTCTTTGTCCTTGCAGTATGTGCAACGTGGTGTGAATTGCGTCATACTGCGGACTCTTTGGTAGAACTCCCGCGCCTGGTGCGGCCGTCGTTCTCTGTACTGTTCTAGCTCACAGACGAGATTTTTTTCCCAGGCTTCCTTTTTCCGTCTGTGAATTCTCTTTTCTTCTTTTCTGAGCTCTTTATAGTTCTCTTCGCGTGCCCGTGTTCTCTGAGACTGCTGCATGGCTCGGTACGCAGCATTCTTACGTTCAGTTGCCAGCTTGCATTCATTATCGAACCAGTCGTTCCGATCTTTACGACTTCTGCCTAAGATGGAATCAGCAGTACTAATGACAGTATTTTTAAGGCGTGTCCAGTTCTCTTCGACGCCCGGCATCTCATCCCCAGGACTTAGGGCGAGTTCTAATGCATGACCGTAGCTGTTTCTGGCCATTTCATTGCGTAGTGCAGCTGTGTTGATTCGAGCCTGATCAGCGGATACAAAGCTTTTCAGCGTTGTAATGGGCTCTCGGAGCACCATACCAACAAGATAGTGATCCGAGTCGAAGTTGGCACCTCGGTACGTTCGTACCGTCATCAGACCAGAAAGGTGGCGGCGGTCTATCAACACATGATCTATTTGGTTGCGAGTGGCTCCATCAGGAGATACCCAGGTGGCTTTATGGATATCTTTACGCGCAAATCTAGTACTTGCAACGACCAAGTTCTTACTTGCTGCCATCTCTACAACTCGCTGTCCATTGTCATTAGTGTTTTCATGCAAGCTGTGGTTGCCGACATATTGCCTGCATATGGGCTCCCGGCCTACTTTAGCGTTCAGATCTCCCAGTATGATTTTTACATCATACCTGGGGCAGGCATTAAGTTCCCGTTCAACTAATTCGAAGAACTCTTCTTTATCATCATCCGGGGACTCTTCTGTAGGTGCGTGAACGTTTATGAGGCTGATGTTCTTAAATTTACCTCGCACACGAAGGGAGCATAGCCTTTCGTTTATTGCTTTAAAGCCGATAATGGTAGGCTTCATTCTTTTGCTGACCATAAAACCTACTCCTAGAACATGGTGTTTTGTATGACAGCTGTAATATACGTCATACTCAGGTTTTTGCAAAACACCATTCCCTGTCCACCTCATCTCCTGAATGGCGGTAATGTCAGCTTTATACTTTGACAGGGTATCGGCTAGATGTTTTGAAGCTCGAGTTCTGTACAGAGTTCGAACATTCCATGAAAAAATTCGTAAATCGTTTTGCCTTTTTCGTTGCCGTGGTCGTCGTCGTTTATTCCAGTATCCGAGGCATGTTGCTCGTTCCGTAATAATTGTTTTTTACGGGTGAGGTTATTAGCCTCACGCCAACCTTACTTGGAAGGGACTAGCCCGATCATATTAGCCTATCCTCTCTCATAGAATAGTTACCAGTGGCCACCGCTAGGAGGTTATGATCGCACTTCCATCAGTCCGAAATAGTTGCGGCACGTGCATGTTATGCTACATGTTATTCCCCCTATTCCGCTGATGACTGACCACTAATCTTATTTTAATTTATTTCAATTAATTCAATCCCTCCGACGGTGCATCAACTTGGTGAAGGGGCACTTTTTTTCTTTGCTGTTTTCTTCGCGATTTCGTCCTTAGTTATGTAATATTCACTATGGATCCCCTTTCCTTTTCAAAAAAGTCGAAGCACTTCCCAAAAGAAGCGTCTGTCCCAGCCAAATTTTGCATGTTTTGTCGCGTTGGACGGCTTTCCTGGCAGATGTCCACTTAGTTGATGGCCAATTCAACGGTTGGCTTCCCCGTCAAATCTGAACCCCACCCTATCTTTTCGGGGGTCCCCCAAGGGTGAATTTTATTACCTGCCCTATTTCTTATCTTTATAAATAACCTACTTTCGATCCCCTCCAACCCACTTCTCAGCTTTGCTGACGACCGTACCCTACGTTACTCTTACAGCTACCATAGAAGACAGACTCATGCCAGATCTGTCTTGATGATCGTGAATTAATGTCCAATTCTTTTAAGGGGAGGTCCAACCCAAAAATGATAAAAATTAAAAAAAAAAAATTTTTTTTTATTGTGGTTTCAGATACTATGATTCTTCTAGTATAGTATTTATTAGTATTTAAACTTTGATTAGAATGTAAATAAACTCGAAAAAAAATGAAAAAAAGCGTTGCTTTTCTTTGATCGCCATTATCTCTAAATGTCATTTGTCATGTTTTCTCGTAGGTAGATTAATTTTTCTCAGTCCATTTACAGCCGATTTGCCTGAAATTTGGTACACCTCTTCGAACAATAATAAAGATTTTTGTAAAACAGATTTTTGATAACGTTATTTAAAAAAAAGTTATATCGCTTCAAAAGTGAAAAACACTCGAAAATAGCCTCAAAATAGCGTTTTTCTTGCATGTCATTATTCCCACTAGCGTAACTTCGTAACAAAATAAAAATTCAAAAATCTGTTTTACAGAAACTTTCATTATTGTTTAAAGATGATATGTGCTAAATTTCACGTCAATCGGATGAAAATTGGCCGAGAAAAATTAATCCACCTACGGGCATATTTTTCACTCTTTCTTTCAAAAAATGGTGGGGGAAATTTTTGGAGAGGGTTTTCGTACACATTTTCTGTTAAAGCCAATTAAGATACACAATATATCTGAAAATTATGCAATTCGATGAAAAATTGTAGATTTTAGCCACTTGGGTTGGACCTCCCCTTAATAACTACATTAATCTCATTCTAGAGTGGGGAAAAAAGAATTATCGAATTCAACTCCACCAAAACTAAGTACTGTCTTATTTCGAAACAAAAAGCTCAACACCTCACCATCCTTAACAGTGGATGACGTTAAATTAATGGCCGACCCATCCCTAAACATCTTAGGCGTGACATTAGCCAAAGACTTGCGATAGAATGACCACATATTCCAAATCGCCAAACAAGGATCCCAGTGCTTGGGATTTCTTAAGAGGTGCAAGTTCCTCCTCCAGTCATCGGCCCGTGCTGTTAGTTATAAATCCGACATTCGGCCTCTTCTCGAATACAGCTCCCTCCTTTGGGGCGGCGATTCGATAACCACCTTGGTATGGTTAGATAAAGTGCAAAAAAGCGCACTTAAATTAATTGATGACGACACCGCCTGCTCCACCATTGACCCTTGGAGCCACCGTATGAATGTAGCAGCACTGACAAAATTTTATCGCTACTATCATAGTGACTGTTCCTACGAGTTAAACGCTCTCCTGCCTCCACGGCAATCTTATAACCGCAACACTGGATTAGCCTACTCGTTTCATTCCCTCTACCTGCAACTCCCCCTTTCACGCATTCAACAAGATATGAATTCGTTTGTAAGTAGAACAACTCGACTGTGGAATAATCTCTCGCAGTCAGTATTTCCGAAATTATACAACATCCAAGAGTTCAAACGCAGGGTTCATCGTCATCTTCTCCAACACCCCTTCGAACCCTCATAACCCTTAACTTATTCCCCTCCCCCCATACTAAGATTGTGCCTTGTACAAAGGGTGATTCCTGAGCTTAGCACTGCAATATAAAAAAAAGAAATCCTATGGATATGTGTTGGAATCTGGGAAAAATAAAACACAGTTATTTGAACACCAAGTCACGTTTATTATCGACAAAGGTTCCACACAGACTGAACAGTACTCAATGGTGAAGCTGACAGAGATAACTCTCCCCACTTCATCTAGGCCCAGGGGTGTGAAGCGATTAGACGCCCTTCATATTCTTACACTCCCTCCCGGCTAATTGCTTTAGTGCATATTTTATCCAAACTTTCTTATCAATAATAATCAATGATTAACAACTAGTACAAAAATAATAAAACTGAATTTTAACAACATGAGTAACATAAATAATTCATCAATAAACATTTCTTAAACTAAGTATACAAATTTTCGAATTCCTCAGATTAATTTCCTGTAAATAAAACTATGATATAATAAACTAATCTTTAACATTCATTATTCTATTTATCAAGTATTTGTGCAAATCGAAACAGAGGCTTGGTAAAGATATCTGCAATTTGATCTTTTGAAGGGATCCATCCAATAGTCACTAAATTTCTGGCTACACATTCCTTCACATAATGTTCTTGCACTTCCGTCATGTGTCTGAGTCTGTTGCCTCTATTTGTTTTTGCACTTGCTCCAGCTGCCCGATTATCGCACCAAAGTTCTATCGGACAAAATGTCCTACTTAGGATCAATTTCAGTGAATTATCCATTGCTATCAATTCACAACATGCCTCACTCATGGCTACCTACTCTGCCTGACATGTTGAAAGAGCTACATAGGGCTGCTTATGTGTTCTCCAGCTAATAGCATCTCCAAAAAGCTTGATTACATGGCCACAAGTTGTCAGTGAATCTCTACAATCTGCAAAGCTTGCATCCGAATATGCTTGCATGTCATTCGCTTCCCCAGTATACCTCAGACCCAAATTTATCGTGCCTTTCAAGTATCTAAATACTCTCTTTACAATATCCCAGTCATTTTCAGTTGGATTAACTTGATGTCTGCTTAGTATATTCACGGCATACGCGATATCAGGGCGAATAGTCCATGATAGATATAGTAGACTGCCAACCGCTTCTCTATAGGGAACATTCTTTCTCGTCTCGGTATTTGTTAATAACTTTTCATCAAAAGTTTCTTCTCTTTCTCTTCTTTCTCTGTTCATTACTTGAGTAGTTACCATAGGAGTTTTCTGTTGATGCATCTCACTGAATTTACATCTTCGCAGAATCTTTTCAATGTATTTTTCTTGAGTGAGTGTAATCTCTTGATTCTCTCTATCTCTTCTGATTGATATTTCTAGAAATTCCTTTGGAACTCCCAAGTCACTCATTTCAGTTTCGTTTTTACTTCTTTTAGTTTATTCTGATCATTATCAACTATCAAAATATCATCTACATACAGCAACAGAGTAAGAAACTTTTCATTATTTCTCCACATGAATAAGCATGGCTCTGTATCATCATTTTTCCGTCCTACACTTAATGCCACCTCCGTGAATCTGTTGCTCCACTTCTTTGGGCTGATTCGTAGATCATATAACGCTCGTTTCAACTTACATACTTGAGTTTGTCTTTCTTTTGGAGTGACATTCATTCCTTCTGGAATTTCCATATACACTCACTCAAAAATGTGTTGCAATGTTTTGGAAATTAAATTGTTTGTCCTTGACTTATTACACAAATATTGGGCGCAGGATGACTGGGATAATGTTGTTTTTAGTAAAAACTACATTATCCCATTCATACATCTTCCGATCCTTGTGTGGATAGGATAGGACAAATAATTGAATTTCCAAAACATTGCAACACATTTTTGAGTCAGTGTATATTTCTTCGTCAATTATGCCATTTAAAAATGCAGTTTTCACATCTAACTGGCACATCTCTTGATCATACTTATTAACAATGGCCAAAACCGCTCTTACCAATGGCATTCGAGATACAGGAGCGTAAGTTTCCTTTAAATCATATTTTGTTGTATCCTTGAAGCCTCTAATAACCAATCGTGCTTTATACCTAATTGTATTGTCACTTTCAATTTTTTGTTTGAAGACCCATCTATCTATGATATTTGCTTTTCTACCATCTTTCATTTTGGCAGGTCTGTCAACCAATGACCACACCTCATTTTTGTGCATGGAATTCAATTCTTCATTTATAGCTTTCAACCAATTTCCATTTTCTTTGGATTTCATGGCATCTTTATATTATGAAATTATTCCCAAAAATATAAGTGCAGAAAATCCTTTTCTTGTTCACTTTTCCTTTCACACTTTTCTGTACTTAAAGTTAAATAATAATTTCATAATATATATTCCTCACCTTAAAATCACTTTTAGTTCTATCACCGCACAAAACATTTATATTCAACATTTTTTCCTAAATGACCACGAAAACACACCACGAATGTAATAAAAAAATTATCACGATACAATTAACACTCTTAAAAGACACTTAATCACTAATTTTTTTTTCATTTTTCTTAATTAAATCACTAACGAACTAATCACATCTTATCTACGTGCAGTTAAAAGTAATAAAATTCAATAATTTACCACTTTTAACTGCAAAACTATAACGAAAACACTCCCGAACGTACTCTGCGCCATTAAATTCTCAGCAACTGTCAAATTTTGGGACCACTCTCAGCTATGGTTGTATTGGTGCTAGATACAACTGCATGGCCTGTAGTTGGGAGCAAAGATTATCTATTTTCAATAAGATGTGACACTCTCGAATCACAAACACACCTAAAATTTTTCATAAATACATAAACAAAAATCTCCTATTAGCTGAAAAAGAATAACTACAGTGCTTTTTATCCAAACAACTGTCTTATGCAAATTCCCATTAAAAAAAAAGAGTACGAAGCATATCGCAAAAACAAAAAACACACCCATAAAATGTGTACAATAAATAAACACCGGTTTTTTTTTACAATGCATTTTTAAAGGCGATCCCCGGCATATGGCATGGTGTTAGTGGTTCAATTTCAACCAGCCCACACAATGTAAATTATAGGGAAATGTGGAACTGACACAAAATTAACACATGTACAAGGGGTACACGCATTACAAGCAGGAATTTTTTTCATCCCATAGTTTTAAAGGCGATCCCCGGCAGTCATACTTGTGTTAGCACTGATAATAGAAATATCACAGGCTGGTGCAGAAATTTTGTGTAATTTATAAAAGAAAGTGATTTTTTATAAAGTATAGCAAAGTAAAGTATTTTATAAAGTGCGGGAAGAATTAGAAGAAACTAAATTTTTTCGTAACTAGTTTAGGCTATCTGTGACAATTTATTTATGTTATATCGGTAGTTATTGTTTCATTTTGAATTTGGTGAAAAGTGTTTAATGATTTTATTAATAATTGTGCAAGTTTTTTGATATTTTGAATTTTTTGAAAATTCATTAATGACTTTATTAATAATTGTGTAGTTTTTTAATATTATAACGCGAGGACGATATTAGATTTATTGTTTGAGGAATTTATTAGGGCTACCTGGTACAGTTAGTGATAATTTTATAGGCTACCTGGAAAAATTTGTTTGTGGTAGATCGGCTTATATATATATTTTTTTTTATTTGGTAAGTGATTTTGTTAATCAATTTGTAGATTGTAGATTTGTTGTTTGTATTTTAAATGCTACCTGGAACAATCGTCGTAGTGTTACCTGTATTTGGAGTTACATTACGCAGGTCACAGTTGTTAAATAATAATAGAAAGGGGTAAACATCACATTAAATGTTTGCTGTGCGGTGTACAAAAATCTGATGATTTAGAAATTAGATTTTTTAAATTACCGCGTGGTAGCGCTAAGAGGGAAACATGGTTGAGATATTTAAATAAATGCGATTTGCTTAACGTGAAAATACCACAGGATCACCGTGTTTGTGAAAGGCATTTCGATGAAAATATGGTTTTAAAAACATCAAATCGTTTGAAAAAAATGGCTTATCCAATTAATGTAAGTAATTATAATAAAGATCGAAATCCAACAAGTTCGAAAGTTATAATTTTAGATAATATTTTGTTGGTCCCGGGCGGAAGTACAGAAGATAACGAAGTCACAGTAGCACCAACTGCAGCAACTTCTACAGGGCAATGCGAAGAAGAAATGGTGACGGGGGTTGATGTTCGTGATTATGCATTTTCGACAACTCATAAATATACCCAAACGGATAATAAGGGTCTAAAGCACGCGGAAGGTGAAGTAGAAAAATTGAGAACCGAATGCGAAAATTTAAGAAAAGAATTAAAAAAATTACGTGAAGATAAGGAAAGTAATGCTTCATTTATAGAAAAAGCAAAACAAATTTTACCTCCGGAATTGGCACATGTGATTGAAAACCATGTCAAAAATTATCAACACCGTCATAAAGGGTGGAGATATTCTAACAATTTTAAAAAATTCTGTTTAAGCATATATTTTATAGCACCCTCCGCCTATTATTTTTTATCAAAAAATATGAATTTACCTACAAAAAGAACTCTTTTGAGATTTATTCAAGGGTGGCCCTCTGGACCAGGATTCCACGATGGGTTATTTAGTTCTTTAAAGTTAAAAATTCAGCATCTACCTGACAGTAAACTCTCAAAAACTAATTCGGCAGCAAAACCACATATTGCTCAAACTCAAACTTAAACAGAATCAGTTTTTGCCCTGACAACTCCAAAGTGGATTTCGCGTACTTCCCCTCAGCCAGCCTATTTTGTCGATTCCCCTCAATTCCATACATTTTTCATGGCAATTTCATATCTCTGCACAGAAACTTACTCAACCGCGACAAAAAATTTTCACTTCAATACTTTTCCAAACGTCTGTCCCGATAGCCAAGGAACAATTATTTGTCCAGAAATAATCCACTAAACGATTTGCCACTTAGCGAAAACACTCCGCATAATTAATTTCATAAAATGAAATAAAAACTAAGCTTCTAGCTCTTATTCCATGGTTTAGTTTTTAAATCGCCATATTTGACTTGCGTATGTCATTAAATTTATTTTAAACCAAAAAATTTCATTAAATTATATGCACATCCTGTAAAAATTGTATCAATTTCCACTTTGTTCCTCATCATATTGCATCCTTTTCTTACAAATGGCTTTTCTATTGCTATCTATTTCTTACAATTCCGGCAAGGTCGTTTAAATAACGGTATGAAGGTCAAAAATAGATAAGCGAAAACGTCACGAGTGTCACATCTTATTGTAATAGATAATCTTTGGTTGGGAGGGTCTTGCTGCTGAGCAAAACTCAACGCATACTTCGTGAATTCAGCGAGACAAAGCCCGATTCTCTCTTTACTATAAAGTATGCAGAACAGAAAAGGAAAGAAAATTGAATCAGCTGTTTTCTTTCATAAATCAAAACAAACGAGCAAATATGCACCAATACATTAAGTTTATTCCCATATAAACTCATAAAAGTTTAGCTGTTTACTTGTGTGCAAACGCGTATAAAAATGGTGCATTCTCTCTCTTATAGCCAGACATCGTCATTTGAACAACTTTTGCATATAGCTGTTCGCCTTCCACTCATTAACTATATGAAGATGAAAGACTTGTTAATTTCTAGACTTTGATTCCGCCCCGCTTCGAAAACACAAAAATATCGCGCGACGGACGACTCAAGCACACCTTTTCTAAGCTGTTTAAAAAATCTCACACAAAGCAAAACTAGTGGGATGTTGTGCCTAGAGACTAGCCACTAATTACGCTTTTTCATGGTATTCTTTCTGTTGAATAACACTTCAGATTGGATGACAATGTATTAAGTGGAGATTGATCCGCACTCACTTCCAACCCGCCGGATCTGGGAATCGAGGCCAATAATTCGAATGTGTCAAATTGAAAAAAAAAAGCACATCACACATGTAAACACTATAGAAAACGAATCTAAACATTTTTCTTTGGATTGGAGGAAAATCTAATGTGATACATGTCTTATTCTTAAAAATTCGGCTTACCGCACCCTAGTTTGGCCATGGAGATTCATAAGTATCACACTGACCAACGCTATATAATTAATCTTGAAAAGTTTTTGTTAAAGGCTTATGTAGGTTATAAGTTGTGAGACTGCGTAATCTAAAACTTAACAAAGTATTTAACAAACACTACAATATAATCATCATAGCTTAAAAAAAAGGAAATCAAATGTAAACAATAAAATTCTTTGATTCTTCACCCACGTCATGGTATATTTCTTTATTCAATATAAACAATAGTTTTTGAGCAGCAAATAAAAACTATATGCCATAATTTCGGTATCATCGGTTTTTGTTCTGGAAGTAAATTTAGAGACGTATTCATGTCAAAAACTTGTTTCATATGAAACAAAATCCCCGAAGGAAATTAAAAAAAATTATTATGACAAAAAAAAAAGCACCGCGAGCCGAAGGATCGAACTCGCAGCCCCACAGACGAGGGACTTTCCCTAGCCCTTTATAGTCCATGGAAATGGTACTTTAACATTGCAAAAATGCAGGACAAGGTTTTATTTTTGGGATGTGTAGGGGGGGGGTCAGGGTGAGCTTAAGTTTGAGTTTTCGGGATTCTAACCCCCCCCCCCATTTGGCCGCCATCTTGGAAAACGTATGCAAATGGTTTTTCCACTATATCTCCGAAACGGCACATCTTACCGGAAATTTGCAAGGAAACTTTTTGTTTAGAATTAAATAATCTACAATTTATTACTTACAAATTTTGTGGTAAAATGAATAATTAAGAAGTTATAAGCCTTAGAACACAAAAATTAGTCACAATATTTTCTTTAAAGGCTCTTTTTTGTTGTTTAAATATACTTCTGGTTGAAATTTCCAGACCATTTTCTCAGTTTTTGGTCTTTTGACCAAGAGCTACATTTTGAGATATGGCCCAAGTCTGTAGCGGCAGTACTTTCAGAGATGAAAGTAGGCTTCAGACGGACAGACGGACAGAGCCTCTGTATAAGCTTTTTTTTTGAAAAAGCTAAAATCCTCGACACTTTTTCTCACTCTTGGAACAAGAACTCGCAGCTATTGAACAAAAAAAACGTCCACCCAATGGCGACGAAAGAATATACAAAACAAAACAAAAAATGAGTCATGGTCATTTCCGTGCCGCACATTCTTTCAAATAGACCCCAGGGATAAGACATATTCATGTTAAAAGACGGGAAGTGCCATGGCTTCTGGCACAGTAGACATGGATATCCCTGGGGTCTATTTGTTTCTTGTTCTTATTGGAAATCACCTTCTTGTTCTTATTGGAAAGAACCCCTGGAGGGGGTCGAAAGGAATGCACACAACAATATACATATATCTGTCTCGCTTCAATACCTACCCTTCAACCACCTTATCCCTTTTCCACAATGTAACAGAATACAAACACACGAAACGAAATCGTTCAAAATAAAAAAAAAGTGCTTTTGCAAAAATTCTAAACGCACCACACTCAATCCGCAAACTGTGTAGTAAGAAAATTCCCTGATATCGACTCTGATTCCGCCCCGCTTCGAAAACACAAAAATATCGCGCAACGGACGACTCAAGCACAACTTTTCTAATGGTGCCCATCCACAGGCCAACTAGTTGTCCAAACTGAGTTGTATTGTCACTGAATCGCATCGTGTGTGGGGCAGTTGGCAAACTGATTCGACAGTTGGGGTTTCAGTTGGGATAAATCAAAATCTTTTATGGGGCCCATGCACGGGCCAACTAGTTGCCCAAACTGAGTTGTGTAAAAAGTTGTTGTTTTGCCACAAATGCTTCAACTGAGTTGATATTTCAACTGTCAATTCGATATTTTATAGGCAATTTGAAAGTTAAATGAAATTGTAGAAATCATTCATCATCATTGTGCTCCTTTAATCCCTCATGGGACATAGGGCGGAAACAGTTGCCCTCCAGCGGACTCTGTTTTGCGCGACAGCCCTCAGCTCTGACCAGGATCTCCCAGTTGTTGCGGCTTCTGCTAGTAGGGTTCTCCTCCATGTTGTCCTAGGTCTTCCGACTCGACGGGATCCTTGCGGATTCCAGTCGAGGGCCTGCTTGGCTAGATTTTCGTTTTCGCGTCGCAAGGTGTGTCCAACCCAATTCCATTTCCTTCGTCTGATTTGGCCGTCTATCCTTTCTTGGCCGGCACGGCGCCATAGTTCTTCGTTTGAAATTCTATCCTGCCAGCGGATTTTTAGGATACGACGCAGGCATCTGTTGACGAAGACTTGTAGGCGCCCTGTGATGAATTGGGTGACTTTCCATGTTTCGTAACCGTACGAAAGTACTGCTTTCACGTTAGAGTTGAACAGCCGCAATTTGGTGTTAGTTGAGATCTCCGTTGATCTCCATATGCGGAACAGGCATGCATATGCGCTTCGTGCTTTATTTATTCTGGAACTGACATCTTCTTCTGCACCGCCATTTTCGGTAATAATACTACCGAGGTAGCAGAATTTATCGACCAGTTCCACGTCACGGTTATTCAGCGCAGTCCGTTCAATGGTGTTTGCATTTATCCGCATTTCTTTAGTTTTAGTCGGATTTATCCTTAAGCCTGCTGGACTACTTTCTGTTGCCAAATTGTTAATCATGTTTTTGAGGTCCTGGTGTCTGTGGGCCAGCAAACAGATATCATCGGCGTAGTCGAGATCCTTAAGGCGGTCTAACAAACCCCATTGTATGCCGCCTGTTCTATTATCTAGAGCGCCGACAAGGATGTCATTTATTACTATAATAAATAGTAAAGGCGAAAGTAGGCATCCTTGTCGTACTCCTGAGCTCACCTCGAAGCTGTCGGATAATTTTCCATTATGGAGAACTCTGCATTTGGAATTGTTATATAGGGCTTTTATCAATTCTATTATTTTATCAGGCAGTCCCCGTCGCCGTAGTGCCTGCCATATAAAGCTCCTATTGACCGAGTCGAACGTTTTCTCATAATCTACGAAAGCAAGGTAAAGGGGGGATCGGAATTCAGTAGACTGTTCTACTATTATTCGTAAGGTGTTGATATGATCAATACAAGAGCGGCCCTTCCTGAATCCGGCCTGCTGCCTCCTAAGCGTTCGGTCTACTGCCTCACTTATCCTAGATAGTAATATATGGGACAAGATTTTGCCCACTGTAGATAGTAAACAGATGCCTCTCCAGTTGTCGCATATTGTTAGGTCCCCCTTTTTTGGTATTTTGACTATGATACCTTCCGTCCAATCCTCCGGAAAGGTACAGGTGTTCCATGCTATTTCCAGGATTGGCTGAAGCGCATCTGCTATGAGGATTGAATCGGCTTTCAACAATTCTGGCGGGATGCCATCTTTCCCAGCTGCTTTACCATTGGCCATCGCATGAATTGCGGTTACTATTTCCGTCTTGGATGGGGCTCGGGTGGTGATTCTTATAGGCTGTGCACTGTTGCTGGTTTCCTGAGGTTCCTGTGTAAATGAACCATTCAGGGCGGCGAAGAAGTAATCTCTCCATCTTTGGAGCTGCTCCTCGTCGCTGCACAGCAGCCTTCCATCCGCACTCTTAACGGCATGCTTTTTAGTAGAGTGCTTTCCCGAGAGCTGTTTAGTAATTTGGTACAGCACCTTACTGTTGCCTGTGTTTGCCGCGTTTTCCGCTTTTTCTGCGAGCTCGTTTATCTGCTGCCTTTTATCACGCCGGACACTTCTCTTTACCTCCCGGTGTAATTGGGAGTACTCCCGTTCCAGTTGGTAACGTCTTTCGGGGTCGCTTGTAGAGTTTACGTTATTTTTTAGGGCTCTCCTGCGTTCTATTTTTTGCCAGGTTGTGTCCGAGATCCAGTGTTGCTGATTTCTTGGGACATAACCGATGCTCATTTCCGCAGCCGTTAATATTGCGCCCTTTGTCCTACTCCACAGCTCTTCAATATTTGTGTCGTCAGAAACGTTGTGCTGGTTTAATATTTGTTGTAGGTTTCCAGCAAATTCCCGCTTTTTACCGCTCTCCCGCAGAAGGTCGACGTTGAACCGTCTACGGTTTATAGCATCGCGTTGTACGTTTCTGATTGCGGCGATTTTAAGGCGAATAGTTGCTACTACCAAATGGTGGTCGCTTCCAGCGTCTGCTCCCCTGAAACTCCTGACATCCTCAAGGATAGTTCTCCATCTGCGGCTGACGGCCACATGATCTATCTGATTTCTCGTTCTACCATCGGGCGATACCCAGGTCTCTTTGTGTATCTTCTTGTGACAAAAGTAAGTTCCACCTACCATGAGTTGGTGGGAGCTACAGAAGTCAACGAAAAGCTCACCATTGTTATTGGTAACTTGGCTTAGACCTTGATTTCCAATTGTTTGTTCAAGGCCGGTGTTGTCACGGCCGATCTGTGCGTTTAAGTCACCCATTAATACAATGATGTCTCCCCTTGGAATAGAGCGAAAAACCTCATTCAGCCGCAAATAGAACTCGTCTTTGATGTCATCTTCAGCGTCTTCAGTTGGAGCATAGCATTGGACTACCGTAGTACTTCTTTGTCTGGTACGCAGGCGCACGGTAATAATCCTCTCAGAAACTGGTGACCAGCTAATGAGGCTGGACCTGGCTTCTTTGGTGAGTATTACACCAACGCCACTCCTACGGCTTTCAGTTTCGTTTCTCCCAGAATACAAAAAGGATTCACCATTTGGGCAGATATGTTCCCCCGCATCGGGCCATCTGGTCTCGCTAAGTCCCATGATCTTGATTTTATATCGATTCATCTCGTTGAGGACTTCATCCAGCCGTCCCTCAGCCAGCAGTGTTCTCACATTCCATGATCCGATTCGTGTCCTTGTTCGAAAAGCAAAGGTCGTCGTCGTGTTGTCCATCCGGTCCGAGGCATTGTTTGCCGATTCGTAGCAATGGTGTTTTTTATGGGAGCGGGTTGCTAACCCTCAGCCCAACCGACTTAAAGCTCTGTTTTGTGGCGCAGAGAGCTCGCCATTCGCCCGTCTCCCGTTAGCTCCTTCCGAAGAAGTACCCCGGGGGCACCGCGGGGAGGTGGGATTAGGACTTGCTAACAGGTCTGCTAGGTGTTCGTCTGCAGTGACTTTTCTCGGGTTTTGGCAGAGGTGGCAAATCGATCGTCTCCCGTTAGCTCCTTCCGAAGAAGTACCCCGGGGGCACCGCGGGGAGGTGGGATTAGGACTTGCTAACAGGTCTGCTAGGTGTTCGTCTGCAGTGACTTTTCTCGGGTTTTGGCAGAGGTGGCAAATCGATCGTCTCCTGTTAGCTCCTTCCGAAGAAGTACCCCGGGGGCACCGCGGGGAGGTGGGATTAGGACTTGCTAACAGGTCTGCTAGGTGTTCGTCTGCAGTGACTTTTCTCGGGTTTTGGCAGAGGTGGCAAATCGGGTACCACCACTTTCCAAGGTCTTTGTTAGCCGTTTGTAGAAAACCCGCGACTAATGGGGCCCATCCACGGGCCAACTAGTTGCCCAAACTGAGTTGTGTAAAAAGTCGTTGTTTTGCCACAAACGCTTCAACTGACTTGATATTTCAACTGTCAATTCGATATTTTATAGGCAATTTGAAAGTTAAGTGAAATTGTAGAAAACCCGCGACTAAGTTTTATAATAATAAAAATTGGAGAAAAATGATTTTTTACATTAATTATAATTTTTTTTAATTATTAATATGAATATTTATATTTTTTAAAATATAAATTAAGTTCTAAAAGTATAAATTATGAAAATAATTTAATATTATGTGAACTTTCATAGTTTAAATTAAAAAAAATGCAAAATAAACTTGAAAAAAAAAATTTATTATTCGAATTCAGGCTTAATTCATCCAAGTAGTTTGCCAAACTGCAATACACACAGTGGAACTAGTTGTCCAAACTCTAGGCCCCGCCCCCATAAAATTAAAAGATTTTGATTTATCCCAACTGAACCCCAGCTGTCAAATCAGTTTGCCAACTGCCCCACACACGATGCGATTCAGTGATAACACAACTCAGTTTGGACAACTAGTTGGCCTGTGGATGGGCCCCATTAATTTTATGGGGGCGGGGCCTAGAGTTTGGGCAACTAGTTGAACTGTGTGTATTGCAGTTTGGCAAACTACTTGGATGAATTAAGCCTGAATTCGAAGAATATATATTTTTTGCAAAGTTTATTTTGCATTATTTTTAATTTAAATTATAAAAGTTCACATAATATTAAATTATTTTCATAATTTATACCTTTACAATTTAATTTATATTTTAAAAAATATAAATATTCATATTAATAATTAAAAAAAATTATAATTAATCTAAAAAATCATCTTTCTCCAATTTTTATTATTATAAAACTTAGTCGCGGGTTTTCTACAATTTCATTTAACTTTCAAATTGCCTATAAAATATCGAATTGACAGTTGAAATATCAACTCAGTTGAAGCGTTTGTGGCAAAACAACAACTTTTTACATAACTCAGTTTGGGCAACTATGTAGTTGGCCCGTGGATGGGCCCCATAAGCTGTTTAAAAAATCTCACACAAAGTAAAAAAAACCTCGACACTTTTTCTCACTCTTGGAACAAGAACTCGCAGCGATTGAACAAAAAAAAAGTCCACCCAATGAGGCAAGTTACACGGCATAACATTTCTTCCATCAACACTTCCAATAATTCCAATAAACCGGTTTTATAGGCAAGGGGTCGCGGGGAAGTTTGTTACTTGTGCATCCCAAAAAATTGTCGACTGCACAGAGCAACACACTAACACAATCATAATTTCATTCTCGGGGCCTACGAAAAACTGACAGTTTGTACACAGCTACATAGGCAATAGAATTGTTACACGAAAAAATGCAGAACAGTCAGTTTATCGTGTAATTCGTATAACACGCACAAACCGGTTTGTTACAGTAGAAAGTGTTATGCCGTGTAACTCGCCTCATTGACGACGAAAGAATAAACAAAGCAAAACAAAAACAAAATGAGTCAAGGAATGTAACGATTTCCGTTCCGCACATTCTTTTGAATAGACTCCAGGGATAAGACATAAGGTGTGTTCGATGACTGCTCCAGCTCAAGATTAAGTAGAAAAAATCAGCAATTTGCGTTCTTTGAGACCTTTTGACAGATCTTTTCTGCTCCCATTTGCCTTGATCTGCGTTTTTTGAGCCTGCTCTTTGTTGAGAATTCTCACTTTTTCTGCTCCACCAAATTTGTAGGAGCAGGCAGAGCAGCCAAATTTTTCTTCTTATTTTTCTTTTGACAATTGTCAAATTGAAAGCAGG
Organism: Thereva unica; assembly: GCA_949987705.1. Lineage (NCBI taxonomy): Eukaryota > Metazoa > Arthropoda > Insecta > Diptera > Therevidae > Thereva > Thereva unica. The sequence goes on from OX465282.1 coordinate 57,436,340, forward strand.
GAAAATCGGAAAATTGATTTATGAATGATTTATTCGGAAAATACTTGGAAATATTAAAAAATACACATTAATTTTTATAAAAATAACATTTCGATGCTATTCAATTGTTTTTATTGGTATATATTTCTTCTTCTACAATTGACATTCGTATCTAACTTCCAAAAACAGAATTTGGAGCAGAATTTAGCAGAAAGGTGTTTTTTGAGCTTCTTGCTATTATCTGATTTTTTCTGTTCTGACATCAATTTGACAGCCGCTCCCAATTGAGCCGCCTTGCTCTGCTCTGAACTTTTTAAGCAGTCATCGAACACACATATATTCATGTCAAAAATGGGGGTTGCTATTTAAAATTTTAGAAGGGGGTGAGAGGGTGGGGTGACTTTCATGTGCAAATGATTCTACCCTCCAAGCTGAGCAACTTTTTCTACAAACTTTTTTCACGAAATCCTACCCTTCAGGAAATATCGAACAATTGCCGGACTATTCCCCACCCCTAAAAATTCGTTTTGGGGTGCAGGGAAGCTTCGGATAAAAAAAATTTTAAGACAATAGTTTCATATTTTTCTTCGGAGAATCACAATCCGTGAGAAAATATAGGGGTTGCCATTTGAAATTTCAGATTTACCCCCACCCCCTGCGAGGGGGTGAGTGGGTGGGGGTGAGTTTCGTGTGCAAACGATTCTACCCTCCAACCTGAGCAACTTTTGCTACAAACTTTTTTCACGAAAACCTACCCTTCAAGAAATATCGAACCGTTCCCAGACCTTTTCCACACCCTGTATACAGGGTGTCCCACATAAACTTACAAAGCGGCCGGCTGTGGATAGGTCTTGGATAGACGAACAAAAAATCGTATGGGTGGGGGGGGGAAATCGTAACGGTTTAGCCGCTAGGGCGTTTTGAAGTTTTTTTGCTAGAGTTTTACATATCACCCTGTATTTTTGTAACCGTGTAACCCATTTTCATGATTATGGTACCGGTGTACGCAGAATTCCCCCACCTATCTACGACGGTAAAAATAATGGTCCTATCTTATAAACTTTTGGAGTTATGAGTCGCCAAAGTCAAAATTTTGTATTTTTTTCACTAAAATTTCAACTAAAACCACCTTTTTCTCCAAAAAATACGTGATAAACCTAAACTTTTTTTTCCAAAATTAAAAAGTTTGGACAATTTCCTATAAATAATGTATTACAACTTTTACGCTACAGCCTCTATTTTTGAAGTTATAAGCATTTTTAATGTTGAAATTGGCTCTATTTCGTCCTTTTTTAGTACTTTTCCATCTGAGCTTTGTCGAAAAGTGCCAAATAAGCATCGAAAAAGGCCATTATTAACTTTAAAATTGCTTATAACTTCTAAAGTAAAGGCCCTAGAATAAAACTTGTAATACATTATTTATAGGAAATTGTCCAAACTTTTTAATTTTGGAAAAAAAAGTTTAGGTTTATTACGTATTTTTTGGAGAAAAAGGTGGTTTTAGTTGAAATTTTAGTGAAAAAAATACAAAATTTTGACTTTGGCGACTCATAACTCCAAAAGTTTATAAGATAGGACCATTATTTTTACCGTCGTAGATAGGTGGGGGAATTCTGCGTACACCGGTACCATAATCATGAAAATGGGTTACACGGTTACAAAAATACAGGGTGATATGTAAAACTCTAGCAAAAAAACTTCAAAACGCCCTAGCGGCTAAACCGTTACGATTTCCCCCCCCCCACCCATACGATTTTTTGTTCGTCTATCCAAGACCTATCCACAGCCGGCCGCTTTGTAAGTTTATGTGGGACACCCTGTATAAGTAAATATAAGTTTATCGTGAAGGTAATTAAATACGAATACAGATAAAAGGAATACGAAAATGTGTATGAACTTAAATACATATTTTGTGAATAGATCTTAACTGTTTTGTGAAATATTTCTTCTATTCATTAATTTAATTTTTTTTCAATCAACACTTTAGTTTTTAATTTTTTTTCTCACGAATATTTGATAGTCAATTTGAGTAGTCAGACTATGAAAATCAGTTTCATAAACATGGAATTAGTTGAAATATTAACAACGATTAAATGAAGCATTTAACAACCCAATAGTTCCAGCATGACTGGCTCGTTGCTGGTGGTGAAATTCTCATCACCCAACGAGCAGCAGGAATTTTTGCAAAAGAGGCGTCAGCATGGAGCTCTTACTCTGAAGGAGCTGAATTTAGGGTTTGTCTCTGACAGCCAGATCTATTTCAATGAGAGTTTAACGTCAAAAAATAATGACATCTTCCATATGGCTAGAAAGCTGCTAAAGAGGAAAATGGTGACTGCAGTCTTCACGCGTCGAGGTTTTGTCTACGTGCAGCTAGACAGAAATAAACAGCCGCAAAAATTTATTTCTGCTCTTGACCTTAACGACGCAATCGGGACAGCTACCAGAGTTGAATGAAAACTTCGGAGCAGCCTACTGATACCAGGGAGCATCAATGCGATGGAATATTTCTTTTCTTTTGTTTATTATTTGTTATTTCTTTTTCTTTTTATTGTTATTATTTTATTTATATTTAATAGTTTTTGCTCCACCTTTGTTTATTATAGTTTTGTTTTATGTTAATTTCATATATATTTTATCTTATGTTTCCTTTTTTTTTATGTTAGCTTTAAGAATTTCGCCTTGTCTTCTTCTTCTATTTTTCTTCCTTCTTTCTAATTTTTTACCTTTCCTTTATTTTCTTTCTGCATGGGTATTTTGGCTTCTGTGGCTCATCTTTCAATGACCAATCTCTCTGATAGAGTGCACAATGAAGGAATTCTACTAAATATTCTTTGCTCCTCTTCCTCAGGGCTGAATATATGTACCTTTAATGCAAGAAGCCTGAGGAATAAAATGGACGAATTAAGACACCTTTTTGATAACACCAAATTGCATGTTATTGTAGTCAATGAGACGTGGCTTAAACCAGAAATCCCAAATTCTTATGTTTCCTTGCCTGCTTTTTGCTTGCATCGGAATGATCGCTTGGGTCGTACTGGGGGTGGTGTTGCAATATATGTCACCTCCTCTCTTTCCTCAAAAGTAGTTGGCCAGTCCATTGGCTCACAATTTGAATTTATCGGAGTAGAAATAAAATCATCGCATGACAAATGTGTTATTGTAAGTGTCTACTGTCCACCCAATGTGTTTACTCCCGATATAGCTGCTAACTTCTTTGATTTTATCTCTAGCCTCTCCTGTCATTATGATAATATAATTGTTACTGGTGACTTTAATGTTGATCTGCTGAAGACTAATGAACGTTCAAATACACTCAAATACTTTTTGGGGTCATTGGATCTACGAATTCTAAATTATCTGCCCACATTTTTAAACTGCCATAATCCATCGCTCCTTGATGTACTCACTGCTACCTCCACCAATTCAGTGCTAAAACATAGCCAAATTTCTCCTCCTAGCTTCTTTGACCACGATATTCTCTTCCTCTCACTTCGTTTTACTTTTTACTCTTCCTCCTCCCTGCCTACCTTCTATTCGTATCGTGACTTCAATAATATCAATTTTACTCGCCTTTCTGAAGCTTCTTCGTCTATACCTTGGGCTGATATCTATAATACAACCTGCGTAGACACTAAGGTTGATCTGTTTAACTCTTTCACTCAGTCCCTATTTAATCAATGTGTCCCTTTAGTTACAAGAAGACGTTGTAAGTCTCCAACTTGTCCTTGGTTTTCTTACGAAATCCGCAACTTGATTGTTGAACGTGAGTTTCTGTATAGACGCTACCGCAGAACGAGGATCCTGAGTTACCTTTGTGAGTACAAAAATCTTCGCAACTTAATCAATAGCAAAGTCAGATCGGCCAAGCGTGAATTTTACTCACGTAAACTTGATCCTGCTCTGTCCACTAAGCAACTTTGGTCTAATCTCCGTTCTCTAGGCATCCATTCTTCTGAGCTTAACTCTTATGATGTTGATGTAAACTCACTCAATGCATCTTTCATTCAATCCCCTCCCAATTCTACCCTGTCTTCCTCTCCTTGTTCCTCTTTCTCCAATGCCCCACGTTTTGATGGTTTTGATTTTCGTTGTGTTGATTCAATTGAAGTACTTGGAATATTGCTTTCCATTTCGTCCAACAGCGTTGGCAATGATGGAATTTCCCCCCGCTTTCTTAAGATTCTCTCCCCTTTAATTCTTGAAATTATCACGCATATTCTTAATTTTTGCCTGACAACCTCCCAAGTCCCTTCACTCTGGAAAAAAGCCATAGTGACTCCCATACCTAAAAAGCCCTCTCCTGCTGATTTGTCTGATTTTCGCCCAATAAGTATTCTTCCTTTTCTAGCTAAAGTCTTTGAGAAAATTGTGTTTACTCAAGTCGTGCGATATCTTGATTCTCATAATTTCCTTTCAAATCTCCAATCTGGTTTCCGTAAATCCCATAGTTGCGAAACTGCTATACTGAAGGTAACGACTGATCTTCGTTCTGCCCTTGATCGAGGTGATATGGCAGTACTAGTTCTACTAGATTTCTCCAAAGCATTTGACTCTGTGGTTCACTCGCATCTGCTACATAAACTTAATCAACGGTATCACTTCTCTTCTTCTTCTGTTCGTCTTTTCTCTTCTCTTCTTTCCGATAGGTTTCAGTGTGTTCGGCATAATAATGTAACATCCTCTTTCCTTAGAGTACCTGCAGGTGTGCCTCAGGGTTCGATTCTTGGTCCTTTGCTTTTCTCCCTATATATTAATGATCTTCCTTCCGTTATTCGTCACTGCTCTTTTCATCTTTATGCTGATGACCTCCAGCTATATATCTCGTGTCCTTCTCATCAGATTGAACTCTGGATCTCTGAACTCAATAACACCCTGTCTCGAATCAATGAGTGGAGTTCTAGTAATTTCCTTAAACTAAATCCTATTAAATCGCAAGTACTTTTCCTTAGTCGTTCCTCGCTGTCCCTGGATGATTTCCCGCCTATTTTACTTGATAATGTTCCTCTACCAATCGTTGAATGTGCCAAAAATCTGGGTATTGTTGTCAATTCTAAACTCTCCTGCTGCAATCATGTCTCATTGATGCTCTCTAAAATCTATGGCACCCTTCGTAAATTGCGGCTACATGGCAGTCTGTTATCTTCATCCATTCGTGCTAAACTCATCAAATCTCTTGTTTTTCCTCATTTTCTCTATGGATCGTTGGTGTATATTTCCCTTGATTCTTCCTGCCGTCAGCGTCTTAAAGTGGCATTTAATGATTGCATTAGGTTCATTTATCATATGAGAAGGTCCAATCATGTGTCGGGTGTTCTAAATTCCCTACTGGGTTGTGACCTCTTTCAATTCCTTGATCTCATGGCTCTACTCCTCTTGCATAAGGTCTTTTACTCCAAAAACCCTGGCTACCTTGCTGACTTCCTCGTTCCTCTGCAATCCTTGAGATCCTTAAAATTCCTGATTCCAGCTCACACTTCCCTAATTGGTAGTCGTTCCTTCTTTGTGCATACCCTTAGAATCTGGAATAACCTTCCAAATCACATTCAGAGAATGAGCACAGCCACTGTATTCAAAAGACATGCATCTATTTTTCTATCTTCTTCTTCTTCTCGCTAGTTTTCTTTATCTCTCTTCCTTCACTTACTTACTTTATCTAAATCTTAATTTTCTTCTACTCTTATTCTTTCTTTAATTTTATTCTACTTTTTAATTTTAAGTGTAATTTTTTAGATCAAATTTCTTTTTTTTGTTTTAAATTAAATTTTAAGTTTTTTTTTTTCCTTTTTTTCTTTATATAAATCCTTTCTGTTAATGTTACTTTATATGTACTCTAAAAGATGTAAATCTTGTGTACCATCCTTTAATAAATTATTATTATTATTATTATTATTAACTAACACACATACATATCTCCTAAATAAATTACCAACAGCCTTATGTTAACGAACCAATATTAATATGTATAGCACTTTAGTCAGATTATCCATAAATAAATGATCATTAAAAAATGAATTAAACGAATTTGGATAAAAGTTTTTAACCTTTTTGGTGGATATCGGGCGTTTTTTCTTGAAGAGCTTATTGTATTAAGAATGGAAGGAGATTTGCATGGTATTTCATATTCAAAATTTACTCTACGATATGATGTGTTACCAAAAAATTTTAAAATTAATTTACATCAGAAGAAAAGGTTGCTATAAAAATACTATATATAAGACATCCATCGTGCATTCTTTTATTTTATAGGAAATCCTTTATGAAAAATAAAACAATACCAGTTATACTAATTTACCTAAATAATGTTCGATTTCGATAATCGGGTTTTTATTCTATTTAGCTACCTGCTAGCTATCTATTCTATTTAGCTGACTCGATATATATATAGTATGTATGTAACATACGTATGTATGTATGTATACAATTTTATCTTATAATTACATCACACGGTGCGAATAAGTCGATTCAAAACCCTGTATATTGAATTCCAAATTTATTGAACATTGCAATTCTTCAAATCTCAACTTAAAACCTTGCCTATAATATAACCTTTCATACAAACTTTACGTAATTTACTATCAAGCGCCAACGTTTTCCTTGTCTCCGTGGTATAATATCATAACAATTTTTCATAATTGGCGGCGATTTCAATTTACAAGATAAAATAGCAATAAAATCTCAGCGTCAATAGATAGCTTCAATTAATTAGTAACTATGGCCACAACGACGATACAGATATGGCGAACAGCTCACTTCCTACACTGCCTAAGGCGAGCGTTTCAAACTTTGGTGATATGGAAAATACCTTAGCTCAGTATATGGCCACATTGAAAATACCAAACTTTTGGCACAATAGGCCTGACCTATGGTTCCTTCAAGTGGAATCACAGTTTCGCGTTAAAAGAATAACAGGACAAGATACTAAATACGATTATTTAGTAGCTTCTTTACCCCCAGAGACCATATAAGTTGTGTTAGACGCTCTTCTGAACCCACCACAACTTAACAAATACGACAATTTAAAAAAAAACTATTACTATCACGTAGTCAAGAGTCAGAAGAACGCCGATTAGATGATCTTCTGCATAAAATGGAGCTAGGAGATTCTAAGCCTTCGGAACTTTACCGAAGAATGGAATCAACAGCCGGAACCAATAGCCTCCTAAACAAAAGGTTGTTAATGAAACTTTGGATCAATAAGTTACCAAGCTACATCCAATCATATTTAATCGCGGTTGAAGACGCGCACACAGAAAGCGAAATTTTTACAATCGCGGACAAAATTTTCGACAACTCGGCTTCATTAAAAATTGCAGCCATTCATCCCAATCCAAATAACCAAGTCCAAGTTGACCACACCTTAGCAAAACAAATCATAAACCTGACTGAAAGGATTGCACACTTGGAAGCTAGGTCATCACGCCCGCAAAGAAAAACCTTTGTTAGAAATAGAAGTTCTTCTAGGTCACAATCGCGTTCTAAAGCTGGCAACAACATTTGTTGGTTCCATACCAGATACGGATATAATACCAGGAAATATGTCAAACCATGCAACATTTCTGGTTTTTCTCAACCGAATTCAAAAAACGAAAATTAGCTATCTCGTCCACGGCAACAAAGATAAGCCGCACTTCCGCCGTCTATTCGTTTTCGATCCTTCAACAAAAATACACTACTTAGTGGACACGGGAGCAGAGATATCATTCATTCCAAAGTGTCATTTTCCACGGTTTACAAGAAAACTAGACTTCAACCTTGTACATATCTGCCAACGGTTCAAATATAGCCACATATGGTTCAAAGCAAATGTCTGTAAGTTTAAACCTACGCCGATGTTTCGAACATTCGTTCATTATCGCAGCTGTCGACCACGCAATTATCGGGGCCGATTTCCTATATAAGTTCAGGGCCGCGCCGACCCCCCACAGCGCCTGTGTGCGAAACCTATGAAGCGCCTCTTTTTTTCACGAATCGTAATGTTTCAACTTATTTTTATTTCTTATTTGTTAATTTTGACCGAAATAAATCATGCCGATTATACAACTCGCCGGATTTTCTGCGGCGGAAGAACATCCGATTCGCTTTCGATCCGCGTTTGAAAATATTTGCATTATAGAATCCGACGGAATTCTGCATTATCGATCCGCACTGAAACTGCTATTTCACCACTAACTGTCAAATTTTCCCCGATATTTTCGCGTATCCTTAGAAAAATAAATATTTAAGTGCCAAAAATTAAGTGTTTTTAGTACGAAATTATGGATCCCATTGGGTTTTATTTAATGCTACTAATGTATACTCCTCGAGGGATTTTTCAATGGTTGAGACCAATGAATCAAGAGCAGTGTCCGTAGAATTGCCCTCAGATATATTTCGATTAGCCTTTCTAGAGTCTTTAATAGAAAGGATGATAGGCTGATTGGCCTGAAGTCTTTGGGTGTTATGTGAGAGGCTTTTCCGGCCTTAGGTATAAAAACTACTTTAACCTCTTTCCAACTAGAAGGAATGCAGTTATTTTGAAGGCACACAGTAAACATAGTCTGCAACCAGGGCATGATATAACCAGAGAAGTGCTGCAGTGGTGCCGGCACTATGCCGTCAGGACCTGGTGATTTATAGGGCTGGAAGGTGTTTATAGGCCATTTTATTTTTGCTCTACTTATGATAGATTTGATCAGCTGTTGTGAGGCTGAAGAGTTTATCGTGATAGTTGTCTCAACTGTAGTATTACTCGGGAAGTGGGTATCTATAAGTAGTTTCAGGGATTCCCTGCTTGAGTCGGAATCGCCGTCTTCTTTGCGTAATAACTAAGCCACTGGGTGTAATTAAATTAAAAACATAGATCGGAATTTTTCTCATCCGTAGTAAATTTGATGCCGATTTGTAATGACAATTTTTGTATGGAATGCATTTCACGAGCGGATTCTATAATAACAATTTTTCACACTGCATTACCATCATTCGGTCATTTTTCATCCGGCGTATTCTATAATACGCCAAAAGTCGTCAAATCTATGGAATTTTATATCCGCGGTTAATCCGGCGAGTTGTATAATCGGCATGATTATCTTAGGACACTTGTACAATAAGCGCAATATTATGTTTCGTTGTTTACAAGGCGTTGCGCCTATTATACCTACTTGCTACTTACTTATCGATACAAAGAAATATGTTTTTGTGTAAGTGTAACAAAAATAATTTCGATAGCGGCGCCTCTATTGTCTTGGCGCCTGTGTGCGCCGCACACTTCGCACACAGGGGCGGCGCGGCCCTGTATAAGTTCAATATTCTAGTAGACCTTCGGGGTAGAATACTGATTGATAACACCACATTATTGTCAGCGAAGTGTGCATACAGCAGGATTGAGTCCTGCTCTCCCAAGCTTTACCCTTTGCAAGGAGAATACGGTTCGATTCTTAATGATTTCAGAACCCCTCCAGATTTCAACGCAAAGGTTCACCCTGAAGTTGTCCACCGTATCAACACTGAAGGTCCCCTCCCATCTTCACGACCGAGGAGACTCAATCCAGAGAAATATAAAATACCAAAATCAGCTTTCCAAGAAATGGGCAAGTTACGTATATGTCGTCCTTCATCATCATCAGTCGCATCTCCTCTTCACATGGTGCCCAAAAGGGGATCATCCTACTGGAGACCGTGTGGCGACTATAGACAGCTAAACGCTGTTACAATATTTGACAGGTTCCCACTACCAAATATTCAAGATTTTACGCTTAACCTTCACGGCTGCCAGATTTTTTCCAAAATTGTTTTAATTCGCGCATATCATCAGATACCAGTCGCGGCCGAAGATATCTATAAAACCGCAGTGACAACCCCATTTGGCTTATACGAATTTCTAAGAATGCCATTCGGCGTCAAGAATGGCGCCCAAACGTTTCAACGTTTCATTAACAGAATTTTGGGAGATTTCTCATTCATTGTATGTCGATGATATCCTCATATTTAGTAAATCAGCGAAAGAACATAAAGAACACCTCCGTCAGCTATTTTCGAGATTACAGGAGCACGACATCAAAAAACGAGTGTGCGTAGGACAACACTTTAGAAGTGTTAACTTCTATGGCTAGTCTAAATTTCCAAATCAATCTTTATACAGGACGATAAGGATCAATATATTTTATTTATGAATATTCTGTTAAAGTTTATTTAACTCACTCCAAAACTTATAACACAAAGATCGGACGATGGATGACTGGGATAATGTAGTTTTTAGTAAAAATAGTAGATAATATACAGTAATAAATACATAGTACATAGTTAATATGTAGTATGTATAGTACTGTGTACTATGTATGTACATATCGACGGGTTGATGCAATTGTCGCGAAACAGAACTTTTTGCTATTTTAAACATTGTGCAAATATGCAAAAAGTCATATTATATTCAGCCAAAGTCACGGATCTAAATTTTTATGGGAATCTACTGCATTCAATTTGAATTTTTTCAGAACATAGTACATAATATGCAGTACATTGTATATAGTACGTAATCCTTACTAATATTATAAATGCGAAAGTAACTCTGTCTGTCTGTCTGTCTGTCTGTATGTTACGCTTTCACGCCTAAACCGCTTGACCGATTTTGATGAAATTTGCAACAGACATAGTTTAGACGTTGGAGACGGACATAGGCTACTTTTTTTGGAGAAAAAAGGGTTGAAGGGGGTGAAATGGGGTTCAATAAGTTATAAGGGGATTTTTTTTCTTTATTTTTTTTCTATTGTATAAAAAGTAACTGACTGACAAGCAACGCACAACCAAAACCGCTAGAGCTAAAGGGCTGAAATTTTGACAGTGCATCCGTAGCGATTTTTCGAAATTCATCTCCTAAGGGGGTGAAATAGGGTCAACTCAAAACCGCTGGAGCTATAAGGCTGAAATTTTGACAGTGCATCCCTTTAATGACGTGAACATCCACTAACAAAGCGATTTTTCGAAATTCTTCCCCTAAGTGGGTGAAATGGGGTCAACCCAAAACCGCCGGAACTATAGGGCTAAAATTTTGACAGTGCATCCCTATAATGGCGTGGACATCCACTAAAAAGCGATTTTTCGAATTTCATCCCCTAAGGGGTTGAAATGGGGTTTATCCAAACCGCTAAATTTATAATGCTGAAATTTTGACAGTGCATCCCTATAATGGCGTGGAAATCCACTATAAAGCGATTTTTCGAAATTCATCCCCTAAGGGGGTGAAATGGGGTTTACCCAAACCGCTGGAGCTATAGGGCTGAAATTTTGACAGTACACCCCTATAATGATGTGGACATCCACTAAAAAGCGATTTTTCGAAATTCACCCCCTAAGGGGGGGAAGTGGGATTTACCCAAACCGCTGGAGCTATAGGGCTGAAATTTTGACAGTGCATGATGTGGACATCCACTAAAAAGCGATTTTTCGAGATTCTTCCCCTAAGGGGATGAAATGGGGGTTTTACAAACCGCTATAGCTATAAGGCTGAAATTTTGACAGTGCATCCCTATAATGATTTGGACATTCACCATAAAGCGATTTTTCGAAATTCATCCCCTAAGGGGGTGAAATGGGGTTTATCCAAACCGCTTTAGCTATAGGGCTGAAATTTTGACAGTGCATCCCTTTAATGACGTGGACATACACTAAGAAGCGATTTTTCGAAATTCATCCCCTAAGGGGGTGATATGAGGTCAACCCAAAACCGCTGGAATTATAGGGCTGAAATTTTGACAGTGCATCCCTTTAATGACGTGGACATCCACTAAGAAGCGATTTTTCGATATTCATCCCCTAAGGGGGTGAAATGGGGTCAGCCCAAAACCGCTGGAACTATAGGGTTGAAATTTTTGACAGTACATCCCTATAATGGCGTGGACATCCACTAAAAAGCGATTTTTCGAAATTCATCCCCTAACGGAGTGAAATGAGGTTAACCCAAACCGCGGGAGTCAAACGGCTGAAATTTTGACAGTGCATCTCTATAATGAAGCGATTTTTCGAAATTCATACCCTAACGGAGTGAAATGGGGTTACCAAACTACTGTAGCTATAGGGCTGAAATTTCTACAATGCATCCCTATAATGACGTGGACATCCACTAAGAGGCGATTACTCGAAATTCATCCCCTAAGTGGGTGAAATGGGGTCAACCCAAAACCGCCGGAACTATAGGGCTAAAATTTTGACAGTGCATCCCTATAATGGCGTGGACATCCACTAAAAAGCGATTTTTCGAAATTCATCCCCTAAGGGGTTGAAATGGGGTTTATCCAAACCGCTAAATTTATAATGCTGAAATTTTGACAGTGCATCCCTATAATGGCGTGGAAATCCACTATAAAGCGATTTTTCGAAATTCATCCCCTAAGGGGGTGAAATGGGGTTTACCCAAACCGCCGGAACTATAGGGCTAAAATTTTGACAGTGCATCCCTATAATGGCGTGGACATCCACTAAAAAGCGATTTTTCGAATTTCATCCCCTAAGGGGTTGAAATGGGGTTTATCCAAACCGCTAAATTTATAATGCTGAAATTTTGACAGTGCATCCCTATAATGGCGTGGAAATCCACTATAAAGCGATTTTTCGAAATTCATCCCCTAAGGGGGGGAAGTGGGATTTACCCAAACCGCTGGAGCTATAGGGCTGAAATTTTGACAGTGCATGATGTGGACATCCACTAAAAAGCAATTTTTCGAGATTCTTCCCCTAAGGGGATGAAATGGGGGTTTTACAAACCGCTATAGCTATAAGGCTGAAATTTTGACAGTGCATCCCTATAATGATTTGGACATTCACCATAAAGCGATTTTTCGAAATTCATCCCCTAAGGGGGTGAAATGGGGTTTATCCAAACCGCTTTAGCTATAGGGCTGAAATTTTGACAGTGCATCCCTTTAATGACGTGGACATACACTAAGAAGCGATTTTTCGAAATTCATCCCCTAAGGGGGTGATATGAGGTCAACCCAAAACCGCTGGAATTATAGGGCTGAAATTTTGACAGTGCATCCCTTTAATGACGTGGACATCCACTAAGAAGCGATTTTTCGATATTCATCCCCTAAGGGGGTGAAATGGGGTCAGCCCAAAATCGCTGGAACTATAGGGTTGAAATTTTTGACAGTACATCCCTATAATGGCGTGGACATCCACTAAAAAGCGATTTTTCGAAATTTATCCCCTAACGGAGTGAAATGAGGTTAACCCAAACCGCGGGAGTCAAACGGCTGAAATTTTGACAGTTCATCTCTATAATGAAGCGATTTTTCGAAATTCATACCCTAACGGAGTGAAATGGGGTTACCAAACTACTGTAGCTATAGGGCTGAAATTTCTACAATGCATCCCTATAATGACGTGGACATCCACTAAGAGGCGATTACTCGAAATTCATCCCCTAAGGGGTTGAAATGGGGTTAGCCCAAACCTCTGAAGCTGAAGGGCTGAAATTTTGACAGTGCATCCCTATAATCACGTAGAAATAAATGACTCGAAATTTACATACTTTATTTAATATTCATTTGTGATTGTATCATAATATCTTGCACCCACGTAAATAGGCGAACAAACTTAACGAACGTCTAAAATGTCACTCCCCTTGATGACATATACATGCCAATATCTGCTTCAAAACTTGCAGATTTGTTGAGCAGAGGTGATATACGCAGCAATTTGTTTACAATATTTATTAAAAAAAATCCCTATAACAAACCCTTTAAGTAACAGCTGACTGTTTTGTTTGTTTTTTTTTTTTTTTTTTTTTTTTTGAAGGAAAACATTGCACATAATAAACAGTTTTTATTTAAAGGCGTTGCAAGGCACGCGGGTTTTATGCTAGTAGATAATATATAATACATATTAAATAATATAACATACCAGCAGTGAATGGAAATACTGGAAAACTACTTCTACAGAAGCAGTTCAGTACTTCCACCCAGTAAAAAAAATCTGGTTGCCTGTAAAGTCCATATACGGGCGAAGTTTTTACGTGACAACGTCTTCTCTTTCTGAACTTCTCTATACTGAAATTTAACTGTTTTTAATCTGGGTAATTCTGTTAAGGATAGAACGATGATATGAGAAATATGAAATGAAAGGAAGTGTTTCCATTGTGATGTGCCTTGCGAAGGTCAAGTCGATGATTGTTCCTTTTGATGTAGTTGACTTAGAAACATCTGATACGCATTCGAGATTGTACATATCTTTCATGAATTTGAGAAACCTGTCGTCAGTCTTCACATTGGTGTTGAAATCCCCACACAGAAGGACTGGTATGCTAGAATCAACTTCCAGGAACGGATGCACGGACTGGCTGTTGTGAACATACGGATTGAGTCCTTGGGATAGTAACATTCCGATGTCCTGCAACCTAGCTCCTGGATGAATATATACAGCGCTGAGCACAAACTTGAAGATAGTATCAGCGGTAAAGCAAGTAACTTCAGCCAAGCACATGTCACCTGCAGTTACGATGTGACGAGCTGCGTCTGTAATCGCAATTTGGACTACTTGTGCTGTAGATGTCGATGATAATTTGCGATAGATCGCTACTCCACCAGCTGCGTTGGTATCTGAGTTTGTTTGATTGTTCTTTCTGGATATGCACTCATAATCCTTGATTGGAACTGGTTCACGATTGTCTCGCATCCACGTTTCGGTCAGTACTAAATAGTCAGATCTTGGTATCACTATATCCGTTTCCATGTCCATGGCGTGGGCGCTTAAACTTTGACAGTTGATGTTCGTCACGATAGTTTGTCCAGCGTCGGTAGCGTCATCACAAAATTTTACTGCTTTTTTGGTGATTGTGTTGAGAGGGTGTCGACCAAGTCGATTGTATTCATCGCGGATATCTCGCCTAGTGTCTGAGTCGTTTCCTTGTCGACCATGTTTGAAATTGAAGCAAGAATCCTTGTCCGTAATGATGTGCAAGCCGTTGATACTCGTTACGCGACTCATGGCCACATACACCAATTGTTGTGGTTGCTTGGGAGAGTACTTATAAACGATGACTTCAAATGTCCCACCTTGGGACTTGTGGATCGTAATGGCACAAGCAGGCACGCATGGAAACTGTTTTCGTTTGCATTTCACTGATTTAGACAGTGTAATGTTAACAATCTTTTTGTACACTGGTACCCAATCGACGGACAAAGTATTTGGTTTGCTAAGCACATGTGGTCGACATTTGATTTTGGCACCCGTATTTTTGTCTGGGAACTCAAACCAAAGAGTGATGATAACATCTTTGGTTGGCGGCAAAGTTGTGCTTGTCGATGGACCTGCTGCGGCAGAATGGTCATCTGCGTTGGCCGGTTGACGTTCGATGTGTCGCAAGGTTCCAATAGCACCGTTAACCAATCCATCCGAAACATCGATGTTAGAGGTAATCATGTAAGGATACCCTTCTGCTAATGGCAACATAATATATTATATTATTATATTATTATTATATTATATATTATATGGCAATCCGTCCGTCTCCGAAACCGACATCTTGTGAAGTTGCCCTTGATACTGGCGCTTTTCAGAATTATCTGAATATCCAAGCATAATATCAGTGGTGATACAGTTGTGTGCGTTGTTAATTGCACTTCGATTGTAAGATTCAACTTCTTCGTTACTGTAATACAACCGAACAGCGTTGGGAACGTTCTCTTTGCACCAGGATTCGCTCTTGTGCCTGGACTCAATAAGTGCGATGTTATTGAGATTTAGTTTAAGTCCATTTCCAATTTTGGTGAGAATCGTGGAAAACCGCTCCTCAGTTTGTCGTACAACACGTACCAGTGGAAAATATTTGATGCTTTGCCACAGTACAGTTCCACCCTGTTGGTTGCCTGGAACTGCGCAACACGGAAGGGCACGTACCGGTGGTAGCTGTCTAAAATCTCCGCACAAGATCACATAAATGCCTCCAAATGGTTGGTCGTAAACACCGGTAATCTGCTGCAGTCGGTAATTCATTTTACCGAGTATAGCGGCACTCATCATGCTGATCTCGTCGATGAAAACAGCTCTCACGCCAACGAACATATTTCTATAGGCTTGCAACGTTTCGGTGGATAGAAGTTTTTGAACTCTAGAAGTTGTGATACGAAACGCTGAGTGAACTGTCGTTCCACCAAGAGGGGCTGCTGCTTTACCGGTGCTCGCACAAGCTACGTAGGCGTTGTTGAGTTGTGATTTTGAGTGTAACGATTGTAACAAATGTTGAAGAGGTTTAAACACAATCTAAACTCGAGATTTGTAACATCGTTAAACCTTATTTCAAGTTATAATAATCTGTCATTTAATTAATGTTAATTTAATTGTGTTTAAATGTGATTGTTGTAAATGACATTAATCTAATCACTTTACTATTTCATGACATACTCAGTAGACGAAAACTTACCGTACGTCGTTCATTGTGAATGGACGTCAGCATCTGAGTGTGACATGTTTTTCGTAAATGCCTTCCAGCTGCACCGATTTATAAGACGTTGTCACGTCAAAAAGCATTACATTAATACGGCGATAGCTTAGGCTGGGAAGTACTTCTTTTTTCCCTTCCATAGAATTGGTTGAAGAAGTTCTTACTCGACATTTCATTTAGAAATACTTCCACCCAGTACAAAAAAAAACATTACATAACATGGAGATGGTCTAAGCGGGGAAGTACTTCCCTTTTCCCTTGCACAGAATGTGTTTTGAAAATACTTACATTTATTATTAAACTCATAATACAAAGTTATTATATTGTAAATTTTTATAATGTAATTTATTTGGGGTAGGCGTGAAGGGGTGGGGTAGCTTGAAGTAAAATTAAGCGATTTATATTTATATCATAAACATAAATTCAAATATATGTTTATACATTAACGATAAAAAGCTTAATGGCTGAGATAACGACCAGCTACGAAGTTTTTCAACACCTTTTTTTGCGCAATGAAACGCTTGGTCACCAAACCCATTCTCCTCTGTATTACTTATAAGTCATTACAGAAAACACTAAATAAAGAAGTACTTCCAAATCGACTTCCCACAGTAAATACTTGCGATTTCCCCTACTGGGATACTACCCCAGATATGTACGTAAAATACAGATGCCCAGTCGAATAGGCGAAACGCCGAAACGTATTCCATTAATCCAAGCAAATATTTAAATATTGCAGCAATTTAGCTGGCTAGAGAATGGAAGTTTTTAGTCGAGGTCCAGCAACAGACAGCAGCGATGGTGACGCGCATTTTTGGTTTGCACCCGTTTCTGGGCACTTGTGCCTATGCAGCTGGCTAGAGCATGGAAACTTTTGGTTTAGCTCCGCCTACAAACTACATCGTATAATTCTATGTGTGCGAGGCAACATCAGAAGCTGCTCTCAGCATTCATTTCAAAACCAAAAGTTTCCATGCTATAGCCAGCTGCATAGGCACAAGTGCCCAGAAACAGGTGTGCAACAAATGTGCGTGTTGACCCCATCCCTGCCACATGTGTACAGAAACGGGTGTGCAACAAAGTGCGCGTGTCGCGAATTCATTGTTTTACCCCCAGCGAAAAAGTGCCAAACGCGCCTAAAGAAGTTAACACTTCTAAAAGGATTTAAGACTAATGAGTATGTATATGGATATTATATTTTTGTTACTGTTGCTGTTATGTTGTTGTTGTTTGCTTAGGTTATACTTTGGTGGCGCCATCTGAGTTTACCTTTGCGTAAGATACAAATTAAGTCATTCGATTCTTAGTTTATCAGCGACGCTTCAACACGTTCAATACGAATTCGATTTAATATAGCGAACGAAGTACGAAGGAAATGTTTGTTTGCTAACGTTAAGTAAAAAAAATTCTCTAGAAAAATCTTGTGGATTTACCACTATTATAGCTATTTGAACTAGCTTCTCTCAGGATTACTTTGTCACCAGTTCTGATACTAGTCAATTTTCCACTAGTCTAAACCTATTACTATTTTGTAAAAAGTCATTTGATTCCGTCTACTTTAATCATATAATACTGGGAAGTTGACCGTGTGGACCGAAGGGGTCAAACCCACATCTAGTTTATTAAAAGGTTTTTGCTAGTATTAATGTAGGATTACGGAGCCAACCCAACGCATGATTTCAGAGCCAACCCAGCTCTCTTGCTCTCTCTTAGATAAGTTTCTTGTGTTCAGTTCAGTTGTAAGCTAGAAGTCGTGTAAGTCGTATGTACAACTCCCGTACTGGGATCGAATAAATATCATATTGTCAGAAATTAATTCTCTCATTTAAAAACTCTTACTGTGTCGGAAAAATCCCCACAGTATATTTGGGGGCTCAACCGCGATAAATAAAGTGAATCGTGAGTTTTTTTTGCGGAATCGCTAATGGAGGCGTCCATGTGAGTCGCCGTTAAGTGCATACAAACGGAAGTAACGCCGCCGCGCATATTAGTTGCCGTCAAGCACATATATAACTTTGCAGATTAACCGCCGTCAAGCGCATATTAGTTGCCATCAAGCACATATGTGATAATTACCCAACTTTTGCAGATTAGCCGCCGTCAAGCGCATATTAGTTGCCGCCAAGCATACATAATTACAACTTTTGCGTGAGCAGTCACCGCCAAGTGCAACTCACACACATAACATAATTACAACATCTTCTGGAGTAGCTGCGCGCGTGTTGGAATTGGAAAAGAGAGGACAGGTAAGGGAAAAGACGCCAATCTTAGAGGCTTGTTACACGGCATGAGGCGAGTTACACGGCTTAACATTTTCTGCTGTAACAAACCGGTTTGAGCGTGTTATACGAATTACACGATAAACTGACTGTTCTGCATTTTTTCGTGTAACAATTCTATTGTCTATGTAGCTGTGTACAAACTGTCAGTTAAGCAAGTCATTTTCGTAGGCCCCGAGAATGAAATTATGATTGTGTTAGTGTGTTGCTCTGTGCAGTCGAGAATTTTTTGGGATGCACAAGTAACAAAATTCCCCGCGACCCCTTGCCTATAAAACCGGTTTATTGGAATTATTGGAAGTGTTGATGGAAGAAATGTTATGCCGTGTAACTTGCCTCTTAAAGCAACAAAGAGAGTGAGTCCAGTGGTTCTCAAAGCCGAGAAAATTAGTTTAGCAAGAATAATACCAGGTATAAGGATTGTCAATTGTTTTCTTTGCATGCTAATTTTATTTAAGATACATTTTGTGGCAATTGCAAATTAAAGGTAAATTTTTGTGTCAATTGGAATTTGGTGCTCCAATATCAACAGCTGCTATCCATAAACAGTTAAGGAATCGACGAAAACAATCTGGTGAGTCGCTAAGGGAGTATTTATATAAAATGATTGAAATAGCAAACGCCATCGATTTAGATGAAGAATCGCTAATTGGATATGTGATTGAAGGAATCAGAGACGACAAAGTAAATAAAATCATTTTATACGAAGCTAGAACAATCCAGGAGCTCAAGAATAAGCTCAAAACTTATGAAAAAATACAGAATAGCTCGTATAGTGACAACTACCAGAAGCAGACCAACGTTAATCGAACTCCTCAAACTATGAACAAGCAAAAACGTTGCTTTAATTGTGACGACTCTTCACATTTGGCGAACAAGTGTCCCAGCAAATCAAAGGAATATCCATCCATCCATCCAATGGCGCTACAGCCCAAATCGAGCCTTGGTCTCCTCTAGGGCATTTCTCCAAGTCTGACGGTTCCTTGCAGCAGTTCTCCAGTTCCGAATGTTCAGCATTGTCTCTGCGTCAGCCGTCACAGAGTCCATCCATCTTCTCCTGGGTCTACCTACTGGTCTGTTTCCTGGAATTTCGGCCACCATAAGCCGTTTTGGGATACGGTTATCATTCATCCTGATTACGTGGCCGGCTAGTCTTAGTCTGTTGATTTTTATAAACTTTGAGAGTTCTGGGTCGTCAAAAATTTCATACAACTCGTTGTTGTATCTCCTTCGCCATATCCCATCCTCTCTCGTTGGGCCTATTATGCATCTGAGCACCTTCCTCTCAAACCTGTTGACTTGTTCCTCTATCTCCTGGGTCATAGTCCAAGTCTCGCTGCCATAGCACAGTACTGGTCGTATTACTGTTTTGTAGAGTGAGAGTTTCGTTTTTCTGTGCACAAATCTTGAGTGTAAAATTTTTTTTTTGGCATAAAAAGCTCTATTAGCCAGTAGTATTCGTCTAGTTACTTCTTCCTTTTCATCGTTTCTTTTTGTAATTGTAGATCCAAGGTAGACTGTTTTATCGACTACTTCTAGATTATGTTCGTCGATAGTTATATTTCTTCCCATTCTAAATCCTCCAGCTCTGGATTGTTGCATCACCTTCGTTTTTTCTTCATTGATGTTCAGCCCTATGTCCTTGGCCGCCTCTTTTAATTCGACATAGACTTCTTTTGCTGCCAAGAAGGACCTTCCCACGATGTTCACGTCATCCGCATATCCAAGTAATTGTACAGACTGCGTTGCTATGGACGCATTTCTCCGTACTGATGTTTTTCTTATCACCAATTCTAAGGCCAGGTTGAAAAGCATGGGGGTTAGTCCATCTCCTTGTCTAAGACCTTGTCGCACTTCGAACTCTTCTGTTATTGCATTTTGAATCCTTACTTTCGCCAGGGAGCTATTCGTTGCGCATTTTATCAGTCCTACCAGCTTGGAGGGGACTCCTAATTCCAATAGGTTCCTGTACAGCCTCTCTCTGTTTATCGAGTCATATGTCTGTTGAAAGTCGACAAATATCTGGTATATATCTATATTCCTTTCCCAGGTTTTCTCCAGAATTTGTTTTAAGGTCAGCAGTTGGTCCGATGTTGACCTGTTTGTCCTAAAACCAGCTTGATATTCTCCTATAAGGCCTTCCGCTATAGGTTCTAGTTTTTGCTTCACAAGGATTGTGAAGGTTTTGTAGCTGGTGCTGAGGAGTGAGATGCCTCTGTAGTTTTTACAGGTTAATTTATCTCCTTTCTTGTAGATTGGACATATAATCGCTTTCTTCCAGTCATCTGG
This sequence comes from Thereva unica, assembly GCA_949987705.1. Classification (NCBI taxonomy): domain Eukaryota; kingdom Metazoa; phylum Arthropoda; class Insecta; order Diptera; family Therevidae; genus Thereva; species Thereva unica. The sequence goes on from OX465282.1 coordinate 57,457,304, forward strand.
TATAACTTCTTCCTCCCAGACGTTACATATGAGTTCGTGTAAGTTCCTTAAGAGTTGCGGCCCTCCTTCCTTTAGTAGCTCAGCTGCGATTCCATCGATGCCTGGGGATTTGCTGCTTTTTTGCCTTTTCACAGCTTCCCGTACCTCATCCAGTGTTGGTGGTTCTATTGGTATACTATCTTGAGGTATTACCATTGTTTCCGCCTGTGAGTCTTCGTTTATTCTTTGGGTTGGATTCAATAAGTTTTGAAAATATTGTCTCCATCTTTCCTTTATCCTATCCGGGTCTGCTAATAGGTTCCCATCCATGTCTCTACAAATATCCGTTCTTGGCTGAAACTTATTACTGATCTGGCGTGTTCCTTTGTAGGCTTGCCTAGTTCTACCTTCGCTGAAGTCTTCTTGTATCTGTAGGATCCTCCTGTTTAGATACTCTCTCTTTTTCTTTCTGCACAGCTTGTCTGCAGTTCTTCTTTTTAGCTTAAAGACTTCCATCCTTGCTCTTGTGGGCCTTGCGATGTACTCCCGGTGGCTCTGGTTTCGTTCTTCTATTGCAGCTCTGCAATCCCGATCAAACCAGTCAATTCTAGTCTGTCTGGGGGCCCAGCCTAGGGCGTCTTCAGCTGCCTCCTTTACGCTGTTTTTCAGCTTTTCCCATTTGTTGTTAATGTCAGGCTCTTCTCCTACTCCTTCTCTCAGGTTTTGTACAATAGCATTCTGATAGGCCTCTCTTCTTTCTTCAAGTTTCAGCTTGTCTATATCGTACCTTAGCTGTGTTTGCCCTCTTTGAGTTTTGGTCGTTATCCGGGCTCTAAATTTCACTTTGACAAGATAGTGGTCTGAGCCACAGCACGCTCCCCTCATAGTTCTCACATCCAGTATACTCGTGGCCCCTCTTCTCTCAATTAGGACGTGGTCTATTTGATTATATGTAACCCTGTCTGGTGACTGCCACGTCATCTTATGAATATTTTTATGTGGGAACATTGTTGAACTTACTACCATTGAGTTCGAGCTAGCGAGATCGATCAATCTACTACCATTGTCATTGGTAGCGTTATGTAGGCTGTGCTTTCCTATGACTCCTAGGAATTCCTCTTCTTTTCCTACTTTGGCGTTCATGTCTCCAAGCACCATTTTAATATCGTTTGACGGTATTAATCTGATGACGTTTGTTAGCTCCTGGTAGAATTCCTCTTTCTCCTCATCCGTCTTGTCTTCTGTGGGCGCATGGACGTTTATGAGACTAATGTTATGTAGTCTTGTTTTAATCCGAAGCGTACATATCCTATTATTTACTGGCTTGAAGTCCAGAATCAGTGATTCAAAGGAATATAGATGCTTCAAATGCATCGAAATGGGACATAGGTCTTTTGAGTGTAAAATACAAGCTGTTAAAGTAAAAACAGAACCGATAATTAATTTCGCTTTTAACAGATATAGAATAATGAAGGATGTAATTATTCATGGAGAACCAGTCACTGGTTGCGATCTAATAGTTTGTAGACAAGATTTTTTTGAAAAATGAAAAAACGTAAATTTGATACCAGGTGAAGTTCGGATGAATGGAGTAAAAGATATTCAAATTGCTGCCTTTGGATTTTTCTGGACAAAATTGATCGGGGATAATATACAATTTGACATTAATTGCCATGTGGTTTCTATAGAAGATATAGCATTTGAGCTTATAGTCGGCAATGAGTTTCTAGGGCAGGCAACGCTATTAGCAGACGAAACCGGAGTCCATTTTGGTAGAAGGAAGGATTATCAACAATTGCCCTCCAGGAAAGAACCTTGTGAACTTCACAACGAATTTCAATCTCTATGCCACCTGGCAGAGTTAAGGGAGGACACGAGTTTGTCAACGAAAGCAGACTTGAAACACTTACCACCGAACGAAAAGGAGTTGGTAACAAAGCTAATTGATGAATATAAACCTACACGAGAATTCGAATCCCCAGTGCAAATGACGATCACCCTCAAGGACGATACACCAATTTTTGAAAGGCCTAGACGAATGTCTTTTGAAGACAGAAAGGAGGTAGAACAACAAATCAATGAATGGCTACGTGATGGCATAATCCAGGGGCCGGTTCACGTAACTCGACAACGAAAATTGTTTTTCGTTTCGCGTTCACGTAGCTCGAAAAAATTGCAAATTTTCGTTTGTTGACTCGAAAACTCTTATGTTATCGAACACTTGTATTATTAAGATTAATTTTCCAATTTAAAAGTAGACTTTTATAAGTTTTTATATACGTAAATTATTTTTAAAAATTTAATTAAGTTGATGCCAATAAATTGTATAATTTTACAGCGGTTCTTGTAAAGAAAATCGTGTTTCAGTAATGTGGTTTCCTTAAATTTTCTTTCGAGCTACGTGAACGCTCAATTTTTTCGAGGCAAATTTTTTAGTATTCAAATTCGTTTCGAACGATTGTCGTTGTTCGAGCTACGTGAACCGGCCCTAGCCAAGTACATCGGAGTTCGCTTGTCCAGTCGTATTGTCTCAAAGAAAGATGGCTCTAAGCGACTGTGTTGTGACTATCGAAGAATCAACGCCCAAATGGTAAAGGAGCATTTCCCAATGCCTTTAATCGATGACGTAATTGATCAACTCCAGGGCGCCGAAGTTTTTACGACGTTAGATCTAGCTAACGGATTTTTTCATGTAAATATAAATCCAAGTTCCAGAAAGTATACTTCATTTGTTGTTCACAATGGGCAATATGAATTTTTAAAAGTCCCATTCGGAATTTGCAATTCGCCAGCAGTTTTTGCTCGATTCGTATCCCACGTATTTCATGAGTTAGTGAAGGAAGGTATAGTGTTGACATATATGGATGATCTTATAATCCCAGCTAAAGATTACAAACAAGCAACGGATAGATTCAAGAAAGTATTGGAAGTCGCTTCCAAGAGTGGACTAAAAATTAAATGGACAAAGTCACAAATCATCCAGAGCCGAGTAAATTTTTTGGGTTATATCATTGAGGAGGGAACTATACGACCATCGGTAGAAAAAACAAGAGCTGTCGTCAATTTTTCTCTCCCAAAAGACAGGAAATCCCTCCAGAGATTCTTGGGCTTAACTTCATATTTCCGACGATTCATCGAAGGCTATGCAAAAATAGCAAGACCACTAAGTGACTTATTGAAAAAGGATGCCTTGTTTAGTATAGGGGATGAACAACGGGTCTCGTTCCAGACTTTGAAGGACGCATTAGTCAACTCCCCAGTCCTCGGAATATTCGATCAGAACGCCTACACCGAGATCCACACAGACGCCAGTAAAGAAGGCATTGGAGCTATATTATTTCAGCGAGGCAAAAATGATCAACGGATGCACCCCATTCAATACATGAGTCACAAGACAACACTCACTGAGCAAAAGTATCATTCTTACGAGCTGGAAGTCCTAGCCATTGTGAAAGCCCTTAAAAAAAGGAGAGTTTATGTGTTGGGGAAAGCAATCAAGATCGTAACCGATTGTAACGCGTTTGCGCAAACGATGGGGAAAAGAGACGTTCCTTTAAGAGTGACTAGATGGGCGATGTATTTGCAGGATTATAATTACGAAATCGAGCATAGACCAGGAACACGAATGAAACACGTGGACGCATTAAGTCGCATAGCAATGCCAATAGTGGACACTATGACTCACCGAATTAGAGAGGCCCAATTACAGGACGATTATTTGAAAACTATAATGAAGCTGCTAGAAAAGTGCGATTATGAAGACTTCTACATGAAGAATAACATTCTCCACAAGGACCCATCGAAGGAATTGATTGTTGTACCTCTACTTATGGAGGAGGAAATAATAAAGCAGGCTCACCAACAGGGACATTTTGCATCCACTAAAACGGAAGAAATTATCCGCAAACGTTATTATATACCGAAGCTAAAATCCAAGGTGGAACGGCTGATCAAATGTTGTGTAGCATGCATACTGGCCGAAAGGAAAGCAGGGAAGCAAGAAGGATTACTAGTGTAGCATGCATACTGGCCGAAAGGAAAGCAGGGAAGCAAGAAGGATTACTAGTGCCGATAGACAAAGGGGATTGTCCATTACAAACCTATCACATCGATCACATCGGTCCAATGGAAGAGACCAGGAGGAAATATTGTCATATTTTTGTGGTTGTAGACGCATTCTCCAAGTTTGTTTGGTTGTATCCGACACGAAGTACCACCAGTGAGGAAGTCATAGACCGGTTAAAGCAGCAAGCTGCTATATTTGGTAACCCGCAGAGGATAGTTTCGGACCGAGGAACCGCGTACACCTCAAAGGCTTTCAAGGCGTATTGTGAAGAAGAGAGAATTCAAATCTATTAATAACCACTGGGGTGCCACGGGGGAATGGCCAAGTGGAAAGGGTCAATCGAGTGTTAATACCCCTACTCACTAAAATGTCAATCGAAGAGCCTCAGGCCTGGTATAAGCACGTAGATAAGGCTCAGCAATTAATAAATTGTACGTCGACAAGGAGTGCCAAGTTCCCACCCTTCAAAATATTGACTGGACTGGATATGCGAGTAAACTCTATGCCCGATCTCTCAAGAATCTTGGAGGAGGAAGAAGTAATGGAACTAGAGGATAAAAGGAATACCATTAGAATCGAAGCTAAGGCCAACATCTCCAAGATCCAGCGGGAGAATTACAGGAGCTCCAATAAGAAAAGAAAGGCGGCCAGATCTTACCAGTTGAATGACTTTAGTTGCCATAAGGAGAACGCAGTTCGGAGCCGACTTGAAACTGAAACCCAAATTTCTAGGACCTTATAAAGTGATCGAGATCCAGAAGCATGACAGATATGGAGTGGTAAAAATGGGTGATCACGAAGGACCAAATTTTACAACTACGGCTGTCGATGGAATGAAACCCTGGTGTCAATCATTTGAGACAAATGATCGGTCAGGAGGGCCGAATGTAGGATTACGGAGCCAACCCAACGCATGATTTCAGAGCCAACCCAGCTCTCTCGCTCTCTCTTAGATAAGTTTCTTGTGTTCAGTTCAGTTGTAAGCTAGAAGTCGTGTAAGTCGTATGTACAACTCCCGTACTGGGGTCGAATAAATATCATATTGTCAGAAATTAATTCTTTCATTTAAAAACTCTTACTGTGTCGGAAAAATCCCCACATTAATATAGAAGATTCCACAAACCAAAGTAAACTTTCGAATTCATAAATCTAATGAATTTAGAATTGAAAAAAAAAAGCTTAAACCCTTAAGTAGTGACCAGGGTCTGACAGACCGCTCAAAATTTTTAAATTAAATTTTTTTGTAGTAAAATTTATTTGAACGTCTCGAATCTTCTAGTACCTTCTAATGTAAGTGTATATTTTAATATAATGCAAGTAGAAAAGCTCCACCCTCCCCCTGCCCGGGATAATGCTACGCCGCGGTCTTTTAGACCGGTGGTCACGACGAGCGTTAGTTTTTTCTACGTGTTCAGGAATTATAATAGGAATTTTTGAAATGGATTGATTTTTTTTTTTTTCTTTCTTTATTAGTCTAAAGGTACTTAAAACTAACAAAGTGGTTTTAGCCCATGGAGTTTAATCCTAGCGGGCTGTATATTGCATTACTTAAATGTATACTTATTGTAATTATTCTACTCTTACTCTAAATTTTTGGGGTTGGTTCTAATATGAGTCTGTTTACAGTCGCTATTAATGTTTTTGTTTGTTCTTTGTTGATGTTCAGTACTGGTACGTTGTTTTCGTATAGTATGTGTTGTCGAAGTATAACATTAGTGTTGGGACAGCCGATGAAAAAGTGTCGAGCTGTTAGGATTTGGTGATTGGGACAATGAGGACAGGTCGGTGTGGAGGTTCTTTGAAATATATGTTGTTTTACGGCGAGGAAATGTCCGAGTCTTAATCTCGTAAGCTGGACCCCTAGTGCCCTAGGAAGGTTATGTCCCGGAGGGGCTGTAATGTCCCTCCAGTGCGCAGCTAAGAAGGTGTTACTTGTGTTCCAGTTGCGTTTCTTATTGTCATTTATCGTTTGTTTTAGTTTATTCCGTACTGATTTGAAGTCGGGTAATCGTACTTCCGTTAAGGGTCGTCTATGTGCCTCTTTTGCTGTCTGGTCTGCGTGTTCGTTTCCGCAAATACCAACATGTGCGGGACACCAAATAAGCTGTATGTCCTTGTTTGTAACTGCGTCTCGTATTTCTTCAACTGTAGGATGTCGGTTTCTAAGATTTCTGATAGACTGAATAGCAGATAGCGAGTCAGTTATAATTAACGCCGGTTCTGAAGCATGCGAGCAAGCTTTATATATGGCTGCCATTTCTGCTGTGTATATGGAGGTCCATTCAGGCATTCTTCCCAGACTAACCACATTTTTTTCGCTGTCTACTACCGCGTAGGATACCAGGTCTGTCATCTTAGATGCGTCTGTGTAGTATTGTAGCTGTATTCCTTGTCGTTCTATAAGTCTGTTGAATTGTTGTTTTATGACTGTGTTACTGTAGTTGATGTAGTTTGTCAGCTCTGTGTTGACTCTACCTTGTTTGAAAAGCCAAGGAGGTGTTGACGTTACCTGTTTTTGTATTTCCTTTGGGGTATACCGTAGCTCTGTTGGAATTTGCTTTAAGCCTAGCATGAGAGCCGATGGTCTTCTATGTTTATTCCTGTCAGTGTGAAGGATGTTAGTCATAGTTTTGTAAAGTGGGGATTTGCAGTAGTGCATACTCTGGAGGATAATGTGTGCCGTTCGTTCTTGTACTCGTTCCGCCATTGTTGGTAGGCCAGCCTCTATTAAGAGTGCTTCTATCGGTGTTGTGCGTAAAGCTCCAAGAGCAATACGTGCAGCATTGTTTATTTGCTTTTGGATCCTGTCGAGTGCTGTCTTTGTTCCATGCCCGTAAATCGTCAGTCCGTAGTCCACTTTTCCGATTATTAGTTGTTTAGCTATTCTCCTAGCTAGGTTAACGGGTGGACCATGCTTTTTTTGGAAAATCACCTTAAGCATGTTATTTCGTTTTTTGAGATCTTCAGTTACTTCATTTGCTTGCTTGTTCCACCGTAGGGTTTTGCTTAGGTGTAAGCCTAGTACCCTCAATTCTTTTTGCAGTGGTATTGTTTGGTTTTCCCATGTCATAATATTTGCAGTACAACTGGTTTTCCTGCAGACGTGTAAGGCTTCTAGCAAAGATAACTCAGAAAGATACGACACTGTAATCCTTTCTGTGCGAAGAAAAAGGAAAGTAAAAATCAACTCAAAGTAAAAATCAACTTCTCTATTCATATACGCACTCCGGAATGGCGAGAGGGCGGCGCAACGGCAAACTACACAAACACATGCAGAGCAGGAAGTACACGAAGATGGTACATTAATTCACACAAGCAAAATAAAAGTCCAGACGGCACAAAAAATTGCGGAGAAGAGAAATCAGTGCGTCTCTTTCGCACTTCGTGAAATAACATTTCTTTATTTACCCTTTCTTTCTTCGATTTTTGTTTTGTTTTTAAATTGAATTTTGTCTCGTTTGCACCTTGTCGATTGATATATTCACTCGCAAGGGAGCTTATGGGAAATTTTGAGAGTGTCGTATCTTTGTGGGTAATCTTTGCTTCTAGCTTGCTTTCTGTAATTATTGCCCCAGCTGTTTGGCACCATCTCTTTAGGATGCTGAGTGCTGTTTGTAGTGTGTTTTCTACAAAGTGGATGTTGCCTGAGCAGTAGAGAACTATGTTGTCTGCGTATATGTGGAAGTATAACTTGGGGACTTGTGTTAGTGCTGAAGCTAGTTTGTATATGTATGTGTTGAATAGAGCTGGAGATAATGGCGACCCTTGTGGAGTTCCATTAGCTAGGGGTAGGATATTAGAGGAGAAGCCTTTGTTCCGAAACATTATTTTGCGTTGCGTGAGGAAGGAGTGGACTGTTTTTACGAAGTTGTAGCCTACATTCCATTCTGTCAGCTGTTGGATAACGACTTTTTTCCTGAGTCTGTCATATGCTTTCTCCAGATCTGCAGAAAGCAATATGCTGTGCTCTCTCCTTCCGATTGCAGTGGCCAGATTGTGCTCAGTTTCCTGGAGCAATGACAGTGTGCCTCTTCGAGGTCTGTAGCCGACAATTTCGTCTGGGAGCCTTTGCTCTAGGAGCCAATTTAGTCTATTGCTGAGGATTTTTTCAAGGATTTTGGAGGAAGTGGGTAGGAGTGAAATTGGTCTAATTTTAGTTATAGGAAGGATTTGGTTGGGGACTTTAGGGATGGGACGGATCTCTGCTAGTTTCCATGCCTGTGGAAATGTGCCCGAGCTCAGTACCATGTTGTAGAGCCTAGTTAGCCTCCTTAGATAGAGTGATGGGGCTTTATTCATCATTTGATAGGTTATCTTGTCTAGGCCCGGTGTCGAACCTTTGTAGGAGTCCAATTCATCTTGGACCTCTTGTAAGGTTATCTGCTTATCGAAGGGAGAGGGGGTAGATTTCGAAGAGCCTGCAGCTCTATTTCTAGCTCACTACCATCTTCATCGTGTAGGCTTGGAGCTGAGTCTGCATAGCTTGATAGCTGTTTTCCTATCATGTTTGCAATCTCGTAAGGATCGACGACTATTCTATTTTGATGTTCGAGGGCGGAGATCATGGTGCCCTTTCTATTCCCAAAAACCGCTCTTATGCAGCGCCAGTTTTCTTGTACTGAGTTATTAGGGTTGATTGCATCAAGAAAGTTTTCCCAAGATTTGCGTTTCTTTTCCCTAATCGCTCTACGCATTTGCGCATTGCTCCTGCGGTAAGCGATTGCAAGATGGCGACTGCAAGTGAAAGTGATTTGTGTAAGAAGTGTGAAAAAATTGTTGAATCTGAGGATAAAGCCTTACAGTGTGAAGGATTTTGTGGCAGATGGTTCCACATAAAATGTGGGAATGTAAGTAGCAAAGATTACAGCAAAATTAAAGATGTGAAAATTGCTATGTGGATGTGTGCTGAGTGTAAGGAGTTTGTTGGCTTGTTAGCTAATAATAAGTTGATTGATCTGCTAAATGCGCAAAGGCAAAACATTGCTAAAGTAGAAAATATCGACAAAATACTAAAAACTTATGGAAGGCAAGTAAATAAGTTACAGGAGTGCATCGAAAGACCACAGAACGAGGAAGCAGTAACTTATGCGACCGTTATAAAACGGAATGCCAACGTCTCACCTCAAAACCCGAAAAATCACCGCACAACAGCCCCACAAGGAATTATCGTCAGACCTAAAAAAGATCAACATAGTGATGACACCAAAAATCTAATAAAGAAAAATGTGATGCCGAGCAAGATTGGTGCTCCTATTATACAAATGAGAGGTATAAGTAGGGGTGCAGTTCTAATCAAGTCCGACTCACAAGAAAACAACGAAAAAATTTTGACGGCTATAAAAAATAGAGTTGGAAATGAATATGAAGCATACATAACAAAAAAAAGAAACCCCAAACTTTTTATAAATAATTTGGAAAGAAATTATTCTTCAGCGGAACTCCTCCGTGAGCTGAAACAGTTAAACCATTTTATAACTGATGAGGATAATGTGAAAGTTGTATACAGCAGAAAAACCCGAAATGACAGATGGACTGTATTTTTTGAAGTTATTGGCGTAACCTATAATAAAATGGTTAATAGGTATATAAACATTGACTGGAATACCCATTATGTCAGGGAAGATTTCGGTATTAAAAGATGCTTCAACTGCCACAGGTATAATCATACCACAAAAGACTGCACGAATAAAACTGTTTGTGGAAAATGCGCAGGTGAACACCAAACAGCGCAGGGCAACTCTGAAACTCTCGTGTGTGTGAACTGTCAAAGAAGCAAAACAAAAGAAACCTATAGGAGTCACACAGCTGATAGTAGGGCTTGTCCGGTTTTATTAAGGCAAATTGATTTCGTTTGCGACAGAACTACTTATACAGTAAAAGACATATAAATAGTACACATCAAAGTAAATATAAATATGTCAGAAGAAGGCAATCACATAAATTTATTATTCCTAAATATTCGAAGTTTGAGAAACAAATTGCATGAACTACAAGCACTATCAGCTAAACATAAAGAGGTACAGATAATGGTAATAAATGAGACTTGGCTCTATTCAGATGAAACTCGCTACTTTAACTTGCAGGGGTTTTCAGCTGAATTCAATTGTAGGGATAGCTCTAGAGGTGGTGGTTCTGCTATTTATGTTAAAAATGGCCTAGACTACAGGGTAGTTTTTAACGGCGATGGCGATGTAGTAAATGGAAGTAACTGGATCAAGCACAGTTACTGAGGATGCTGGTGGTGCACATCATGAATACCGGCAGTTGCCAGCCATCACGGAACGTGTGCAGTCCTAAGTCTAGAATTAAGCTAAAGGAATGTTAACTATATAAGTAGCGGAAATAAACTATTATTAACTAATTAATAAAGGCGTTAATTACTACAGGCGATATGTATAATACTATTGTAATCGAAATAAGAACTCTTGATGGAAAAACTTTGAATATTATGACTATGTACAGACCACCGAATGTCAATACTACGGACTTCATCCAATACTTGGAAAACAAACTTGACCACTACAAGGACCTAATGTTTATGGGTGATACTAACATCGACTTACTAAGAAATGATGACATGGTAAATATATTAAGTAACATGACATCTGCTAACAACTACAGAATACTAAACAAAATTGAAACTGAACATTATACTAGGCAAGATAAAAACACGCACACAATCATTGATCACTGTATTACAGACCTTCCTCAACACCACACAATTCAGACTTACTTACAAACGACTGCGATATCAGACCACCGGTACATGATAGTTCACATCTCCAAAAACAATGTAACCAAGAGACCTATGGCCACGTCGAAAATTACATTAAAAAGTAAAGGAAAGTATAGATTCTATGTGAAAAAACTGCTCGCTGGAATAGAAAACCCTAATATTAATCATATTGTAGATGTGTTAAAAAAGGCCAAATCACTTAGCTCCATCCATAAAAAAATTAGAACGCGATCTAACAGTTGGATAACGAGCGAAATCATTATGGGAATAAAAGAGAGAGATTCCTTATACTCTCAAATGAAAAAGAAACCAAATGACCAGGATCTGTGCGGCGAATATAAGAGAATACGCAACAAGGTTACAATGGCAGTAAGAGCAGCCAAGGAGAATTACATAAATGATAGAATATCACATGCAGGGAGGGACACCAGAAAGCTATGGAAAGTAATAAACAACGACATAATAAACAAGCAAGAAACAAAATCGAAAAATGATCTACAAAAAATTATAGTAAATGGCAAGACAGTTGAAAGTGCGATTGACATTGCAACTTGCTTCAACACCCACTTTAATGGAATTGGTAAGTCTATCCAGGCGGATATACCTACCAGGCTACCTGTGGATACACCAATGGCGACTAATTCAATCTTCATGGCTCCTACCAGCATGGACGAGGTAGAACATGTCGCGCTGAATTTAAAAAAGAATGCAGCTCCTGGAAAGGATGGAATCTTCACTGAAGACATAGTTGATGTTATAGAGCCAAATTACACGACCTATCACTTTCCAAGACTCACTTTCCAATCACTTCCAATAAACCGGTTTTTTAGACAAGGGGGCGCAGGGAAGTGCATGTGTTGGTCTCACTTGTGAATCCAAGAAAAATTTCGGTCTCACAGCAAATTACACTAACACAAGCATAACTTTCTTCGCTGGGACTGCGATAATTATAAGAATTTTTGTTGTTTTGTGCCCAACCACATAGACAATAGAATTGTTACACGGAAAAGAGGCAGAAATTTAAATGCACCGTGTAATACTCAAATTTTACACAGGCAGGTTTGACGTGAGTCCCAAGTGAATGGCCGTGTAATTTCACTCATAGACATTCTTAAGAAACCCCTCTCTAAACTTATTAATGAGTCAATGAGTAGTGGAACTTTCCCTAGCTGCCTTAAGGATACGATAGTAATACCTATTCTTAAAGGAGGAGACTCGGCTGACATGAACAATTACAGGCCCATAGCACTAATAAGCAACGTGGGAAAAATTTATGAAAAAATCTTCGAAAAAAGAATAAGAAAATTTATCACTAGAAATGGAGGTCTAGACAATAAGCAAATGGAGGTCTAGACATTTGCATATATTCGTTTTTAATTTTAATTTAATAATTTTTTTATTTATTTTCTATTTATAAATTATTTATTTTTGTTTTTATTTAATTATTTCTATTTTTGAATCTTTATTTTTTATTTAATAATTTATATTTATTAAGTTTTATTTACTTCTACTTAACTTTTACTTATTAATTTTTATTTACTTCTTTCTAACTTTTATAGTTTTCTATTTTTTCTCTTTTTCTTTATTGTTCTTTTGTGATAAACACTTCTAAGGTTTTAATTGTGATATTTACTGTTGAATAAGGGCTCCCCAACTCTCATACCAGCTTCGCTGACTGAGTGGGGATGTTGAAATAGTAAAAAATAATGATGTTAAAAATGTATTTGTAATCCTAGTCTATTAATAATAATAAATAAATAAATAATAATAAAAAAAATTCTCTATGGAGGGAGATCGTTTGAAGCGCTTCCATGCTTGATTTTTGTGTCGAATCAGCTGCCGAATCTCGTTATCGAACCAAGCAGGGGTGTTTTTTCGAAGGCTTTGCGTTGTGGGCGTGCTTGCGTTGGCAGCATACCTGGTGGATTTTGTTAAAATCGCTGCTTCCTCATTTATGTTGGGGCTTAGCCTTTTTTGTTGTAGATATTCCTCAACTTTTGATTGGAATTTCTTCCAATCAGCACATTGCTCTATGAACTGTGGGATATGTTTGGAGCGTTCTGTGGGTTGGCTGATGTGCAGAATGATCGAGAAGTGGTCGGTTTGTTTTGGATGCTCAGTCGTTGTCCAGTTCAGTCGTGGGGCTATGTCTGGCGTCGCTAACGAGAGGTCTATTGTTGTAAAGGTATTTCTGGTGTTAAAAAGTGTTGGCGAACCGTCGTTCAGCAGTACGTATTCAGTGTTGTCTAACCAGCTGCTTATATGGTTGCCTCGCCGTGTATTGTATTGCGATCCCCAGAGTTGGTGATGCGCATTAAAATCTCCAAGTATTATCGCTGGTCTTTTTAGTGGTGCAGTTAGCTTGTCAAGTTCTTCGGTTATGTTGTCCAAGTCTTGTTCGACATATATGGAGGCAATGTCCGTTGTTGTTCCAGCGTGCACTCTGAGTGCCAACATTGGTGTGTTCTGGTTTGCTACGGGGAGCGTTTCTACTGCTAGGCCTGTTTTCACCATGATGGCAGCTCCACTGACTCTTGTTGAGTGCGTATTGTGGGCATATAAGTCATACTGTCGGTACTTTCGAGGTACGTTTGTGTGTGGTAGGTGTGTTTCTTGGAGTGCTATAATGTCCGGGTTGTGGCGTGCTATTAGTATGTCCAGTGAAGCGGAGTTTCGGTAGAGTCCTGATATGTTCGACTGTACTATTGTGAGTTGTTTGCTGTAGTTGCTTGTAGTTCTATGTTGCGTTTGATTATTTCTAGTTGTCATATTGTATTATTGGTTATTGTTGCGAAATGTTGTGGCATTCGTGGATGGCATTTTCATGTGTGAGTCTGTGTCGGTATCGGAGTCGAAAGTGTTTTTCCTGTTGGGGGTGTTTATTGGTGAATGTTCATTATTTACTGCTGCGATGGTGTTTTTGAGGGTGTTAGGTGAGAGGGATAATAGTGCGTTTAGTTGTACTTTGTCTGCAGGTTTGTTCATTGCTGTGAATTGTATTTGAGTTTTTTGTGTGTTAGGGTACGGTGACTTTATAGTCACAATTTTTTGTTGGGCATTGCTTGTTATCTTTATTTTGTTGTCTGTGTAGTTTTTAGGTTGTTCTTCTGTCATTACCCACAAGGAAAATTGAGAATGCTTCCTATTGGTAGGAATAAGGAAGCCTTCCTGTTCGTTGCCCAGAGAAGGTATAGAGAATTTTTTGAATGTTATTTCCGCAAAAGCTTCATTCTTAGTCTTCCATCCAATGACATGGATGGATAAAAAGAATATGAACTAGAGCACGGAAGAGAATGCTTCCAAACTCGAGAATGCTTCCTCGGAAGGTTTCCAGCATTCATGATTGTATGTTTCCTTTTCCTTGTGGGTGAAACGTCAACAAAGAGAACAAAAAATAACTACAAAAATTTAATGACAAAAATTCACTTTATTTGATTCTAACTGTTTAGGATTTATAAATTTTATTTTTACTTTATTTCTACACGCTTTACTTTGTGTTTACTTTAACCGATACAATAATTACGACCTTGCTTTAATTTTATTTTACTACACGTCCAAGACACCGCGTAACCGCTCTACGTTCTGACTGCCCTCATCGCCTCTGGTCAGATGGTTTTATTGTTTCGCCCTTGTGTGCGTCAGCATGCTGCCGGTTACCTGTTGTTAGGTAATTGCTGGTGCTGCCGGTGGTGATTCCGGGTCACAGTGTCGCTTAGCGTGCACACTTGCCTTTTGGTGATGAAAGTGTTTTCTTTATTTTGCGAGGTTTGTTAAATGGAACGATCACCCAATTTGTTGCTAGTAGAGTACTAGGCCAGATTGGGCAACCGCTCCATTCTGCCCCCCGTTGAAATCTCCGATTTCAAGATTGAAGTGTGTAGCTGGAATGAAAATTGGTTAGTGTGTTATGTTCATCTAGCGGCATTTCCTCCGTGCTAGATGTAGACTCTTGTGTTCTTTAGAGGTTTTGAGGCGCCTCGACTCGCCTTAGTGCTGAGGCTGTTGAAGGTGGTGGTTTATGATTTTTATTGGCTTGAGATGGATAGGGAAGTGGATGGGTAGAGTGAAGTGCGTTGTACCATGGTGTCGAGATGTTGTATGCTTGCGTATACATTCTCGTTTGCTTTCTTGTCTTCTGACTCTTGAATTGCGATGGTTGTGAGATTTCCCTGATCCTGCGGTGTTTCTCCTTGCGGCCTTGGTTGCCAGTTTCCTCTTGTGAGATGATTTGTGAGTGTGCTCCATGATGCCGCCACGAGTCGCCAATTCCAACCGTACTGCTCGTGAATGGTCTGAGCGTTGATGATCATATTTCACATCTGCTTGATGATGGTGAAGACGGCGTAAGCGCCTAAGATGGCCAAGTATATTTGTCCTGCGTCGATGAGAAATGTCCATACTTGTTCCTTGACGACCTGCATTGCGCTGTGTATAGCCCCGGGAGTTAATAAGTTTAACACATCTACGTCCTGGTGGTCTACATTGATTCCGAGTAGTCGTTGAGCTACGATGTTGTTTATGGCTTGTTGCTCCGACGGGTACATCACTTGTCTTCGAAGGTCTTCTAGTGCTTCTGTGGAGTATATACCTGCTCTCATTAGGTCTCCTGAGTCTTCGTATTTCCAATCGATGGTACTTGACGGTTTTAGCGTGTTCGGTGTGCGTATTCTATGGATTGCTGGACTGAGTCCGTACCATTCTCCTAAAATGTGGTATCCTGACGTCATTAGGGGTGAACATGCTACTTCTGTGCCAAACTCCTGGATCAGATGAGTCCTTGGAGTCATGAAGAAACTTTGATTGGAATAGGTAATAGGAAGTTCATTGTAGCATTTAGAAACTCGTCTGATAGCGACCTCTACTGCTTGGCATTTGACTATGTATATGATTTCTCCTCGTTGTACTGCTGTGTAGCCTCGTTCCTTCATGTAGCGTAACGCGAATTCGGCTGGATTATGGGATGCGATACTAAGTTGTGTCTGCAGGACCTCTCTTTCTAGCTCACATCGTCGAGTTACCAGGTTAATATATAACTTCTCTATTTGCATTCGCATATGCCTCTCAGTGTACACAAATTTTGAGTTCACATAGGTCAATATGTCTAGGTTCCTTGCGTTCGTGGGATGCTTTGTGAAAAAGTACTCACTTGATGTTTTGGGTACAATGATCAGTCTTGGATGCTCCGTTTGAAAACCCTTGAATCGGCATACCGTTATGTCTTTCTTTATCTCTAGTGCGAAGATGAATTCTTCTGTATTTACAGTGTAGACCACGCTACCTCCTTTGGTACCCTTGTCATAATTTTCAACCGTTAATTTATCTGCTCGTCCTTGCCATAATACATCATATTTTGTTTCCTCGCAAGCCGAGTTTGGTATGATGTCCCAGAAGCTTCTGCCGTTCTCGGGATCAGTGCAGTGGCCATCGAGATATGTGCATATTATGTTGTTGCGAATGACAATTTTGTTGTCGTGTAGACGGACAGTGCTGGGGCAATCTGTGATGGTCAAAGTAATTGATTGTATGACAATTACCTTGTCCCAGTCATGACCACCATTGCTGTATCTGATGCCTTGGCAGTTGCCATCATTGTCTAAGCTTCCGGCAATAGTTTCTGAGTATGTGGAACTGCTATTTGGTTTGATGTCAGCAATAATTCTTCCATTAATTAATTGATAGGTTCCACTCTTGTGGATCTTCATGCAGTCCTCTTGACTTATTTCTGCGATGAAGGTACTTAATCCACCTGATACCAGTGATAGATGACTAAACATCCCACAGTGGAATATGGACTGTATAATGCTTATTTTGCATTGATACGTCTGGACCACTGCAACTTCGCTTAGTTGCAAAAGCTGTATTTCTTCCTGTTCATGTCGAGTTTTTGTCTCTTCAAATTGACATTCCGCGACTTCCACTAGAGAAACGGCGCTAATGTTTATGCTGTCGTGTCCGCAGTCGTAGGCGATTATGGCATTTGCTGTAGCACATAGTCCTAATAAGGAGAGCATTACCACCTTTGTGTAGTACATGTTGTCCTGAAATTGATGATAGTTTAAAGTCTTATGGCTAATTTCTTGATGATTTTCTTATCTTCTATCTAGCTTCTTACTTTCTTATCTTACTTATTTGTTTAAATTTACGGAATATGATTGGTTTGATTTGGTTGATCTTAGTTCTTTCTTATACTACAGTCTGGGGTGACTATTGGACCATTGTCTTCTATAGGCAGCACGCTTACTTTTGTTATGGGTCGTGTTAAGGTTGTTTCCTTGCATCTTATCGTTACAACTCGGACCAGTCCATCTCTTCCTGGATGTACTTCAATGATTCGTCCCAGTGCCCAGTTTGTTGGCGGTAGTCGTTCATCTTTGATTAATACCAAATCACCGATCTTTACGTTTGGAGTTCGATGTAGCCATTTAGGCCTTTGTTGTAGTCGATGTAGGTAATCTGTCTGCCATTGCCTCCAGAAGGTTTGATTCATTTGCTGCAGCTTTTGCCATCTGCTTGTGATCCTGATGTTGGGTTCTAATAAATAGTCATCTGCTGGAGCTAGGATTGCGTTACCGATTAAAAAGTGTCCTGGTGTTAAGACTGCTAAGTCTTCCGGATCATTTGTTATAGGGCATAATGGTCGCGAGTTGAGGCAAGCTTCTATTTGCGTTAAGAGTGTGTTTAATTCTTCAAAGGTCAATATTGTATTCCCTGTTGTTCTTTTCAGGTGGTGTTTTATGGACTTTACTCCACTTTCCCAGATACCACCAAAATGCGGTGATCCTGGCGGGATGAAGTGCCATTCAGTGCTGGCTTCCTCGATGGATGCGAAGACTTCTTCTGATATTCCCCAATCCTTTTGCATGTTGATTTGTGCCATTCGTCTGCTGGCTCCAATAAAGTTAGTACCACAGTCACTGTACAAGTGGCTGATTCTGCCGCGTCTAGATGTGAATCGACGGAAGGCAGCGATGAACGCGTCTGAAGTCATGTCGCTTACTGCTTCGAGATGCACCGCCTTGATAGCCATGCAGACAAAGATGCAAATGTATCCCTTGGAAGTTCGCACTCTCCCTCTACATTTGGATTCTCTTATTGTCAAGGGACCGCAAAAGTCTACTCCTGTGTGTGTAAATGGATGACTTGGCTTTATACGATACTCTGGTAAGTCCCCCATCAGTTGCTGACTTGTGGCTGCCTTCTGTTTCCAGCATGGAAGACATGTATGTATTCGCTGTCTTATGAGATTTCTGGCCGCTACTATCCAGAATTCCTTTCTTATCATCGCTGTCACTAATTGTGCTCCTCCGTGTAAAGTGATTCTATGGGCATCATCAATTAGCAGGTTGGTTACTGTGCTTCTAGCTGGAATTATAATCGGAAATCGCTCGTTGTAGCTTAAGTGAGCGTGCCGTAATCGCCCTCCTACTCTTAGGATTTCCTCAGGGTCAAGGAAGGGGTTTAGGCTGAGAATTGAGCTTTTAGAAGGTAATTGTTTTTGACTCTGTAATGCCGTAATTTCTTCCATAAAGTGTTTTTTCTGTAGTATCTGGATGATATTGTTCTTGGCCTTTTTTAATTCGTTAATTCTCAAATGACCTAGCGTTTTGACCTTGGTGCTTGCCTTGCAATTAGTCATGAATCTGTTGCAGTAAGCTGTGACTCTAACTAATTTTCTCCATGAAGAGTAGTGCTCCAGTAGTCTGGTAACGAATTCATTTTCCAAGGTGGTGATTAAGGTGACGGCTCCTTTCGCTTCCAGCTGGGTCTCTTGAACTTGTTCTTGTGATGGCCAGTGCTCCTTGGATTTGACAAGCCAAGTGGGACCATTCCACCACAATGTATGGCCTATGAGCGATTGAGCCGAGATCCCTCTGCTTGCGGAATCTGCTGGATTGTCCTTTGTAGGCACATGTCTCCAAGTGCTGCTACTGCATTTTTTAGTGATGTCACTAACTCGGTTTGCGACAAATGTCTTCCATCTTGATGGGTGCCCTCGTAGCCATGATAGTACTATAGTGGAGTCACTCCAAAGATGAATTTGGGTTGGCTTGCTTGGAAGTATCGGTTGTGTCCTTTGTACTAATTTTGCTAGTAGGGACGCGGCACATAATTCCAATCTCGGGAGGCTTATCTGCTTGACTGGCGCTACTCTAGTTTTAGCTGTCAGTAGTGATGATTTTGTTTTATCGTTAGACTTAACGACTACGTATAGTACAGCGGCATAAGCTAGATTTGACGCGTCACCGAATCCATGTATCTCATATTCTTCACCCTTGTGTGTTTGTAACCAGCGTGGAATTGTAAGTTCCTCGATCATGTGAAGTTGGTTCCTGAAGTTACGCCATGTCTCGCTAAGCCCTTGAGGTAGTAGCTCATCCCATTCGCCTTTTTCAAGCCATACCTTTTGCATTAGTATTTTAGCTGAAATTACTATTGGGCTTAACCATCCTAATGGATCAAAAAGTAGAGATATTTCTGATAATAGTTCTCGCTTAGTCTCCACCTTTCTTGAATTGTTCTTGATTTTAAAATGAAATGTATCAGTGACGGGGTTCCAATGAATCCCTAATGTTTTGATAGTAGTGTTGATGTTAGCCTCGGGAGGCCCTTTCAATTCCCTGTCTTGAATTGCTATGTCACGCAACGCTTGGTTATGATTACTGGTCCATTTTCGTAGGTGCAGACCGGATTCTCTGAGTATTTTTCGTACCTCTTCTATTAGATGAAGGGCTTCGGGGATTGAATCTGCTCCTGACATTAGATCATCCACATAAAAATCTTCTAAAATTATCCTTGCCGCTTTTTCGGACTGAGACGCGGCGTTGGTTGCTATCTGTTGAAGGGTACGTACGGCTAAGAATGGTGCTGATGCTGTTCCGTATGTAACGGTAAGCAAGCGGTATTCTTGTAATGGTTTCGTTGTCTCGCTCCTCCAAAGTATGCGTTGGTAATCAGCGTCCTTTTGGGCGACTCTTATCTGCCGGTACATTTTTTCAACATCAGCAGTGAAGGCGATGGCATGTGTTCTCCACTTCAGCAGGGTGGATGCTAAATCTGCCTGGATGGTGGGCCCCGTTAGTAGGTGATCGTTCAGTGATGAATTATTAGTGGTTTTCGCGGAAGCGTCGAATACCACTCTTACCTTTGTAGTGGAACTTTGCTCCTTTATTACTGCATGATGTGGTAAGTAGCATGGTTTACCGAGTGTGTGAGTATCGTGGTTTTCAGGAATCACTAATTCCATGTGTCCTAATTCCAGATATTCAGCCATAAACTTTTCGTATTCTTGTTTCAATTCGCTATGTGCTTCCAGTTTTCGCTCTAGACTAAAAAATCTTCTTAATGCCATTCCTTTCGAGTCGCCGAGGGCTGGTGGTTCTGGATGTGACTTGAACGGCAGCTGTACTTCATATCGACCATCTTCTCTGCGCCGGTGTGTCGCCTTAAAGTGAGCTTCGCATTGAGCTTCGGCTTCAGTGAGATGTTTTTCTTCGGTCAATTCCTCTAATTCCCAGAATTGTTGTAACAGTTGCTTTATGTCACAGTGTAGACTAGTTGCAACCTTGAGACTATGACAGGTACTTTCCACCGGTCCTGACAAAATCCATCCCAGGATGGTACGTTGCGCTAATGGTGTTCCTGGAGGACCTTTAATTTGTCCTTCTTCAATTAGTTCGGGGTAGACATCGGCTCCTAAGAGAACGTCGATGCGCTGTGATTCAAAGTATTGAGGATCTGCTAATTGGAGACCCTTGATGTGTGACCACTCTTGTGCTACTATTTGCTGTGTGGGGAGGTCCGCTGAAATTTGCCTCACTACTAACGCATTCATATCTATATGGGGATCGTAAGCGTAGCGAGAGCTGAGCCTAAAATTGACTGTATGTTTGCTTGGCCCACACTGTTGGTTTTCTATTCCGAAGACTGTCACGAAAGTGTTTGTTTTATTGAGTTGTAGAAGCTGGACGCTTCTTTCAGTAATGAATGAGACCTCTGAACCTTGGTCTATAAGAGCTCTAAGTGTTTTAGTCCCTGTCTTACTAGAGTGGACCTGAATGAGTGCTGTGGCTAGCAGGACGGATTTACTGACCTGTTTACATCCCTGCTGCCCCTTGCATTGAAGTGAAACTATTTCGTGGTTACCTTGTGCTTGATTGCTGTCAACTTCGTTCCTTCTTCCCAAGTTGACCTTGGCGGATGTGCTTCCGTTTCTTGGTTGCTCTGGATGGCTCTTGTTATGCCTGGGCTCTTCCAAATGTAATAATGTGTTATGCCGTCTGTGGCATTTAAAACATGTTCCCCTACTTGGACATGTTCTGATAAAGTGTGATGTACCTAAACAATTGAGACACCTTCCATGTGACCTGATGTAAGCGATTCGGTCGTTGACACTCATTTTAATAAATTGAGCACACGTCCGAAGAGGGTGATCCTTTTGGCATAGGCTGCATTCAGTCGCCCTTGTTAAATGGATTCTTACCGGTTCTGATTTTCCTAGGGACTGCTTGTGGGTTGTTGGCTTGGTTCCCCCTATGGCTTCGAGAGTGCGGAATCTCTTCTCTAGGAATTCCTTGAACTCCTTTGTAGTTGGTAAGTAGTTGGCGTCATGGGAGCTCAGTGCATTCTCCCAGTGGGTGACTGTCTCCTTGCATAATTTCTGAGACAGTATATGAATCAGTATTGGATCCCAAGTTTCTGTATTGATGTGTAACCCTTTGAGTGCCTCCAATACCTCGTTGAGTTTATCCAACATTTTACGTAGCATTGGGGCTGTTTCCTGATGCTGCATGGGCATTGCTGTCAAGACAGTGAGTTGGGTATTCACTAGAATTCTATTATTTTGATAGCGCTGCTTCAGAATGCTCCATGCTGCAGTATAATTTGCATCTGTGAGTTGAAGATGTCGTATAAGTTGCTCGGCTTCTCCACTGATGCATGTTTTTAAGTAATGTAACTTCTGGACATTACTTATGTGTTGGTTTTTGTCGACAATGGCTTCGAACAAATCATGAAAAGATGGCCACAGGACATAGTCTCCTGTGAACCTTGGGATGTTTATTCTCGGCAATCGTAAGTCACTCGGATCGGGTCTAGGCGGATGGTGCACATAACTAACATTTGCACTGGGTTCTTGATGTGAAGCTGATGGAGCAGGTGGAGGCCTCAGTGATGACAGATGGTCTGCAAGAATGCCCATGGTTTGGCAATACTGTTCTTCCATGTTGCTAAAAATATCCTGGGCAAAGTAATTTTGCTTACGATGCTCTTCAGAATATAGTTTAAGCAGTTTGCGGTGATTGCCTTCTATGATGTTCCATTGCCTTTCCATCAGTGCCCTTCGCTCGAGGAGGTAGCCTTCCTTGAGCCTGTCCCTTGGGGATTTCCTGATGTTTGTTATTATCCGGACTAGTTCCGCTTCTTCGATTGCTTGTTCCTTGATGAGGGATGTCACAATGTCACTTGAGTCAGAGTTAGCCATTGCTGTGTGCGCGGATTATATTGAATTTTCGCTGTCAAGGACTTCACTGTTACTCGCGTGATTGTCAACGATGTAAATCACCTTATTGTACTCGAATGACGCGGGGCAATGGCCTTATTTATGTGGTACAAACGCGCACTATTTTCTTTACTTAATATTAGACCCTTTGAGAATTTAAGGGCTAGAAAACAGACGTCAATAGGACCACTAAACAACTTATTTTTTTTTCTCACGGGTTTGAATAGACCAGCCCTATCAATACCTTCGCTAAGTTAAATTACTTTAATTTTTTACACTTAGTTATTAAACTTGTTTACGTGCGTATGTATGATTTAAAAAGATTGGGGAAAGGATGCCAATAAAAAATACTAAAAAACCACCTACCTTGATTCCTTGATGAAGCGTTGTCCTCGTAGTGTTTCCTTCTGTTTGATATTGCACCTTCACACTCACACACACGCGAATCCGGCTCGAAGGACCAAAATGAAACGTCAACAAAGAGAACAAAAAATAACTACAAAAATTTAATGACAAAAATTCACTTTATTTGATTCTAACTGTTTAGGATTTATAAATTTTATTTTTACTTTATTTCTACACGCTTTACTTTGTGTTTACTTTAACCGATACAATAATTACGACCTTGCTTTAATTTTATTTTACTACACGTCCAAGACACCGCGTAACCGCTCTACGTTCTGACTGCCCTCATCGCCTCTGGTCAGATGGTTTTATTGTTTCGCCCTTGTGTGCGTCAGCATGCTGCCGGTTACCTGTTGTTAGGTAATTGCTGGTGCTGCCGGTGGTGATTCCGGGTCACAGTGTCGCTTAGCGTGCACACTTGCCTTTTGGTGATGAAAGTGTTTTCTTTATTTTGCGAGGTTTGTTAAATGGAACGATCACCCAATTTGTTGCTAGTAGAGTACTAGGCCAGATTGGGCAACCGCTCCAGTGGGTATTTTGTTAATTTTACGACTGGTGTTAGTGACTACATCAGTCCAAGATTGGTTGTTGTTTACATTTATTTTTTCAAAAGAGTTTTTGTTAGGTATTAAGCTACTGTTGTTTATTGTGTTTTGGGTTAGTATATTTTGTTCTACATCTTTTACCTGTGCACTGTTTTGCGGGTGTTCTGAATACCACAATTTTCTGGCTTCAAATCTGCTGATATGCTGGTTGACTTGAATCTTCACAATCTCCTTTTCTCTTTGAAATATCGGGCAGTTTCGATCCAGGGTGGAGTGGTTACCTTCTGTCTGGCAGCTGATGCAGTAGACTCTGCTACAAGTATGCTCTTCCCCTTCGGCTTTAACCTCGTTACAAGTGGGACATCTAGGTGTTTCGTTGCATCTGGTCTCGTGGTGTCTGAATTGGTAGCAGCGGCGACATCTTAGTGGTGCAGGGTACCATCTTTGTGTGATAATTTTTTCGTAGAGGATGAAGACATGTTTGGGCGGTTGATATGTGGTGAATGTAATTAGGAGCGTGCCGGTATTGACCTTTTGATTGTTTACCATCCTTGAATAATGCTTCACGCCTTTCACTGTAGGGTTGTCCGCCTTTATTCCTTCTAGAATATCTTCTTCACTGACATTCTTGAGGTTTGCCATTCTGATTGTAGCTTTCGACTCATTGAGCTTGTCAAAGAAGGTTGCTTGTGCCTCATAGTTCCCTATTTTTGTCAGGTTTTTGATTATTTTTTTCGTTTCAAGCTCATTTGGCAGTAACAGCAGGTACTTGCCTTCACGAAGGGCTCTGCAGCTTTTCACTTTTCCTGAGAACATTTGTAGTGTTTTTTGAACCAAGAATGGGTTCAAGTCTGTGATTTGTTTTTCTTTGTCCATTAATTCCACTGCAATGTACTTCGGATCTTGTCCTAGTGAGAAGAAGTTCTGCGTTTCTGCTGGTGTCGGATCCCATAGTTCACTGTCATTGTTTTTTCGTTTTCTATGCTTCTTCCTTGGTTTATCATTGAGAAGTGCAAATGGATTTTTGCTGGGCCCTGGCTCGGGCGCCATTTCTCTAATAGTCGCACTAATGCAACAGTTCCTGGTTAGGCTTTGGTCTTAATGTAATTTTGTTTAAATTAATTTATCAATTGTTGAGTCACAAAGGTTTCCCAAACCGTCCCGGAGAAAAGGAATTCCCCAAAAAAAAATTGATAAACAAAGCTGAGTACCGTAACTACTGTCACAAGATGCACAAGAAATTAAACGCTGTGAGAAATCACTAGAGCACTGGTTAGTTCACGAGCTAGCAAGTGACTCGGATTGATTTTTATTTAATTTTTATTAAATTACAAATACATATATGTATTATAAATAAATTACAGCGTTCATTTATTCAAAACCCATTAACTTGGGGGCCTCGGTAGCCTAGGGGTAAGGCGCCTGACTACTATCCCAGAGGTCCCGGGTTCGAATCCCGGCCAGCCCCGCGGTCCTTCGCCTTTTCCACTTTTCCACCCACATAACTTTCCTTCTTTCTTCTCCCCTCTTTACATTCCTGATTCCTCCTGTCATAGCCTTTGCTAGTCCTTCCCTACTCCACCAAGCGCATGTCATCGGTTGATTGAAGAGATTCAACTCGTTTCAGGAGGCATAACACTCCAGCGAGTTGTTTCTCTAATGCCCCGATGCCAGAGTCGCGAAATGGTTGGAAGTAGGTGGAATAAAAATATATCGCGGCTAAGTTGTGGCAGCTCCTTCCTATGTACTTCTCTCTCTCTACTTCTCATCTTCCGGCTAGAGCTGCTGTTCGACATTCTATAGGAAAAAATAGATTGTCGAACAGTACAAAGAGGGCTTTCCCTAAGTCTCTAGTCTATCACATAAAAAAAGCTCCCTTATTGCAATCCAAATTAATAAAGCTTTTGTATTTTTTGTTCAATTATAGCGTCTAGTACTTGTATCAAGCGAAAAAAAAACAATTCCAAATTTTTTAGCGACAATTATTGGAAAATTGACCAAAATTTTCTATTTTTAAACAATTGCAAAAAATTAATGGAAGAATCATTTAAATACTTGCATTTGTATATTTATCTTCAATATACCCCCCAAACACTCAAAAAATCCTATCATATGTTAGTCCAGTAAATAGGTCGAGAAAAAGGCCTTCGTAATGCTATTTTTCGCATGCACGCGCACGCGATTTTTTTTACCAAATATTTTTATATATTTTTATGAGCTTAAATTCAAAATGGCGTCATCCCCACCCTTATGCTTCACTTATAATGAAGAGAAATGCGTTTAATTCTATATCTCAGAAACTATGCGTTTTACGACAAAATTGTATATAATCTTTTTGTAGATAAATAAGTACATAATTTAACTTTTTGTTCAGAATTTTTTTTTTGTAAAGTCAATATGCTCGGAGTTATAGTGCTTCAAACTTTATATGTATATCCCTTTATTTGCACTATATTTCGTTAACGGTTAGCCCGCCATAAAAAAAATTAATGGTCTTGGATGTGTAGTATCACGTCCGTATTTTAACGTGACAACGTCTATTAATTTGAACGTGACAACGTCTGTTATTACGTTTTGTATTATTTTCTCAATTAATAAATTATATATTTCGAAGCAAATTTTTTTTTGTGTGCGGGACATTTTCACACGCGCGTCCTATCTTAAACCGATTTAATAGACGTTTTCACGTCAATAAGGTGAATGAATGTGTTTTTCTCGTGTAGAGGATAAATTAACGAAAATTTTGAGCCATTAACCACCCCCCTAACATGTATGGGGGCGGCGATATGATTTTTTTTGTGTGCGGGACATTGTCCGGGACATTTTCACACGCGCGTCCTATCTTAAACCGATTTAATAGACGTTGTCACGTCAATAAGGTGAATGAATGTATTTTTCCCGTGTAGGGGATAAATTAACGAAAATTTTGAGCCATTAACCACCCCCTAACATGTATGGGGGCGGAGATATGATTTTTTTTTGTGTGCGGGACATTGTGCGGGACATTTTTACACGCGCGTCCTATCTTAAACCGATTTAATAGACGTTGTCACGTCAAAATCCTTCCTAAGACTTACAGAACACACTATTATCTATAATTTTTATAATTTTTACATAGGGCTAATATTTCACGAGTTATAGCGCTTTAAATGTTACAAAACGTAATTTAAAAAAAAAAATTCCCAATATCTTTTTCTGTCCACGTTTCATTTCAAAACTTTATATCGCTCATCATTGCCCACATTTGTTGCCTTAACTTTTTTCTATAAAGTTGATATTTATAGATTTATTACACCTCAAAAGTTTATTAAAAATGGTTTTTTTCCAATATCTAGTCAATTATTTACGATGACAAGTTATACCAACAAATTTGTTTATTATAAAATTAACTTTAAACATTTTTTCCTAGCATTGTGGTTTCCCCAGTAGGCCTAATCCACAAGAAAATGAAGCAATGATGCTATAACATGTTATTTAGCGTCATATGTTTCGATGATGTCGGTTGACAATCGGATAGACAAATGAAGCTGCCATCTAATGACGACTTAACACTGTCTTCGTCGAATGATATATCTGGGAGACTTGAAAACTCGCAAATGTTCTTATTTATTTCATTCTCTTCAAGGAAGTTTGTATCCTTGGTCACATTTTCGCAATTTCCTCCACAGAGGAGACCGGCCTTGCGACATCCACAGGAACCGCCACAATTTTTCCTACATTTTCAAGATATTAATTTTAATAAATTTGCTGGTGCCGGAGCAATTGTTAATGGGACTGGTTTTAAGCCAAATCTTGTTCGCTTCCAGCCCCATTCCTCCGGCTCTTGATAACTATCAAACCAAGTTTGCACTTGATGATATACTCGAAATGAGTGAAGTCGAGCAGCATCTTTAGTTGGAGGCAGAGCTGATAAGTTCACTTTGGTTTTTGTAGCCGATTTTCCAAAACATTTGAATCTAAGTGAATCTAACCTCCATAAAGCTCAATAAAGAAACACTCTCCAGCTTCAGCAAGCATATCTGGATCTATTTTTTTTTTCTTTAAACAATTCTACTGAATTTATGAGTTGTGGATTTTTTTGAAAAATGGATAAAACTTTTGCTTTCTCCATGCCGTATATTGAAAACGTTGTGTCACAACTACTGAAAGCGTGAAGAAAGAGAATATTGTTTGCAACATTTCCAAATTTCCAAGACGGTGCCAGGTAGTAGTTGACTTTGATTGCACTAACTCTTGCTTCGGGAATTGTTTTCATTTCTTTGTTAGGCCTATGTCCTTAATACATCACCCACAGGTGTTAGCACCGTCTTCAAAAGTGATTCTTCTTTCTAGACCCATTCTGATTGGATTAATGTTGTTAAGAATTACAAACAATTATTTCATCCTTTTTTGTGCATTTTGTGCGGTTTTTTTCTGAAGTCGGTTTAAAAAAAAAATTTTCAATTTCTTTCAATTGTATAAGCTTGTTGCATCTCTTCTCATATAAGCTTGTTGCATCTCTATATCTATCTCTGCCTGAAGAACGGCAGACCTATCAAAATTATTAACGGTGAGATCCATTGCGTCACGTTCACAATCAGTGAATTCAGTACAATTCATTTTTTTTTTCAGTACAATTCATTTTTTTTAGCTACTTACAAATGAGTAAGGAAGTGAGCTCTTATTGCTCTGGAATATGCATGGCCGACCACTATCTTTTCAACGCTATTGGAAGCGTATCCAATTTTAAAGACATCTTCTCTATACCACTGCCAGCCATAATGTAGCCGACAGAGCCCAAGAATGACATAAGTAAATGAAAACCCCCTAAACCCCCTAGATATTTGCAAAAAACCATTTTTAATAAACTTTTGAGGTGTAATAAATCCATAAATATGAACTTTATAGAAAAAAGTAAAGGCAACAAATGTGGGAAATGATGAGCGATATAATCAGTTTTAAAATGACAAGTGGAGAGAATTTTATTGGGGAATTTTTTTGAATTTACGTTTTGCGACATTTAAAGCGCTATAACTCGTGAAATATTAGCCCTATGTAAAAATGATAAATTATAGATAATAGTGTGTTCTATAAATCCTAGGAAGGATTTTATTATGGCGGGCTAACCGTTAACGATATATAGTGCAAAGAAAGTGATACATAAAGTTTGAAGCGAACATATTGACTTTACAAAAAAAATTCTGAACAAAAAAGTTAAATCAATTATTTATCTACAAAAAAGATTATATGTATACATTTTTGTCGTAAAACGCATAGTTTCTGAGATATAGAATTAACCGCGTTTCTCTTCATTGTAAGTGAAGCATAAGGGTGGGGATGACGCCATTTTAAATTTAAGCTCATAAAAATATATAATAATAATAATAATAATAATAATTATATTTCAAAGAAAGTACACAAGATTTACATCTTTTAGAGTACATAATAAGGTGGATATAAAAGAAAGAAAAAAAAATATAAAAAGCAAACATAAGCTTAAAATTAAAAATTACAATTAAAATGGAAATTAAAATACTAAAATAGAATTAAAGAATTAAAAATTAAAAATGAGATAGAAATGGGAGAGGAAACAGAGATAGAGAAAGCTAGTGAGAAAAGGAGGAAGAAGATAGAAAGAGATATGCATGTTTTCTAAAAGTTGTGGCTGTGCTCATTCGCTGTATATGAGTTGGAAGACTATTCCAGATTCTCAGGGTATACACAAAGAAGGAACGGCTACCAATTAGGGAAATATGAGCAGGAATCAGAAATTTGATGGATCTCAGGGATTGCAAAGGAAAGAGGAAATCCGAAAGATAGCAGGGACTCTTGGTATAAAAAACTTTATGCAAGAGAAGCAAGGCCATGAGATCAAGGAACTGAAAAAGGTCACAACCCAGTAAAGAATTCTGGACACCCGACACATGTTCAGATCTTCTCATATGAAAAATAAACCTGAGGCAATCATTAAATGCCACTGAGACGACAACGGCAGGATGAATCGAAAGAAATATACACCAGCGAGCCGTAAAGGAAATGAGGAACAACAAGAGATTTTATAAGTTTGGCTCGAATATGTGAGGATAACAGATTGCCATGTAGCCACATTTTACGAAGAGTACCATAGATCTTAGAGAGCATCAAGGAGACATGATTGCAGCAGGAGAGTTTGGAATTCACTACAATACCCAGGTTTTTGGCAGAGTCAACTATTGGAAGAGGAACATTATTAAGTAACAGAGGTGGGAAAACATGTGAGGGCATCGAGCGACGACTAAGGAAAAGTACTTGCGACTTAGATGGATTTAATTTTAGAAAATTTCTAGAACTCCATTCGTTTATTTGAGACAAGGTGCTATTGAGTTCAGAGACACAGAGTTCAATTTGGTCAGGAGGACAAGAGATATATAGCTGGAGATCATCAGCATATAGATGAAAGAAGCAGCGACGGATAACAGAGGGAAGATCATTGATCATCATTGATCATCATCATTGTGCTCCTTTAATCCCTCATGGGACATAGGGCGGAAACAGTTGCCCTCCAGCGGACTCTGTTTTGCGCGACAGCTCTCAGCTCCGACCAGGATCTCCCAGTTGTTGCGGCTTCTGCTAGTAGGGTTCTCCTCCACGTTGTCCTAGGTCTTCCAACTCGACGGGATCCTTGCGGATTCCAGTCGAGGGCCTGTTTGGCTAGATTTTCGTTTTCGCGTCGCAAGGTGTGGCCAACCCAATTCCATTTCCTTCGTCTGATTTGGTCGTCTATCCTTTCTTGGCCGGCACGGCGCCATAGTTCTTCGTTTGAAATTCCATCCTGCCAGCGGATTTTTAGGATACGACGCCGGCATCTGTTGACGAAGACTTGTAGGCGCCCTGTGATGAATTGAGTGACTTTCCATGTTTCGTAACCGTACAAAAGTACTGCCTTCACGTTGGAGTTGCACAGCAGTCCGTTCAATGGTGTTTGCATTTATCCGCATTTCTTTAGTTTTAGTCGGATTTAGCCTTAAGCCTGCTGGACTACTTTCTGTTGCCAAATTGTTAATCATGTTTTTGAGGTCCTGGTGTCTGTGGGCCAGCAAACAGATATCATCTGCGTAGTCGAGATCCTTAAGGCGGTCTAACAAACCCCATTGTATGCCGCCTGTTCTACTATCTAGAGCGCCGATAAGGATGTCATTTATTACTATAAGAAATAGTAAAGGCGAAAGTAGGCATCCTTGTCGTACTCCTGAGCTCACCTCGAAGCTGTCGGATAATTTTCCATTATGGAGAACTCTGCATTTGGAATTGTTATATAGGGCTTTTATCAATTCTATTATTTTATCAGGCAGTCCCCGTCGCCGTAGTGCCTGCCATATAAAGCTCCTATTGACCGAGTCGAACGCTTTCTCATAATCTACGAAAGCAAGGTAAAGGGGGGATCGGAATTCAGTAGACTGCTCCACTATTATTCGTAAGGTGTTGATATGATCAATACATGAGCGGTCCTTCCTGAATCCGGCCTGCTGCCTCCTAAGCGTTCGGTCTACTGCCTCACTTATCCTAGATAGTAATATATGGGACAAAATTTTGCCCACTGTAGATAGTAAACAGATGCCTCTCCAGTTGTCGCATATTGTTAGGTCCCCCTTTTTTGGTATTTTGACTATGATACCTTCCGTCCAATCCTCCGGAAAGGTACAGGTGTTCCATGCTATTTCCAGGATTGGCTGAAGCGCATCTGCTATGAGGCTTGAATCGGCTTTCAACAATTCTGGCGGGATGCCATCTTTCCCAGCTGCTTTACCATTGGCCATCGCATGAATTGCGGTTACTATTTCCGTCTTGGATGGGGCTCGGGTGGTGATTCTTATAGGCTGTGCATTGTTGCTGGTTTCCTGAGGTTCCTGTGTAAATGAACCATTCAGGGCGGCGAAGAAGTATTCTCTCCATCTTTGGAGCTGCTCTTCGTCGCTGCACAGCAGCCTTCCATCCGCACTCTTAACGGTATGCTTTTTAGTAGAGTGCTTTCGCGTGAGCTGTTTAGTAATTTGGTACAGCACCTTACTGTTGCCTGTGTTTGCCGCGTTTTCCGCTTTTTCTGCGAGCTCATTTATCTGCTGCCTTTTATCACGCCGGACACTTTTCTTTACCTCCCGGTGTAATTGGGAGTACTCCCGTTCCAGTTGGTAACGTCTTTCGGGGTCGCTTGTAGAGTTTACATTATTTTTTAGGGCTCTCCTGCGTTCTATTTTTTGCCAGGTTGTGTCCGAGATCCAGTGTTGCTGATTTCTTGGGACATAACCGATGCTCATTTCCGCAGCCGTCAATATTGCGCCCTTTGTCCTACTCCACAGCTCTTCAATATTTGTGTCGTCAGAAACGTTGTGCTGGTTTAATATTTGTTGTAGGTTTCCAGCAAATTCTCGCTTTTTACCGCTCTCCCGCAGAAGGTCTACGTTGAACCGTCTACGGTTTATAGCATCGCGTTGTACGTTTCTGATTGCGGCGATTTTAAGGCGAATAGTTGCTACTACCAAATGGTGGTCGCTTCCAGTGTCTGCTCCCCTGAAACTCCTGACATCCTCAAGGATAGTTCTCCATCTGCGGCTGACGGCCACATGATCTATCTGATTTCTCGTTCTACCATCGGGCGATACCCAGGTCTCTTTGTGTATCTTCTTGTGACAAAAGTAAGTTCCACCTACCATGAGTTGGTGGGAGCTACAGAAGTCAACGAAAAGCTCACCATTGTTATTGGTAACTTGGCTTAGACCTTGATTTCCAATTGTTTGTTCAAGGCCGGTGTTGTCCCGGCCGATCTGTGCATTTAAGTCACCCATTAATACAATGATGTCTCCCCTTGGAATAGAGCGAAAAACCTCATTCAGCCGCAAATAGAACTCGTCTTTGATGTCATCTTCAGCGTCTTCAGTTGGAGCATAGCATTGAACTACCGTAGTACTTCTTAGTCTGGTACGCAGGCGCACGGTAATAATCCTCTCAGAAACTGGTGACCAGCTAATGAGGCTGGACCTGGCTTCTTTGGTGAGTATTACACCAACGCCACTCCTACGGCTTTCAGTTTCGTTTCTCCCAGAATACAAAAAGGACTCACCATTTGGGCAGATATGTTCCCCGCATCGGGCCATCTGGTCTCGCTAAGTCCCATGATCTTGATTTTATATCGATTCATCTCGTTGAGGACTTCATCCAGCCGTCCCTCAGCCAGCAGTGTTCTCACATTCCATGATCCGATTCGTGTCCTTGTTCGAAAAGCAAAGGTCGTCGTCGTGTTGTCCATCCGGTTCCGAGGCATTGTTTGCCGATACGTAGCAATGGTGTTTTTTATGGGAGCGGGTTGCTAACCCTCAGCCCAACCGACTTAAAACTCTGTTTTGTGGCGCAGAGAGTTCGCCATTCGCCCGTCTCCCGTTAGCTCCTTCCGAAGAAGTACCCCAGGGGGCACCGCGGGGAGGTGGGATTAGGACTTGCTAACAGGTCTGCTAGGTGTTTGTCTGCAGTGACTTTTCTCGGGTTTTGGCAGAGGTGGTAAATCGGGTACCACCACTTTCCGAGGTCTTTGTTAGCCGTTGGCCCCCCAAGAAGATCATTGATATAGAGGGAAAAAAGCAAAGGACCGAGGACCGAACCCTGAGGCACACCTGCAGGCACACTTAGAAAAGAGGATGTAACATTATTATGACGAACACACTGAGCTCTATTTGCGAGAAGAGAGGAGAAAAGCCGAACAGAAGAAGAAGAAAAGCGATATAGTTGACTAAGTTTATGGAGCAGTAGCGAGTGATCTACCGAATCAAATGCTTTAGAGAAGTCAAGAAGAACTAGTATTCCAGTATCACCACGGTCAAGGGCGGAACGGAGATCAGTTGTTATTTTCAATATAGTAGTTTCGCAACTGTGGGATTTACGGAAGCCAGACTGGAATTTAGAAAGGAAGTTACAAGAATCAAGATACCGTGAGATTTGGGTAAATAAGATTTTCTCAAGGGCTTTGGCGAGGAAAGGAAGAATACTCTTATAGGGCGAAAGCAGTGGTGTTGTCGAGCCGGAACGCTCCGGAACGTCGTTCCGGTACTTCCTTTTTGGACCGGAACGCGTTCCGGAACTAAAGATGATTTCTGATAACGGGAATTGGCTGACGTATTCAAAAAAAATTAAAAAGAATTGCTGATTTTTTTTATAATTTTTGACGAATTTTTATATGTATTATCATAGACAAATAAAAGGAAAGATGTTCCATTTCAAATAAGAAAAGTGTGCACTTTCCTGATGAAAGAGCTTTCCTATTGCTGAGAGAGCTGCACTATTAATTAAGAATATCCATTAATAACCATAAAGTATAATTTTCACTTCATATTTTTAAATTTGTTACTCTTGAAATCTTGCAAAACGCAATAATTTTCTTTACGAAAATTAAACATTTCCCAATCTGAAAAATAAAAACATATTGCGGAAATGTTTTTTGTAAATCAAAACGAAATCAAAATTCGCACAAAACAAACGATTTTACTTACTTTTGCAAAGTAGTAAAAACCGAAAAGTCTGACCTGAAAAAACAAAATTGTAACTGCCTCCAAATGTGCAATTTATTTTTGTCATTCAAACAAAAATCAAACAGCTGTTTTCTAATTCAAATAGATTCCCGCCCACAATTTTATCCCCTTAATAATATTTTCCTAGAAAAAAATATAAACATTTTTATATTATGTACGTATGCCGATATTTCATAAATAAGAAAACCTGTAAAAAAAGCGCAAACGCAAACAACTCGACCATTCTCCCATGCTCCCATCCATCCCTAACATTTTTCTTTTCATTTAGTTTCACTCTCTCCAAATATGAAACTTACTCTTGACAGTGCCACCGAAAATAATGATTTAGCAGGGGCAGGTTTCGTTTGGAGGAAGCTTAAATGGAGGAAATAGGAAAGCTCTTTCATCAGGATAGTGTACACTTTTCTTATATGAAATGGAACATCTTTCCTTTTATTTGTCTATGATGGTATTATTATAAACAAGGGTTTGAACCAAACCCGAACCGGAACAAAAACCGGAACGAACCGTGAATCGGAGTCCGGAACGTTTTTTTTCTGTATTGGTAGATGAAATTCCCATCTTTGTAGTTTTTACATTTCCCACCCATAGTGTAAGAATTTGAGTATGTATATGAGTAAATTTGGGACATCCCACAAGGAAAATTGAGAATGCTTCCTATTGGTAGGAATAAGGAAGCCTTCCTGTTCGTTGCCCAGAGAAGGTATAGAGAATTTTTTGAATTTTATTTCCGCAAAAGCTTCATTCTTAGTCTTCCATCCAATGACATGGATGGATAAAAAGAATATGAACTAGAGCACGGAAGAGAATGCTTCCAAACTTCCTCGGAAGGTTTCCAGCATTCATGATTGTATGTTTCCTTTTCCTTGTGGGATGAGACCGCACAGAGCGGCCGCCTACCCAGGATCGGCCCTGTCTATATAATTATATATACGCGTTCCGGTAAAAGAAAAATTAGCACAACACCACTGGGCGAAAGTCTGATAAGTCGGCAGGGGAGGACTTTTTAGGAATGGGAGTCACAATGGCTTTTTTCCAGAGTGAAGGAACTTGGGAGGTTGTCAAGCAATAGTTAAGAATATGTGTGATGGTTTCAATGATTAGAGGGAAGAGAATCTTAAGAAAGCGAGGAGAGATTCCATCATATCCAACGCTATTGGACGAAATGGAAAGCAATATTCGAAGAACTTCAAGTGCATCCACACAACGGAAATTAAAACCATCAGAGTAAGTGAAGTTGGGAGAAGAAGGATCGGAAGGGAAAGACAGTGAGGAATACTGAGGAGATTGAATGAAAGATGCATTGAGTGAGTTAACATCAACATCAAATGAATTAATCTCATAGGTATGGATGCCTAAAGATCGAAGGTTAGACCAAAGTTGCTTAGTGGACAAAGCAGGATCAAGTTTGCAGGAGTAAAATGCACGTTTGGCGGATTTGACTTTGCTGTTGATTAAGTTACGAATATTTTTGTACTCACTGAGGTAGCTCAGGATCCTTGTTCTGCGATAGCGTCTGTACAAGTACTCACGCTCAACAATCAATTTGCGGATTTCATTAGAAAACCAGGGGCAAGTTGGAGATTTACAACGTCTTCTTGTAGTTGAAGGGACACATTGATTATATAGTGATTGTATGAAAGAATTAAAGAGATCAACCTTAGTATCAACGCAGGTTGTATTATGGATATCAGCCCAAGGTAAAGTGGAAGTAATTTCAAAAAGGCGAGCAGAATTGATATTGTTGAAGTCCCGTTACGAATAAAAATTGGGCAGAGGGGAAGAGAAAATTAAAACGAAGGGAGAGGAAGAGAAGATCCTGGTCAAGAAAGCTGGGAGGAGAAATTTCGCTATGTTTAAACACTAAATTTGTGGAAGTAGCAGTGAGAACATCAAGGAGCGATGGATTATGGCAATTAAAAAATGTTGGCAGTTGATTTAGTATATGCAAATCCAATGACCCCAGAAAGTATTTGAGAGTGTTCGCACGTTCATTGGCCTTCAGCAGGTCAACATTAAAATCGCCAGCAGCAATTATGCTATCGTAATGACGGGAGAGACTCGATACAAGATCAAAGAAGTTACTAGCAACATCAGGAGTAAACACATTAGGAGAACAATAGACACTAGCAACAACACACTTGTCATATGGCGACTTTATTTCTACAGCAATAAATTCAAATAGTGAGCCAATGGAGTGGCCTACTACCTTTGAGCAGAGAGAGGAGGTGACATATAACACCACCCCCAGTACGACCCATACGATCATTCCGGTGCATGCGAAAGGTAGGTAAGGCAGCATAGGAAGATGGGATTTCAGGTTTCAGCCACGTCTCATTGACTACAATAACATGCAATTTAGTGTTATCAAACAAGTATCTCAATTCATCAATTTTATTTCTTAGGCTTCTTGCATTCGTTATACATACATTCAGCCCTGAGGAGGAGCAGCAGAGGATATTCAGTAGCCTTCCTTCATTGTGTACTCTATCAGAGGAATACATCAATATTTAATGGGCAACAAAGCCACATCACTAGAATCAACATGCAGAAAGAGAATAGAGACAGTGAAGGAAAAGGTGAAGCAATTTGAAGAAAGAAGAATAGAAGAAGAAGATTTGAGGAAATTCTTAAAGCTAACATAACAAACAAAATTATTTATATAAAATAAAAAAAAATCAATTTCACTCTAATAACAAACAAAATTATTTAGGGGAAGATCGGGTGAATCGGGAACAACTTTTTAAAAGCGTTATAAATTAGAAATAAACATTTTTTTTAATACGTTAATACATTTTCCTATTAATTAATTTGTTAACTTTGACTGTGTAAAAAATTATTTAAAATTATTTTTAAAAAAATTATGGCTGATTTATAAAAAAGGTGCATTTTTGGCTTTTCGAAAAATCGTTGGGTGAAATGGGAAACGACTGTCAGAGTCGATAAAACTTAGTTTATAACAACATTTCATGAACAATACTTGTTTTTTTACGTAACATCCTAATGAATAGATTTTATTGACTTACCTTAAATTTGGCCTTCAAAATTATTTATTTAGGCAGAACTAAAGTGGTCCCAAATAAAACATTCAAGCGTCGTAATTTTTATAAACATTCCTCATGAAGTTAATGATGCACGCAGTCAACTCAAACTTTCATGCATTAATGTAATTGGTCAATAGCTGCATGAAAACCGACATAGTACCAACCTCATCAAAAAATAAACCCATTTCCCTATTCACCCGAAGTTACCAGATCACCTGACCTTCCCCTATATAAAAAAATAAAAAAAAAAGTAAAAGCAATTTGCTCTACGCTACACTCAGCTCCACGAAGACAGCGGGTAGTTCCATATATTCTATGAGAATTTGAAATATACAAAAACATTTGGTAAAAAAAAAATCGCGTGCGGTATTTTTCGCAAAGAAAAAGTACCTATTTACTGGACTAATGTACATATACATATATCTTCACTTCACAGCCATATGCATATAGAAAATGTTCATATACCGGTCCGTCAGACCGCACGTCACTATTAACGTAAGTTTTTACCTGGTCACTACTTAAGGGTTAAATTTATTATTACATATTCCTAAATTTAACGGTAACTAAAAGCTCTTAAATTCTGCAAAAAACGAAAAACGCTCGCAGTTTCATCTGGAATAGCTTATCGACTTCGATCCATTGCTCTACGTTGCTACATCGGGCTATATCTATGCATGAGTGTTGGCGTTGGTTTGTTTAGTTCGCTTGCTGCTTTGCTTCCGGTTCGGGCTGCTGTTGCAGGATAAATCCGCGTGATTAAAAACCTAGTGTGACCTTCAACAAATTTATTACACGAAAACGATTATTTTCCTTTATTTCCCCAGCAGTGTCCGTAAATAGAAATTGTCGAGTGCCGAAAGTATCTAGAAATACAAGATTTAGGGAACAAAGTGCATCGCAGTTTTGCTGAATGAGCTTTCTACGGAAAGAAGTCGGATATAATCCCGCCTTGCAGAGAGAGAAAGAGTGCCTTCTGTCAACTGACGATATAACAACATAAAGCTTTGGTAGAAAAGCTCCATTGGCATAATAATCAGCAGCTTATGTGTGGCTTGCACGTAGGTAGCTTTTTTATTTTTTGTTTTTGTTATTTTTATATTGCCGTCAGTGTTGGGCCTTCTACTACAATAGTAGCAGATCTACTACATTTCGCGTTTTCAAAATTCTACTACATTTTGTTTCTTATTTGCTACATATTTGACGTCATCAGAAAAATTATTTTCATTCAAATTCGAATGGCCAGTTTCACACGGGCCAACACCCAACCAATAAAAATCGACTGAAAACGTCGTTTGTGGAAAAGAGGGTGAGAGAGGACGATGAAAAATTTGCCCATCCCATCGTCCTCTCTCACCCTCTTCTCCACAAACGAACGTTTTCAGACGATTTTTGTTGGTTGGTTGTCTGTCGACCCGTGTGAAACTGGCCAATACAATTTCGCACTTTTGTCGTCGAATTCCCCCTTTGTTACATCTGTCGTAGAGACTCGGATTAGATTCTTTCCGTCTGTAAATCAATAAAAGTTGGAATAAAAGTTGGTTTTTTGTTGCTACTACATTTTTTTCAATTCTACTACTATTTTTTTACATAATTACTACATTTTAAAAATCGCCAAGGCCCAACACTGATTGCCGTATAAATTTGAATACACAAAGTCGCTCATAAATAAACATTTCCGCGGTTGAATTTTCAATGTCATTGGCCGAAAAGAGATTTTCATTGAGAAAATGAATAAAGTAAACTACATAAGTGGTTACATTCGCAGTGTCTGCTCTTATTTTTACGCAGTTAAAGACAGGAATAAATGGATATTTCCTAAAATTAGTGCTATAAAATTGTAAGTATTTTATTTATCTTAATGACTATCTAGAATTATGTAAATGTGCATGGAAAAAACATCGACCAACAAGACACAATCTATCTCATTAACACCAAAATAATACTTTTGATACAGTTCAAGGGTTTCAAAAATATTAACAGAGTGTTAATTGTGGCAAAATAATAAAAAAAAATTGAAAATGAAATGTATATATGTACATATGTATGTACATTGTAAATTGGTTTTCCATTTGAATCACTCTTCGCTAAAAATTTAGTGTATGTTTGTAATTATGGAACCGCCTATTGAATTTTAATGGCAGCAATTTAAACTATACTTATCTAAGCTAATTCGTTCTCTACCAGGGTATCATTGGAAAAACGTCCAACACAATCCATGATTTTTTCGGGATATTATGACAACAGTTGCAATAGACTTTAAGTATACATATGTATATATTTAGAACATTCTAAAATAGTAAAATAAACCTTATTTTAAACTGTCACACATACATATGTATGTGTCACTGGGGTAGATTAAAGGCCCGTGGAGACGCTAAAACATGGTACGAGTAAACATGGTACAGGGACCATGTTCGAGGTGATGTTAGCCGTGTACGGGCCGGTACGCGTACTTCTTTAGGGGCGTTTTGAAAATATTATGAGAGTAAATTTTGAGGAATTCGTAACACAGGAATCCGAGAAGGCTCAGCACGGAGGATATGGGCGAAGTGGTGGAGACAATGGAGGGCAAAAATTTCAATTCCCATTCTTCATGCAAATAGGGATTGTCATTATTATGGATTGTCACTTACTTATGCCATATGAAAGTTCGTAGCGGATGCCGGTTCAAGATGTCGATGGGTGAGGGGGTTTTTATGCCGGGGCTATGGAGGGAAATAAATTTCATGTTCGATTCATCAGCTAAGCCCCTCGATGCCCCGATGCCAAAGTCGCAATAGTAATGGTTGGGAGTAGGTGGACTGCAAAATATCGCTGGTAGGTTGTGACAGTTCCTTTCTTCCCCGACTAGAGATGCTGTTCGACATTGCACTCTATATGAAGAAAATAGATTGTTGACACAGTATAAAGGGCGTTTCCTGTGACTCTAGTCTTTTACATAAAAAAAAAAAGCGTAAGCTGGGTTTTTCGTGGGCATAGGAGGATTCATAGTGTTTTAGCGCAGATAAGTAAATACAGATGCCCAGTCGAATAGGCGAAACGTGTTCCATGTTGCCGAAAGCGATTGATGCAAACAAAATATTGAAATGTTGCAGCCATGTAGCTGGCTAGAGCATGGCTACTTTTGGTCGAGCTCCAGCGACAGAAAGCAGCGTGAAATTCTATGGTGTGCGAAGCAAAATAGCTACAAGGAGTGGGGGGATTGGTTTCAATGTTGCAAGGCAGACATTAGTCTCAACATCCATTGAATTTTGTTTGACTTCGTCACTTTATGTCTTCTGTCCCTGTGGCGGTTTCCAGGAAATGGATAATTGCGCTCCCTGGTCGATTCGCTCGTCTCATGCCGAATGGTGGAATCGCAGAATAGTTCATTGTTTGGACTGAGATACGAGATACGATAGCAATAGTGAAAATATTGGGGAGATCTTTCTTATTTATTTTTTTATATTATTATTATTAATATTATATAACTTATAATTAATTTTGAAAAAATTGGGGATTTGATTTTCGGTTTTGCCTTTTAGTATTGCAATTATATTGTATTGCGAATTAAATTGTTTAATTTCCATTGCAACGATTTAAAGTTATGGCCAAACTGTGGAATATTAAGTGTTGCATTGTCAGTTGTCAGGCAACTGATAAAAATTATCCAGACAGGCGTTTTTTTAATTTCCCGAAGCATGATCCTGAACGATTCGAAAAGTGGGTTAATGCTTCGGAAGAATCGGTATCTAATACATACATATAAGAGGGAAAAAGAAGCCTTATATCTGCAATATCCATTTTGCAGATATTTACATGGGTAAAAAGTATCTAAAAAAGATGCCGTTCCAACGCTATTTTTATCTTTTGTGCCAGAGCATCGAGCGGCTAATCCTAGGATGTATGGCAATAAAACACAAAGTAATAATAATATAAATCTTCATGATTTAAATACATATTCACGTTGCCTATCATTGGATCGAAGTGAAACAATAGAGGCACTTTGTGGAAAATGCAAAATTTATTTGCATAATATTCAAAGGCTTAGTGAAAAAATTAAAACTCTTAAAAAAGAAAATTTGTCATTGAAACAATCGAAAAAATCTTTACAACGGGGTAAAGGGATTTTACATTTAAAATTGGAAAAATATCAAAAGTATATGAAGGCTGATATCGTTTCTACTGTTGATGCTATACCTAATGTAAATGATAATTCAAAAATATTTTCGAAAATGATTCTTAAAGAGCCGAGAATTTATACAGAAGAAGAAAAGAATATTTATCAATACATATATTACAGATCCTCTTCAGGATATCAATTTTTGCGAAATGTTCTTCATTTCCATTTGCCATGTCAGAGCTCCTTACAAAGTTGGATAACTTTGAAAAGTCTCTCTCCTGGGATTAATAATGGTGTTCGAGAGCAAATAAGAAAACAAGTGGATAGCTTAAAACCAAAAGATAAAGAAATTATATTGATATTTGATGAAATGGTTATCCAAGAAAATCTTGCATATAAACAAATAACTGATGTAGTTGAAGGTTTTGAAGATTTTGGAAATGGTGAACGATCAGTCCATTTAGCGAAGAGTGTTTTAGTTTTCATGATACGAAGCATTTGTGGGAATTTTAAGCACGTGCTACATTATGTCGCTTGCGCTTCTTCAATGAAGAGAGAAAATTTAAAAAACGAGTTAAATAAATGTTTGGAAATTTGCACTCGTCTTGATTTAAATGTTCGTGGCATAACATGTGATCAAGGGCCTTTAAATCGAAAGTTATATAAATGTTTAGGAGTTCATTGTGACAAACCATATTTTCATTATAATGAAAAAAAATTTTTCACGATATATGACGTTCCCCATTTGTTTAAAACATTCCGAAACCGATTGATAATAAGCGATATCACAACCCCTGATGGTGTCATTGTTTGGGATGTTTTAAGATTTGTATATAAACTTGAAAAGGCAAACGCAACAAAGGTATTCCCAAATATAACTTTTGCTCATATAAATCCGACAGAGTTTCAAAAAATGAGCGTTAAGTTAGCTGTGCAAATAATAAGTCATAGTGTATCAGCTGGTATTTTAAGTATACTAGCTTTAAACAAATTTCCACAAGAATTAGAAGAAAAGGCAAGAGCTACCGCCATTTGCTTTAAAAAAATGAATAAGCTCTTCGATATAATTAAATGGAAATCCGACACTCAATCAGACTTCAGAAAATTTTAAATTTTTACATGAGATCATCCCATCATCTGTAGTGTATAATTTCAAGATTGGCTTTCAGTTGCTTTACTTTTGTGTTAGTTGACGTAGTCAAGTGTCAGTGTATTTAAGAATAGCCAACTAAAGCGGCCCATACACGGTCACGCATGTTGTCCAACATGAGTTTGAGTCATGAGGATTTGACCGTCTATAGGCCTGTTTGACGGTTTAACACGACGTTTGGCAAGCCGTTTGATGAAAAGCAAAACCGATTTGATTTTTTGGAGCGTAGCTTCAAGCTCAAATGAAGTAG
Source organism: Thereva unica (assembly GCA_949987705.1). Lineage (NCBI taxonomy): Eukaryota > Metazoa > Arthropoda > Insecta > Diptera > Therevidae > Thereva > Thereva unica. The sequence goes on from OX465282.1 coordinate 57,499,613, forward strand.
GACAACATGTTTGACAAGTGAGTGGAGAAAAAGGTTTTTGTTTGACAAACCCCGTTGGACAATATGTTTGTCGTGTATGGGCCGCTTAACGCTACATCCGAACGGCTCTTTTCAAAAGCTGGATCCACTGCTTCAAAAACAAGATATAGATTAAGTTCAAAACGTCCCCACATTTCCGTGTCCGCACCACGTCAAATTACTTGAGTTTAGTTCTTACGTAGACACGGTGCGAGTAGACACCACCGGGTTTCAGCTAGTATTAAATAAAATAATTGCAAATCCATTTTTGTTCAGTTTGTTAACGCAGCTGACATCAAATTGTACCGTCACATAAAGAGTATCGAGGATGGCAAACTTTTGCAAGTTGACCTTGACATCTTTTACTTTTGGTGCGCTAACAACAACCTGGTTCTTAATATTAGTAAATGTGAAGTCATGACATTTAGTAGGAGACGCGATCCTATTACGTTTAACTACACTTTCCTTAATGAAGGTGGCCCCCGTGTAAATTTTGTCAAAGATCTCGGGATTAGATTTGATAGTAAGTTGGATTTTTCCACTCACATCAACTATATCTCTTCCAGAGGTGGATTAGTCATGGGTTTTATTAATTATTATTAAGGTGGTCCAAATAATTTTACAAGACCTCGATCACTAAACACTTATACATTTCTCTTGTCAAACCATTACTCGAAGGTGCGTCCCAGGTTTGGTCTCCTCCCTACAATTCCCATGTTAGAGCTATTGAATCGGTTCAACGGAGGTTCGTTCGATTCGCACTAAATCAACTTCCTTGGGAAAACCCATTAGTTCTTCCATTTTATGAATCCCGGCTTAAGTTACTCAACTTATGCTCTCTTCACAAGCGTTGTGAGGTGGGCCGATGTTGCATTTGTTCATCAGCTCCTTAATGGAAAAGTCGACTTAGGTTTTCCAGGTCGCCGTGCGTTATTTAGAGAGAGTCGTTATAATCTGAGAGTACCACCTCTTTCACAAATCAACTCCTCTAACACGAATTATGGTAGATCTAAACCTGTAAATCGCATGTTCATTAACGTGAGCCAAAACATTAATACCTTTAGCGTGAACATTAGTAAAGATGTCTTTAAAAGGAATTTTTTAATCTCACGTGACCGCTTACGTTTCTTGTCATTTTCGTGGGTTACATTTTATAATTTTATAATTGCATGCTTAGTTAAGTTGTGTTCTTAGCTGAGTTGGTTAATTTTTCTTGGCCCAGCTGAAAAGTGCGGCTTTTGTGTTGGAAGGGTTTACTCTATTAATATTATTATTATTATAATCGCTAGTTTAAAAGTAACTCTGAAGAAAAACAATTAACCAATAACTTTCTCTGAATTATGAATTATCTTAAAAAATAAAAACAATTTCCAGGTGCTCTACCTGGCTCAGTGCTCTAATTATCAGGCAGGGTCAACGAAACATAATTGTTGACTGACAAGAGAAGTCTCTTTGGTGTCAATCGCGCAGAGCTGGCTTACATTTTTTTTCTGGTTCTTCTTATCAAAAAAAGCTAAAAATGCATATCACAACCCCTACCTTGTTGATATTTTTTTTATACCGATTTTTTAATTGTTTACTTTTATAGTACTGTCGTCAGACCAAAATTCGAATGCAGACCTCTAACTAAATGTTAACTCGCCAAACTTTTCTCAAAAAAAAAAAAAGTTTTTAGTGAGTAGAATATATTATAAAAAAGTTTGCGAAAATGGGTTGTACGCTTCCCTTAAAAACAACCCCCTAAAAACAGAAAATTTTGTTTTTGGCTAATATCTCTTAAACGGAAAGTATTTACAAAGTTTGTAGATCATGCGATTAAAATGATATACATTTTCCCGTACGAATTGCCGTTCAAGAGATATCGCGGTTTTAAAGATTTAAAATATTCATATCCCCTAATTCGCAACTTGTATAGGTCATCATACGTTCAATAAATCCTCTGTATAAAAAAATATCAACAAGGTAGGGGTTGTGATATGCATTTTTAGCGTTCTTTTGATAAGAAGAACCGGAAAAAAATTGTAAGCCAACTCTGCGCGTTTGACACCAAAGAGACTTCCCTTAACTTAACAATTTAAAAAAAAATGTTACTGAAAGCTTAAAAATAAATCTTTTTTGCTATCGCTACATTGACGAAAACGAAAATTCCCCCAATTTTCAAAATAAATTTAAACCAATTTTACAATTTTCATGGAAATAAGGGCATATACAATTTTACTATTTCTCCCTTTGCTTTTGCTGGCTTTAGCGCAAAACGAGCAGTAGAGCCCACTTGCTTGTATTCGTGTTACGGGTATAGCCTGGGTACGCAACATTGAAACGCCCCACCCCACATTCCTCGTAGCTATTTTGTATCACACACTGCAGAATTTGCCGCTGCTGTCGGTTGCCAGAACTTGACCAAAAGTTTCTATGCTCTAGCCAGCTACATGGCTGCAACATTTCTTTGCAACACAAAATTTAGCTGGCTAGAGGAGGGAAAAGCTGGCTAGCGAAACTATTGATTTGGGACATGATTTTATACAGCGACTGGGCATCTGTATTTACTTATCTATGGTTTTAGGCACAAACAGATTAGCTGTTGGTTTCATCTAAAACATACTTTTGACCTACTAAATATAGCGTTGTACAATTCAAATTACACAGTCTCAATTGCGCTACTGTTCTCAGTTTTTTTTATATTCGACGTATAACAAATATAAAAAGGTTTCGGTTCTTGTTGAATGATCATATAATATAATGGAGAGTATGAAGAATTTACAATTCTCTGATTGTCTCGAATCACGAGTACGTTTTTCAGCGTCTTGCTCGAGCCATACGTTTTCATTTCCGGTTTCATACAAAAATTGTCTCACGAGATCCGACTAATTATCTTGGATCGCTGTTCGATTTATATGGTTTTTAAGTTGTACGTACATAGCAAATACGAGGTAATCGGTTTGGTGGCATTGCAAGAAGCCTGATCCACCAGTCATAGCACATAGATTTCATAACAAAATATTCAATTGGTAGTCAACAAATTGAACAGGAATACCACCTTGATAGTAGAGTGGTCACAATTTCTTTGGTATACCTTTATAGAAATACAATATATTAGTTTTGTTCGCATTCACAATGAGATCGTTTCGCTCGCAATAAATATGTAAGTCATTTAGTTTATCCTGACAGTCTATCGCAGAACTGGCAAAAATCACCGTATCGTCGGCAAAGGTTGTTAATAGTATATCGGTGTCATCTATTGTTACGCCTTTATGGCCTTTCTCTGCAAAAAAGGATCTCAAGTCACTTGTATATAAAGTGTACTAAAGCGGGCTCAACACATCCTCTTGTAGGACGCCTTTCGTGACTTTTATTGACTCAGATAATTGGTCATTCACATTTAGTGTGAGTTTTGCTTGATCATACATTTTGGCTACAATTCGCATGAATTTCCCATTTATTCCCAGGTGATCGAGTTTTTGAAATAATTTGTCATGGGGAACCGTATCAAACGCCTTTTTGTAATCTACAAAAATTCCAAAAAGCATTTTTTTATTGATCGTACGTTGGATATCGATGATACATCTGAGGATAAATAAGTTGTCAGGTAATAAATTGTTGTCTTTTGCCATTTTATATAATCTTTTATTCAGAATATACATGATCAGCTTAAGGCCAGAATTTTCGAGCGCAATAGGACGGTAATTATTAGGGTCTAGTTTTGTCGCCTTTTTTATAAATTAGTTTAATCATAGATTGGCACCAGCTATCTGGTATAAATTCCTCTCGTAGGAAAATGTTGAACATGTTTAGGATATAATGTGTCCAGGGTGGGGAGAGGAATTTAAAGCATTCATTGGGTATTTCGTCGGGACCACAGGATTTTTGAATCTTTAGATGTCTTATGGCTACTTCTAACTCTTCGAGGGTAATAGGTGTGTCGAGTAAGTCGTGTGTTGACATTTCGAAAATCGATCTAATACGTGGGGTCAGTCCCGCTTACACTCGCGTAGTGAACGGATGTGAATTTCGATAAAATTCCTAGCAAGTAACGAGTACCTTTCCTTTTCGCAAATAACAAAAAAAAAACATAAAAACATAAAGCGTGTTCGAAGTGTTTACTTAAATGAAGTGGACTCCGATCAGTCCACTTCGGATTCAATAGAGGAAATTGTTAAAAAGCAATCAGCTAACAATAAATCCAGCAAAATGAGTAAAACGACAACCAAAGCATCGGCCCCAGCCAAAAAAAATCGACTGCAAAACAAAAGACCATGTGACAACAGTACTTCCCTGAGTACAAATTACTTTGCTCCATTGCAAACAATGGCTGATGAAGAAGCGGAATCTCGTTTGGACGAGGAAAATTCGAATCCTAAAGTGGAAAAAAAGTCAACGGCTCCAAGACCGCCACCTATAAACATAATTAAAAGTAATAGTGAATACATTCACAAAATTCTGGCTGATGATCAGATTACTGATTATGTCGTTAAAAACATGTCAATCGGTATCAAAATATTAGCGAAATCAATGGTTGTGTATCATAAAATTTGCTTAAAATTAAAGAAATTGAATTGTGAGTACTACACCCACACTTTAAGGACTGAATTACCTTTTAAAGCTGTGTTATGTGGATTAGAAACCACTGATTTCGAAGCTCTGAAAGCATACTTCATTGCGGCAGGCGTAAAGTGCCTCGATGTAAAAGTTGTAACCAGAAAACAACAACCTGGCATAAACCAAAAACAGCAATTCTTTATTGTTTACTTTGAACGAGGTTCTATAACCCTAAAAGCATTGCGAGAAAAATTTAGTGTTATAAACAAAACAATTGTTAGATGGGATTTTCATAGAAAACTTCCCAATAAAATAACCCAATGCTACAACTGTCAGATGTTTGGCCATGGAGCCAAAAACTGTAACATAAAAACCTTCTGTGGAAATTGTTCTGAGCATCATGAAACGGCCAACTGTACGGCGCAGTGCGTTCTATAGTGTGCAAACTGTCATGGCAACCACTCTTCCACTGATCAAAATTGCCCGAGTCGAAAAAACTATGTAGATTTTCGCGAAAAAATGCATATTCGAAGGCCCAGAAACACTCAAATAAATCGAGGATATATACCCCGTCAAGAGGACTTTCCTCCGCTAAATAAATCACGCGACATCCAAAACACTGGAAGCACCTCTAATTGGTCATCACTTAGATTTAATAGTAACACTAATACTATAAACTCAAATAATAATCAGAATCTTTTTTCTCTTAACGAAATCCAAACTCTCACTAATGAGCTAGTTACTAGGTTGAAATTATGTAAGGATAAATTTGAACAATTCAAAGTAATAACTGATTTAGCGCTAAAATATCTAAACAATGCACCGTAATGAAACTACAATAGTTACTTGGAATGCCAGAGGTATTAGATCTAAGTCTCTTGAATTCTTTAGTTTTATGCAACATAATAATATTGACATAGCTATGGTTACTGAAACTGGGTTAAACCCTAGCATTGCACTATCAAATCCTAATTATTTGTGTTACAGGTTAGATAGAGAAGACTCGAGAGGTGGAGGAGTCGCACTCATTATTAACAAAAGGCTGAGAGTAAAACCTTTGCCATCGATTAATACGAAAGTAATTGAAACCATAGGAACACAGATTACAATTGAAGAACTTCATCCAATAAATGTTGTTTGTGCCTACTTTCCTGGAGGTAATACTAACCAACGAGTTAAAGTGCTATTTAGAAACGATATTAAAAGGCTAACTCGTTTAGGAGGTAAATTTATTTTAGGAGGAGACCTGAACTGCAGACATCAAGCTTGGGGTTGCTTGCGAGCAAACTGCTGGGGTAATATCTTACATGAATTAAATTCTAACTATCCATTTAATTTATTATATCCGTCTGACCCTACTTATGTACCCAGTCAAGCTAGAGCAAACCCATCCGTTCTTGATCTATACCTAACTAACTGTTCTGATATATTTTCCCAACCATATGTACTGAATGAACTTTCTTCTGACCATCTTCCGGTCCTCATTAAACTCTTACGAAGCTCAATCACCAATGAATCCATTAGAGTTGATACTAATCGTACTAATTGGGTTCATTTTCAAATGCTAATAAAAGGCAAACTAAATAACCTACCCACGTTGTCTCTTTCTGACATTCAACATAAATCTGAGGTTGATCGAATGATTACATTCTTTTCGGATGCAATCAACACTAGCACCCAAGCTGCTAGTCCACGTCTTCCTTCTGTTACCCGACAAGATAAATTACCTAAATGTATACTAGACCTAATATCGAGGCGAAATACGATTCGTAGAAAGTGGCTACGTTATAGATTGCTCGGCTACAAAAATGAACTAGTTCAACTCAACTACATAATTAAGAAATCTGTTGTTGAACACAGAAATAAAAAGTGAAGCCTACTCCTACAAGTTATGGAGAAATGTTCAAAGCCATTCTGGAACGTAGTCAAGGTCGTCAAAAGCAAACACAAGTCAATTCCAGTTCTTAAGGAAGGAAATAATAGGCACATCACTTGTAATGAAAAAGCCGAAGTCCTTTCACAAATATTTGCGGCAAACTCAAACATAGCAGCCCATCTTAGTAATGCTGACACTATTAGCCAAGTTGAAACGTCTTTGAGTCGCCTTGATCTTGCACTTAACGAAATTCACTCGACCTGGCGCGTCCGCCCTAAAGAAATAAAAAATATTATAAAACGCTCAAGATCTAGAAAAGCTTGTGGCCCTGATGGGGTATCAAACAAAAGCCTGAAATCTCTTCCAAACTGCGGAATCATTTACCTAACGTTCATCATAAACTCCTGTCTAAAGCTTCAATACTTCCCTGTATCATGGAAAGAGGCGAAAGTTATCCCGATATTAAAACCCGGTAAACAGCCCTGTCATCCCTGTAGTTACCGCCCTATCAGCTTACTGAGCAACTTAGCAAAAATATTGGAAAAAGTAATCAAAATTAAAATTATTGAACATATTGAACGCGGAAACTTGCTACCCAACGACCAGTTTGGATTTAGAACCGGCCATAATTCTATGCATCCGCTACTAAGAATCTCGCAGCATATAAAAAAAAATTTCGCATTAGGAAATTCTACAGGTCTTGTTATTCTTGATGTACAAGCTGCTTTTGACTCTGTATGGCACGACGCCTTGTTACACAAAATGCGAAACTTTGAATTTCCTGTACCTCTCGTTGCCTTGGTCCGTGAATTCCTTTACAATCGTTCTTTTAGAGTATTTTTAGGGTCAGTTATATCGACCCCAAGGCGAAACTCTGCAGGAGTGCCCCAAGGTTCCGTATTAGGACCAATTCTGTTCAATATCTACACTGCCGATTTTCCTATTATACCAAATTGCTCTTCATCTAGATTCGCAGATGACACAGCCATTTTCACCTCCCATAAAGACCCCTCAAATATCTGCTCAAATTTGCAAAACGGTCTTGACATCTTGTCTGATTACCTCTGTAAATGGAAAATAAAAATTAATCCCAACAAAACACAAACCATGTATTTCACTCGAAGAAGAAATCCTCGTTTTTTACCTAGCATTGAATTGAGGGTAAATAACCTTAACGTACCTTGGATTGATCAAGTTAAATATCTAGGAATAAACCTGGACAAAAGATTAACTTTTTCCAACCATATTGCATCCACTCTAAACAAAATAAGCTTGTTAATCAGAACTATGTATCCCTTTATAAACAGGCGGTCAATACTTAGTATGGAGAACAAACTCATCATATACAAAGTCATATTCCAAGCAGTTATGCTATACGCTGCTCCTCTCTGGGAAAAGTGCGCACAAACTCATATCAATAAATTACAAGTTGCTCAAAACAAAGTTTTAAAAATGATATTTAACTTACCGAGGCATTTCTCCACCTCAGAGTTGCATACTATGTCAAATATAGACACAATTCAAGATAGACTAAGTTCCTTAGCCAGTAAATTTTACGATTCATGTCAATTATCTGAAAATCCTTTGATCCGACAACTAGTCGACAATTAGTAGTAGTTAGGAGTAGTAGTTGAATAGTTTGTAGTTAGGGTAAGAACATTAGGTTAAGTTTTTAAATAAATTCAATGGGTTTTTGAAAATTTTTGTCCCAATTTCTAATGTTATCTAAAACAAATCATATTCGGCCAGGCCACTCAATAATATTATAGTTGTATGAAGATGCCTTCTAGCTCTAAAATATGTACTCATTTTATGTAATGTGTAATCAAATTATAAAATAAAAATAATAATAATAATAATAATACGTGGGGTGGGAGAATAAATTTGTTTAAAAAAGTTAACACAGGTTTCCATCGAAATTTCCAATTTGATTTTGCCTTCTCTGTGAGTGAACTTCTTAACTGTTTCCCAAAACTGTCTCATTTTAGTTATCATACTTTGTTTATAGCTCATTTTTGTTGTTGTAGTAATTTTCTTGTATTGTTTTTTAGCTTCTTTATAGTTATAATAAAAACTTTCCTCGTATTTTTTTTGCAAAGAATTTTATATTGTTTATTCAAATTTTGTTTCATTTTTTCACAATCTTTGTTATACCAAGGAGTATTGTAAATTTTTACATTATTTGGGAAACAGTTTTGAATCATTTGCGCGTCGAACATTACATCATTGTATTCATCAAATTGGTTGCTAGCTCGTCTGGGTTATTCGAATTAAAGTATATACTACACTGATCAGAGATTGCAGAAACATATTCTAGTGTTTTATTTTGATTCCACTTTAATTTCGTGTGTGATTTTACATAAGCTTGATTAGAATCAGCGTTTTTTTTTCAAAAGGGTAAAGATCTAGGTTGATAACGCACAATAGATGGTCGAATAGGTCTGAAAAGTCAATTACACGAAAATCTTTCACGTTTAGTAGGCAGTCAGAATTGACCCACGCATGGTCAATCACACTTTTGCCTTGTGAGGCCAAGAATGTGAAGGCACCTTCTCGGTCCGATCGTTATCTACCGTTTAACAAAACAAAACCCGTGCTTTCCATGAGCTCTACAAGTTTAATTCCTCTAACATTTGTTAGTCGGTCCGACGATTTTCTATCATTGTTCAGTGTGGACTCATCAAAAATAAAATCTTCAAAGTTGTTATTCAAATTTACCACCCTCGAATTAAAATCACCCAAATATATCAGTTTACGGTTATCATCGTTGGAGATATTCATATCATACATAATCTCATTCATGGAGTTCAAAAAATAATCATTCAATTCTATCTAAGGTTTCCAATAAAAAACGCATAATTTAAATTTGTCAAGGTCCATATCAATATCTATAATAATGTGCGAATTTTTTGTTTCCATTGTTGGATTTTTAATTCCTTCAATTGTTTAATAAATATACTGTTTCCACCACTGGCTCTACCACGCGCACCTTGTTGTTTTTCCGCTAAAGAATAAATATGTTCGTAATTTTGTAAAAAAGGTGACAATATAAAATTATTTGAGTGGGACCAAGTTTCATATATACAAATAATTTCGTTTTCAATCAGATCATTCTTTTGTCCTTTATTGCAATTAAATAATTTATTAAAACGTCCCACATTCCAAAAACCAATATTAATATATTTGGGTGTTTCTCTGTAAACTGGTAAATTTTTGCAAGAAATCTGTCCCAGTAACTTTTTTACGTGAATATGAAAAAAAAAAATATACAATTAAATAGATATCTATCTGGTGGATATTAAACAGTAAGGGACCCAAATATATTTGTTTTATTTTAGGACTTATTGAGTAAATTTAAAAAATTCATATGTCAGAGGACTGTTGCATATGTCAGAGGACTGTATATATAAGTGAAATGAGCATTTATTAGTAGTATATATACTTTAAAAACATTCCTCATGACGCATATATAAAAATAAAACAGTCTTCTTTGGTAGTTCCAAGTTCTCTGTGTAGTTCCAAGTAAACTTGTGAACTTTTATTTCTTCCTTAAGCCTCGGCCACGATACGAGCGGCCAGCGGCGAGCGGTGAGCGGTGAGCGGCGAGCGGCAGAGCGGTGGTGGCCAGGATACGAGCGGCGATTCGACTTGTTCAGTAGTAGAAAAGCTATCTCCGGAAGATATGCTAAAAGTATGAAGTTTAAGTGATAATATTTTGTTGAAAAGGCGTATTCTCAATAAATTAATTTATAATAGGAAATATGGAGTTCATCCCATCAACGAGCGAAGAAGAAGGTTTGGTGAATATCACCATCCATCTTTCGGGTTAAGAAAAGATAAAATTCGTGTTTTCGAATACACGAGAATGTCAATTGAAACCTTTAATTACATTCTGGGCAAGATAAGCCATCTTTTACAATATTTTTTTACACTTTTTTTCCATTGCTACAACAAAATAATAACAGAGCGGCGAGCGGCACCAAAAAAATTTAATGTCTCGGATTAGCGGCGAGCGGCACTTCAGTATTGCCGCTCTGCCGCTCACCGCTCGCCGCTCGTATCGTGGCCGGATTCAAGCGTTTTCCATATAAAACTATACAAACATAAAGCTCAGAATCGCCGCTGTGCCGCTCTGCCGCTCACCGCTAGCCGCTCGCCGCTCGTATCGTGGCCGAGGCTTTAGACACTTTCTTCTTTCTCGCGCCATGATTAAAAGATGGTTATAGACCTAAAACAAAGGCAAAAGTACAATAACAGTGCCCTAATAAACGAAACAGTCTCCTGCTTCTGTATGTAGCGGGGGACTGTTGACGGGGACTGTTGGCAGGGGACTGTTTAATTTGTGTAATTGGTACGGTACCATAAAATTCCTTCATTATGACTTTATTTTGTTATATAGAAACAATATAAGCCATCTTATTTAAAACTATGCACAATAGAGAAAACTGGAACACTTTAAAAAAAGAAAAATAATACTTAGCAGAGGACTGTCGAATGTTGCGTACCGATACGCGCATGTGCCCCTCTAACTCTTGTAACACTAAACAAAATGAGGTATAGCTACTTTTGGGGGTAAACAAAGCTAATTTCATGTCGTTCACGTTTCGTTACGCCCATTGACAAGTCTGTCTTTACTGTAGATGGCCTGATGCGTAACTCGAAACTTTGGCAGGGGACTGTTCATGAAATTCGGGGACCAACTTTAGGTTAAATTAAACTAATCAAAAAATAGTTTAAATAAATTGATATTAGAGTCTAATAGCATATCATTTCATATTGATTAGATTGTGTTATATAAGTTAATTGTTTTTAAAATATTAGTTCAATTAATGAACTCAATAGAAAATATTTTGGTTTGGGGACCGGCTAGGGGACTGTTTTTAGACCTAAAAAATACGTTATTGAAACCATATAGGTTTTTAAGTGAGATATTTTCTATATTGTATACTATAGTTTAGATAGTTATAAATTGAAATTTGCAGAAATATAAATATTTCTCACCATAGTTTACGTAATATTTGCCAAGGACAGCGATTTTACCACTTTGGTGAGAAACACCCATTTAGATTTAAAGGCCTCGCATCAATCACGTCCGCTGCATCTCAGTGGGGCTCGTTCTGCTATCCTTGTATCTCTGGTTCCGTTCTGTAATTTTCCTCGTTCTCGGTGATCTCTTCTGTGCTGCCATCGTCGCCCAGGATCTGATAGTGTTGGACGCATTCGGGATAGGTGGGGGAAACACAGTTTGGTTGACTGTAGCTGGTTCACTGCTCGGGGCCACAGCGCGGCGAGAGGGGAGAGGGCACGAGGCGTCCTTCTCCGAACTCGGTGTTGTTTCCGCTGCCACGTCCGAGATTTCCATGGCGAGCTGCAGATTAACGGGATCGGTTGGAGCACTTTTTTGTTTGGTTTCTAGGTGGATGCGCAGCTCTTTAATTTCCTCCAGTGAACCCAGACGTAGGACATTCTCACCTTCGGTCCGCCGCGGAAAAATCTTTCCGTCCTTGTGCCACAAAAACTTGATCCCGAAATCTTTTTTAATTTTCCTGACTTCGGAGAACATTTTTGCTATTTTTTTTTATGTGATAGACTAGAGTCACAGGAAAGGCCCTTTATACTGTTGACAATCTATTTTCTTCTTATAGAGTGCAATGTCGAACAGCAGCTCTAGTCGGGGAGGAAGGAACTGCCACAACCTTCCCTCGATATTTTTTGGTTCACCTACTCCCAACCATTACTATTGCGACTTTGACATCGGGGTATCGAGAAACAACTCGCTGGAGTGTTATGCCTCCTGAAGCGAGTTGAATCTCATCAACCAACCGATGACATGCGCTTTGAGGGAGCGGGGAATGGCTAAGGAAGGCTATGATAGAAGGAATCAGGAATGTAAAGACGGAAGAAGAAAGAAGGAAAGTTATGTAGGTGCGAAAGTGGAAAAAGCGAAGGACCGTGCGCCTGGCCGGGATTCGAACCCGGGACCTCTGGGATAGCAGTCAGGCGCCTTACCCCTAGACTACCAAGGCCTGATGGTGGAAGTGATTCATTGATGTATATGTTTGTGTTTGGATGATTGTCGAGCCCGATGTCTTTGCCCTTCAATCTGTATTGTTTCGCTCTTTTCAATATAATTTGCTTATAAATGGATCTGAGGAGTTTCACTATTATCTGTTCTCCGGATTTTGATAGAAAAATGGAGTCCACTACCACGTCCGGAATTTCCAACTCGAGTGCTTGGGTGGTGTCCGCTAAGTACCAGAGGAGATGTTCTTTTTTCGGGGCTCGGAATGGGTTGGATTATGATGTCATTATTTCTGAGATGGTGGGCCCATTGCTCTTGGGACTGTTTCAGAGACTCGATTTCACTCCTCAAACTTTGGTTCTCGTCACGTAGAGGGTTCAGAATTTCATCGTGTTTGGTTGAGTCACTAGTCAGTTTATCCAGCTTGGTTTCGAGCGATCCCAGTGACTTCATCATCGAATCTTGCTTCGTATTGAGCGAAGACATCTGCGAATTCAAATTCTGCAACTGTTCTGCGATATCTGCCATTTTCAATGGTTCACTTTTTATTTCGGCTTCCTGATCTTGTTTCCTACTCAGTCCAGAAACGATCTGGAAGCTTCAATATTTGCATCACTTATGCGAACAGTTGCTGAATAACAAATTCGGCAATTCAATAAACGAACTGAACACAATCGAAATCGTTAGATCACACTTTTATACTACTGTAATAGACACCGCATTTACGTTTAAGCGGGAGCTCGGAAAAACACGTCCTCACTCATCGTGGTCCCAAAATTTAGGGGAATATAGAGCTATTTGAAGGGCACTCAGGCGAGAAGTGCAATAATGATCTGGCAATACTGACTGTAAGTACAAATAGTAAATAGGTAAGTACAAATAGGATAGTAATAGTGAGGACAGCCCCAGCAAGAAAAGGAGGAAACATGCAGGCAGAGAAAGTATGCCAAAATAGCGGCAGGAGTAGCCGGCGTTAATCTACTTGGGGGAAAACGGTGCTAAACGGTGCAATTGGACGCGTACGTAGAATAGAGCCGCAAACTAGCGGAGGACAACTAGGCGTTTTGTTTAGGGAGCAGATTCGCCTTTTGCCTTATTTTTTTATGACCTAATTAGCTTTAATTTGATTTTATGTCATCTATATAAATATAATTGGAGTGTCTGTCTGTAATTTCAAAATAATTATGTTTTTTTAAGTTTTTTTGGTTATTTACATGTAATTAAAACAAAATCCACTATTTTTAAAATTTTTGTCTGTCTGTATGTCTGTATGTCTGTATGTCTGTCTGTTTGGCCGCGGTAATCTCGGAAACGGCTGGGCCGATCGGGATGGGACTTTCACTGGAAGATTCAGTATTTTTGCGAGCATATTTTAGGCTATTTATATACACCGTTCTATATAAATATAATTGGAGTGTCTGTCTGTAATTTCAAAATAATTATGTTTTTTTAAGTTTTTTTGGTTATTTACATGTAATTAAAACAAAATCCACTATTTTTAAAATTTTTGTCTGTCTGTATGTCTGTATGTCTGTCTGTTTGGCCGCGGTAATCTCGGAAACGGCTGGGCCGATCGGGATGGGACTTTCACTGGAAGATTCAGTATTTTTGCGAGCATGTTTTAGGCTATTTATATACACCGTATATTAGCTCTATCTGTATGTATGTATGGATGTACATATGTATGTAGACAAAACTTAAAACTTGATTTTGACCCACTTCCATATAACCGTTCAACTTCAAATTTTGCACATATATTTTGTTCGGGTGACAATGTAATCTGACCACTTTGTAAAAAAATCAAGATGGCGGTTCCAAGATGGCGGGTGAATTTCGCCGATCCCCGACATGGGTATCAAATGAAAGGGGATAGTAATTAGAGTACAATTAACTATTTTTTGTCATTATAAATTCAAAATGGCGACCAACTATGCCGGACTCACCTTTTCTTTACAACCCACTCGATATGGGTACCAAACAAAAGGATATGACAAGTAGAATACTATTACCTGAGCGGCGTCATTCAAATCTATCTATCTATATAAATGTAAATGGCGTGTCTGTCTGTGATTTAAAAATATAGTTCTGTTTCATATGGTTATCGATCTTCTATCTATCTATCTATCTATATAATTATAATTGGAGTGTCTGTCTGTGATTTCAAAACCCATTTTTAAAATTGTTGGCTGTATGTATTGCAATGGGAATTTCACAAAAAGATTTAATACTTTTGCGGCCATATTTTAGGCGAATACGACTATCAGATACGATTATCGGTACCGACTATCGTGTCCGACTACCGGGTTACTTTTTAGTCTAACCTATAGGAGAAGGAAAGCAAGTGATCATTCGAATTGTATACTTGACAGACCTGTATCTAAATATCTAGATATTCCAAAAAATATCCTGATCGTTTTATAGGAAACATTCACGGAACAATCGATATTTAAATAGGCTCTTCCAGGTCTACAATTGCAATGATAAAAAGTTTGTACTCTATCAGGGATATATTTTTCCCGATTATCGCCTTCGGTTTTTCAGTCTGATCCGACAGTAGAATAAGGTTTCGAAAGGCAGCCATCGATATTTATTATCGGCCTTGAAAATACTACTCCTTCTGAAACTTCGACTCTTTTAAAAATGACTTCCACTTTTTGACTTTCCTCGCTATGAAGGATTTTTATTGATTGTAATAATAGGTACGCATTCTTTCTGATTCTGGCTTCTTTTTCACTCGAAAAAAAAATTTATTTTGTTGATATACATATACTAGCGAGCCGTAATTGGGATTCCATTTTATAGAAATAAAGAAGTATGCATAGCAAAGGGAACTTCCAAAACCTCAATTTCAGTAGACAATTTACAATATTAAAAAAGGAAACCGCAAACAATGTAAATACAAAAGTCGCATGCCATATTATCCTACAAGAGAAATTAGGTAAACAGGTGAATGTTCAGGTATTGTTTTGGGTCGAAAATTCGGCCTTCCAGGAATGGCAATAAAAAAACGAGTACCTGTTTTTTATGATGGGTTAAAAAGAAGTCTATGAATAGGATATTTAAAACAAGGTTCTGCCAATTATTGTAACGGTACACTTTAAAGGAAGCTAGAGTATTTCATTCAACACTTTAGTCTTGAAGAAGGCTTTGAATGATCGAGTTTTGTTTCGTAACGAAGTGATTTTGTGACGAAGCAGTTTAACCTTGGTTATAGAAAAAAAATTGTTTTAATTGATTTGGTGATTTAGCGTGAATTTATTGAGATAATTTTGAATTTTATTTTTTTTCCCCAATCTGTGATTTTTTAAATTAAAGTGGAAATTAATAAGTGTAAATAAGAGATATCTGTGAAAATTCGAGTAGGCGTTGCAAGGCACGCGGGTTTTTGCTAGTAATTTATATAATACTAGCAAAAACCCGCGTGCCTTGCAACGCCTACTCGAATTTTCACAGATATCTCTTATTTACACTTATTAATTTCCACTTTAATTTAAAAAATCACAGATTGGGAAAAAAAAAATAAAATTCAAAATTATCTCAATAAATTCACGCTAAATCACCAAATCAATTAAAACAATTTTTTTTCTATAACCAAGGTTAAACTGCTTCGTCACAAAATCACTTCGTTACGAAACAAAACTCGATCATTCAAAGCCTTCTTCAAGACTAAAGTGTTGAATGAAATACTCTAGCTTCCTTTAAAGTGTACCGTTACAATAATTAATTGGCAGAACCTTGTTTTAAATATCCTATTCATAGACTTCTTTTTAACCCATCATAAAAAACAGGTACTCGTTTTTTTATTGCCATTCCTGGAAGGCCGAATTTTCGACCCAAAACAATACCTGAACATTCACCTGTTTACCTAATTTCTCTTGTAGGATAATATGGCATGCGACTTTTGTATTTACATTGTTTGCGGTTTCCTTTTTTAATATTGTAAATTGTCTACTGAAATTGAGGTTTTGGAAGTTCCCTTTGCTATGCATACTTCTTTATTTCTATAAAATGGAATCCCAATTACGGCTCGCTAGTATATGTATATCAACAAAATAAATTTTTTTTTCGAGTGAAAAAGAAGCCAGAATCAGAAAGAATGCGTACCTATTATTACAATCAATAAAAATCCTTCATAGCGAGGAAAGTCAAAAAGTGGAAGTCATTTTTAAAAGAGTCGAAGTTTCAGAAGGAGTAGTATTTTCAAGGCCGATAATAAATATCGATGGCTGCCTTTCGAAACCTTATTCTACTGTCGGATCAGACTGAAAAACCGAAGGCGATAATCGGGAAAAATATATCCCTGATAGAGTACAAACTTTTTATCATTGCAATTGTAGACCTGGAAGAGCCTATTTAAATATCGATTGTTCCGTGAATGTTTCCTATAAAACGATCAGGATATTTTTTGGAATATCTAGATATTTAGATACAGGTCTGTCAAGTATACAATTCGAATGATCACTTGCTTTCCTTCTCCTATAGGTTAGACTAAAAAGTAACCCGGTAGTCGGACACGATAGTCGGTACCGATAATCGTATCTGATAGTCGTATTCGCCTAAAATATGGCCGCAAAAGTATTAAATCTTTTTGTGAAATTCCCATTGCAATACATACAGCCAACAATTTTAAAAATGGGTTTTGAAATCACAGACAGACACTCCAATTATAATTATATAGATAGATAGATAGATAGAAGATCGATAACCATATGAAACAGAACTATATTTTTAAATCACAGACAGACACGCCATTTACATTTATATAGATAGATAGATTTGAATGACGCCGCTCAGGTAATAGTATTCTACTTGTCATATCCTTTTGTTTGGTACCCATATCGAGTGGGTTGTAAAGAAAAGGTGAGTCCGGCATAGTTGGTCGCCATTTTGAATTTATAATGACAAAAAATAGTTAATTGTACTCTAATTACTATCCCCTTTCATTTGATACCCATGTCGGGGATCGGCGAAATTCACCCGCCATCTTGGAACCGCCATCTTGATTTTTTTACAAAGTGGTCAGATTACATTGTCACCCGAACTAAATATATGAGCAAAATTTGAAGTTGAACGGTTATATGGAAGTGGGTCAAAATCAAGTTTTAAGTTTTGTCTACATACATACATCCATACATACATACAGATAGAGCTAATATACGGTGTATATAAATAGCCTAAAACATGCTCGCAAAAATACTGAATCTTCCAGTGAAAGTCCCATCCCGATCGGCCCAGCCGTTTCCGAGATTACCGCGGCCAAACAGACAGACATACAGACATACAGACAGACAAAAATTTTAAAAATAGTGGATTTTGTTTTAATTACATGTAAATAACCAAAACAACTTAAAAAAACATAATTATTTTGAAATTACAGACAGACACTCCAATTATATTTATATAGATTTAGATTGACCATTGTATGTTCGTTTTTTTAGATGAGATTTTTCCTATTAACTTCTTAGCCACGATACACTTTAGTTTTGCATATTATTGCAATCGTTGAATGTTTTCTAGTATTTAGGTAACTTTTTTTGTCTTAACATAATTAGTAACAGGAATTAGTTAATCTATATAAATATAATTGGAGTGTCTGTCTGTGATTTCAAAATAATTGCGTCCTTTTAATTTTATATGGTAGGCTAGTCGGCGAGAAGGAAAAAATGACAAAAAGTGCATTTTCGGCCCATAGGCGAGATTATTATTGGAATCGGTTCGCTTTAGGGTGTAGTTTAACGCCCTAAGTTTGCCCAAAATTTGGTTGACCGCATAACTTTTTAATTAACTTATTGTGAATAAAATAGGCACTTTTTTTATATTTCTTTCAATATCTCCGTTCCTGCTAGCTTTTAGTATAACATATGCTTTGGGAAAGCTGTTCGTTATGAAATTCTCTAAAAAATGAGCCCTGTTAGAAGTCGCTACGTGCAAGTGTGATCTTGCAAACAGCTTCCAAAGTTTTCAAATTACGTTACTTTCACTATTTGTTTACTCGAAAGCAACTGCACATAGAGGGCTGAAAATTCTCACAGATGGTGTTTATGTAGTCCCGGTAATGTACAAAAAATTTCAACAAGATCGGTCCATTACTTTTTGAGTAATTAACGATCTACTTTTTTTTTGACATTGCTGTCATTTTTTGCAAGATCAGTTTATAATTGGGAAAATCATTTAGAAAACTTAAGAAACAATTGAAAATGAAATCCCGCTGGAATTTTTGAAAAATCGCAATTTTGATCGATTTTATGAGGTTTTCCACGCAACTACCTTTTTATACGCGACATAAATAAACAAATAAGTTGTTATATTTTTACTTTAGAGAATACGTCCTTGCATAACTAAAAAGCTGCTATTTTTTTTTTTTAATTTTTGCCCTACCACACGCAGGAGACCAGTTAGTTTTTTTTTCACAAAATTCGTGAGGGCTTATTATTCGTCGTACAAGGACCAAATATATGGTGGAAAACCTCATAAAATCGATCAAAATTGCGATTTTTCAAAAATTCCAGCGGGATTTCATTTTCAATTGTTTCTTAAGTTTTCTAAATGATTTTCCCAATTATAAACTGATCTTGCAAAAAATGACAGCAATGTCAAAAAAAAAGTAGATCGTTAATTACTCAAAAAGTAATGGACCGATCTTGTTGAAATTTTTTGTACATTACCGGGACTACATAAACACCATCTGTGAGAATTTTCAGCCCTCTATGTGCAGTTGCTTTCGAGTAAACAAATAGTGAAAGTAACGTAATTTGAAAACTTTGGAAGCTGTTTGCAAGATCACACTTGCACGTAGCGACTTCTAACAGGGCTCATTTTTTAGAGAATTTCATAACGAACAGCTTTCCCAAAGCATATGTTATACTAAAAGCTAGCAGGAACGGAGATATTGAAAGAAATATAAAAAAGTGCCTATTTTATTCACAATAAGTTAATTAAAAAGTTATGCGGTCAACCAAATTTTGGGCAAACTTAGGGCGTTAAACTACACCCTAAAGCGAACCGATTCCAATAATAATCTCGCCTATGGGCCAAAATTACCATAAAAATGCCTCGCCGACTAGCCTAGGTTATTTACATGATTTTAAAACGAAATCACGCATTTTTAATATTTTTGTCTGTCTGTCTGTCTGTTTGTTCGGGCTAATCTCGGAAACGGCTTATCCGATTGGGATGGGACTTTCACTGGAAGGTTCAGTATTTTGTCGGGCATCTTTTAGGCTATTTATATACACTATATTAGCTCTACCTGTATGTATGTATGGATGTATGTATGTAGACAAATCTTGAAAAAATTAATTTTGACCCACTTCCATATAACCGATCAGCTTCAAATTTTGCACACATATACATTACACATGTGACAATGCAATCTGACTATTTTGTAAGAAAATCAAGATGGCCGTTTCAAGATGGCGGCCGAATTTCGCAATTGTGCTCGCCGACCGCCCACATGGGTATCAAATGAAAGGGAATGATAAGTATAATATAATTTTCTATTTGGTGTCATTCCAAATTCAAAATGGCGGCCAGAACAAAATTTAGGATATGACAAGTGGAATACTATTAGCTGGGTGGCGTGACGCAAAATTCAAAATGACAGCCAACACAAAATGGAAGACTAACTTTTTTACAACGTTCCCGGTGTGGATACCAAATAAATATGTATCATGAGTATGTACAGTAAGCTGGGTAACCTCATTTTAAATATCGGTCACCGCAAAATGGCGGAAGACATACATATAATACACTGAATGGTAGAAAACTAAAAATATAGTTTAAAAAAACTAAAAAATATGCCTTTATTTAAAAATGAACTAAAAAGTAAAAAATAGTGTTGAACGTAAACTTTTTATTGCTCCTGCCAGTATATATGGGGCGCTAGCTAAAAGTTCCAGTGTTAATAAAATAAGAATATAAGGTAATGTCTCACTTTTTTTTACTTTTCGAATGGAAGGTTGTTTGACCAATATGAGATCAGGACAGTAGCAGAGATTGCTACAACTTTACTCACCTCAGGAAAAACAGCTCATTCTATGTTTAAGATACCGATCGAAGAAGATCATATGGAAAATCCTACGTGGAACAAATCTAAAAACCTGCGAGGAACAAATCTAAAGTTTTACAAGACTGCATGATGGTTGTCTGGGAATGGGATGAATGTACCATGGCAAATAAAGTTTCTAATAACAGAACATCGCGAACTTTAAGTCTGGTCGTCCACTGGAAGCGTATTCGAGCGGCTTCGCGCTACGGCCATATATATGAGCGGCTACAAGCGGCTCATTTGTATGGCCGAAGCGCGAAGCCGCTCGAATACGCTTCCAGTGGACGACAAGCCTAAGATGTAAAAACCAATTATTTTGGGAAGTAACTGTTTTATTGGCATACATTTCAGGCAAATGTTGCCGGCTGTCCAGACAGATATGTGGGCCGATGATATTGATGCATGTCTGAAATGATCACTCATTTAGAGACATATTGGAAAATGTCATTTAAAGCAAAAGATGAGAGCGCCATCGGAAAACTCAGAATTCAGTACTATTCTCCTCAACATAGGATATAGAAAATGTTCTGAGATTAATAAGAATCATGACAGTGAACTTTCGAAAATATCAACTCAACTAAATCGACTCAACTCATTCGTGCCACAAACATTGTAATACTTACAAGTGAAACATTGAACATCGTTTATAAACAAGCGTTACAGTGGATTGTTAACCAGTGCCGTGCAGCCGGTACCCTGGACCAGAAACGACGAAACACGAAAACGGGAAGCAGCAACTGCCTTTTTAGGATGAAATCGGTAGTGTCATCTTAAAAAAAGTTAAATCACTTATTTATCTTCAAAAAAGACGTTTCCCTTCATTGTAAGTTAAGCATAAGGGTGGGGATGACGCCATTTTGAATTTACGCTCATAAAAATATATAAAATCATTTGGTAAAAAAAATCGCATGCGGTATTTTTCGCAAAGAAAAAGTACCTATTTACTGGACTAATTAGGATATGTGGTATATGCGGGGTCTCCACACCACGAACCCCGACGAGCAGCCTTTCTCGGGAGGCCCAGGATACCGCTTTGGTGTGCCTTTTTGGTGCACATAATGATTAAATTATTAATTTCTTTGTGAAAGTCGGAGGTTGGGCCTTTGGCCCAACCCGAGATTTCATTACAAATACAAGTGAACGTGCACTGTGATTTCCCTCATTCGAAATTCGTTTACGGCACAGCACTCCCCCGTAGCATCTGACCACGACAAGAGTGGCAGTGAGACCGTTGAATTGTGATTCGGAATATAAATGAGCGGGTGATTTTGGGTTTTAAAAGAACGGAGTGAGACTTAATGTACTTTCGTGGTGGGATTTGAGGCTATATGCTCAAAGATGGAAAATGGACCGAAAATTAGGCAAGCCAACGTTTTAAAGGAAAAAGGAAAATGAAGATAAGTTGAAATTAATAGTTTGCTAGACATTCCCAAATATTTATTTTAATTTCAGGGCAGCATTTGCTGATTGAAAAAGAAAAGATGGACAAGCAATAACAAACTACATAGATGCTTAAACGTCCGTAATTTTACTCCAAGTGAAATTACACTTATTATTTACATTATTGACACAGCTTTTGTAAGATGTATTAAATAAATGTTGCAATGAATGTCTATAATGTTTGCTTTTATTTGTTCAAAGACGATTAATTTATTCCAGATAAAAGTACATAACCGCACTCCATACAGTTTGACAGACAAATTGAAGTCCCATGATGCTTTGATTGTGAGTGTGAGATTTCTTTATGCATGGCTTGTAAATATAGAAGGCTTTGCCTCGATGCAATTTTATAATTACTTGGTAAAGGTAAATAATCCTTCAACCAAGGGAGCTGAACCTCATACCTTCCCTGGCTGTGTCTTTCATTATGTACGATCTTTGCGATGCGGCATCAAAATTAGCCCTAACTATTCTGTCGGTTCTATTACCTCTCAATCTGACTAATATCGTTTGTAGCATTACTTTTGACGGGCTTCCTAAATTAATTAACGTATTATCAGCTTTGTATCCGCTGATCAGGCTCGAATCAACACAGCTGCACTACGCAATGAAATGGCCAGAAACAGCTACGGTCATGCATTAGAACTCGCCCTAAGTCCTGGGGATGAGATGCCGCGCATCGACGAGAACTGGACCCGCCTTAAAAATACTGTCATTAGTACTGCTGATCCCATCTTAGTCAGAAGTCGTAAAGATCGGAACGACTGGTTCGATAATGAATGCAAGCTGGCAACTGAACGTAAGAATGCTGTGTACCGAGCCATGCAGCAGTTTCAGAGAACACGGGCACGCGAAGAGAACTATAAAGAGCTCAGAAAGGAAGAAAACAGAATTCACAGACGAAAAAAGGAAGCCTGGGAAAAAAATCTCGTCTGTGAGCTAGAACAGTACAGAGAACGACGGCCGCACCAGGCGCGGGAGTTCTACCAAAGAGTCCGCAGTATGACGCAATTCACACCACGTTGCACATACTGCAAGGACAAAGAAGGGAATCTGATCACAGATCCTAAAGGCATCTTGGAGCGATGGGAAGAGCACTTTCATGAATTGCTAAATGGCGAGCTAACTGAGGATTCGGAGGCTCCACCAATATCTGATGATAATGCTATGTTGCCGCCACCAAGCATAGAAGAAGTTCGCAGAGCCATCAGCCGGCTCAAAAACAACAAGGCCTCGGGTGCAGACGGCATCGCAACGGAGCTGATTAAATATGGAGGGCCTACATTACACCAAGCGATTCATGAATTAATTGTGCAAGTATGGGAGCAGGAAGTGATGCCAGAAGACTGGAAAAAAGGCATCCTCTGCCCGGTACACAAAAAAGGAGATATCACAGCGTGCACAAATTATCGCGGTATAACGTTGTTGAGTACCGTGTATAAGATATTCTCCGCTATCCTACAAAACAGGATGGCCCCATACGCCAGAAACATCATAGGCCATTACCAGTGTGGCTTCAGCCCAGGCAAATGAACGACTGATCAGATTTTCACCTTGAGGCAGGCTATGGAAAAATGTCTAGAGTTTCAAAACTCAATTCAACACCTCTTCATAGACTTTAAAGCCACCTATGACAGCATAGCCAGGGTAGAACTCTACAAAGCCATGAGAGAATTCGGCATCCCAACAAACTGACAAGCCTATGTAGGTTGACCATGACCAATGTTTCAAGCCAAGTAAAGGTATCCGGAACACTGCCCAGACCAATCAACATCTATAATGGACTCCGACAAGGGGGCGGCCTGGCCTGCCTCCTTTTCAACCTGGCGTTGGAGAAAGTGATCCGAGATTCGGGCGTGACATCAAGGGGTACAATCCTCCACAAGTCCACCCAATTACTGGCTTACGCAGACGACATTGACATCATTGGAAGAACAACAACAGCTGCACAAGAAGCTTTCACTCAGATTGAGCAAGCGGCAGGAAATCTTGGACTGCACATTAACGAAAGCAAAACAAAGTACATGGTGGCCTCGTCTGGAAGAACACCTAACATTGGCCCCACAATCAAGGCAGCGGAACACGCGTTTGACATGGTAAAATAATTTACCTACCTTGGGTCAATAGTAGCAGCCGACAATAGCATGGAACCAGAAATACGCGCACGACTGCTAAAAGCCAACAAAGCCTACTATAGTCTGTCAAGGCTCTTCAAATCCAAATATCTAACCATAACGTCTAAACTTTTACTATATAAGACGATGGTCTTATACCCTTGACACATTGCAAAAAAGAATGAGCATTCTTCCAACTTCATTGACTTTCAATGATCATTCATTTTAGAAGCGACACACTGCATTTCTCAATGTTCATTGGAACTGTCAAAATAGAAACTTTAAACAAACTGCTAAATATATGTATAAGAACTGAAAGTGATTACATAGTGATTTATACTTTTAAATTTAATAAAAATTATTAATTGAGGCCCAACAACAGTTATGCACTATGGACCGTACTACTTTTTAAAAAATCCTGAAATCTGAATGACAGTTTGACAGTTAGGTATATCAGTTGGAAATTTTACTGGAAATTTCGTGGAAAGTTGTTCGATAATTTCCCAATTTCACTTCCGTCTTCATTGAATGAAGTTATTCTGACTTCATTCGATTGAATGAAGTTATTCTGACTTCATTCGATTGAATGACGAATGAAGTTGTTGAATGGACATTGGACATGACATACTGGGCGCGAATGATCATTCATAGCCGAATGATACTGCAATGTACATTCGATGGTGCCTTGTGTCAAGGGTATTACCCGTTCTCACATATGCATCCGAAACGTGGGTGCTTAGCAAAAAGCACTCAAACCTCTTGGGCGTGTTTGAGAGGAAAATACTACAGAGGATTGTTGGCCCCGTATGTGAGGAAGGACGATTCCGGAGACTCTACAATGACGAGATCTACGAGCGCTATCGTGAGTGTCGAACACGCTACACGCAGGACGTTCTCTCGGAGCAAAAGCACGTGTTACGTTTTCGCGTGTAGATTGCAGTACGTTTGCCCGTTTCCTTTTCTGTAAAAAGGTTTCTTCTCCTAAGGGTAAGTACAATTATACTGTGTTATTGAAATGAACATAAATAAATAATTGTATTGTTTATTTATGATCAAATATGTAGTAAATTGTGGTGATTTGATTAACGATTCGGCGTATAAATTGATGGCTAAGTACAAACTTCCATCGGCTTCCACTAAGTAATACGCATGTAATTGTTTATTAATCATCTCTGCAAAACATATAAAAAAATCAGCTGCTCCTGCTTGCTCCATGTCATTCTATCCACGATAGAGCAAAATATCCATGGCTCTGGGCACTACCCCCACTGTGTTTCAGGCCGAGGTACTTGCCATCCAGGTGTGTGCTCAGACTTGTATAGAGTCTTAATAGAGCTCCAAATAGCTCTAACATTGTTATTTTCTCCGACAGCCAAGCTGCATTGTTGGCCATTAAATCTCGTCTCCGATCTCCGAAATTCCTAAGCAGGAACAACAGTGTCACGCTGATATGGATTCAGGGCCACGAAGGTCACATTGGTAATGAAATTGCCGACAGCCTGGCTAGAGTAGGCGCAAACTCATCACCTATCGGTCCGGAACCTTTCTGTGGCTTAGCAAGCCACCACGTTAGAACGGCCATCAAAAATCGACCATGTGTTTCTTCAGACCTGGACAAACACCCAGGGTTCTCGTCAAGCTAAAATATTCATCCAAATCGATAAAGCTAAAGCGGGAAATCTTTTACATCTTAACAGGTGGGAGCTAAAAATAATAATAGAGCTCTTGACGAGCCACTGTTCGCTTAACTACCGTCTAAACAAAATAGGTCTGGTGGCTGATTGTAGCTGTCGGTTCTGCGGAGCAGCTCCCGAAGCTGCGGAGCGCTTGCTGTGCGACTGTGAGGCTAAAGCGAGGACGAGATTGGGCCTCTTCCATCGGGACTTCTTCTTTGTATAGTTTTGAACGTCCTATTCAGGCGCCTTATATTAACCTTTTTTTCATCTTTATAACAAAGTATTTATAATAAATCTTTGCAACAAATAAAGCCTAATGTATTTCAATTTGAAAAAAAGTTTGCATCTAAAATTAATTTAATAATTGTTAAATTAAATAAAAAAAGTTTATTTTCATTAACAATTCTAGTACATTTTCGTTAAAAATTATTACTGAGCAACCGCAAAACGTCCTTATTACAGATTTTCATTTAATTATAAAAACAAAATTGGCCGCCATATTGGATCCACTATTTTGTTTAGTAAAAATCTAATGACGGATTAATAATTAGCTACTCCGAACAGCCATTATTGCATAATTTCATTCAATTCAATTAAATATGAACAAAGTTGGTCGCCACGCCATATTGGATGCGCCATTTTTTTTTTCAAAATCTCATAACGGATTCTTACTCAGTGACTCTGAAAACCCCCACATACCAATTTTTATCAAATTTGCTTAAATTTTCATAAAGCTGGTCGCCATATTGGATCCGCCATTTTGTTTTTTGAAAATCTGATAACGGATTGATATACCGGATTTAATCAAATTTGCTTAATTTTTCATAAAGTTGGTCGTCATATTGGATCCGCCATTTTGTTTTTTGAAAATCTGATAACGGATTCTTACTCAGCGACCCCGAAAACTCCCATATACCGATTTTCATAAAAAAATAATTTTTCTTACGGTAGTAAATTAATTTTGTCCAGGTTTTGGGGATTTCAGACCACTGTGCGACGGTGTGTTTGCCGGTAGTGCTTGTGTTTGTTTTTGTAAATAGTTGTGTTTTTCGCTGTGTTTCACAATTTTTGTTAATTTTATAGTGATCGTTGGTCATCATTTTTGGTGTTTTTAACTTTGTATTGTGATTTTTTTAAACTGGGGTTTTTGTTTTTGTTCCTGCTGTGCTAGTGGTTTGTTTTGTTGTTGTTTTTTCCTGTCAATCTCGACAGCAGTTTCGGGGTTAGTAGCCCATTTACTTCTTTCTGCAATTTTTTTTCCGTTGCCCATAAATAAGGAAAAAAGGAAAATAATTAAAATAATAATTAATAATAATTTCATTATTTTCCTGTGAAAAAGTTGGTGCATAACTTTTTTTGTATTATATTTACTTTGGTGGTAACATTCACCTAAGGTTATGCAACGTTTTTAAACAAGTGGATTGCTTCTCAAACTGAAAAATTTTTATTATCAGTTTTAGCAATTCTATTATCTGCAGTTTAATTTCGCTTTCTCGTCTTGGAAATTACTTTTGACCACCTTACTTTTTGCAATGGCGGGTCCCCAGTTTTGTAAGCTGTGTTCTTTGGAAATCATCCAAGACGGAATTTCCTGTGATGGTGTATGTGGTGGCGTTTTTCACCGTACCTGCCTCAACATTCGAGTTAGTGGTAAAGCTTCGGCAACTTGCACTGAATGCTCCGATATTCAACCCTGCCACGTCCTAAGACTTATGAAAGACATTTCTGATGTCTTCCTTGAAAGTCATGAGAAAGTCATAGGACGTCTAAATATCCCACATTTTCAGATGTTACCCGATGATGTCCAGTCGATTAACGTCCGGCTCGATACATTGACCGCCACCCTTGCTTCTGTTGCGACCAACTCGGGTACCCTAATGAATAAATTCCAAGAATTTTCTTCCCGGGTTGCAACGGTCTTTGACTCGATCGACGACATACATTCGGCGATCCTCAATCCTGTCGCTACTTCCTCCTGCACTGCTAACTCCTTAGCTCATCTTCTTCCGATATTAGATGACATTAAAAGGAGTACGAAACGTGTACGGGCGGATATGGAACCGCTGTCTATAGAGGTGTTACAAAATCACAATGCCCTGAGTTCCCTATCCTTAAAATTAGAAAGCGTCAGCGATAGAATAAACTCCCCCTCAACGTTGGCAGTATCTGTTGGCGCCCTGCAGGTAGGGGAGCAGCTTCTCTCTGCACCCTGCTCCGTGGCTGTTTCTCCAACGGAGGATGACGCAGCTATTTTAAACCTCACAGCCTTAAACGACCCGACCACAATACTTGAGCAAGCCCCTTCGGTGGAGGCTGCCTCCAGTCTGGCTCCTAACAACCCGAAAACCCGTAGAAAGCATGGTAAACGCAGACGTAGTCGTAAAGTCAACGCTGCGGATGCCGCCCCTGCAAACCCCTCTACTAGTCCGTCTGTCCACACCCCCTCATTCGCAATGGGCTCAGACTATACCCCAGAAGCGGATTCGGCAACAACTTCTTCTGTTTATGTCATTGAACCGTCGGGCACAGGGGATGCTGAGTCTTCGGCAACCTGCGCCAATTTGATAACGGTACCCAGACCGCGAAATATTTTCATTTCGCGTTTCTCCCCTGAAACCACGCTCGAGGCAATTAAAGAATACCTTAGGGCTAAAGCTATTAATCCTGCTACAGTTTCCTGCAGGAAGATCAGCAATGTTTCCAAACCGGTTGCGTCTTTCTTCCTGACTGCACCACCTAATCCCGCTGAAAAGCTATTAGACTCGACGTTCTAGCCTCCTGGTGCCTTTTCAAAGTGTTTTATTCCCCGCTCGCGTGTACAGCGTATTCTGACACTTTACAGGTTTCAAAAAACTTAAGACGCCACCAAAACGTGAGGGGAATCAGATCCAAAAACCCAAGATGTGTTTTTGTCGACTTCGTCCAGCGATTTCGATATAATCGCTTTTACAGAAACATGGTTACATAGTGGAATTCTGAATGCCGAACTTTTCGATACCTCCTTCCAAGTTTTTCGGAGGAATAGATATATTGACTCGGAGGCTCGTGGAGGTGGTGTACTACTTGCCTGTAGTAACTGTATTAAATGAGACATCTGCTCCGAGTTGCGGTAACATGCCAACGCGCTTTATTGCATCATTTCATTACAACTGTTATTCAATAACCACTACACCTCCCTTCTACAATTTGTTCTACAATTTTAATAAATAATTCAATTCTATACTTTATTGAAATAGTTACAATATTACCTTAATTTGTTTATCAATTCAATTCTTTCATTGTTCAAAGTGAGTTTTATAATATTACCTAGTACATTTTGTAATTTGATGACATGCTATTGTATGCAACTTCCGCTATTTTTATTTTCTAAGATGAAATGAATTTCTTCTTACTGTCCTCTGATCTGGATATTTAATTATGTACGATCTCCGCGTTTTACATTTCTTATCAATTACCGCAGGAGACCAATGGTTTACCTCCTTGACCCACACCTTTTCCCCTTCTTTAAACTCCGCTCTCACCTTTGCTGTTCTATCATAAAACCTTTTATTGTTTTCATTATTAACTTCCCAGTATAGGAAGTTATTGTAATCGGTCCGAAAATCGAAATCGAAAATTTCAACGTATTTTCATCTTTCAAGGCCCCAGGAGCATTTTAAACAAAAAATTGGGAGGAAGTATGTGTGTGTGTGTGTATGTGCGTACGGATGTGGTCATTTTTTCCTGCACGATACCGCGCGAACCAAAAAAGATATCGACTTCGTTGAGGTGTCGTTCGAAGCGTATTAACCGAAATATGATCTGAAAAGATTTTCATAAAATTCGGTGGAGCCGTTTTTTTGTTTAAGCGGCGTAAGTGATTTTTGTACCTGCAGGATATCGGCCGAACCACGAAACATATTGACTTACTTGAGGCGCCGTTCGAAGCGTATTAGCGACAATATAATCTGAAAAGATTTTTATAATATTTGGTAGAGGGGGTTTTTGGTTTAAATGACATAAGTGATTTATGTACCTGCACGATAGTGCGCGAACTATAAAAGATATCGACTTAGTTGACGTGCCGTTCGAAGAGCATTAACCAAAATATGATCTGAAAAGATTTTCATAAAATTCGCTCGAACCGTTTTTGTTTTTGTTTAAACGACGTTTATGATTTTTGTACCTGCACGATACAGCGCGAACTAAAAACTATATCGACTTCATTGAGGTGCCGAAAAAATAATATTAACGAAGAAATGCTCTAAAAAAAATTTCATAATATTCGGTCGGGCCTTTTTTGTTTAAATTGAAAAACTTCGGCTAATTGTCAGAAAGACAAGTTTTGCTAATACATATCTAATAGCCTCGATGGAATGAGAACCGTTCTAAACGAAGTGATCTTTTTTGGGCTCTGCACAGAGATAGCCTTCGAACAAAACATCACTTGTCAAAATCCGACAACCTTTCAAAATCGTGCAAAAATTTCGTTACCCTTTACAAACAGCGCGAATTTTCAAATCTTGGATTAGCACTTTTTGACGGGGAATTGTTTTCTACGCGTGATACAGTTTCAGAAAATTGTGGTTCATCCCGGGATTTCCAGTATTTACCGTAAAATTTGTTCTTTTTGGTCAAGTCTGACAAGTACTTAACAGTTACAGTTTTGCTAATATCTCCGGAAAGCTTTGGAATTTCCAAATGAAGTCATTCGCTTCTCAGCTCGTCAACGGCGCTTCAGCACGCTCAATACGAGTTTGAACACCCGCTTTAGTGCAGCGAACGAAATACGGAGGAAATGTTTGTTTGCTAACGTTCAGGAAAAACAAATTCTCTATAAAAAGCTTGTGGATTTACTACTATTATAGTTATTTGAACTAGCTTCTCTCGGTATTGCTTTGTCATCAGTTCTGATACTAGCCAATTTTCCACTAGTGATAACTATTTTCTAAGAAGTCAGTTTATTCCATCTTCGTTCATCATACTGGGAAGTTAATCGTGTGGACCGAAGGGGTCAAACCCACATCCCAACTAGTTTTTCTTTATTATCGGCCTAATCTTCTCAGTGGTTTCATTACAATATTGCTGTACTTTTCCAGGGTTAAGTGTTCTAGTTTATCTGCCCATTAAAATTTGTACTGGAGACACATCAGAATGTTTAATGGGAGTATTCCTATATTCTAATAACGATTTCCACAAAGCTGTTTTCGATTCTTTACTTTTCTTTATGATCTTTTTTGCTATTCCTACCATTTTTTCTGTAAACCCATTAGATTTCGGATACAAGGGGCTACTTGTTATTAGTTCACAGTCTATTTCATTTGAGAATCTTTTAAATTCATATGAGGAAAATGGCATATTATCGCTTACAATAATTTTTGGTATACCATGAATCGCAAATCATATTTCAAGTTTGTTAATGATAGCTTTTGCTGTTTTAGATTTAAGGTGTATTATATCGATGTACTTCGAAAAGTAGTCGGCTACTATTAAAAAGGTTTTACCAGAGATAACATAATACTCCGTATAAAGATGCGACAGCTAGAACAAAAAACCCGAACGCTTTTTGCCTCGGCAGGCCTCTGAGATTGCCTCCCCCTTAGCAACATGCAACATATTCGAGTTTCTAGCTATACAAGGAGGCGAACGTGGTCATGGTCCGCAGCACAAGACATGCGGTGAGTTTGTTGATAAGGAAGCTAGAGTTTTAGGGGGGCAAGGAAAGGAACTGACAACAGAATGTTTCTCGCAACATCTTTCTTTCTTTCTCATCTTTCAAACGTTTGCCTCTAGCGCTACATTGAAGGATTTCCCTGATGCTTTGTATTTTAACTATTTCCTAGAACATTCAGTGTATTTTTTTAATGACTTCTAATTTCTCTTGATTTTAAATTTGTTTGCGATATTTTTAAAATAGGTACTTGGTGTAGGTTTTTTTTGGTTACGGATTTTCGAATTTTTTTTATTTTCTGGTATTTCGGTATAACTAGAATGATTTTACAAACGAATTTAGGAAATTATTCTATATTTTATTTTATCTATAGAATTTTCGCTTTTGCCTTTAAATGTTGGATTTTGGCTTAAGTAGGTCTTTTGTTGTAGGTATGTTGTGGGCGTAGATTTTTGGCCACAGTTTTTTGTAAAAAATGCAAAAAAGTCGCATACCCTGGGGAGTTGTTTGCATCATCCAAAGTTGCAAAGCGCATAAACATGCTGAGCCATATCTGAAATTCTTTCGATTTCCAAAATCTGGAACAAGTCCTTTTCATAAATGCTTGTAAATTAACATCCCCGTCCACAATAAAAAATGCGTACGTCTGCTCAAAACATTGCGGTAGTAGTTGTTTTGGTAAAAAGATATTAAAAATAAGAGCAATACCTATGAATATGAGGAAAGGCTACAGTCAATTTTTCAGGGCAAACGTATGAAAGCAAGAATTTAATCTCGGACTTGCAAATACAGGATTTGTCCGTTTTAGAGTCCCCTTATCAACAATCAAATATTTAGCCTGCAAATATTTTCTGCATGTACACGGGTACATCGAAGGGCTGATGTACAACCAAAACTATCCATTGTGGGCCGGTCGGCCGATCAAAATTCATTGCGCTTATGGGTTTGATGAAATTCTGGATGTACATCCAATTTGACCGTGTATATCGGCCTTTATGGCAAGAGGAATATTATCCAACTGCAAATTCATCATTGCATACTACGTTACAAAAGCCAGTATCACTGGGGAAAGTTTATCACAAAAATTACAAGAATTGATAGAATACTGTTCTAATGACGGGTAAAATATTACAGGTGGTATGGTATGCGATCAAGTTCCAAATAATAGAAATTGTTTCTTCCGATTAGGAAAAGATGATTGATTCGTTAGTTGTGCAAGCGTCCAGTTAAACTTGTGCGGCAGTAATCAAATCTGCTGAACAAATGGGAGTGTTTTCTGGAAAAGCTAGTAACAAGGCGAAATCCACAGCTGAATTCATTGCAGAAATAAACAAATTAATAGATTGCTTAAACAGCAAAAATCCATTTTGTAAAAATAGTTTTAAGTTTGTAAAGCAATTCCTGGAAGAAATGAGGATCACGTCACGTCAATAAAACTAGAAGGGAAGCAAAGAAAATATTAATTTAATGGTTTAGTCCAAACCATTTTAGCCCGTTCAAAAGGAAGCCCAGCTACGTTTAGTTTAATCCGTTTACAATTTGACACCACTATCCTTTTTTCAGAACGATTTCACTTTTTTTATTTCATTTAAAAAACAAACCGATTTCGTATACAAATCATATATATTTTATGCGAATACCAAAAATATTCCCCAATAGGAATATCGACAATTTTTTTCAAGCGCCATTGCACACAAGCAGTCATTTCATATTTCAAACCTCGATTACACACAACATAAATATGTATTCATTTTTATATACATATGTACATATATAGATTATTTTTAAAGTATTATTTGTATTAGGTTATCGAAAAAGCTAAAAAAATTGTGATGTGATTAAGCCCTTTTCAGACTCAAATCTACAATCTTAATATAACAAGAAGAATAGTTATAATTGGTCTCACAACAATGTTAAGACGGCTAGACGAAAATGAAAGTATTTACTATTTTTTGAAAAAGCCGTGTAAAAAATGTCAGCTCCCTAAATAAATGCGTTCAGTACAGACGAGAAAAGACGGGCACAGACGGATGGACAGACGAACGGACAGACGAACGGACAGGCGGACGGACAGACGGTTTCTCAAAAGTCAAAATTACTTTTATTACTATACGTAGGTGCAGTACCGGCTTTAGGGGGCGAACCCGGTCGACGGCCCGAGGGGGTAATATTCCAAGGGGTGCCGCCGAGATCCAGTAATGTGTTAATTTATTTAGTTATTACATGATAACACCTCCAAAATACAAAATAACTTTCAACGCCGGAAGTGTCATAGCTCTCCAATCCTGCTTGTGAATTCAACTGAGAGAGGTATAAGAGAATCTATTTATTTTCTTCTTTTTGGTTTAAACATAAAAGAGATTTATAGAAGTTTCTATACTTCGCTCACTCAATAGAGTAGATGGGCTTAATGTACAAAAACAAAACCGGCTTGTCCTCCGAAAAAGCCAATTATTGCGCGGTTTTGTAATAAACGCAACTTTATCGGAACTTTAAATGTTTATGACCGGAATGTTTATTGATTGCAATTTGCTTATTTATATTTTTGAATAAAAGTTTTTCGTTTTCCCAGGAATAGATTACATAACAAATTACTGTGGGATGTGGAATACCATTTGTTCATAATACCATAGACAAACTATTCTATAGATGGGAAAAGTAGCATCAAAACTATAAATTCTTTCTTTCCACTTGCTTTTACGAACTAACGCATAATGCCG
Organism: Thereva unica; assembly: GCA_949987705.1. Taxonomy (NCBI): domain Eukaryota; kingdom Metazoa; phylum Arthropoda; class Insecta; order Diptera; family Therevidae; genus Thereva; species Thereva unica. The sequence goes on from OX465282.1 coordinate 57,533,712, forward strand.
CCTTATCTTACCATTATCATATTTTCTGTGTTAACGCAATTTGCGCGAAGTTTGGCCGACGACGATGGTATCTTATATGGCCTAACAACGGGCAAACACTAACCCTGATTAAAACATAGTCGTTGGGCATGAAATAAGAACATTCCCCACTAAAACAGAAAACAACAGCAGCTAGTACAACACACTTTAGTCCAGTCAAATTAGAGGTTTGACTGGAAAATAATTCGGAAGTTGCTGAAAATTGGAACAGCCCTTAAAAACATTATTATACATAAGCTGTAGAGACTGCCACGCGATTGGACGACTGCAAACTATTTTATTCAAGGTCAAAGGGTCAAAATATCAGTTTTTTGCAAATATATTCTTAACCGTACGTTTTATCAGAAAATTGTGTTTACAACGTTTGTAGATTAGGCGATTATCTACAAAAAAATATATCATACATTTTCTCGTAGGAATTGCCATTTCTGAGATATTGTCGTTTTAATAAGTTAAAATACTAATATTCTATCATTCCCGACTTGTAAAGGTCATCAGAAATTTAATAAACCCTTTGTTGGAGTACGCGGCTAATATTTTCAGGGGTGATTCTGATTCTTGGATATGTTTGGAGAAAAAAATTGTTCTACAGAGGGCGGCTATCTCCACTATCCACTAAGATACAGGGTGATTAGGGAAAAAATTTTGTTTTTTTTTTAATTTACTGAAATTTCAATAACTCCTAAAGTAATTATCATAAAGTAGCCTAATTAGGCTCATCTTTTAGGTAAATGTGTATTTGGTATAAATCACAGCAACCTGAGTGGCTCCGTTCAAAAAATATAAGGCTCAAACCAATGCTTTGCATCTAGACCTGGCAGATTTCTTCGTTTTTCTCAGAAAATTCGTTAGTAACAGTACATTTTTTTTTGCTTTTCTGATGCACCAAACTATTACCTACAATATTTCCATACACAATAAGTGTTTATTTTGGGTAGTTTTGTAGGTAGTAGTAATAGTAGTAGTTTTATCGTGAACAATTAACAAGTTACTCGTCTTTCAACTGCGGCATAGTAGCATTGGTTTGAGCCTACATATTTTTTGAACGGAGCCACTCAGGTTGCTGTGATTTATACCAAATAAAAGAATACACATTTACCTAAAAGATGAGCCTCATTAGGCTACTTTATGATAATTACCTTAGGAGTTATTCAAATTTCAGTAAATTAAAAAAAACAAAATTTTTTCCCTAATCACCCTGTATCTTAGTGGATAGTGGAGATAGCCGCCCTCTGTAGAACAATTTTTTTCTCCAAACATATCCAGGAATCAGAATCACCCCTGAAAATATTAGCCGCGTACTCCAACAAAGGGTTTATTAAATTTCTGATGACCTTTACAAGTCGGGAATGATAGAATATGAGTATTTTAACTTATTAAAACGACAATATCTCAGAAATGGCAATTCCTACGAGAAAATGTATAATTAATTTTTTTGTAGATAATCGCCTAATCTACAAACGTTGTAAACACAATTTTCTGATAAGACGTACGGTTTAGCATATATTTGCAAAAAACTGATATTTTGACCCTTTGACCTTGAATAAAAAAGTTTGCAGTCATCCAATCGCGTGGCAGTCTCTACAGCTTATGTATAGTAATGTTTTCAAGGGCTGTTCCAATTTTCAGCAACTTCCGAATTATCTTCCAATTATGGCGTTTTTTCGTCTATTTTGACTGGACTACTTCCTGAAAAACAAACCCACGTCTGGCGAGCTGTTTCTCTTGAACACTCCAAAAGACGTTTGTACACAACGAAAATGATCATGTTCCCATTATGCACATTCAACAATACATTTTATGAAGATTCTTTGTTTTGTTCAAATTTACCGTCGTATGCCAATATGTACTGCTCAGCACTCGGCCATTTAAATCTTTTGATCAAGTTTAGCCGTCGTGAGCCTGTATGTGCTCCCCAGCAGCCGGTGCTCACCCATTGTAAGGCCATCTTTTATTTGTACTCGGGTGATTGTATAATTTGGGCATAATAACATAAGTAGGTACCTAAAAAAAGTTAAGAACGCATAAAAATATCTCGCTCGGGGCGCTACAATTCCTAAAACCGGTCCTGCGTAGGTGTTCAGTCCATTTTGTTCAGCCACCATTTGCTAATCGAGAATAGCAGAATGAATAACTTTGTAAATTTCATGTGCATAAAATTTTAGTTTGCTAGATAAATATGTTCTCAACAAGTTATTACCCCACGCCAAGCACAGCGTGCCCCAATAGCTAATTTTTTGAACAAACGATAATTCCCAAGCGTGGAGTTAATGAAACTTGAATATTTTCTTTAAACTATTCGTTTAGTTATAAAATTGCCTTAAATTCTGTCGAGACCAAATTTTTAAATTTAAAAATTAAATATGTTTCAATATGACGGATATATATTTTGTAAGTAAATTAAAATTATACCTAAAGATTGTTTAAAATTCTAAACATTTAAGGCTGCCATTCGACATATTTAATTTTGTTAAATCAAGACGGATTCTCTGCTGTCAGCAGACCATTCCAATATACTTATGTTCCCGGAAGGTTTCATATATTCATTTATACTAGGCGGAATGCATTTAGTAGGCAACCATCTTTGTATTGGCCGAATAGAGGGCAAATTAAATTTCTCTCATATATTTCTAAAAAGAAGAGGATATAGGTATAATGTATGCATTGTGCTAGCAATTTCTCTTTTTCATTTTAAAATCATTTTCGAAAAGCTTTGCTTTCAGCGGAAACAAAGGGTGTTTTATCGATATGATAATTGAGTGTTTTCTTTTTTGTTCCTGAAGTTTTTCGTTTTTTTTTATTACAAACTCTTTATATTTCCTCAACAAACCAGAATTATCGTTTGCGGTTGTAACATACTTTTTTTTCATCTTCCAAACATTGTTTGCAGAAAATTTTTGCTGGCTAAATATTTACTCTATCTTATAATATTATCTTACTTCTATGACTCTAAAACAGATAAATCCTGTAATTGCAAGTCCTAGATTAAATTCCTGCTTTCATACGTTTGCCCTGAAAAATTGACTGTAGCCTTTCCTCATATTCATTAATTGAAGAGTTTACAAATATCAAGGAAGGTATTGAGCCTATTTTTAATTTCTTTTTACCAAAACAACTACTACCGCAATGTTTTGAGCAGACGTACGCATTTTTTATTGTGGACGGGGATGTTAATTTACAAGCATTTATGAAAAGGACTTGTTCCAGATTTTGGAAATCGAAAGAATTTCAGATATGGCTCAGCATGTTTATGCGCTTTGCAACTTTGGATGATGCAAACAACTCCCCAGGGTATGCGACTTTTTTGCATTTTTTACAAAAAACTGTGGCCAAAAATCTACGCCCACAACATACCTACAACAAAAGACCTACTTAAGCCAAAATCCAGCATTTAAAGGCAAAAGCGAAAATTCTATAGATAAAATAAAATATAGAATAATTTCCTAAATTCGTTTGTAAAATCATTCTAGTTATACCGAAATACCAGAAAAAAAAAATTCGAAAATCCGTAACCAAAAAAAACCTCCACCAAGTACCTATTTTAAAAATATCGCAAACAAATTTAAAATCAAGAGAAATTAGAAGTCATTAAAAAAATACACTGAATGTTCTAGGAAATAGTTAAAATACAAAGCATCAGGGAAATCCTTCAATGTAGCGCTAGAGGCAAACGTTTGAAAGATGAGAAAGAAAGAAAGATGTTGCGAGAAACATTCTGTTGTCAGTTCCTTTCCTTGCCCCCCTAAAATTCTAGCTTCCTTATCAACAAACTCACCGCATGTCTTGTGCTGCGGACCATGACCACGTTCGCCTCCTTGTGTAGCTAGAAACTCGAATATGTTGCATGTTGCTAAGAGGGAGGCAATCTCAGAGGCCTGCCGAGGCAAAAAGCGTTCGGGTTTTTTGTTCTAGCTGTCGCATCTTTATACGGAGTATTATGTTATCTCTGGTTTTATCATCATTTTCCATCACATCCATTCCTACCTTCTGATAGGGTCCTTCAGGTACTTCATGATTAATTAAAGGTTCTTTTATGTTAGCAGATCGATACTTTTGACATACCTCACATTTTGCAATCATATTTTCAATCTCGTTGTTTAATGATGGCCAATAAACTAGCGGCTTTGCTCTTGCTTTCGTTTTTTCTATTCTTTGATGTGCGGTGCGGTGTGCAATTTTTCTAAAACTTCTTGTCTTAAGCTATACGGTATAAATATTCTATCCAAGAAAAATATGATTCCTTCTTCTTCTGTTAAGTCCTGTCTTAATTTCCAGAAGTATTTTAATTCATCTGATAATTCGTTTTTGGTTTTTGGCCATCTTTTATGGTTTTCAACAACACTCTTAATATTTTATTCTCTTTATTTTATTCGCTGAATTTCTTCCTTTTTATTTCTGCTTACGTTAATAGTGTGCATTAGCACATCTATGTCTGAAATGTGTTCCTTAACTTCAATATTTTTCTCATCAAAATTTCTTGATAAACAATCCGCTATATACAAGTACTTTCCTGGAAGATATCTCAATTTCAATTTGTATTTCTCTAATCGTAGCTTCATCCTTTGTAGTCTTGCCGATGGTATTTTATTATACTCTTTTCCTATTATTCCTAATAGAGGTTTGTGATCAGTTATTATCTCTATTTGCTTACCAAATGCCATTTAGAACAAGCGAACACAATTGCAAGTAATTCCTTTTGAATCTGTGAGTAATTCTTTTCACATTCTGATAGACTGCAAGACGCGAAGGACACTGGTCTGCCATTTTGTAATAGGCAACATCCCAGTCCATTTCTTGATGCATCAGTTTGTATTGTAAATGGTTCATTATAGTTAATTATATATAGTTTCTTTTATTTTCTTTAAACATACCTCATGCACTTCCAGCCATTGGAAAACTATGTTCTTTTTTAGTAGCTCTCTTAGTGGCGTAGAAATCTCTGATAAATTTGGAATGTACTCTCTAACATAATTTATTAATCCCAACAATACTTGTAATTCTTTTTTATTTTTGGGTTTTTCTAAACTGTCTATTGCTTGTACATGATTCATATTAAGATCTATACCATTTTCTGATATTCTATGCCCTAGAAATAATAGTTCTTTTTTCCTAAATTGAATTTTATCCTTATTAAATTTGATATTTTTCTCCAATGCTCTTCTCATTAGTAATTGTACTGTATTGTCGTGTTCTGCTTCTGTTTCAGCTGCTACTGCTATGTCGTCTATGTATATTATTATATTCGGGATATCTTTAAAATTCTCTTCATTAATTCTTTGGAACGCTTCAGGTGCTATTTTAAGACCAAAAGGTAATCTTTTGAACGAATAGCATCCAAATGGTGTACTAAATGTACACAGCTTTTTAGATTCCTCATCCAACTGAATCTGAAAATATCCATCTTTCATATCAAATACCGAAAAATGTTTTTTATTCGCAAATTTCGGCTTAATTTGTTCAAATGATGGAATTTCATAAAAGTGTTCTTTGATGCAAGTATTTAAGTACTTAGGATCTAGACAAATTCTCACTTGTTTATTTGGCTTTTCAACTATAACAATATTGGATATCCAACTGCAAGCATTTTCTGACTTTTCTATTATGTTGTGTTCTATCAATCTATCCAATTCTCTCTTTAAAGATTCTCTTAGAGATTGCGGTATTCTTCGCGGCGGTTTAGCAATGGGTTCTACATCTTCTTTAAATTCAATATGAAAATTTTTATAACAAATGCCTACCCCTTCGAATACTGTATTGTACAACTAAAGGAATTTATATTTATTGTTCCGATAAAGAAATAATCATCGTGTTCTTCAATATTTTGTTTTATTGTACTTACGGATTTTATCTTTTTACAAACTCCAGCAAAATGATTAATGCCTTTGCATTCAGTGCATCTTCTTCCATATGCTGGACATTTCCCTCTTACATGTTTGTATCCACAGAAATTGCATACAATATCATGCCTTACATTGTCATCTGATATATTTGTATTATTCCTAAAAGAAAATTGTTTGGATTTTATATTATTCTGGTAATTATAATTACTTTTTAAAATTTTGTCATTTCTACTTAGCTCATTGTTTCTATTCCTAACTGTATCAATATCAATGCTAGTACTTGTTGACGGAACATTACGGTGCTGCATGTTGTTTATTTGTTGTTGGGCTACTTTTGCTGACCTGGCCAAGTTGATCGCCTTTTGTAGTGTTAGTTGGTCGACTTCCAAAAATTTCTTTTGAAGAGCCTTATCATTCGTACCCATAACTATGCGATCTCGGATCATGCGATCATCCTCCATAAAATTACATCTTTTTACCATCGACTTTAATTCCATTAAAAATATGTCAAGTGGCTCCCCATTTCCTTGCACTCTTGATTGGAATAAAAACGTTTCATAAACTTCATTTATTTTTCCTTTGCAAAATTCTTCAAACGCTTTTGTAACTGTTGCATATTTCTTTCTTTCTTCGTCAGTGAGGTTAATTACCGTATAAAATTTTTCTGTGGCATCTTTGCCTGCCGCATTCAGAAAAATTGCCACTTGTACCTCTTCTTTCTTTGTTGATAATTCGATTGCCGTCGCAAATACTTGAAAATTTTGCCAAAATGTTTTCCAACTTTCTTCTAAGTTGCCTGTTTGGAGATCTAATTCTTCTATTTTCTTTATAAAATCCATGTTTTTGGTGATGTACACGTATCTTATGTTCTTCGGTGGTCTTCTACGAGGTTTCATCCCACCTTTTTTGTCCACACACTGCGAGCTTGCTTTAGCCCTCACCATATGTTATTATATTTTTCACTTCACTAATTATTATGCATTTTGATTTATGCATTAGGTAGGTACTTACTTTTTTTTAAAATTATTTACTGTATTTGCATCACTGATACCGACTGCGCCATGTATTAAATGAGACATCTGCTCAGAGTTGTGGTAACATGCCAACTCGCTTTATTGCATCATTTCATTACAACTGTTATTCAATAAGCACTACAGAAACCTTCGCAACTGTTGCTTAATAACGCTTCCTAATTTTTCAAACTCTCTGGACATTGAGATCCTCGCTTTTAAAGTCTCCCTTGTCCAGAACAACCTATTTTTAATTTACTGTTACATCCCACCTGATATGTTCAGCACTCTTGACGATAGAGGTCAAAACCTCTACGATATTCTAATCTCTTGCACAAATCATATCCTAGATATGATGGATCCCAAAGACGAACTCCTACTCGTAGGCGATTTTAACTTACCCAATGTGAAATGGGTAACTTGCGATAATGACGATAACTACCTTCCTGAAAACAACCTTAATTCTAGAGAATCCAGCTTTCTGGATTCCTTATTTTCTTGCGGTTTGTGCCAAATGAGCGGTGTGAATAATATTTTAGGAAGACGGTTAGATCTTGTATACTTTTCCGAATCAGACAACATTAATTTTGAGCCTAGATCAATTGTCTTGTCGCCTGTCGATAAGTATCACCCTCCTCTCCTACTGAGCTATTGTTCTACTTTTAACAATAAGCCAATCCCATAGGAGTCGACCTTTACCTTCAACTTTAAAAAAGCCAACCTCGAAGAACTCTCAACCAAGCTCACTTCGGTTGATTTCAACTTGTTGCTCTCGTCTAATGAGCTGGATGTTGATGTAGCAAGATTTTACTCCTGTATGAAACCTTCGCATCCTGTGTACCTATTGAGCCGTTAAAGTCGTCCAGATCAACCCCCCCGTGGTACAACAATGAGTTGAGACGTACCAAAAACTTGAAGAATAAACTCTGGAAAACCCACCTAAAAAGGAAAGACACTGTGAGTTTCCATGCATTTCTCAATTGCTATGACCAATTTCATGCCCTCTCCGAAGCCCTCTATAAAGAGTACCTTAGGAACATGGAAAGTAAAGTGTATGATGATCCTAGGGCATTCTATCAATTTATCAACACTAAGAAAAAAGTTGATAACTACCTTTACACCATGCAATACGAGAACTCTCTTAGCTCTAATTCATCCGAGATTTGTGACAAATTTGCATCATTTTTCCTTAAATCTTTCTCGTCCCCCGTCTTCCAACCAGAAGAAGACAATTTTCGACATATCAATGCAATTCAAACGGCTCAAAGCTTATCCCTGTCTATAACCAGGGAAGATATATCGAAACTTATAACTGAACTTCCACAGGATCTCTCGTCCGGCCCTGATGGAGTTCCTCCTGCTGTTCTAAAATCCTGTGCGGGGGCCCTACTGTCTCCTCTTCTATGTTTATTTCAAAAATTCCTAAATATAGGGCGCTTCCCAACCTTACCTGTCCATAAAAAAGGCTGTAAAAACGAAATATCTAATTATAGGCCAATTGCGAAGTTATCGTCTATACCAAAACTCTTCGAACCTATTATTTATTCTGCTATCGCCCCTATCTGCAAGAGGCTTATTTCAAAAAACCAGCATGGTTTTCTTGCAGCCCGTTCCACTACTACTAATTTACTGGAGTTCTCTTCACACACAGTTAGAGGCTTTGTTACTGGCTGCCAAACTGACTGTGTCTACACAGACTTTAGTAAGGCTTTCGACAAGCTCTCCCACTCTATTATAGTTCTTAAACTAAAGAAATTAGGCTTTCCCTTGTGGTATGGTTCCAGTCGTACTTACCTACCAGGTTCTATTCCGCGGAGTCAAATCTAAGAACATCGAAGCGTCCTCTGGAGTCCCGCAAGGTAGTCATCTTGGCCCTCTCCTTTTTATTTTATCAATTGACGATATTGTTACCCAGCTAAGGCACTGTAAAATCCTTATTTACGCTGATGACATCAAACTGTATCGCCACATAAGGAGTATTGCAAGGATTGCAAACTTCTGCAAGCAGATCTAAACACCTTCTATTCTTGGTGTTCCAACAACAACCTTGTGCTTAATATTAGTAAATGCGAGATCATGACTTTTTGTAGGAAACGTGGTGTTATAACTTATGACTATACTTTCCTTGACAACAAGGTCTCCCGTACTGAATCTGTAATCGATCTTGGGGTTAGGTTAGAAGGTAAGTTGGATTTCTCCACCCACATCAATTATATCTCCTCCAAGGGCAATTCAGTCCTGGGATTTATAAAAAGATGGTCCAAAGAGTTCAACAACTCCCTCGTCACTAAACACCTGTACGTATCTTTGGTTAGGCTTTTGCTTGACTACGCTTCCCAGGTATGGTCTCCTTACTACTCTTCCCATGTTAGTAGATTCGAATCGGTTCAAAGGAAATTCGCGGGTTTGCACTCAGTCACCTCCCGTGGGATGACCCACTTGCTCTTCCGCCTTATGAGAACAGACTTAAATTGCTCAACTTAAGCTTTCTCCATAAGCGCTGTTAGGTAGCTGACGTTATATTCGTTCATCGACTGATAAATGGCAAGGTGGACTCTGGTTTCTTAAGAAGCCGCGCGTCATTTAGAGTGAATAACTACAACCTGAGAGGTGAACCTCTCTTGCACATTAATTCCTCTAACACCAATTATGGCATATTCGAACCCGTTAATCGCATGCTTATAAATACTAACAACAATAGGAGTGTGTTTAGCTTGCTAACTAGTGAAGCTGTCCTTAAAAGGACCCTTCTCAATGTGGCGTGACTCTCTGCGTGCCTCACTCCCCTTTTTAGTTTTGCATGCTTCTCTGTTTGATGTTTTTGATCTTTTATGTTTTTTAATATTTTATGTTTGCATGTCTCAGCTGAGCCACGACGGCAGTGGTAAATTGTTTCTCAGCCTTGCTGAGAAGTGCACCTTCTGTGCTAGAAGGTTAACTCGTTTATATATAGAATCACTGTTATTGTTGCCATTGTCAGCTGTAAACAAACCAGTTGTAGTCGGGAAACTTCTGCTATAGCTACCTTTAGTAATTGATTTTGTGTTTCCTCTTCTTTCACTATTTTGTGACGAAACGTTTTCGATACCAAAACCCTCTAACGCTAATTTTACCTTCTGTTCATTTTCGAGTTCAGCTCGCAGAAAAGACATCAAACTTCCAAGACAATGTTTTGACGTATATTCTCGCCCATATTCAAACTTTCTTCGTTAGAATATGACGCAGTCGTCAGAACTGTGCCACTACGTTGACAAGTACGCAAAATATCTTCGGGCAGACACGATTCCATAAGCTGCAGTAACATGGAGGAGCATTTTTCGGTACTTACTTCGAGTGTTTCTAAAGCTCTAAAGTGACATTCCAATTTATCGTACAATGTTAATAACTGGGTGGGTGTTCTCTGTACTTAAAGTATTCCGAAGAACCAAACTTAATTAATCTCAGATATATACTTCTAAAGAGCTTCTCGTCCAAATCTCTTCTTCAAGCACTCTAAGGCCTTACAATAGTTTTCCCTAGTAACTGGAAAACTTTCCACCAAAACCCGAGCTCTAGATCCTTCTTTTGTTGCTTGTATTAAATATTGGAACTTATCACTATCATCGATCGTTGTGTCTTCATCAATTCTTTTAAATTGGGACCAAAATTGAAGCCACTCTTTAATATCTCCACTAAACTTAATAAATTCCAGTTTGGGTAACTTTATCATTCGGCTACTGTGGTCCACTTCATATTTTATATTTTGCGTTGAACAATCTTTCACTTTTCTTTCAATCTTCACTATGAATTGTCTCCTCTATAGCAACGCCCTTGCCTGTAGCATCTTCTATTTTAGGCGTATTCATCTCCAACATCCAATTCTCGTTCTAATTCTTTTTCTTCCACCTTTTCTTGATCCAACATTTTTTGAAATATCGTTTTGTCAACCAAATTTTGCTTCCAAAACTTCCTTCCAAATTTTAATTAGCGAAAATCGCCTTTTCCCGAGGACAATTCTTCTTCCAATTTCTTTTCTATATCCTATATTGAGGAGAACAGTATTGAATTCTAAGTTTTCTATATGCGCTCGCATATTGTGTTTTAAATGACGTTTATTAATCTGTTCCTAAATGAGTGATCATTTGAGACGTGCATTGATTTCAACGGCCCGGGTATCTGATATTAAAACAGTTACTCCCTTAAACTAGTTGGGATGTGGGTTTGACCCCTTCGGTCCACACGATTAGCTTCCCAGTATGACGACCGTAGACGGAATAATACTGGAGACAGACTTGTGGTATAGCAATTGAGATCGGGATATTGCAATATTGCCATATTGCAATATAAAAATGTGAAGACACACTTGAATTAGTATACTGAGTTATTTGGTTGTCATTTATCTGTCAGATTTGCAAATCGAAAAAAATTATTGTGCTGCAGTTAAATTGAAGTTAAATATGAATAGAAATATTGTGAAATTATTATTAATTTATATTAAAAATAAAAGTGAAATAGAAAAGGATAAACAACTTAACTCCTTCAACTGACATAAAAATCTTTGATAGGTAGTGCTGCCAAAATTGAAGAATTAAAATTCTGTTCGAAATTATCATTTTGGGTTATGCCCAGACTATTCTTCGGTTTAAATCTAGGGTATACTGAGCTATACCACGAAGTTTTTCTCAATTGGGATATTGAGTTTCAATGTTGAGTATATTGAGTGTATACCGAGATTTTTTCTCAGTATATAGAGACACACCTGAAGTATATTGCAATATTGCTCATATTGTAATTACTATACCACAAGTGTGTCTCCGGTATAAACTGTTTACTTACAAAATAGTAATACGTTTAGCACTAGTGGAAAATTGACTAGTATCAGAACTGGTGACAAAGTAATCCTGAGAGAAGCTAGTTCAAATATCTATAATAGGGGTTAATCTAAAAGATTTTTTTAGGGAATTTGTTTTTCCTGAACGTTAGTAAACAAACATTTCCTTCGTACTTCGTTCGCTACACTAAAGCGGGTGTTCGAATTCGTATTGAGTGTATTGAGCGCCGCTGATAAACTGGGAAGAGAATGGATTTATTTGGAAACTCCAAAGCTTTCCAGAGATAGCACTTGCCAGACTTGACTAAAAAACAAATTTTTCGGAACCTAATGGAAATCCCGGGATGAGCCGCAATTTCCTTAAACTGTATCACAATTCCCCGTCAAAAAAGTGCTGATCAAAGGTTTGAAAAAGTCGGCAAAACCTCTCTATTTACGGTCTTTCTGATACTGAGCCGAAGTTTTTCTATTTAAACAAATAAAAGCCCGACCGTATGTTATGAATTTTTTTCAGGGCATTTTTTCGTTAATATTCTTCTCTCGGCACCTCAAAGAAGTCTATATAGTTGTTGGTTCGCGCGGTATCGTGCAGGTACTAAATTCACGAACGTCGTTTAAACAAAAAAAACGGTTAATTTTCTTCGAACGGTACCTCAACTAAGGCGATATCTTTTATGGTTCGCGCGATATCGCGCAGGTGCAAAACTCAATTAGGTCATTTCTTTTCAGATTATAATTTTGTTAATACGCTTCGAACGGCACCTCAACTACGTCGATATCTTTTGTGGTTCGGGCGATATCGCGCTGGCGCTGGTACAAAAATCACTATGTCGCTTAAACCAAAAAATGGCTCGATCAAATTTTATAAAAATCTTTTCAGATCATATTTCCGTTAATTCGCTTCGAACATCTCAACAAAGTCGTTATCTTTTTTGGTTCGCGCGATATCGTGCAGGAAAAGATGACCACATACATACACACACACACACGCACACACACACTTCCACCCAAATTTTAGCTTAAAATGCTCTTGGGACCTTAAAAAATGAAAATACGTTGAAAATTTCGATTTCGATTTTCGGACCGATTACAATAACTTCCCTATAGTGGGAAGTTAATAATTGGTTTTTACTTCTGAAATCTTGCATTGCTCCATTGACGGCTTCAATAGATACTTTATGTGCCAGGTAGATTCATCCCAGGCCCAGACAATCTTCATGTAGTCTTGTGAAACTTTAGCTTTGTTCCATCGGTATCTTAAACATAGAATGAGCTGTTTTTCATTATGTGAGTAAAGTTGCCGCAATCTCTGCTAATGACCCTGTAACGGTAATCCTTTTATCTGCACGTATTTTGGACAATATGAAATTAATTAAGAAAGTCATGGCAGTCCCTCCTGGTGGACGATGTAAAAAAGCGTGGCACTCATTACCTACATATATTCTTGTTTTATTAACACCTAAACAGCAAACAAAGCTTTTTATATTTCGAAAGGTAGGCCCTTTCCATATATTGGCTCACGCAATGAAAACTTTACATTTAAAGTTATTTTTTACATTTTAGTTTATTTTAAACTAAAACCATATATTCTTTATTTTCTGCTTTTTAGTTTATTATACATATGTCTTCCGCGAATTTGTAGTGACCTCCATATTATAATTAAAATGACGTCACACACCTTACTGTAGTATACTCATCATACGCTTTCTTCTTGGTACCCATACCGAGAGTGTTGTAAAGAAAACGGTAAATCACTTTTGTGTTGGCCGCCATTTGGAATTTCGAATGACGCACACAGCTAATAGCATTCTAGTTGTCATATCTTTTCGTTTGATAACCCTACTGAGTGTGTTGTAAAGAAAAAGGTAGTGTGCCATTTTGTGGAAGCCACCGTTTTGAATTTGGAATGACACCAAATAGTTTATTGTATTCCACTTATCATTACCTTTCATTTGATACCCATACCGGGGGCGGCGAGCACAATATATATAAAATGCTCAGATGAATATTTCTTTATTTTTATAGCATCTGCCTTCTAGCCAATCAATCTAATTCCTTCAGTATGGAGTTATGTATGTACATCTAATTATGGCTCGCCCGTCTCTATCAACAATTTTTTTTATCGAGTGTAAAAGAAGTCCCAACGAACGATGAGAAAGACTACGTCCATATTATTACAATCAATAAATATCCTTCATAGCCTGAGCGACGAAGGTCAAAAAGTGGAGGTCATTTTTAAAAGAATCGAAGTTTCGGAAGAAGTAGTATTTGCAAGGCTAATAATTAATATCCACTTCTGCTTTTCGAAACCTTATTCTACTATCGGATTACGCTGAAAAACTGATACGATACTTAGTCGGAAAAAATCCCTGATAGAGTACAAACTTTTTTGAAAGAAATATTTAAATATCCATTGTTCCCTAAGTGAACGCTTCCCTATAGTCCGAATAACATATTTGTAAGAAAACCTCGATATTTAGATGAAGCTCTGTGGGGTTTACAATTGGAATGATAAAGAAAATATTTATTTTCTTTCCTTCGACTATAGGTTTAGTTTTTTGGTCTAAACCGGTAGTCAGACACGATAGTCGGTACCGACAATCGGATCTGATAGTCGTATCCGCCTGAAATATGGCTGCAAAACCACTGAATCTTCCAGTGAAAGCCTACCGCTATGCAGACAGATAAAATTTTTTAAAATGTTTTTCACAGACAGACATTCCAATTATATTTATGTATATATGTAGATTAACCATATGAACTTAGAAAAACACAATTATATTTTGAAATCAAAGACAGACATGGCTTTTATTTTTATATAGATAGATAGATTGGAATGCTGAAACTCAGGTAATAGTATTCTGCTTGTCATATGCTTTCGTTTGATACCTACATATATCGAGTGGGTTGTAAAGAAAAAGTTAATCCGCCATTTTGTGTTGGTCGCCATTTTGAGTTTGGAATGACACCAAATAGGTAATTGTACTGTACTTATCATCCCCTTTCATTTGATACCCCTATCGGGGGTCGGGTGGCGCAAGTGCGAAATTTGGCCGCCATCTTGGAGCCGTCATCGGGCATTTTTTACAAAATGGTCAGATTGCAAACTATACGTATGTGCAAAATTTTAAGTTGATCAGTTATAGGGAAGTGGGTCAAAGTCGAGTTGCAAGATTTGTCTAAATACATACATGGTAGAGTAGGGTTATTGAGTATAGTAGAGCAGAGTGGGATAGCACCGTGTTAAAGTTACTAAACTGGCTCAAGGCTCAAAAGTACGTCAGTTACTATACCACTAATTCTACTAATGAAAACCCGGCTTTTTGGGCATTTTGGGCAGTACAGCGAGACCTTGTCTGTAACACGCAGGACATACACATATTCATATTTCTAGACAATTGCGTTTTAGAAAACCCATATGGAAGTGAAAAAATTTAAACGTGAAAACACAACAAACAAAAAGTTAAAAATATTTAAATTATTTTTAGTTGCCTCTAATCTCAATGATTATATAAGGTGGATCATTCACTTAGAGGATGATTATTTAGCCTGTTTTTAATTTAGTTTTCAAAATGTCCTCCTAGCTATTCTCGCAATAACAAAATGCGTAGATAACAGACAATGTAATATTTTGCTGTAAATCTTGAGTTTAACATTTATTTATCTAATTTTGGCCCAAGAAAATATTATTTTGAGATGGAAATAATTGTCAGCTTTAACCACTTTTCGCTACCACACTTTTCTAGAGCAACAAAATTCCGTGAAATGAGCTTGCACAAAATGGCAGGAATTATAAAAGTGCTTCTTCTAGAAGAGTTGTTTCTGTGTCAAGTCGAGAACATGTAATGATTAATAAGTGCCATTTGTGAACTTTTGCACTTGTTTATTGATTGCGGTATACCCAGCTTAAGATTGTCTGGCGTATGCCATTTAAGTGATTACACATGGTTTTTTTTCCCCCGATGAATTCCCTCGTCTATGCTAAAGCATGAACAACCCCACCGCATTTTTCAAAACAAATAAAAAATCGCAGCTTTTGGCTTTCTGTGATAAAAACTTTTTTTTTTATTTCCATCCTCATAATTCTCAGCACACTCTTATCTATTTTTACTTTGTATGTAGACATGAGCGCTAGACTAGACAAAGGTCCGAACGGAGAAAGTCATGTATAGTTCACATTTGCAACGCATGCGTAAGCGATAGCTTATGCCGCTAGCTCTGATCCACCTCTTCTATAAAATTTATATCACATTTTTATCAACTTTGCCGGTATTTTTTTGTATAAATATTATTGATAACATGTGTGTAAGTGTTATACTTACAGAGATACGGAACGAATTGTGCGGTCAATCGGCTTCGGGTTTTAGTTTGAATACAGAATTTGTCTTTACAGTATATATTTTACTTGTCCTCAAATTTCTGTTGTTTTAATTGCAAAAAGTGATTGGTAGTTTTGTAAATAAAAGGCATTGAGTCCTTATTCCATAACATAAAAAACGTATTTATTTTTTCTAAATAAAAATGGTGAGTGTGTGGTGATTAGTTAAATTGGTTAAAATATCATCGGAATGAGTTGTCCTACGTTCAGTGGTGCAATAATGTGTCCTTTTTATTTATTTTTTGGTTCTCTTTGAGTGAATGAATGTGATGATAAATATGTTATTCCCCTTAATAACGACATAGGTTATCCTTAACGCATTCACATTTTCTATTATCTCAGTACACTGCCCTTTTAGTTCGAATAAGTTAATACTAATTTATATTTACGCATGTCAACTCGGTAAGTGATTGTTTATTTTATTCCTTGGCAAATTTGTTGCGGAATGAATCATCTCGATGTTATCTATCTAAATATCTTGAAGTATGTTTTAAGTATAATTTTATGATGAAATATTAAAAGGGACTTTGAAAAAAAAAATAAATAAATCAATATAATTTTAATTCAATAAAGCATAAATATAAAAAAAAAGTGAAATTAATTTAAAGAAATAGTTCTGTTTGATAAACTTGAACTAATTTTATTTTTTATTCGAATTTAGTAGTTCGTGTTATCTGAAATTGACCGTAATTTTATATTAGTTTTGATGTTGAAACTAGATTTTTTTTTAGTTTTGGAGGCTGTTAGGTGCTCTCTAAAAATGAAGCAGTGAAAATTTTACTGGTTCAACCAGTAAAGAATAATTTCACTAGAAAACCAGTTTCAATTATCTTGAATATTATCATTTTGTTTAAAATAAATACTCCTTTCCGAACCACCGCTGGGTAGAGTATTAGGTGCGTTTTTATGCGATGTTCCCTGCTAGGCCTATTCCTCACTCAGACATGTTACACGAAACAACTCAATGGCTTTTCTTAATTCGAAAAAGCATGTTTGAACTATAATGCACGGTTAATTTCGGAGTTTATTTTAAGATCTCCTAATAGTAATCTAAGCGAATCAAGTGGCACAGAAATCTCGATGAAATTTATGGAGAGACTTGAAAAAATACAAGGATCACAAATATTGATTGATTAAACACGCCCGTCATTTTTTTGTAGTAATATCTCGTTCACAATGTCAAGAGCGATTTTTAAACATATTTAACAAAATATCAATAGCAACTATTAAATTAAAAAAAAAACTCACAAAAGAAACTGCCAACGGAAGTCTTCACTAAAGCTTTTGTTTGATTGGTAATCGTAAAATTTGCTTAACATGTCGATATTAAAATCGCCAGTCAAAATGACATCTTGAGCACACAGTAAAACATCTTCTAGCGAATTGAAGAACTCATCCTCAAATATCACATCTGGCGGCTTGTAAATGCAACCCAAAAGTAATTTATCACGTTTATTGCGTAACTCAATAAATAAATACTTAATATGTATATTGATTACTCTTTTTGATTATACGGAAATCATGTCGCTCAGAAAAATTGCACCGCCGCCACCACTACGATCCACCCTATCATGCCTAATGATTTTATACCCAGGCAAATGCACAAGTTTATCATTAACTGATGATTGGAGCCAGGTTTCAGTAACACATAAAGCATGCAAACCTGAGTTAGATATCATATTCCGTATTTCATCCATTTTATGGAGTTTACTGCGTGCATTAATGTGAGCTTGCGTAAGCCGTTTGCATTTTTTTTTGAAGATGTTCAAGAGTATTTCACCAGGAGTCACGTTACAAGCACTACACCTAGCACTTAGAGCCATTTGAAGATAAACAAAAGAGAAGATCAGCAAATTGAAGTCCGAACTGAAGTATCACAGGAGAAGCAATATTAAAAAAAAATAGTTAACCTGAAAGCAGTATCAACACAAAAACTTACTAAAATATTAACATTTATCAACAAAAGCAAAAACAAAAACATCCATCCTGTCAGTCACAGTGAGGAGCTCGCCGCATTAGCCGGAGCTGGGTCACTACCAGAGACATCGGATTCCACTGCCTTGGTGAAGATCACAGCTGTTGGAGGTGACAACTGTCCAGAATCATCAAGTAAACGCCGCAATTGATCAATCGACGTAATGTAGATCGGCCGACTTGATGCATTTTTTCTGACAAAAACACGACCATCGATCGTGTAAACAGTGCAGCAGTGAGCAGCTTCTCAACTTGAGAGCTTCTAACCGAATCTCACGATCCCGTTTCGATAGACTCTCGGAATTAATACCATGTTATTCGAAGCCATCTCAGGATGTAGGTCGCTCAGCAATAGAGATTTGTGTACTCTGATGTGGACAAAGAATTTTTCTAGAAAATATTTCTTGTCGTCCATGCTCGCTAGATTGATGATTATGACAGGAACATTTTTCTTTTTATTAGTGCCAGACTTAGTTTTATCAATATTTCCACTGGGATCTTTAGGACGTGCTCTAAAAATATTTTTGATAGCGACACTTTCGCAATTTAGTGTCTTACAAATGTTGCTGAAAAGCATTTTCAGATTCTCATATTTTACATGTGGTACTGCGGACAGGATCAGGTCTTTAGAAATCTTTCTTCGTTCCAGTGCATTAATATTTTGCCGCAAGACACTCACATCATTACACAGCGCTTCATATCCACTCTCAGCTGTAGTAATTAATTTAGTCTGAAGGCAATTGTTATGAGCAGCAACAGCCTCCAAACTATGTATTCTCCAAGGCAAGAACTCTTGCCTCAACTTCTCAAATTTTTTAAATTTATTCGCTAGAACTGCTTGCAATGATGTTATGCTCTCCACGTAATCTGACCGAAGCGAGTCGACTTTCTTATCTAGAGTTTTCAATATATTTATAACCTCCAAAATGTTGGGTTGAGCTTGCATGCCCGCTGGTGATCCTTTTGGGGCACGAAGCCCTTTGGGGCTAGTTAAGGTCTCTCTGGGCATTTTGGAAGTAGACATCAGTTAGAGCTTGAGTTGTTCAAATTTTTCTCCTTTGGAAATAAATTATGAAAACACAAATGACAGATGTTTGTTATGCGTCACGTAGAGGAATTATAATTAACTGCGTAAAGCTAAAACTCAGGAACTTCTCGATACAATTTCAGTGGCAAATAATGTAATTTTCTAATTAATTTCACTTTTATGATGTTATTTTATAATTAAAAAAGCGATTTAAATGGTTTTTAACTAATATTATATAAGTTTTATAGTCAAATATTCACCTCGAAAATTCCGGAGCACTTTACTCAATATTGACAATATGGCGGGATATGCTGCACGATTCATCTCGTTGAGGACTTCTTCCAGCCGTCCATCAGCAAGCAGCGTTCCCACCTTCCATGATCCGATTCATGTCCTTGTTCGAAGTGCAAAAAACAATTTCTCCTGTTCGCACTAAGAAATCTATATAACCCTGCTGATTACCATAGTCTTCCACACTATACGGACAGGCTCAAAGTTTTGGATCATCTCTTGCCTCACCTTGGATATTCTAAATGGCGATCTCAAGGTGAAGTTCTTGTCGGATAGGATAATATTCAATGAAGTAGTTCGGCGTACTGGGCACTCGAAACTGCTTAAGGAATATTCTCATCGCACCGACTACGCAAGGAACGAGCCCATTAATAGATGTTGCATGGTCTTCAATGATCATAATCACTACTTTACATATCCCACTAACAAATTGTCCTACAAAAAAAAAAATTAATACTAATGATGAAACCCCGCACTCCCGTTATATGGGTGATTGTCATGAAATGGGGGTAGTGGCTGGCTGGCCGTTGTTCTTTAGCTACAACGCCTCAAACAAATTTTTTCTGGGGTGAAAATCTCCATCCAGTAATAAAACATTCTCTCCTTCATCGCCTCCCGCGGCAAGCACTCTTGAACAAAATGGCGGCCCTTCGACCACCGAAAATGTCGCCTCCGTAACCTGTCCATTTTCCGCTTTTACGTCACGGCACTACGTTTACGGAAAAACAGTGCATTATTGCCGCGCGCCTAGGGTCTCAAACGATAGCAGCAGTGTTCCGAAACTGATCACCGGTATGTATTACGCGGGCGGATACCTGCTTAGTTAGATGTCAGTGTTTACATTCTGACTGTTGTTTGTTGCAAATTTCAATAAAAACTATAAGAATAGCGCACACGCAACGACAAATTGGTTGTCAAGTGGCACTAAGTAGTGAAAACGAATCGTCACAAGTTTCTTTATGAATGTTTATCCTCGCCGGACGTTTAGACTGTGAACAATTTATAAACAAGAGAGCAACCCTCAAGAAAATTATCGAAGAAAAAAAAACTGTCGCCTCCGTAATGTGTGTTTTCGTTGTGATATGTGTTGCAAATCTCTTTTAACTCGGTTCGGTGAATTTGTTTGCATTTGTAGAGCAAGCAAATTTTCGGAAAAATTGTTTGCTCTCATTGGTCATGAAAGCGACGGATTTTTCGATGAAATGTCGCTACCGTAATTGTCGCCTCCGAAGCCATATAATTTCGGCTTTTCGATATAAACTTCTCACTGTCTATACCTCGTGTGTATTTATGTGGAAATATACAGAAAGTACTTCAAAATAATGTTGAAAACACATGAGAAAATTTTTTTTCAGCACTTTTTTTTTTGTTCACAAATTTTTGTTCAAATCTCAAAAACTCCCATTTCATGACAATCACCCATATCTGTTTAAGCTCATTACTAAAATTAGTGTAGTAGATGTAGCCTACATATTGCCTAGCCAAATTATACCTGTACATGACTTAGCATCCTAATGTGATAATTAATTTAAGCTAAAATGTTAAAAAGTGTACTTAGATTTAAGTGTGCCTTGTTTGGCAAAATAAATAAATAAATAAATGTAGTTAGGAGAAGTACAGAAATGCCTTTAAACTCATCGTTGATGGCCCCATTTGCTCCACTTTACCCATCAAACCGCAATGAACGACCTCCTGCCCCAACGGCAATCTTATACCAGGAACAGCTCCAGTCTTTCCAAGAGTTCAAACGTAAGGATTTTCTTAACGTAAACGTAAAATCTTTTCTGTCCTTCGAACTAAGCTCACTACTAGATATTGCACCATTAAGTTGCCAACGACATGACGAACAGAATTAATTGATTTAAAGTTTCTCGAAGTATGCTGCCGCTGCCTAGTAAATATTTAACAGTCAAAAACAGATGCTAGTCTACTATAAATATCATTAAGCAAAGTGGAAATAGGCTAGCACTAGTTGATACAATGCAATTAGTAACGTGATTCATAAAATCTACTGAACTTGTTAAAAAACCATAATTCGTCGTACGAACTGAAGGTCGTCAATCAATCAATATGTACATAACAGCATTAGTTTATAACAGGTTCTCAAGCTGAATTTAAATTTAATCCATCTTTTTAGTTAACTATATGTACACTTTACTCATACTCACATATCTCGGAAGTAGATAGCTATCAGTAGTAGAAACTAGGAAAAATCAAGCAAAGAAAATAAAAAACAAACTTTCATACGGAATAGTATAAATTACTAGATTGCAAATTAAGGTGAACTACATTTTATTCAACGCGATGGTACAAGGGTATAAGGTTAATCTCTGTGTTACCTGCAATCAGCATTAACTAGTTGCTGGCTGCTCTAGTGGTGGGCTCTATTTTCATGTTCGATTAATTGTTTTTAAATGCTGTCTGCATCTTCTTTTGTATGTAAAAGGTGGAAAAAGAAATAATTAACATTAATTGACATTGGCAAAGACACCTAACTTTTCAGAACCCACAGAAAGATTGCTTTTTTTATTTATTGACTTGTTTGTTATTGATTATTTTCCGAGCAAAAGAAAAATTTAAAGATTTTAAATTATAAATTTAATTGGGAAATATTTTTGAACCATCAAACACAAGAATTTGCAGCGGTTTGTTGACGACTGCTCCTTTTGTTTGGAACGTTTTATTTTATTTATTTTTATTGCTTTAATTTTTTTGATCAATTAGATTTTGTTTATTGCGCCTTTGCGTTCAAAGATTCAAATTCTCTCGCTTTTACGTCAACTTTGTATTATATAGGTATATATAATTCTCTTATCTGCAGACTTGTTTTAGTCATCAGCGTTATCGGAATCAATTCCATATTTAAAGGTAGATTAGCGAGGTAGTGGCATGTGTCTCAAAGTCATTCGATGGAAAATTTGTGACGTAGAAATTATTAACTTCCATAAATAGGGAAGTTATTGTAAATCTTCAAATTCAAGTTCCCATTTTTGCATTGTGACACACTGTATATGATGTATTTGCGTACGTATGGTTATTTTTTCCCGCACGATATCTCGACACCATAAAAGATAACGTCTGCGTTAAGGTGTCTTTCGAAGCGTATTAACGAAAATATTATCTGAAAAGATTTTTATGAAATTGCGTCGATGCGTTTTTTGGTTGAAACGACATAAGTGATTCTTGTACCTGCACGATATCGCGCGAACCATAAAAGATATCGACTTATTTGAGGTACCGTTCGAAGAATATTAACGAAAATATGATCTTAAAAGATTTTCATAAAACTCGGTGGAACCGTTTTTTGTTTAAACCACGTTCGTGATTTTTGCACCTGCCTGATATCGTTCGAACGAAAAACTCCATCGACTACTTTGTGGTATCGAAAGAAGAATATTAACGAAAAATTGCTCTGGAAAAAATTTCGTCATTCGGCTGGAAAAACTTCGGCTGTCAGAAAAACCTTAAATTAAAAATTGATCTAAACGAAGTGATCTTTTCTGAATTCTGCACAGCGATAGCTTTCCAACAAAATTCACTTGTCAAAATCCGACAACCTTTAGAAGTCGTGCGCTTTCCAGTTTATCAGCGGGGCTTCAACACGCTCAAACCGAACTCGAACACCCGCTTGAGTGTAGCGAACGAAGTACGAAGGAAATGTTTTTTTGTTAACGTTCAGGAAAACAAATTCCCTAGAAAAACTTAGTGGGTTTACCACTATTATAGTTATTTGAACTAGCTTCTCTCAGGTTTACTTTGTAACCAGTTCTGATACTAGTCAATTTCCTACAAGTGCTTAACGCATTACTATTTTGTAAGAAGTCAGTTTATTCCATCTACGTTCATCATACTGGGAAGTTGATCGTGTGGATCGAAGGGGTCAAACCCACATCCCAACTAGTTTCTCATTATATCTAAAAAATAACCAAAGTTAAGTGTTATTGCTATTTGCTATATATCGCAAAAAATTGACTGGGAGAGGTTCAATTTATTGTTTGTTAGAAATTTGGAAGATTACCTCGCAAGATTTTTAAAAAATTCAACATTTGTTTTAAAAAATTAAACACTATACACCAAGAGTCCTCTGCAATCAATGTCAAATAATAACTCCTGAAACTGAACATGAAATTACAATATACAATTTTATGTATTCTTTTTCTGAACTCCGGTTGTATGTATTCTTTTTCTGAACTCCCTTCAATTTCTGTCCTTATCTAACAATATTTCTCCCTCTCTCAAACTATAGAGACTTTTGGTTCTTTTACTAGTGAGGACCAAATTGCTTATGTATATCAGTTCAAGATTCAATGTTTCCAAGGAGGGCTTTATTCTGACCTTTCTGTACCTTATGACTGAGACTAGTGAGTGTTTCATTAAATACTCCGATTTTTCTGCCAAGTCATTTGTTTTTCATTATTGTTTGTTGGGTTGCATCTTGGGTATTGCCCAAAAGTTTGCACCATAAATATTATATTTGAGTCATATACTCTTTCGAATTGGAATTGCTTAAATTTATTTTATGATCTTCTACTATATTGTTTCGACTCTGTACCATGAGATTCTTCTTTTTTTATTTATTAACTCTATATCCCATTTTCTGGAAAGGTCCAATTAGTTCTTTTTTCGATAAATTAGTTATTTTTTTCGATAAAAATCTATTAGTTCTTTTTCTCGATAAAAAGTTTCATCTTTAGCCCTTCACGTATAAAAAAACCCATGTGTTTCCAATCCATTTAAAAAAATCTATAAATGTTTGGCCTATTAGTATCAAAAGCAGGAAAAATTACAATCATAACTAAAAAATAACGAATTGACAACACTGGCACTTTATCTGCGAGCAGCAGGAGAATCCCAATTGTATTGTACTATCTTTTAATATTAATGGGATAGGAATAGTGTTTGTAGTAGCTATTCTCATTGACTTTGTTTTTTGGACATTTATTGTAAGACCTGCTACCAATGCACATATTTCTAAGCTGTCTATGGGTTGTTTTTTAGCGAAATCATTTGCGTATTTGAGTTTCTTCTAGACTTTCTACCATTCTCCGTCGGAGTGCTCTTGCTTCGCTGCTCATTACTTCCTTTGTGACGATACAATTTTTTCGCGTGTACTAATTCACCTTTTCCGGTATTCAGTAGAGTTGTTCTTTTACCCTTATTGGATATTCTTTATACTTTTCTTTATTGGATATACATATCCGTGTATCGTCTGGATGCATTCTTTCCTTTCCGTTGGGGCATATCCTGGAATTTCTGCACCTGCTTCTCTAAATGTTTCCTGTATATTTTCATAGGTTGGGGAAATACTGCTCCACCAATGATCAAGTTATACGAGGTGTGACAATTAAGTAATGAGACTGATTATATTGCCGCGATTGTGGTAACCCTGCGACCTTGAAATTCCCTCTCCCTTCTCTCGGCATCCTTCCCCTCTCCATTGATATATTTGCCATCGCTCTAGCTTGTTTAGTTCACCTGCTCTGTCGTGTTGAGTAAATGTGTGTTCGTGGTGATCGTCACGAAAATGGAAAAACGAAATCAAGAACAACTCGTCGCGATAATTCTTCACATAGTTCCATCAGTGGCTGCGCTTACGCCCGAGTTACTTTAACTTTGTTAAACTAGCACTGTTAACGTAGCACCGTTTCTGGCGGGCCATTTGATAATTCACATTTTATAACTAATAACAAGCAAAAATAATAACATTTCTCATTTTAAAAATAACAAAAAGCTAAAAAATTAATAATAAAAAGAATGTCTTTTAAATTATTTGCTTACAACAAAAATTTATAAGCAAACATCAACATTTTGACAGTATTGAGCTGTGCTACATTTTAGCTAAGTCAAAAGCAGAAATAAGTTAGCTAACAGCGCTAGAGAAAATTGCTGTTTATGCCGTTGTTAACTTACCAAACTCAGTTAAATTAACTTGGGCATAAACACGGCCAGTCTCTCCATTATTATTAGTTGATGTGCTGAGACCATGACGATCAGTTGCTTGCTGTACTTCGCCTATAAAATGTTAAATGTTCTGCGTCATTAATATTGTCACGTCAGTCGGCATGTAGCAAGTGATCAATATTATCAGGTAGCTCATTGCATTACATGTTAGCCACATATAAATATACGTTGCCCTGCTCTCATGACGTGGGCGTAGGGTTTGGATCGTGAGAGCCTTTTCCTTCAATAAAATATTGGATTAATGATTTTAAAATAATCTTCACATTTCCTTAACTTTCAGTTAAGCGCGGAAACGCATCCTAAACCTAAAATTTTCCGTTTTCTATTATAACACACCAACTTCTGTTATTTGGTGTTAATTGCAACAAATGTATAACAATTGCGTTCTACTAGGGTTGTAAGTGAAATCCTAAAATGTCTAACTAGCCTCACTTTTTATACAAATCTCTTAAAAATCTTAATAACAATCTCCAGATGCCTTTAACTAAAATTTTGTAGCCCGTGTGTTTTTAGTATAATTTTATATAAACCATTCACCCTAAATTTTGAATACCTCCACTCTTCTACATGGTATTTTACATATTGCAGCGGTTAGATATTTAAGTAAAAATTAATTTTCAACAATTTTAAGGTCACTGCCAAGAGATTTTACACCGCACGTAGATGACTTGGCTCATGTTTATCATTCAAAAAGCAGTAACAATAAAAATACAAAAACTTTAACAATAAAGTAACAACAAAGAAGACGCTCTATAACAAAAGATCAGCTAACAATAGTTGGATTTTTTTATGCACGTAAATTTCATTTGCAAAACAACAAAAGAGAAAAACGGAAACAAAAAAAAAAAAATGAAAAAAGCAACATGACAAAAAAAAAAAAAAATTCATTAATTTAAAAAATTATTGACTAGATCATTTTATTCCACATTAACTAAAGGTTATCATACCCTGTAATTAAGGTTTTGCACTCGCATTAATCCAGATCCATTGGTGCAATGCATAATCAATATCGACCGAAACCGTTGTTTACGTTTACTTTTAAGCCAAAGCTTGGGGCAGGTGAGCAGCTCACTGGTGTATAACATCGTTCAGCATATATGCGAATATTACCAGACGTTGAAAGCATAGAATGCTGGTAGCCTCGGCAGTGTCCATATAAATAAAGAACTTAAAACTGCTTCTCGGATTACTAGTTTATGTTCTAAACGAAACCAGTACACTACTACCGTGTGCACCTCAGTTCGTGATTATTATTATTTATAATCATTATTTTTTGTTCAATCTTGTCTTCGGTGATTGGTGTCCATTTTTGCCATTTATGATTACATTTATGTGATATTTTAGTGATTTGATTTTGTTAAAGTGAAAAAATTTAAGTGATATGAAAAATTTAATGATTATAGTGTAGATACATTTGATTGATTAAGAACGTGTCCAAGATGCAGTCCCATCATAGATCGTTTCCTTCACAGTTGGGGCATAGGCGTCGTCCTTCGATTGGAAAATCCATGCCTGTAACTGCTTTGTTGATGAATCTTCCAGCACCAAACCAAATGCAACGCTACACTACTTACGCTGGAGACAGTTCAACGCCTGAAGCTCAAAACCCAGCTGTGGTCTTTGATCTTTCTGAATTAGAAGAATCGCGGAAGGGTGAATGTCGTGATTACTGCAACAATTGTAAAGAAAATTGTCCATCATTTAAGGGAAAGATATCAACTCCTTATCCAGCTCTTGAAAAGCTCTGCACTTTATTATGCAATAAAAAATGTAATGAATCAAATATAGGTGATTGCAACAACATCATCGACATACATTCAACAAAGTCTCGTACCCCAGCAACATTAGATGAAAATAGAAGAAAATTTCTAAATGATATTCTATCACCATGTAATGAAGACAAATCAAAGAATGTTTCAAAAACTACTACTGAAGATCTGGGAGTTCCCATTGACTTCCGGCAAAAACCGGGAATCGCGGAAGCACTCGCTAAAACTTCAATGATGACCTCACCGGCTGCAAAAAGGCGACTGGCAGCACGGAAAATAGAGCTTGAACGTGACCATTACAACAACAGTCCAACAGGAAGTGACGACGAAAAGGAGTTCATTCCGCCTCGAGAATTGCTTCTGTATTTGGTGAGGTAAAGTTACTTTATTAAATAATAGCGACTGTATTTTACTTGTTGTACCAACGACAACCTCTAGCATATGTAATGTCAGCTTAAACTGGTTAACTTGTTGAACTTGAGGAAGTACTTCTTCATTTTTATTTTTTACTTTTATCTTATCGGGTCTAGACTGGTTCAGGTTTTGATCAACAAGCAAAAAATAAAAATTCACAAGCGACGGTGTGTCTGCTTCTGATAATTTCTTTGCGTGCTTTATAATTACACTTTTGTAATTTAGTATGCCTATCGGTTTTTATGAGCTAAGATTAATTATAAAAACTTTTACTTTTTCGTTGGCTAGAGTATGTTGTGTGCATGACTGATGTGTGACAGTCTCGGGATTGTTGTTCTTTACGTAATAGACAAACAATAATTTTGATGACCTTTTTTTGCCGGAGTTATGTTTGTTATTCGGTTTTTATCAAAGTGATCATTTTTATTTCTATGTAAAAATGAGATAACGAAAAAATTGCTTAGCAACAGTGAAATGGGTTGTTATAACTTTTTTCTTGTTTTTGGAATCACATAATTTCAGGGTCGTTCTCCTTTCTAGATTAAATATTTTTTGCCAAATATGTAAACTTAAATTATCAGCATTCTGTTTTGATTTTTAGTGGCGATGATAGTGTTATCTGGGCAAAAATTGTATAGTAAATTGCATATGTAGCAAACAAAATTCGTATCTAAGTTATGATTTAGCTTGTGTAACTTTTTGTGAAATGTTAAAATAAGTTGGTTTATTGCCGGTTTGCTTGAGACCTTTTGCTTGTTCCTGTTGAGTTTCCCACACAAAAACAGAGGGGGTTTCCATAACAGTTGCTTTTGACATCACACTACTTGCAATGTTCTTGCTCTAAAAGTGGACATAAAAAATACTGAATTTCCGAACATAAGTAAATCACTAACTTCATCTTAAACTTCTGTTCCGACTAATGATAAGCTGTCAGAACAATGTCTGGTTACTGTCAAGGATGTGGTAGAATACTCATCCAAACTGATTTATTTTCTTTTGGGCAATAATAAACATACGTTGAGTGATCCTACAAAAACACACAGATTTTGTGTGTAATTATTGATTATCAATTTAATAAAAGCTTCTATTTTGTGTAGCAGGAATAAATGACCCATTTTTTTTGTTTTCCGTGACACTTCTTCAAAAGATCTTTCGTCTATATTTTTATGAATCGTACCTTCTTCGATTTTATCACACACAGTTTTTAAATAATGTAGGTAGTTATTTATTTATATCAGCTAACGAGCTAGATGAGAGTCCTCATAACTCTTGAATGTTGTTTCTTCCCATAGTTCTTTTAATAGTTTAGCTTCATGGCAACTCGCCGATTTCGGAGTATTTGTGTTAAGTGTTTTTTTTGGGTTAATATTTCTACAGACTACAAGCCCCCCAAAAAGGTCAAGTGAAACAGCATAAATTATATGCACATTGATACGTCTAAATGAGACCAAAACTTTAAGCACTACGCCGTCACTTTTGCGCGGTATATGTGACCATAGAGCTAAGGTGAATATGCTTTTTTGACCAAACATTCTGGTACGCTACTTCTCCTATTGATATATTAAAAAAAAAAATAAGTTCATAGAACCTAGCTACTGCCGTACAAAAATTATGGTACCAGTAACCAGGGGAATTTTTGAATTTCTACAAATTTACCACTCCCGCAAAGATTAATTTGTACATTTCGATTTCTATGCTTTCATAGAATCATTATGTGTCTATGCCGTGCATATTTGGTGGTTAAAAGATGAGAAAAGCTTTGTTAGTATAGTGGTGGTCATTTGAACTATGTAATATGAAATTTAATGACCTTAATACTATTTCATGAAACAACATTTTTTATATAAGAGAAAAAGTTAGCCGTGTAGGCAGGATGTTTCTAATTTCAGTGGAACAGTCGTTATAGCGGTGGCTGCTACATTCCTACGATGGCTTAACGTGTCGATGGAGAAGCAAAGGATGCGATCGCCAATGAGTTTGATGGCGCGGTTTTGCACCTTGTCCTGCCAAACCATTGTTTTGTAGGGCGTCCGTCCAGATATACGAGCTATATTCGGGACGAAGTAGGATTTGTAGATTGTAGTAAGGGCAGTTTGCTGCTGCTTTTGCTTGAGAAATCCCAGGCATTGGTAAGCGACAAATTGACAAATCGTTTATGTCAAAACATAACTTCTTCTTTCTTTCTTCTTTACGCTCTCTTAATGCCTCGTGGGACATAGGGCGGAAACAGTTGCCCTCCAGCGGACTCTGTTTTGCGCGACAATTCTCAGCTCCGACCAGGATCTCCCAGTTGTTGCGGCTTCTGCTTGTAGGGTTCTCCTGCACGTTGTTCTAGGTCTTCCGACTCGACGGGATCCTTGCGGATTCCAGTCAAGGGCCTGTTTGGATAGATTTTCATTTTCGCGTCGCAAGGTGTGGCCAACCCAATTCCATTTCCTTCGCCTGATTTGGTCATCTATCCTTTCTTGGCCGGCACGGCGCCATAGTTCTTCGTTTGAAATTCTATTTTGCCAGCGGATTTTTAGGATACGACGAAGGCATCTGTTGATGAAGACTTGTAGCGCCCTGTGATGGATTGGGTGACTTTCCATGTTTCGCAACCGTACAAAAGAACTGCCTTAACGTTGGGGTTGAACAGCCGTAATTTAGTGGTAGTTGGGATCTCCGTTGATCTCCACATGCAGGACAGCCATGTATATGCGCCTCGTGTTTTATTTATTCTGGAACTGACGTCTTCTTCTGCCCCACCATTTTCGCTAATAATGCTACCGAGGCAGCAGAATTTATCTACCAGTACCAGTTCCACGTCACGGTTATTCAGCGCTGTCCGTGTTTGCATTTATCCGCATTTCTTTAGTTTTAGTAGGATTTAGCCTTAAGCCTGTTGGACTACTTTCTGTTGCCAAATTGTTTAACATGTTTTGGAGGTCCAGGTCTCTGTGGGCCAGTCGAGATCCTTAAGGCGGTCTAAGAAACCCCATTGTATGCCGCCTGTTCTATTATTTAAAATGCTGACAAGGATGTCGTTTATTACTATAAGAAATAGTAAAGGCGAAAGTAGGCATCCTTGTCGTGCTCCTGAGCTCACCTGAAGCTGTCGGATAATTTTCAATTATTGAGAACTCTGCATTTGGAATTTTTATATAGGGCTTTTATCAATTCTATTATTTTATCAGGTAGTTCACGTCGCCGTAGTGCCTGCCAAATGAAGCGCTTATTAGCCGAGTCGAACGCTTTATTATAGTCTACGAGAGCAAGGCAAAGGATGGATCGGAATTCAATAGACTGCTCCACTATAATTCTCAAGGTGTAAATATGATCAAAACATGAGCGGCCCTTCCTGAATCCGGCCTGCTGCCTTCTAAGTGTTCGGTCTACTGCCTCTCCTATCCTAGATAGTAATATATGGGACAACATTTTGCCCACAGTAACAGATGCCTCTCCAGTTGTCGCATATTGTTAAGTCCCCTTTTTTGGTATTTTGACTATGATATCCGTCCAATTCTCCGGAAAGGTACAAGTGCTATCCATTACCAGGATTGGCTGAAGCGCATCTGCTGTGATCTGTGTGATCACGATAATAGGGGTCTCGCAGTTCTAAAACATGGGCATCGCCCTTAAAAATTCAAAAAAACACCCCCCTTTTTAGGGGGTTTTCGAGATTACTTCAATAATAATGAAAACTAATGCATTGAAATACACTTTTTAATATTTATTTGCGAAGGTAATTGATTTGTACTAAATGAAGGCGAACTTTATGGTAAGGGGTAGTCCTAAAGGGTTGAAACCACCAAATCGGCTAAAAATAGAAAATTGTAATTGAAAAAAATTGAAAATTAATGTTTTGTATTAAAATTTTATTTTTCATTTTTAATCATTAAAACATTTGGAAAATTTCACTTTAAACCCCTTTTTAAAGAGGTTAAACCACCCCTAAACTGAAACATAATAAAAAATACATTGGGAAATATTTCTTCTCGTGGAATCTTTAAATACAGTCAAAATGCAGGGTAAAAACGACAATCACACAATAATTGTGAATTATGTACCCTAATTTATTTGAGGTACTTCTGAATAATGGGGTGTTCCGTTTTTTTACAATGACATTTAGTCAGGTAAAAACGGAGGCAAAATAATAAAATTAAGATATTGCACCCGAATTTTAATGTAAAACAAAAAATTTCAAATTTTTTCAATTACAATTTTAATGTAGGGGTAGTTTTACCCCTTTAAGGGTTGAAAATAATAAATTTTTGGCTGATAATACCTACTGAACCAAATTTCAAGTAAAAAGCAAAAAAAATTGCAAATTTTTTATATAAAGTTGATTTTGTAATTGTAGGAATAGTTTTAACCCCTTAAGGGTTGAAAATAATTTATTTTTCCTGACAGTACGCCCACAATCGAATTTGAAGCACGAACATGAAATAAAAATGTTTAGGACCGCAGGACCCCGATTTTCGTGATCAGCGACCCCAAAAACCTTTCGATTTTCGGTTCGATTTTCTTAACGGTTTTATTTTGGAACACCCCCCCACGCGTTTTGAATGGACTACTGTTATTGGTAACTTGGCTAGGCCTTGATTACCAATTGTTTGTTCAACGCCGGTGTTGTCACGGCCGATCTGTGCGTTTAAGTCACCCATTAATACAATGATGTCTCCCCTTGGAATAGAGTGAAAACCTCATATAGAACTCGTCTTTGATGTCTTCTTCTTCGTCTTCGCACGGAGCACGGTAATAATCCTCTTAGAAACTGGTGACCAGTTAATGAGGCTGGACTTGGCGTTTTTGGTGAGTATCACGCTAACGCCACTCCTAGGGTCTTCAGTTTCGTTTCTCCCAAAATAAGGACTGACCATTTGGGAAGATATCTTCGCCTGCTTCGGACCATCTGGTCTCGCTAAGTCCCATGATCTTGATTTTGTATCGATTCATCTCGTTGAAGACTTCATCCAGCCGTCCCTCAGCCAGCAGTGTTCTCACATTCCATGATCCGATTCGTGTCCTTGTTCGAAAGGCAAAGGTCGTCGTCGTGTTTTCCGTCCGGTTCCGAGGCATTGTTACCGATTCGTAATAATGGCGTTTTTTATGGGAGTGGGTTGCTAACCCTCAGCCGACTAAAAAATCTGTTTTGTGGCGCAGAGAGCTCGCCATTCGCCCGTCTCCCGTTAGCTTCTTCCCAAGGGGCACCACAGGGTGGTGGGATCATGACTTGCTAACAGGTCTGCTAGGTGTTCGTCTGCAGTGACTTCTCTCGGGTTTTGACAGAAGTGACAAATCGGGTGTCGCCAACTTCAGAGGTCTTTGACCCCCTCTCCCCAAAACATAACGCAACTATGAAAATCGTCCCCTATACGTTTTTATAGTCACTGATTACGAAAATCGAGGTCCCGCAGTCCTAAAATGTGGGCGTCACCCTTAAAAATGCGAAAAACTCCCTTTTTGAGGGTTTCGCAAAATTTCACTTTTTCAATACCTATGTATTTGTGAAGGTTTTTGATTTATAACAAAGTCAACATTTATAAAGTGTTAAAACAACCGCTACATCGACTGAAAATATAAAAAAATATTTTTCAGCTTTATGCTTCAAATTCGATTGAATACGTATGATCAGCAAAAATAAATTATGTTCAACCCGTAACTGAGCCCTCCCGCCAGATCCTTTAAAGCTCTCTTTGTCAGGTTTCTCCAGCTTTAAAGAGTCTGGCCCACCACTATAATTTGAATAACTCCTACACTTATTGTCATAAAGCCATATATTTGGGCTCATATTTTAGGTATATCTATTATTTGATTTGATATATTTTATATTCTTCGTTTTTCAGCATTTTGCCCATATCTCCTAAATGAAGTCATTTTTTGATCTTTATCTTACTAAAATTATAAACGCGAATGTTTTTTTGGCTGTTTGTTACTCTTTCACGCAAAAACTACTGAATGCATTTTAATGGAACTTTACAATAACATAGCTCATACATCAGAAAGAATAACATATAGGCTATAATTTATGCCTCTATCTCGAATCCTTCGGGTAGCTGTAGTGTACTGATATAGCAAAATCCGAAACTTTTGTATGGGAGCTAACCTTCAAATTACTGCTAAAAGACTCAGATCCATTTTTTGGGTTCTTTTTCCAAACAAAATTTTATACAATTTTGTTGAAAAGAGCAGATTTCTCGCGAGGGACGCGGTTCACTGAACTTGGATTGAAGTAATCTGGGCTGCGTGTGACTGATTTTAGGCAATGTGTGGCTTAAATAAAAAGTCTCGAAAACAAAAAGGCGACAAATTCAATAATCGGATGTTCATCGCGTTTAATTTTCAAGCTGTGGTACCTGGGAATTTACATAGATTTCAAGGTGCTTGATTTTTTAACGTACAATAATTTTGCATGGTACAAATTGTTTGTTTTATATTTCTTACGGAAAAATTACTCTTTATCATGCCGTTAAATATTTTAAAAGTTCGCTCAATATAGCCACACATTACCTATTGAACATACAAACCGTCTCCATTCATAGTGTGAAGTGTGTTATACGCAGACGCAGCTGTGATTATTCTGACAAAATTTTGATGATTCTTTAATACTGACAAGAGGCAGAAATACTGTGCAAGACAGAGACTTGGCGCGGAACAGCAATTCAACGTAATTCAGTTAAAACTTTTCGTAGAAATTCAAACAACACAATTATTTGTTGATAAAAAATTTAACGACAAAATCCTGCCACGTATATCCAAAGGAAATAGCGGGATTTTTTCTATATGCTACAGGCGGTACAGGCAAAACAATTCTTATCAATTAAAATTTGGCGTCAATTCGAATGTAGAATGAGATTACACCGGGAATTACATCAACGCGACTTGATGGCGGATGTTAAGTGTATTCAGCACCCAAGCTCCTATTGAATTTGATCCAGATAGAATAGCCTACATCTAACATCAGTAAAAACTCCCGTATTACCACAATTATTATTTTGGGACGAATGCACCATGACCTATAAAAAATCGGTCGAAGCGCATGGCGAGCTTAACGAGATTTCCGAGGAAAAACCAATCCATGATAGACGCTCGATCAACTTTGCCTGTTGTACTTCAATCAAAGCTGAACGGATGCATGCTTGAAGACATTATATCTATGGAACAATTTCGAAAAACCCAACTTTTGGACGTTTCAAATGGCGAAATTCCAATCGATAGCATCGATATTATTCGGAATCAAAAATACGAAAAAATGTCCTGAATGTCTCCTACTGTGTGTTATAATTCTTATCACTTCAACTGCAAAATAAAAGGAAGCTATAGTGCGCACCAAAAGAATTGGAAATATAAACACAGGCGGGGAAATGACAATTTCACACACATTAAAATTTCGTGTATGTATAAAATGCAAGCGGACGTGGATTGTAATTTCCTCTTTGAAATTTGTTTATGGGCAAAAACAATACTTGATAGTATCTGACCACGACAAGAGTGGCAGTGAGACCGCTAAATTGTTATTGGGGATGTAAATGAGCAAGTGATTTGGGGTT
This sequence comes from Thereva unica, assembly GCA_949987705.1. NCBI lineage: Eukaryota > Metazoa > Arthropoda > Insecta > Diptera > Therevidae > Thereva > Thereva unica. The sequence continues at coordinate 57,568,757 of OX465282.1, forward strand.
TTAAAAGAACGGAGTTACACTGTTCTTTATGAATGTACTTTCGTTGTGGCATTCGATACTCTCACTGACCATCGATTTTGTGATTCCCAATTGTTTTGGCGCACGCCATACTATTGGATTATGGATGCAGCTAGGCGCACCGGGTTCCATCTAGTACTAAATAAAATAATACACATTTACCTAAAAGATGAGTCTAATTATGTTGCTTTACGATAATTGTCCTAGGAGTGATTCAGGATTAAGTAAATTAAAAAAAAAATTCATTTGTTTTTTCGTAAACACCCTGTATCTTACTGTATAGTGGGGATAGCCCCTCTCTAGAACAATTCTTCTCTCCAAACACATCCAAGAATCAATACTAGCCACGTAGTACAACAAAAGATTTATTGGACGTCTTATGACCTATACAAGTCGCGAATCAATGCATGGGAGTAATTTAAATTTTTAAAACGGCAGAATGGCAATTCATACGTGAGTAAGTATGTAGAATAGCTAGGTTGAGAAATCATTCGCATCAATCATATATGTGCACCCTTTTTTAATTAAACATTTCGTTTTAAATTTTTCGTTTTAAATCTTTCAAATATTTTCATAGCTATTACAAATTCACAATCACAAATCTTCAGGACTATCTTTATGGTGTTAGGAATATGTATGAGGTTCTAAATCTGTGTATGGCTAGGAGAAATTATTTTATACTGTTTAGTTCGTTTTAAAAACGTGGAATATTAAAACGTTTTTTATCTACATAATTACCTAAACATTATCTAAATAATTAAATAATGTCCGACGAATTTCGCTAATTGATTCCACTGAAAATCGGTATTGGGGGTTTTTTAAGATAGTAAGTAATGCATTTATGATCTTTTTCTTCGATCGCTCTACATCCCAATTGCAGCTTTGGCCTTCATCAGCTCCGCAGCTGTCGCCAGTTTTTTGTATTGAACAGTTTTGCTGCTTCGGGCTTAACGTTATCTTTACACCTTGACAGTGGTTTGCCAACTAGTCTTTTGCCATCTGGTAGTAGATACAGGGCTTTTTTGGTATCCTTGAGTCATCCATTCTCTGGACATGACCGGCCCAACATAAACGCAGTAACTTCGTTTGTGTCGAAAGTTTACACTCTTTGTATAAGTCGTACAATTCGTGATTGTAGCGAATTCTCCATGCATTGTCTTCATTGATTGGGCCATATATCCTTTGGAGAACTTTCCTGTCAAATATATCCATCTTGTTCGCGGATTTGTGGGAAATACTTCATGCTTCACATCCATACGTAGCTATTGAACTTTATGATGGTTTTGTAGATTCTTATTTTTATTTTTCTGTTTGTGGATGTCTCTGGATTTAATTTCTGGCAGTAGTGAGAAGTAGGTTCTATTTGCGGCGATTATTCTTCTTTGTACGTCTATCGTTTCATCGTTGTCTTCGCTGACTGTGTACCCCAGGTAGTTAAATTGGTTTACCCGTTCAAAGTTATATCCCCAAGGGGCGGTTGTTTCTTTTTCTTCTTTTCACCTTTCACTGAATTAGAATCTTACTCTTGTCTGCATTTATTTGCAGTCATGTTTATCTCCATCTTCTAATTTCGTGAATATTTCCTGAGGTATGACAGTGATCTGGCAAGGCAGTTTATATCGTTGGCTATCCTTCCTATTTGTTTGAATTTTTAAGCCGGGATGCGTTCGCATCAACATTTACTTTGCGAATTACTCCTTCTAGGCAGAGATTAAATATGTTTAGGGGTATGTTTAGGTCCAGCATTGTCGCAAACATTTTTTTCCTGAATTTATGATCAAAACTTATAACTTCAAAAATGCGGGGTCCATATGGCTTACGAATTTTGCTATTTGTGGTCGGATTCCAATGAAAATCGTTATAGGGGGGGGGGGGGGGGGCATTGCAGGGCCAATATGGCGGTCGAATTTTGTCATTTGCCATATTTACCCGAAAAAAATCCAATTTGTCAACCTATGGCAAAGGGCTAATAGTTGATGTCGATATTATTTAACCGTGTTTCTCCCATGCTCAGTTCTATCCTAGGTCCAAATAGTAGAACATTGAACATAAAGCTCTCTAAGCAATCAATCGGCCTCTCTGCCTCTACCCAAAATAAGATTATAGCTTGAATAGATCTGTAGATCTGGCATATTTTCTGGAGATAACATTATATTCCTAATGGTTGTTGGCAAAAGGCTTTTTCACTAATATTTATTTTTGGTGGGAGATTGACCTTTTAAGTATATTTTATGTCCGATTATTTTTTACTAATTGCTTTACTTCGATGGGTCTGCGAAGTGCCACGGGTTCCAGCTAGTAGTGTTATAAAAAGAGGAGTAAATATTTTCAATCCTGATGAATTAAAGGCTTGTTTTGTGATAAAGCCAAAACTAACATGGCTTGCTTGGTTACCTTCATCCTGGATAAATAAATTATATAAAATGGTTGAAAAAAGTATTATTTTTGAGTTCAATAGTGCACAAATTGTCATACTTTATTTAACTATTAAAGACATGTCTTTTTGTTTGACGACCTGTTGTCAATATTCTTACAGAATCAATTTAGCTGTTTAATGCGTTTTTGTTGAAACTTGCTTAAGAGCTTCCTGTAGAGATAAAAACAAATTTGGTACTTTAATAGTTCTTGGTCCAATGAAAACCGTGAATGCATCAGTAATTTTCAACCAGGCGAACATTTTTTGGCAAATCGTGAACAATTTGTGTGGTTGGCTTTGTTGTGATGGAAAGCAACATATGCAGCTTGATTTTTGCGGCACCAAATTGGAATTTCTCATCGCTTTCGAATCTCTCCTCCTTTTTGACTACGATTTTTTCACATATTCACGCATATTTAGATAACAGGTGAATGAATTCGCGATTTATGCTTAACGTACTGATAGTGTATTTCATCATAAATTTTTAAACGGCATTCACGCACTCAGATTATATTTGCTTAATGTTATTTGCATCTTTCTGGTTTACGTTTGATAGACAGCTTTTTAATAATACCTTTTTAAAGCTGAATTCTAAAAAATTACAGGAAAGTTTTCGAAGAATGGTGATGCAATTAGTCTCGCATGGAACAAATGGTTCACCGAGGTCGCATAAACTTTTAAATTTATGTGGGCCATCAGCTATATTCATAGCGATAGTTCGTTAGAGCTGTCAAACTCCCACCTGTATGCAATGCTTCAACGAAGGAGTAGAGGTCTCCCATTGATTATAGAGTAAGTATATAATCAATGGGTCTCCATTCACGATGAGTTTAGAGGTATGTATATCAAATACAAAAGATCCGAAACATCTAAATTTTTACGGCTTAAAATGATCCCAGTGGGAAAAATTTCGAGCGCTGCACAGGGGAGTGCACTTGGAGCACTCTCAGGGGAGCTTTCTTGGAGTTTTCATAAATTTTATAGAAAAAAATTATCTTAATGCCCATAAAATGTGACATTAGCATACTCAATAGCCCGGCTCTCGGTCGATACGGAGGACGAGCAGCTTTGGAAATGGATAGAATTTAGTTGAGGGACTGCTTTGGTAAAGCCACTCTCGCGCTTGGAATGAAAAAGGCAATTGCAAAAGATAAGCAAAATAAAAGCTTTTCGATACCGGATCACATATCCACAGGCGCCCATGAATATTTATTTTTTAAAAAGCTGCTCCTAGAACGCTTTTGAGGATCATAAAAACGTATGCTCCCCTGCAATGACATGCAATGTTAAAAGAATATGAAACTGGTATGTGAACGGGGGCACTGTAAACTCCTTTTGGTGCGCTCAAAGATGGCTCTTGGAGCACTCCATTTCACGCTGGGGACTTATAAAGGCAGTTGTCGCGTCTTTTGATAAATCCCTTGTCCCAATAATAACGCATTTGCGATTTTCAATGCAATTTCTAAAGGTGCCTGTAAAAATGCACCTTTTTTCAACAATGTGTCGGTCGGCAGTGATGGCTGAACAGCACTGCTCCAAATTCAGCATTATATATCCGTATAGCCCGGCGAAATTGCATATTGCGACTACTGGCCGGCAGCTGCTTTTGATATCTCTGGCAGACCGAAAATATTTGAACATTGCTGGCTATTGAGCTCCTTGGAACCACTCTTAGTTCTCATTTTAAAAAATAATAGACGTGTTTTTTTAATGAACTATATAGTTCTTCCCCATACAAATCTGAAAACCCACGGGGGCAGTTCTCACATAAGAGTTGATCTTATTTTTTATGCAGGGGACATATCACATCTTCCGTCAATTCAGGTGGGTTCTTTTTCTGATTCCAAATCGATTCTCAAGTTCATATATACATTCCTTAATTCTTGCCACATCTCAGTTGCTATGCTATCTTTTCGTTCGGTTTTATTCTTTAAGGTTTGTAATAGCTTCTTGTACGTCGTCCATTATCGCCATCTCATTTTCATTAGCAATACCAGTATCTCTATCGTTATCGGGAAGTGTATTTCCATTGGGTTGGTTCACATCACTTTCATTTTCGTAGCCTTTATTCTGTAGCTCATTAAAATACTCCCCCCAATCTTTCTAAGACTGATCGTCGTACGTGACCCTTTTCATCACTGGTTATGGGAAGTGTACGTACGTGACCCTTTTCACCACTGGTTATGGGAAATGTAAATGATTCGACTTCATTGCGTTCACTTCATTCATCTCAGATGTTACTTCGGTCTATCATATTTTTCGCGCCAAACTTATGAACCCGTTTATCAGGCTTTTTTTTATGATAAGCAGATTTTGTTTAAATTGTTTAAAACAGTTTTGTGGTCAATGCCAAGCTCCATACCAATATCGTCACTGCTGACATACATATATAACTATCGTGTTGGACTTTTCGATTAATCGCAACAGCTTTTTCTGGAATTGGACGATCAGATAAAGCATAAAAATTACTACATCATCCATCTACATCTATACCCGCACCCTTACCCTAAACTTACTTAAATCTAAATGTATTACTAGGTAAAAACTAGAACTAGATCCTATTTAAGCCCTAAGCTAATCACTAAGTCTAAATTTAAAACTAAACTGACTTATGTGTGGCGATTTTAAGGCGAATACGCAACAATAATTACTCTTCCTCCAACCACCAGAACCAAGTGCTGGCATTGGAGGCATCTTTTTTATCTCTTTTTGAAATTTTTGTATTGAACCTCAAGAGATCCTGAACATTTATATCCTCTTCGCTAACAGTGTATCATTTGTCACATGCCCTGCGGAACATGTGGTAGAAGAGAGGCACTCCCGATCTATCTTGAACCAATCTTTTAGAGTCCAGGTAGACAAATGCCTCTGGAGGAATAAAGCCGCGTTCACAGGCTGTTTTTTGGTATCTTGCGTTCGGGTAGAACGCTCCCCGAATGAGAGGATTGTCGCTCTCCATCGCTCTAGAAATATGTCTTCGAATCAACTTGATTATGAAGTTGTCGATCCTATTAACAAATGCCTTATCATAGAGAACATTGTTGGCGTGAAACTTAGTGAAGCCAGATTCGGGTGTTCGATACAAACTTAAGCACGCCCTTAAGCATTGTCTTTCGAAAACCCGAAGCTTTTCCATATAAAAAGGAGATATGTTGAACCATACTGGGCAACCATATGTTAAAATTGGTCTGACCAAGGCTTGGTAGCAGATCACTTTGACCCGTGGGCTTAGGTGTCTGCTATAAAAAAGCCTTTTCGTCATATGAAACGCCTTGTTTGCCTTGGCCAGAGCAGCACTTATGTTTCTATTGAAATATAAGTATTGATCCAGCCAAAGCCCAAGATATTTTACTTCCAATTTCTTTTCTAATGATTGTCCAGCATTATTCGAAATTTTGAGGGTTTTCCAGTTCCTTCGCACATCGCTAGAAGCTTTGTTTAAAGGAGTCCGGAAAAGGATCGTTTCGCATTTGCTAAAATTGATTTTCAACTTCCAATCATCACTATAACGTTCGATTGTCTCGAAGTCACTATTTCCCCACAGTAGGTCCCCACAAAACCCACCTTCTCCTGCTCGTCCTCTATACAGTAATTGTCGTCGATACGACTGATTTGTTCCGTGTTCCATGCCAGCAGATCTCAGTAGCTCCTCATTTAACCGCGTCCGAGGAAAGCGTAACTTGTCTAATCGGTTATGTCCTTTACTCCTAAAGATTTTATTTATCTGTGGGAACATGCTCGCGCTATTTGTTTGTATAGCACGAATCTTGTTGTTCCAGTACAGATTCACAGAATGTGAATATTGTTTTTTTAAGAGATGTTGGAGATTTTTTATAACCGACTTAAGAGTTACGATCTCCGGACTCGTTCGGTCTCGAAGCTGGCGGTGAAGAGCTTTCAGTCTCGTCAACATTCGACTTTTGTATTTTTGTAATGCATCGATTGTTGCATTCCTGTAGCAGTCCGTGCTGTTCTTTTTCGTTGTTTTTGGTATAGTCTTGTCCATTGTCTGTGTGATGAGATTGTCCATATCCTTGAGATATGAATCAATCTCATAGTTGGTTAAATTCCATGTCGTTGGACTTACGAGTCTGTTATTCCGTATTGCCCTTTCCATAGCCTTCCCGAATCTTAACCAGTGCATCTTTTGGTATGCAAAAGGGTGCACTTCGCAATATTCCAGAAGTTCTATGGAATCGTCAGGGACTTGTACTGTTATTTCGAGTCCGTAGTGGTCACTATCGTATGGCACTGTCGTTAAACAGTTTGTCTGGTTTGTGTTTATCCCTGGTAGCTCCATTCGGGAGTCTAGCAAGCATATATCCAGATAAGATTCGCCGCCTGGGTAGGATGGTATGTCGAGAAGGTTAACTTTCCGCTGGATTCTATTTCGGGCCAACCAGTCATTCAGTTGGTTACCGAGGGAAGACACAATAAAGGTCATTGCGGTGAACGTCAATTCGTTGATACGAAACGAGAGAAGGGCGAATCTACTAACCCTGTTGCAGAACCAAAATCCGGATGTGCTTCTGGCTAGTGAAACTAAACTAAGTGAGAAGCACAAAATGGATTACAAAGATTATGTGGTAATTAGGCGGGATAGACCTAATTCCATACAAGGCGGAGGCCTACTAATACTAATAAAGACCTCCCTGAAATATAAAATCGTGTATAGCAAGGACATGGAGAGGTTTCAGGTGCTAGAAGCGTGCATTATATACATCCCTCTGTCTAGTGGCAGAAGGTTGTATATAATAGCGGCATACTCACCCCAAACTTCCCAATCCAGGCTATTTATAGAGGAATTGAACTTACTCTTTCAAACGCTTCAACTGGAGTCGGAGCAAAACTTTTACTTACTGGCCGGTGATTTAAACGCACGACATGCGACATGGGGAGATCAAACAGCCAGATTCTTTCTCTTCGATCAAGTATGCAGACCAGAAAAGGAAAGACAATTGAATCAGCTGTTTTACATCCACCAATACATCCCCATATAAACTCATAAAATTTTCCGACTTATGGTTGTATTCCAGCGCATATAAAAATGTTGCATTCTCTCTCTGATAGCCTGACATCGTCATTTGAAAAACTTGTGCATGCAGCTGTTTGCCTTTCACTCATTAACCATATGAAGATGAAAGACTTGTTAATTTCTAGACTTTGATGCACCCTTGCACCCGAGTTAACGACGTATGTATGCGTTGAGTTGTGCTCAGCAGTGATGTGTACGTATACAACTAACCGGGTGAAAATTTTGTATGAAAATGAAAAACTTGTTATTTCTAGACTTTGCTCGTAGCCTGCAACAGGCACTATTAGCATATTCAGTAAACCGGCTATCGTTCGATACCGTAGGTAAAGCAACATTGAACGTGTTTATTACATAGTTGGGGGACTGCTTGGTGAAACGACACTTGCGTTGAGAGTGGTTTATGCCGAAGCGGGTGCATTTATAAAAGTCCATGTTTGTAGCGAGAGCGTGTATACCTCTAGCGAACACACTTTTAGATTGCCATGCCTGATGCGGGAGAGTGAATACCTCTAGCGGGCACAATTTTCGATTATTATGCCTGTACCCGTAGCGTGCACACTTCTGGCGAGAGTTTGCATACTCGTGTGTCATGCGGATTTGTTCGCGTATATGCTTTTAATTAACCAACTAAAATGTTATGACTCGGGTGATCTTTGGTGATTAGAAACGCAATTTCTGCCAAATGACTCACCAATTAGATCCTCTTCATTTTTATTTAACTATAGAGGCCCGGTGTATTGTATTAGCTCCACGCTCTGAAACAAGTGTCTCAGCTACCTTCTCGTCAGTAAATCCACTGACTTTAACAATAGCCGTCCTATGTTTCTAAGGAAATGTTCCACACCTCTGCGAAAACTTTTTGTCTTGTAATATTTCTCCGGAGTCCATCCAGACCCCTGGAAACTAACTCATGCTCAGCACACAGCACTTACGGGGACACAGCACTAAAGAGGAATCTAAGATAGCTCCAAGGCTTTCGACAGAGTATGGCACTTTGTTCTACTGAGTATACTCCAAGCTATTAGTAACTGAACTAACTTTCCTTCCTGGCCTTTAAATTAAAGTGATATTGGGTGGCTTTAGATCTAAACCCCACACCATTTTTGCCGGTGCTCCCCGGGCCTTACAAGGCAAAGTACTGTCTCATCTCAAATAAAACCTGCACGACTTTCCTTCTGTCTTAGTGGGCGGTGTGAATCTAATGGCTGATCTACTTCGCAGAGTTTCGTGCGTTTAAAATGGTCACATTTACCAAATCTCCAAACAATATCTCAATGCCTGGGATTTCAAGAGATTTATTTTTCTCCTTCGTGCTTCAGATGCCCTAGGTTCGATCTGTAAGTTCTTTAATAGTCGTTTATCTGCGCAAGTACCTACTTCAACATCCACTTTAGCAAGGCTGGATTAGGTGCAAAATCGCGCCATCAAACTCATTGGTTAAGGCACCTTTTGTGCCTCCCTGGACTCGTGAGATGTAGCAGCCGTTTCCAAAGTCTATCGCTATTATCACAGCGAATGATCGACTGAAATTAACATTATTTCCGCAGCCTCCCCTCTCGCTGCAGACCTCCTATTCGCGCACTCTACTGTCAATAAGTTCGTTCATAATTAGTCGATTGCGGAATAAGAGTTTAAGCTAACTACTAGACATTGCACCAACATGAAAGACATGACAAGGTAGTATTGCTGATCGTAGCACAGATTGGTTATTCCTAAGCTTGAATTCCATACATATATAAATACTATAGAAGGGGTGTAAAGTGCGATCTTAGATAGGGTTCGAATCCCGGCCAGCCCCACGGTCCTTCGCCTTTTCCACTTTTCCACCCACATAACTTTCCTTCTTTCTTCTCCCCTCTTTACATTCCTGATTCCTCCTGTCATAGCTTTCGCTAGTCCTTCCCCACTCCACCAAGGGCATGTCATCGGTTGGTTGATGAGATTCAACTCGTTTCAGGAGGCATAACACTCCAGCGAGTTGTTTCTCAAAATGCCCCGATGCCTCCTTCCTACTTCTCTCTCTCTCTACTTCTCATCTTCCGGCTAGAGCTGCTGTTCGACAATCTATAGGAAAAAATAGATTGTCGAACAGTACAAAGGGGGCTTTCCCTAAGTCTCTAGTCTATCACATAAAAAAAAAAAACAAAAAAGGTCGATCGGTTTCACATAAAAATTACCAAATCGGTAGCGACAGAACTATTTCCAGCAGTGTTCCTTTTGACGTAGTAATATTACAAAAAATAATGCTATAATATGAGTTTTAATTATTTGTTTCAATTTTCAAACGAAAAAAACTTTCCAACCAATACACCAATTTCACTGGTTGCACTCAAAGTAACACTCGAACTGTCGCCTTTCAAAGGAAGGTTTAGTGGAGTTGCTGCTTTCCTATTTTAGGAAAACATGCCCCAGCTCGCGAAGCCAATTAAAAATATTGTATTTGTTGGTTGGTAACCTTTAAAATTGGTATCTTCAAAGGACTTTAAACATTGACACATTTAGTATAAACACCTTAAGTGTTTTGAAGTGCGACTGTATATCAAACGAATAATAATTTCCTTAATGATGAATTCCGCAACAACTAACCGTAGTTACTCTAAAGTTGGAAAAGTTCAATTGATAATATTTTAACAAATAGAGGATGAAAAAATCGAAGTATTTACTGTCGTAATAAATTTTGATTCCACTAAGGGTATTTTTGTGATTAGGTATTCAAAAATGTTGTAAGAATGATTTATTTTTATTTCTCTCCTAAACTGCATTGAAAATAAACCTTGGTAATATTTATCAAATTATTTCTAAGACATCTTGTTCCGATGATGACATTTAAAATAATTGTGATTTCTAACAAATACAATTTAAAACATAATTTTGAAACACATTTCTTTTCTAGGACGCGGAGCCCGAAATACGTTTGTTTGACATTATGATTTTATCGATAGAATAATGTTTAAAAAGTGAATTTAAATAAAATCAAAGCAAATACATCAAAGTGTTCTACAAATCAAATTCACACCTGTATACAATATTCTTGACAGCATTTAAAATCTATATAAGAAATTGACATTGTTTGAAAACTTCTGAACAGAGTTAACGCAGCCAAGGTAAACCGCAAGAGGGGAATATAAAAATGGAATTCTTACTGAAATCGTCGCGTTTACTTATTACTTCAAGAACTTTCACACGACGAGTGGCAGTTCCAAGGTAATTGTTATCCACAAGTAAAGTTAGGGAAGATACCAAACACTTGCATTCTTTTTTTTTTTGTTGCTATTAATGTTTTTAGTCTTATCTATCTGGTGGTAAAGCCTAGACTGCCATGTGTACACGAACGTGAGATATGTGTGTACGTCCTCAATTAGATAAGATTCTAGTGTAGAAAAGAAATAGAGTAAAAAGCTTCTTTATAGTCAGACGTCGTGTGTGCGACTGCATTGTTATAGTTTATTTTTAAACCTACAAAAGAAAATGCGCAGTTTCTAATATGAACTTATTCTTAGGCGATGCTTGTTTTCTATAGTTTTTTGTTACGTTGTCTAATTTGAATAAGCCGAGATTTAAGATTGTTTAACCCCAAAAATATTTTAGAAGACTAAGTAGTCGAAAGAGATCTCTTCCTTGATCTGGTTGATCTTCAGGAACTTTGCACATATGCTTTATTATATTTTATCTGTACTTTGGTCTATCAAAGCTTTTCGAGAGCGTCAGAGTTTTTGAAAGTAAACAATTTTATTGTAGTTATAAAAAACATACTAAGAGCTGTGTATATTATCTTAGTTTATGTGTAGATCTCATATTTCGTTCATTTAGTCGTTAAGAGTGGTGATGATTATTTCAATGCTGATATTCAAAGGTTGAACTTTTGCTTTGGTTCAGTGAAATTCGTTTAAATTTTTTTGTTGTTGCAAAGACTTGATTGATGACAGTTTCTTTACATAAGGAAGCGTTAAAAAGTAATATATTCTATTAAGAAGAATGTTTGCTTAGCTACTTCATAAATAATAATTATTTTTTCATAAGCCTATTTGGTACCAGGTTATCAACGAAAACTCTTATTATCACTTACATGTATATTATTTTTATAAAAACTCATGGACCCAAAATAATAGTCCTCTCGCTCGTCCATAAACCCCTTTTGTCATCGAACTCTAATTTTAGTTATGAGTTCAGTGCATTCACTGGCAGAAATAAAATCAGGTAACGCCAAACTTGAAAATATTATAAATATAATATTTTCTCCGATAATTTTACAAGCAGGTACTGGGCAGGCCGTTTTGTAAATTCTTACTAATATTATAAATGCGAAAGTAACTCTGCCTGTCTGTCTGTCTGTATGTTACGCTTTCACTCCTAAACCGCTGGACCGATTTTGATGAAATTTGCAACAGACATAGTTTAGACCTTGGAGACGGACATAGGCTACTTTTTTTTGGAGAAAAAAAGGGTTGAAGGGGGTGAAATGTGGTTCAATAAGTTGTAAGGGGATTTTTTTTCTTTAGTTTTTTTCTATTGTATAAAAAGTAACTGACTGACAGACAATGCACAACCTAAACCGCTAGCGCTAAAGGGCTGAAATTTTTGACAGTGCATCCCTAGCGAAGGGGGTGAAATGGGGTTTTTCCAAACCACTAAAGCTATAGGGCTGTAATTTGACAGTGCATCCCTATAATGGCGTGGACATCCACTATAAAGCGATTTTTCGAAATTCATCCCCTAAGGGGGTGAAATAGGGATTACCCAAACCGCTGGAGCTATAGGGCTGAAATTCCGACAGTGCATCCCTATAATGACGTGGACATCCACTAAGAGACGATTACACGAAATTCATCCCTTAAGGGGGTGAAATGGGGTTAACCCAAACCTCTGAAGCTGAAGGGCTGAAATTTTGACAGTGCATCCCTATAATCACGTAGAAATGAATGACTCGAAATTCACTTTAATTAATATTCATTTGTGATTGCTTCATAATTTCTTGCACCCACGTAAATAGGCGAACAAACTAAACGAACGTTCGTCAAACCCTAAAATGTCACTTCTCTTGATGACATAAACATGCCAATCGCTGCTTCAAAACTTGCAGATTTGTTGAGCAGAGGTGATATACGCAGCAATTTGTTTACCATATTTATTAAAAGAAATGCACTATAATAAGCCCTTTTAGGGATAATAACAGCTGACTTTTTTTTTTTTTTTTTTTTTTTTTTTTTTTAAGAAAAACGTTGCACATAATAAACAGCTTTTATTTAAAGGCGTTGCAAGGCACGCGGGTTTTATGCTAGTTTATTATATATGTATATTATTAGGAATTTTCCTAGCCCACGCAAATTTCTCGCGCACGGTTACGAAATTTCTAGAAATACTAGCTGGCACCCGGAACGCCTCGCTGCACCCATAAGCCAAAAGTAGCCCATTAAATTCATCCATTGGCTCGGTATTTTTCGAGATATGAATTTTAAACAAATGAACGCCTCAAAGAACGAGTACATGTAAAATTAATGCAAATCTTCAAAATGTAACTACTCATAACCTTTAACGAAAGAATCAATTATTATTACTGTAAAATTTCGTGACATTAAACTCAATATGCTTTCATTTAATACCCGTGTCGAGGGGTTGTGAAGAAAATGGTAATTTCCCCTCTTGAGATGGCCGCCATGAGTCTATCGATGTATTGAGTAAACTATATTGCTTATTGTATATTCTACTTATCCTACCCTTTCATTTGATATCCATGCCGAGGGGGCTGTGAAGAAAATGTTAATCCGCTCTCGTGAGGCCGCAGCCATGGATTTAACGACATAGCTTATTGTATTCTACTTATCATTCCCTTTAATTTGATACCAATGTCGAAATGATTGTGAAGAAAATGGTACTGCCCTCTTGTCACCATAGTTGCGAGTTTGATATGAGCGTTTTTAACCGACTTAAAAGAGAGGAGGATATCAATCCGACCTGAAGGTAAGTTTTATTTTGGTCCTGTTCACGCATTTTGTTTTAAATGGAATTTTCCCACGGTGGTCCCGTGCAATTTTTTCGTAATTCTGATAAAGGAGGTCGAAGTTAGGCATCAAAAACTGTTAAAATTAGTTTAACATGAACCTTTCATAGGCACCAACAAATTACTTCTTTCCCGCAAAACTGGTAGAAGACCGATGGAGTGTACCGGTAATTTGTACTTTTAGACATAACCTCAGGTGATAAAGTACTGACAAAGTACAAAATAAGGTCATTTTTAAAATTAAAATTGCTTATAGCTTCAAAACTATAGGCCGTACCGTAAAAGTTGTCGAACACTATTCATAGGAAATTGTCCAAGCCAATTTTGTAAAAAAAAAATTAACTGCGTATTTTTTGGAGGAAAAGGAGGTTGAAGTTGAAATTTTAGTGAAGAAAAGAACAAAATTTTGATTTTGACGACATATTATTCTGGAAGTTGGTGGGTTGAAACCTTGATTTTTAGCGTTTCACATAGGCGGGAGTGTTCTGCGTAGATTGGAGCCTTACTCAAGAAAATATCTCATTGAGTTACATAAATACAGGATGATTTATGTAAACCTCTACCAAAAAATTTCAAACTGAATGTTTTGATATTTGACAGTAATTTTAACAGTTTTCAACAAATAACTCAAAAATTCATCTAGACAGATTAATAGTTGATTAAAAGACGGCCCGTCAATAAATAGAATAGTAAAAAATAGTATTTTTTTTGTAAAAATTAGACTTTTTATTAAAAATTAGAAAAAAAAATGAAATCTCAAAATCCGGCTAGAGAGATCGATAGATAAATTCAAGATGAACATTTAAAAAAACAATTTGTCAATAGAGATCGATAGGTAAATTCAAGATGAACATTTAAAAAAACAATTTGTCAATAACTTAAAAATTACGACCTCTAGAGTAATTTGTGTGGAACATCAAATATCTCGCCAGTGTGCCCCGGTCGGGGCAGCTCGATTTTTTCTTTCTAAATCCATTCTAATTGGATGAATGCTCTAAAGGGAAAATACAAACTCTCCATTAAGAAATTTCGTATACTTATGGAATCTGTACGAGTATTTTGAATTGAAAACTATTTTGTCGACTTTCTGAAATAATTTATTAACATATTAGTCAACCACCGATAGTACCTGTCATGGCGCAGAGGCCGTATGGCGTACTTCTCGTCTGTGGGCTCTGTGGGGTTGCGAGTTCGATTGCTCGGCCCGAGGTGCTTTTTTCCAATATATCGTCACAATAATTTTTTTTTAATTTCCTTCGGGGAATTTTGTTTCATATTAAACAAGTTTTTGACGTGAATACGTCTGTAAATTTGCTTCCAGAACAAAAACCGTTGATAACGAAATTATGGCATTTTGTTTTGATTTGCAGCTCAAAAATTATTGTTTATATCGGATAAAGAAATATACCATGACGTGGTTGAAGAATAAAAGAATTTTATTGTTTGCATTTCGTTTCCCCGATATCAAAGGCAATTAAGCTTTTATAGGCATTATGTTATCTTTATCTGTATGTGTGTGTAATGTAAACAAATCTTGCAACTTGATTTTGACCCGCTTCCATATAACCAATCTGACCATTTTGTAAAAAATCAAGATGGCGGTTCGAAGATGGCGGTTCGAAGATGGCAGTTGAGCTCCCCCACCCTCGACATGGGTATCAAGTGAAAGGGTGTGACAAGTAGGATACACTTCGCTATTTTGCGTCATTCATAATCAAAAATGGTGGCCAACACAAAATGGCGGATTAGCTTTATCTTTACAACGCCCTCGGTATGGGTATCAAATGAAAGCGTATGACGAGTATAGTACAGTAAGCTTCGTGACGTCGTTTTAAACTATATTTAATCACAATACGACAGCGAGAAGTAATTTGATATAAATAAAATAAAAAGTTAAAGACACAATTAATAGCTCGCCTGCTATGCATACCAGTACAGCGAGTCTCTACCGCTTTATCGTCCCCAAACGTGTACTTATACCCGAGCGAAGTACACTATACGCACTATTTGGAAGACGAATCTCACCATTTTATTTGTGATTAATGTTGCTTTTCTGATCAAATTTGCTTCCATTCTGGGACTTTCACAGTATTATAGCTTTTCTCCTCAAGTGTTTAGTGATTAGCAAACGCAAGAACAAGACAAGACTAATCTAGTCTTGTTCTTGTCTTGTTATTGTTCTTGCAAGCATAACTAAGTTTGTTCTTATTCTTGGTCTTGCTAAAGATGCGAGAACAAGACAAGACTGCAAGAACGAGACCATTTTTGCTCATCACTAGTTTGCGCACAGTACATGCAAAGTACTTATGTACAAATGCTTTTATAATTATCATACTAAAAAGTGAATATACACACATGTATTTATATCATAACTACTTGAACATCTTAATCAATTTTATATTTTTTGTTTTTGAAAGAATGAATTTAGACGAAAATTTTGCAAGCATCTTGCTAAAGTCTTGCTCTGGCTCTTGTTCTTGCACAGTTTATCTTGTTCCTGCAAGCATAACTAAGTCTTGTTCTTGCTAAATCTGCAAGAACAAGACAAGACTGCAAGAACAAGACCATTTTTGCTCATCACTACAAGTGTTGAGTAAAAGCATATTAAAAAACATTAACTTTTGTAAAATCCCCGCAATTGGAATTTTCGTATTCTCGTCATTAGTCCGTATCCACTATATCCGCTTTTTTTAAATTACTCCGAAAATACGGAAATGCATTAGTGCTATAACTATTTAGCTACTGTCTCGATTCTTTTCGACGGCGGCGTGTCATACTACTCGTAAAGGTTCATACTGAATGAACTAGTTGTGCAAACTGCCCTGCGCAAGTGGATTTGTGCAAATAAACTGAGTGGAAATTACGCTTTAGTTTTTGCGCCTTATATTTATAATTGGTAGGTGGTCGAACATCACCATGTACAGGCTGAGGGTTGTAGCCGAGACATATTTTGTACAAGCCAAAAATGTGGCTAGCGCAAGCCAAGCCGTTAAGTTTATACGGCACGATCTATTTGTGCAAACCAAAATCGTTCCGTGTGGACCTACCTTAATAAATACTTTTTTTTAAATTGACCCCGAAAAATGAGTGGACTAAAAAGTACGAAATAAAATAAAGTTTTAAAATCCGACTTCAGGAAAAAAATAATCCCGTATTCAACTAAACTATGAACTCTATTTTTAACCCAATTCTACGATACGAGTCGGATTCACCCTAAAGGCAATAGATGTTTTATATCAAAATATCAAAAATAACTCGGGCCTCGGTAGTCGAGGGGTAAGGCGCCAGACTGCTATCCCAGAGGTCCCGGGTTCGAATCCCGGCCAGCCCCACGGTCCTTCGTCTTTTCCACTTTCCCTCCTACATAACTTTCCTTCTTTCTTCTTCCCTCTTTACATTCCTGATTCCTTCTGTCATAGCCTTCCTTAGCCCTTCCCCGCTTCACCAAGGTGCATGTTATCGGTTGGTTGATGAGATTCAACTCGTTTCAGGGGCAGCGCCGGCCCTAGCCCTTGTTGAGGGTGGAGCGAGATTGTCTTTCGGCGCCCTTTGTTCGACACTTTCACTTCAATTTTTTTGAGTACTGCCTGCCTACCATTTCCTTATGGAATTATATCTCCCCTTTTGCAAACCTTTATGGTCTATGGTCCCATAAGGATTTCGATAGTGGTTTTAGGGTCACAGTTCCGCCTATAGCGGCGGTAGAGGAAGTATGTTTTCTCAGAGTTGCTTCCCCGACGTTTCGCCAACAGCAACACCTTCTTTGGAGGCTATTTGGTTGTTTGTATTGTATGGTTGGGCATTACTGCCCCGCTAGTAAGGTTGAGATGGTGGAGGGAGTCACCTTCTCGTTAAAAGAAGCTTCTCCTGCCATCAGCCCAAAATTGAAGTGTTCACCATCCTGACAACGTCATCTCTGGGAATTTTATGAGGTGCACTTTGTGGAGTATTCTCCACACCTATACCCTTAGGGTCTTCTTTTAGACCTCTATCCTTTCAACATAATGCCAGTGGGGTCCTCCGTTGCTGACGGAAAGTACCCGATTACAAAAAGACTGCGCGGCAGCTTGTTCCCGTCTACAGCAACAAGGCCTGCACCTTCCAAGGCTTAAGGCGGCCCATCATAGAGGGCGCACCGACCCCTACTGACCTGGGCTGTTTTGAGCCTTGAGCCAATTCGGCTACCGCCTCCAGAAGACTTCCTTGCACGGTAACTAGTTGTTTCGTAGTCAGAAAAGTCTCCGGATTGTTAGTCGCAAGCACGCCAATTCTGACACTTTCCGCTAGTTGACAGAAGGTGCGTCCGACTTATCTGAAGGCGTTTCAAGACGTATGGCCAAAGCTATCGCCCTTTTCGCCGGGTTATTATGCCCTAGAGAACATCCAAATGATCTAACTCTCTTCTTATTAAGAAAATCGGTATCCCTTTCTTCCTCGAGGCCATGCAGACCCTATCAGCCTCTACACGGGAGTAGCCAGCTTCCATATATCGCATAAATCGTTTTCGGGTTGCGCCACCCCGTCTTCTGAAAGCGGTCGTTTTTTCAAATCACCTCTCCGATTAGGTGCCCTTACTTCCGTAGGAGATCTAAGGAGAGACCTCAACGTACTCTATCCCTGGGTTTACGGGCTCAGACTTCCCTCCCGGAAGAAGAATCCCGAAAACTTTCTTTGATTGGGACAACATTCGACACCTTGCAGCATGGATCCAACATTATCTAACTGGCCTTGTAGGTCGTTCTTTTGGGAGCTGTGGGGGCCCCAGAAAAGTTTGGAGCGTTAAGAAATGCTCCATCTTCAAAAGTTTTTTAAAGGTAATTTTATATTGATACCACGAGCTCGGCGAAAAAGGACGGTCGCCCATGGCAGACCTCCGTATCACCAATGGAAGGCTAATTCAAACCGAAGTTCGCCTGGTATCCGCAGTCCCTCGTTAGTGGTACATTCACGCAGTACCATTCATAACTTCAGCACGATTGTTTACACATTAGGATTGCGGTTTTTATCGAGTTTAGATCCGTCGTATTCAGTCTGCTCCATGGATCTCAAGCAGGATGTGGCCTAAGGCCATGTACCATCGGTCTTGGAGTCAGTACTCCCTGCTTGTGCCGTGTTCGAGTCATATTGATGACTACGTAGACTTGGCTAACTGCAAACAACGCCCTCAAAAAGTGCCATCAAAATTTTATTCTTTGCTCGAATTTGTTTTTCGCATTCATTTTGGCGCCCCTTACCACCTGGCGCCTAGAGCGACCGCTCTACTCGCTCTACCCTAGGGCCGGCGCTGTTCAGGAGGCATAACACTCCAACGAATTGCTTCTCGATGTCCCGATGTCAAAGTCGCGATAGTAATGGTTGAGAGTAGGTGAACTAAACATATCGCGGGAAGGTTGGCAGTTCCTTCCTTCTCGACTAGAGCTGCTGTTCGACATTGCACTCTATAAGAAGAAAATAGATTGTCAACAGTATAAAGGGACTTTCCCGTGACTCTAGTCTATCACATAAAAAAAAACCAAAAAAAAAAAAAAACTGAAAAATCTAATTAAAAAAAACTATTTTTATTCACTAATTAAAATTATAATTTTGTATAAAAATATCAAAAGCTATGAAGCTGTTAAAATCTATCAATATATACACAGAATAATTTAGCACACCTCTAAAATAAACTTTACATAATAAAACACGTACGTAGTTTGTTTTCTTAAAGGACTTAAAAATGAAATATAATTATATATTTTGAAGCACTGTGTTAGCTTCCTTGCTTTAAACATCTCTACCAGAGCAGTAAAGCGAACAAAAAAAAACTTTGAATTTGAACTACACTTAGCATTTCTTTTCATGAGATTCAAATAAAAATAAATAACGTAAAAAATACAATTAAAGATAATCTTAAAGGTTACTCGAGCATTATGCATGCAAATGGTTCATTGTTATCCCAAGAAAACAGATATTCTTGTTGGTTCTGAACACCTTCGGCAGTAATATAACAGCCTTTAACGAATTTAGTTGGGTTTTGGTTTCACTTAACGATAGAATTTTTGTACTATTATAAAATTTAAAATAATTATCAAAAAATGGAAAAACAACTTTTTCGAGCTAAACAATTATCGAAAACTCCATGCAAGAATGATAGGAAGTCACATTTGCAGAAAGTTTTACTTACTCGGTAGTTTTAATTATTGATGATTGTTTTGCTAAATTGACACGTTTAAATAATTTTTTATTTTATTTCCATACAAGGATGGGTTCATTCAATTCAACACCCAGAATAAACAATTCTGATACTCAGGATGATGCACTGGAAATTCCTCAAGGATTGACTACCAATGATATGCTCCACCACTGCAAAATAATGCGAGGTGAAGATCTCCCAAAATTGCTCGATAGATCGTTTCTAAAGTCATCAGAAAATGCTGTTTCCTGTAATGATATAACTGATGGCGTTCGTGTTCTTAAATTGAATGCTTTTTCTAAAAGTGAGTAATTAAAATTCTTTATTTAAAAAGAAAATATTAACAAATTAATTTTTATTTTAGTCTGTAGCAAACCAGTGTCTTCCCCAAATCATTTACGCATTTTGCAATGGAATATTCTTTCGCAAAGTAAGTTGTTTTTAAAATTAATTTAATAATTACAATGATCAGCACAGTTGGCTTTTGCGGGTTGTCCGTCGCAGTTTAACGCTTCTTCGTAGTGTATCATCATACCTTTATCGGTGCTCTGGTTGGTGATATCTCTAAAATACCTTAGTCAGAGCCATTCAACAAGCTGTAATATAATGCCTTCTAATAACCTTTCAGTCTATTCTCTAATTTTTAGCTTTTTCAAAAAAAAAAAGGTTATACAGATGCTTTGTCCGTCTGTTTGTCTGCCTGTCCATCTGTGACCTTCTTTCATCTCTGAAAGTACTGTCGCTACAGACTTGGGCCATATCTCAAATTGTAGCTCTTGATCAAGAGATTTAAAACTAAAAAATGGTCTGGAAATTAAAACCCGAAGTGTATTTAACGACAAAAAAGAGATTTCTAATAAAGTACATACATATATCGGTAGCCTAGAGGTAAGGCGCTGGAATCCTATCGCGGCGAACCAAGTTCAATCCTCGGCCGCGCAATGGTGAAATATAATTTTTTTTTCTACTTGGGTGGAACATGTTTGGATCTCTCACTAAATTATATTATTTAATAATGATACTCAGGAGAACATAAACATTTACTTAATTAAAAGTGAAAAAATATCATTTTTTTCATTTCCTGCCTGAAGTGTTATTCAACAGAAAGAATACCACGAAAAAACGTAATATTAGTGGCTAGTCTCTAGGCACCACAACCCACTAGTTTTGCTAAGCTACGATTATTTTCGAACGAATTTATCTGGTAACAGCTGGTTTATAGTTAATTAGGGTCTTCTATTTAACAGTTGCGTTTTAAATATAGTAGTTTGAGAATTAAGTCACATACTATATTTATTGCTTGGGTTCTTTCACCAATCACTATTTCATACTATTATCGTTGCATAATTATATTATATTAACTTTTTACTCATATTTTTTATGCAAAACAAAATTTTTATTGGTTCAAGACACGATGAAATTTTAATTCGAGAATATTTCATTGAGGTAATTAACTATTTTATTACGTGGAAATACTGTAGTCAATTTGAAACTAGCATATGACCATAGCTGGGCAAAGCTAATTCAAAATTTAACTTCGTTAATCGTTATTCCGTTACTCAAAAAGTTAACTTCGTTAATGCGTTAGCTTGTTCTAAATGTAACAGAAGTTAAAGTTAATCGTTACGTTAACTATCGAATATTTTTTTAATGTGAAATCCGTGAGTCAACCCTCTGGTATTACGGTATAGATAGGAAGGTAAAGTAGGCGAGGTTCGAAATGTAAATAAAAAACTTTAACAACTTTTTTTTTCGTAATATTTATTTTAAAATATGTATGTATATGTACATATGTACATATATGTATGTTTTAATACTCTAAAGCTGTTCATTCTTAGATTCTATGGGAATAAAACGAGGACCATGCACCATTTTGAATGCGATGCATGTTTTCCCTTCATGAACATTAACATATAATTAAAACTTTCGTCCGAGAGGGATGATCGTTTTGCACTTAAAATATCTTTTCCTACTGAAAAAAGTCGTTCTACCGCAGCACTATACATAATCGCTGTAAATCGATTCACTACAAGCTGTTCGCCAATGAACGCTGCATCAGTTAAAGAATCTTTTGACTTCACGGTCAACCACATTTCTACCAAATTCTGAACTTTACTTTTTAGAGACTTATGGCCCTTAGACTTTTCTTCCGACTGAGGTACAGCACTGAAGAAATCCCCTCCTTCTTCTTCATTATTGCTACTTCCGCTAACTATCTATCTATCTATCTAAACTCCTTTAATCCCTCATGGGACATAGGGCGGAAACAGTTGCCCTCCAGCGGACTCTGTTTTGCGCGACTGTGCTCAGCTCTGCATATGATCATTTGAAAAACTATTATTAGCGTCATCGATTTGTTGCCCTTTTTGCTCGAAAAGTGCTTTTAGAGCAGATTGCATCATCGATTTGACGCTCCCTATCAGGGCTGTGTCATCGATTTGTCACTCGCTCTAAGAGCAAACCAAAATTTGCCCAAAAGTGCTCTACCAAAGATCAGAAAGAGCAGGTTTTTAGATCTGTATCATATCGACAGATTTGAAAAGTGCTCTAAAATTTAAAAAGTTATTCATGTTAGGAAGATTAAATAAATAAAAAAAATTATAATAATAATGCAACAAAATTATTAATGGTCGAAAAATCTTTAGAATAATCATTAGATGTCGACGCGGGATATGTACAGTTATTTCAAATACCAAAAAAATTAAGGGTAAGTATCCTCGAGATTACTTAAAAAGAAGGTTAACTTCAAATTTGCGTTTTAAGGAAAACGTTATTAGATATTAAATTTTTTTGTTTTTTTACATTAAATGTACATCATTTATACAAAAAAAAAAACAATTTTTGTTTTTTTTTTAATTATTTAATTTTATGGTTAAAGATGGCGCCCAAGTTGGAGTGCTAAGAAAAATAAAAAAAAACGGCGTAGGTCATATCTCGACTTTAGGTGGCTTTAAAAAAAAACTAAAAACGATGTCAATTTAGACACTTAAAATTAGGCATTAAACCTTTAAAACCCAAAAAAATCGGAAAATTAAGAAAATAATGCACGCGAGAAAAAATTTTTATAAATATACTATTGGTTAGAATAATTAAAAAAATTTCAGATTTTAGAGGTTTAATGCTTAAAAGATTTAATAATGTACTATTGGTTAGAATAATTAAAAAAATTTCAGATTTTAGAGGTTTAATGCTTAAAAGATTTAATAATAAGGAGTTATAAAAAAATGATGCAAATCGGATGTGTAGTTTTCTTGCAATTAGCTACGCCAGTTTAAAAACAAGCGTTTCTTGGGCGCCATCTTTAACCATAAAATTAAATAATTAAAAAAAAAAAAAATGGTTTTTTTTTGTATAAATGATGTACATTTAATGTAAAAAACAAAAAAAATTAATATCTAATAACGTTTTCCTTAAAACGCAATTTGAAGTTAACCTTCTTTTTAAGTAATCTCGAGGATACTTACCCTTAAAGCAAAATTGTAAATTTTTCTGAGAAGTAAAATGTTTAGAACACAAAAATGTGTAAATGTTAATCAAAACAAATCTTGAAAGGAGCAAAATTCACTCGAAGAGCAAGCGAAATTGAATCAGAGCAATTCTATGTTACAGTGAATTTGTTCTGGAGCGAGCTACTTTTGCTTAGCTCCAGATGAAATGTGCTCGCACTCGAAGCTAGAGCTGCCAAATTGATGACGCTATATTATGAGTCCTTATTCAAAACAGCCATCAAGAAAATTAATTTGCTTGCTTCAAGAATTTAATATTATTTGACTAAGAAGTTGAGTTGGTTAAATTAAAAAAATAAGTATCTCAAACCAAGAAATTTTTTTTTTACTTCTAATTAACTTTTGTCTTCATCCAAGACAATAAAACCAAGACTATAAGTATTGCTTATCCTGAGACAATTTTGCTTTCGTTATATCCAAAACATTATTGGCTTGGTTCAAGAAAAAATGTCTTAACCTAAAAATTTTTTTTATCAGCAGCAGTTTTGTTTGTTCTCCAAAACATTTCCATACATCCATCAGGTGATATTGTGTACGGTTCGTGTTTATTTCGTTTTTATCCACAGTCGAATAAAAGGCAGCGAATGAAAAGAGATGTTCAAATATTTAGGAAATTCATTCTGAAATTATTTATTTTATAAAGGAATATCTTACAAAAACCAGACATTTTTTCAAGGACAAAATTAAAGGTAGCTCTCTACAGCCCTTTTAATGCCGGGATTCCCGCACGTCATTCGTTTCACTTCCCATCAATCGGATTCTTGGTTTTAAGTTCCTAGGGCTAAATTTTCATAAAACCTTATGTATGGTAGGGAGTTAATATTCGATTTCATAAACAAAAGAGGCGTTGTTTCAACATTTTTAAAAAAATTCTAATTTTTAAGCCACAGTTTGGATTTCTAATTTCAGCCATATTGAATCTTTGTATTTTGTATCAAAATTCTTCAAGCTTCTAATATAAAACTCTTTCTTTCCAGCACTTGGCCAAAATAACGATGGTTTTGTACGTTGCCCTGATGAAGCATTAACTTGGGAACATCGAAAATACTTAATAGTTGAAGAAATAATTAAAAGCAACCCTGACGTTATTTGTTTACAGGTAACATTTATGAGCTTATGAAATAAATTGTAACAAAATAAAAATCATTACCCCCAAATGCAGGAAGTGGATCACTTTAAGTTCCTAGAAAGAGTATTAGGCACCCAAAACTACACCGGAATTTTCTTCCCAAAGCCAGATTCGCCTTGTTTATATATTGAAGAGAATAATGGTCCCGATGGTTGCGCAATATTTTATAAACGTGATAAATTTGATTTGATAAATTATGAAACTCGCATTCTAGAAGTTTGGCGGGTACAGAGTAATCAAGTTGCAATTGCTGCTAACTTGAAAATAATTGAGACTGGAAAGGAAATTTGTATTTGTACAACTCACTTAAAGGCTCGAAATGGTGCTCTCCTCTCAAAGCTACGAAATGAACAAGGCAAGGATTTATTAAAATTTGTCAATGAAATTTCTGAAGATAGGCCTGTCCTAATATGCGGCGATTTTAATGCTGAGCCAGTTGAGCCTGTTTATAGTACAGTTTTAAATAATAAGCTTCTTGGTTTATGTAGCGCATATGCTGAAATAAACGCCAAAGAGAAGGCTCAAAGTGAAAAATCTCTGAACAATGATGCAACGGATTGCTGTAGTGATAACCAAGTAGGAGAAGAAGTTCGTACCTTATCATCATCAGAAGTTTCAGCTAAGAACGAACCACCTTATACTACTTGGAAAATTCGAGAAGAAGGAGAAGTCTGCCATACTATAGACTATGTCTTTTACTCCAAGAAAGCCTTAAAAGTTTGCCAAAATAAATAAATACAACCCAATTAATTTAAATAATAATTTCCTTTTAGGTCACAAATTGCCTCGCATTTCCTGATGAAGGTGAAATTGGAAAAAACCGAACACCTAGCTTTCAATATCCGTCCGATCATTTTTCGTTAGTTTGCGACTTTGAAATGCTTGAAGGACAACAAAGCTAACTCTTGTGATATTAGATTAGTATTTTTCTGTCTTAGTGATATAAGCAAGCCATTTTTACCATAAAATTTCTTTCATTAATTACAAGGCAAATATAATTTTTAATTTCGTTGTGTATGGAATCAAAACCAGTGGTACAAAGAATCTATTAAAATAACGATATTTTTTTTTGTGAATTTTTAAGCGACTTTTAATGAAAGCGAAGCAATAATTATTTGTAATTTATTTTGTAATAAACTCTGCAAATACTAAATATAAAATGATGGAATTTTTACTTTTATCATTCTGTTAAGATAGGCAACTGACGAATATGGAAAATTTTGGGCCTTTTCGAAAACGTCAATGACAGGTTTTCAACTCATATTAAGAGTTCGAAAAACTTTTACGCAAAAGTCTAAATTTGGAATACTTGCCGAAGTCGCATTTGATCGAATTATATTGAGCAAAATTGCGTGCTGGACATACCAATTGCAACAAGGTAAAGATGGCAATTGATGTACAATAAAGGTAAGAAAATTTAAGTTTTTATTCAAATAAATTTAGAATTTTCTAATAAGTTGATTTATTACTTATTTATTTTGGTTTTAAACGAAAATATTAACTCAATGTTCAAAAACGTTGGCAATTTTATTGCATACAGACTGGCATATATTGCCGGGATGATCCACCGTGGCACACTTGGTATCAAAATCTCTGACGTTGCCGTCAATGTTTTCGATGTTTTCGAAAAGGCCCTCTACTTTATTGTTGTGGGACTTTTATATAAATCAAATGTATTTACACCATAGATCTAAACTAAAAACTTTTTCTGAAGTGAAAACAATTATTTCTCCAAGCATACGTTCGCGCAACGGCTACGCTGCTGTCAGTACCTCTGTTTTTTTTATGCGGATTCTTGCCTAGTTTCTTCGGTTTCCCGATTCTGGTCAAATCGGCAGGTTGACCACTCTCGCACTTTCACACCCTGGACTTGAGAAAATAATTATTTGCAATAGTATCTCCTAATGGAATTATGTGCAACAAGTTTTGATCAGCCGATCAGCCCACTATATTTCGTTGTTCGTTTCACAAATTTCGAGCCCTTCCCGCCATTTTATCGTAACCGACAAAAAGTAAATTTTACAGCAGAAGGTTTTTCTTACTTATTTTTGTATCTGTTATTTGTAATGGGCTGAAATTAGTTAGGCTAATTATTTTATTAGTTAGGCTAGTTTATTATACGATTAATGTCAAAATTGGTGGTATGTTTCGAAGGTTAAATTATCGTCGTTTGCGGTAAAAAACGAATTTTCGAAAAAATGTCGCTTACGATAAAACGGCGGGAAGGGCTCGATTTGTTCGCGGATTTTTTCTTCGAATCTTTTTTTACTGTATTAAAAACTGTTTTTCTTTTTTTACCTGTTTCCAAAAATTTGAATAATAACGGAATAAGTTTTTCACTGATATATATAGCTTTCTGGATTTAGCAATTAGTGAAGAGATATTAAAAGAAGCACGAAGTCATCGTCGTCTCGTCCAGATTATGTCGTGTTGTAATGAAGGTGTTCATGCGAATTTTATTGTTCATGAAAACTGTCTTTTCACGACCCGTTTTTAGGTAACTGATTTTGGAACCAACATAAACACGGTGTTTAAGAAATCTCAAATTAGAGAAAAACTCGAATCATAAAAAAAAACTCTGTTTATTATAATTATTTAACAATTCTATAATAAAAATCTAAAATCTAAACTTGTGCAAAAAATTCAAAAATCAAACAAAATTCAAAAGAAAAAATCAAAGCGACATCAAAAAACAGTGAGAGCTTTATCAAAGTATCTTCTTCTATTTATAAATTTTCTTATTTGCTCCATGCAGCATTCGCTCTTTTTTGCAGCTTTTAAGAGAATTTTCGATCGATTGGTAAAGCTCACGATCGATAGCTGTCAAATCCAGCTTACAAATTTATTGTATTATGGTGATGTGGATGCAGCAAATAACTGTTTTATAAGCGCAGGGGTAAGGGTAAGAGCAAATAATATAACTAATTTACTGTAGGAAATTCTTAACAATTAATAACATCGTAACATTATAATCTAATCGTGATTTGAATTTCTGTTTTCGTTAATGTTTATATTCAATGTTTACATTCAAGTGGAGGTGAGCTTCGAGGTGAGCTCAGGAGTACGATAAGGATGCCTACTCTCGACTTTACTATTTCTTATATAGTCCATGGAAATGGTACTTTAACATTGCAAAAATGCAGGACAAGATTTTATTTTTGGGATGTGTAGGGGGGGTCACTATATCTCCGCAACGGTACATCTTACAGAAAATTTGCAAGGACACTTTTTGTTTAGAATTAAATTATCTACAATTGACTAGTATGAAATTTTGTGCTAAAATGAATAATTAAGAAGTTGTAAGCCTTAGAACACAAAAATTAGTCACAATATTTTCTTTTAAAGGCTATAACTTTTTTCCTTCAACTTTAACAAAAAAAATAATAACAAGTTTTTTTAGAGAGTTTCATTACGAATAATTTTCATTCATACTATTTTTAATTTCGTTCATTACGAAAGGTTTTACAGCGCCCCAAAAGTATGAAAGTGAGAGATTTTCTGAATTTTAAATTTTCTTAAATTTTCGGTAAGATGTACCGTTTCGGAGATATAGTGGAAAAATCATTTGCACGCGTTTTCCAAGATGGCGGCCAAATGGGGGGGGGGCAGAATCCCGAAAACTCAAACTTAAGCTCACACTGACCCCCCCTAAACATCCCAAAAATAAAATCTTGTCCCGCATTTTTGCAATGTTAAAGTACCATCTCCATGGACTAATAGTAATGAATGACATCCTTGTTGCCGCTCTAGATAGTAGAACAGGCGGCATACAATGGGGTTTGTTAGACCGCCTTAAGGATCTCGACTACGCAGATGATATCTGTTTGCTGGCCCACAGACACCAGGACCTCAAAAACATGATTAACAATTTGGCAACAGAAAGTAGTCCAGCAGGCTTAAGGCTAAATCCAACTAAAACTAAAGAAATGCGGATAAATGCAAACACCATTGAACGGACTGCGCTGAATAACCGTGACGTGGAACTGGTCGATAAATTCTGCTAGCTCGGTAGTATTATTACCGAAAATGGCGGTGCAGAAGAAGATGAATAAATAAGAATAAATAAAGCACGAGGCCCATATGCATGCGTGTTTCGCATATGGAGATCAACGGAGATCTCAACTAACACCAAATTGCGGCTGTTCAACTCCAAACGTGAAGGCAGTACTTTTGTACGGTTGCGAAACATGGAAAGTCACCCAATTCATCACAGGGCGCCTACAAGTCTTCATCAACAGATGCCTTCGTCGTAGCCGCAACAACCGCAACGCTGGGAGATCCTGGTCGGAGCTGAGAGCTGTCGCGCAAAACAGAGTCCGCTGGAGGGCAACTGTTTTCGCCCTATGTCCCATGAGGGATTAAAGGAGCGCAATGATGACATTCAAGTGTTGTTTATGTCAAATGTGAGGTTAAGCGTTTGTTTACCAATTTGTTAGTGTTTACATTTATTTGTCTACTTTATCCTTATCTATTATTAATTTCTAATTTTAATTATTAAATTTTAGGTTGAACCAGAGTACTCCAGCTGGAGGTGCTCCAGATTAAGGTGATCCAATTTGTGATAACTGCCAAACAAGTGAGTGTAATTATTGTGTTGAATTTTCTTGATGTTTTCTTCTTTTGCTTTTTAGGTGGATCCTGAACAGAAGAAGTTTTCAAATATTTTTCTTGGGTTGTTACAAACAAACACTCTTCGGCATCCACTCCGTTTTGAAGGTGATATTTGACGATGCACGCACACACGTTACCTGCAACGTGGTGGGTCGTAAGGTTCAGGATAAGGGAAGCAACGCGCAAGGCGAACGATAAAAGTAAACGTACCGAGGGCTTTAGCTAAAAAACTGTAAAATAACATATAGTGGAGTATATAAGCAAAACATATGGAATTATTTCCACTCTCAAAAATCTTTTTTAAACATGCACTTTATGATGGTGTACAAAAAAAAAAATTTTATACTTGAAAAAGTGAATTCATGAATTTTTGCATTTTGTCGTCAATTTTTCAATATTGTTGTTCCGTCGTGGCAACGGAAAAATCGAGAGCAGTCTGTCACTCTTGAAAAGATAAACAAAATTACCACAAGGAAAATAATTCCAAATAAGCCAAAAGGCCTTGTTCCGTCCTTCCCGCAGTTCCTACAAATCTCTTAAAATATACAAAAAAATATAGAAGTAAACCGAGGAAAAAGAAACAAATCATAAATCTTACCTCCACAGCTTTCAGAGTGACAGATTGCAGCCCACACAAACATAAATATTTCATGATGGAGGGACAAGTTCCCCACCAACACCTATTGTCGCACCAAAATAGATATCGCAGCACGTTGATGCGAAAATTCAGATCACTTCATATCTCCAGAGCGGATCGGGCTCGGAGAAACTCAGCACAAGCTAAGGATCCCAATCCCCATTATATCTAACGAGTCGAGTTGATGTAAATGTTAATCATATTGAACGAGCCGAGTTAATGTGAAATCATGCTCAGATTACATATAACAAGCTCAGGTTACATGTACATATTTTTTGGATTTATTAGATTTGGAATTAATTGAATTAAAGGAATAAATATTTAAGTGTAAATTAATGAAAAATTTGTTTTTCTATATCTTACTGTGTCGCTATCCACTGAGTTTCCGAATAGGCATAAGAGCCCATTCATCATTTGATCCTTCGAGCCGGATGGTGCAGCGTGAGTTTTGGAAACATAAATTTTAACAAATCAAGGCAGACGGAGCAGCATATCATTATGGAGCGTTCACTGAATAAGCAGTTTGCTTAGAAGGAGATGTTGGAGAGATTTATCTCGAACTACAAGAAGGATGGTAAGGAGAGAAGAACGCCTCCGCACAGCAAGAAACGTCTCCACGACTTCCAGGAATTGTTCAGTAAATTTCAGAAAACACATAGGTACTGAAATATTGATGGACAAGCATCGGGAACCGGCTGATTCCACAAACTTATCGCACATGTATTTTACCGAACATTTGTACGCTGACATGGAGGAATTCTTTTATACAAATTACGCTGCCATACAAACCCGATTTGAGGAGGAATATCCTAAGCCGGAACCAGAACTTCAACAACAAGATCCGTATGATAGCTTCAAGGAACACAACCCACGGTATCCAATGAATCGGCTCAGGGATTTAAAAGCTTCATGGATGTAACCACCGAGTGCTTACAAGCTCTATACAACCTTGGAATAAATGTCGAAAGCTGGGGCGCTGTAGTCCGGAAATTCCCACCAGACACCCATCAACTGTGGTAACAAAGCGTCAGCAAGGAAACGACAACACCATCATGGGATATCTTCAGAGAATTCATGGAAGGTCGCTTCAGGACCTTAGAGGCAGTCGCGCAGAAGGGATCATCATTGAGTAAAACTTCCAGAGAGTTTTCATCAAGGCCAATGATTTCTGCGCAATCATTCCTTATGGCAATGAACCCGACTTGCAGCTATTGTTCAAACAACCATCATATTCGACAGTGCCAAAAATTTAAAGATTTATCTAGTTAACAGAAAATGGACATGGTAGCACAATGCTCAAGTCAATATACATGCTGATATGGCACGCAACATCATCATTCAGCATTACATCGCATGGCAAAGAAAGGAACGTTAAACAACACGACATCCACCTATTCACCTCAATCAGAGAAACTTCCCAATGAAGGACGCACTAGCCACGTCATCGACTGTGTCAACACCACAATCTAATGGTAAAGCCAACATATCATTCATGGTGCAATGTCTAGTAGTAAGCTTGACCTGAAAATA
Organism: Thereva unica; assembly: GCA_949987705.1. Classification (NCBI taxonomy): domain Eukaryota; kingdom Metazoa; phylum Arthropoda; class Insecta; order Diptera; family Therevidae; genus Thereva; species Thereva unica. Next base: position 57,599,809 of record OX465282.1, read on the forward strand.
GAAAAAGAACAGGAAAGGTTAAAGGCAGTCTGCTGGATACAAAAGGAGAAGTGAGCCTCGCGTTTGGACTACTGGGTGTTATATGGGTGCATCCATTTTTTAACAGCCGGGTAAGCACAACCGTCAGAGCTAGCGAGAGACAGTCTTGTTGGAGTATTATGCCTCCTGAAACAAGTGAATCCCACTAACCAACTGACAAAGGCTGTGACGCCAACAGTACCAGATTGCCAGGTGAACAAGGAGATTCACCGACCGCTAGATGAAGACCCCACCTAAGCGGAGATTTGGTACCTCATTATTAAACGGCTAAGCCGTTTAAACTCAATAAAAGAAGGAAGTAGTTATCCTATTCATCAGGTACTATTGGCGACCGCAATAGTCAAACTTAGATCCGCAACAGGAAAAGAATTAAGGGTACGAGCTTTGATCCGGGATCTCAAGTCTCTTTAATAACTAAGGCAATGACACAGAAACTCAAACTGAAAAGGGAACCAATTCAAGCGAACGTAACACGAATCGGACAAACTAGCGCAGGTGACTTCAAGGCCCAAGTTAACACTTACGTCATGGTATATGAATGCACTAATAGTAACCAAGCAAACAAATTGTTTTCCTTCAAGGGAAATCAATGATAGAAACTGGGATCTCATTCAACACTTAAGACTAGCGGACCCTTATTACTACCGTCCGGCACAAATTGATATGTTGTTGGGTGCTGATATCTACGTCCAAATAATTAGGAATGGACTCATCCTTAGCAAAATAGAGGATCCCCTATAGCCCAAGAAACCGCTTTGGGATGGATTTTGCTCGGAAAAATTTAAGAATCAATATCACCCATCCAATTAAATAGCTTTCACCTCGTAACGGATTTACAACAAGTAAAGCAATTTCGGAAATTGGAGGAAATAAATCATGGAACTCAACGTACCAAGAGAAAGCAGCGAAGAAAGGACTCTGTTACACACACGCACAGGAAAACCACTTAAACGACCGTGGAACCGTGAATGTTATTCATCAAGGATCGATAGACTGAAAGATAAAGCACAACCAACTAACGCCATGTATGGAAAGGAAACCATACGACTTGAAAACGAGCAATGCTATGATGAAAGGAATCCCGATCGCAATACTAAAATATTTACGAATCCTGCAATTAAGTTCCGGAAGAAACGTCCATTTCATCCAAACTTCCATATTTCCAATCCTTTGGTAAACGTTCATGCTCTGGGCAAGCCGCCATTTATAACATCACCAGTTTGTGCTACAACCGATCGTATTTGTACAAGGAAAAGTAAGCATCAAAGACGTAAGTAAGCATCGAAAATATAAAAATAAGAGCGCGATTGTTACCGTTGAATGGAATGGTAGATAAAATCGTTCATCACTACATTTCAAAAAATTCTTAACAACCCTGGAAATGGAATGAAATACACTCTACCGTTAAATAAAATAAGGAAAAATTCTAGAGGAGAGCAGATATCGGATGTGATTAAGGATAAATTTAAATTTTTGAGAGGGAAAAATTGCAAGGTATATAATTGTTAAAAGCATGCGTCAGAAAGATCTCTAGAAGATATCTACTCTTACACAGAAATAGCAATTCCAATCACAGTTCGCAAGAACCCAAAATTTGCTAACTGTTCCTCTCCAAGTTTCTTAGAATCATTTAATTTAAGAAGAGAAGGTAAAATTCTCTATCAACGACTGCCTACGTTCCGGTATCAAATATTTGAAATCTAAATCGATATGCGCGAAAATATTTTCGTACATTCAAATAGGTATAGTAAAAGTATTTTGGCATCTCGGCAACAATTTAATTAAAGGAAGTTCATAAGAATTAACAACTTTATTGAGTGTGAAGGTGTGAAGGAAAATTGTGAATTTAATGTTAAAATGGTTAGAAGTCTTCTGACAAGACAAGCACAGAAAAAAACGACATAGATTAAAACGGAATTTATTTTAAGCCAAAATGGTTAATTCTTTCTACAAAATGTACATATTTTTCTAGAATAGTATTAGGCTGACATTGGTGCAGGTTCTCCCAGCAGGAAATATCAGTTAATTTTCGACCCAACCACTCCAATTACAAGAAGCAATAAATTACGATGAACTGCTTGATCAGCTAACACAACCCTATCTTAATGTGAATATTCGTGTTTTTAAATGGAAATTCAACATCAAGTTTGGAATTCATTTACTTCTCTTATAAACGTGATTAATAACATAGTATGGGATGAGTTCAATACTTCAACCTCAAACCCTAAAAAATATGAATTGTATCAACTCTAAACTTCCATTCGGGAAAATAGTTTACTTTAAGAAAAAAGTCGGATACTACTACGAAATATGAATACTAATCTACAGAAAGTGGCTAAGAATCAACATTATAAATAGTAATGAAGAAAAATACACAAACAATTAAAAGTTTTAAGTTTCTTTCTTCTTCAAGGCCCCGAAGAATGTCCCGTCGTGAATACGGAAAAATCAAGAGCAGTCTGTCACTCCTGAAAAGGTAAACAAAATTACCACAAAGTAAATAATTCCAAATAAAAACACTCACCTGACAACCCATTCCATCAGCCAAAACGCCTTGTTCCGTCCTTCCCGCATTTCCTACAAATCTCTAAAAATATAGAAAATAACAAATTAGAAATAAACGGAAGAAAAAGAAAGCTTCCCAGTAGGAATTTTGCAAGGCCTTACCGATGGAGCACTGAAATAAGTAGTCATCTGATAAGGGGTACCCCTTATTTTCTTGGTGCTAGATGAGCCCTTATATAACCCATTACAAGAGAAGGCAGATGGTAAGGTGTAGTCCAGAATTAGACCCAAACAAGTGAGAATCTGCCCGATGACTCATTTGTAGTCGAGGACTCTCAAGGAGGCTTTCCTGGAGTTTTCATAAATTTTATAGAAAAAAAGAAAACGGGCTATTATCTTCGTCGCCATAAAATGTGGCATTAGCATACTCAATAGCCCTGCTCTCATTCGATACGGAGGACAAGCAGCTTTGGAGAAGTAGTTAGAATTTAGTTGGAGGACTGTTTAGGTAAAGCCACTCTCTGGCTTGGAAATAAAAAGGCATTTGCAAAAGATAAACAAAATAAAAGCTTTTGGATACCGGATCACATATCCACAGGCGCCCATGAATATTTCTTTTTGCAATGTTCCATTTCCCGCTGTGACCCCAGTGGGACGGACTTGTAAGCTTACAGAAGTACTGAAAAGAGCACTTACTAGTAAGGGGTAGGCTTAAGTACTTATTTCAATACTTCTGTAAGCTTACCGGTCCTACTGGGTTCCAGAGTGACAGATTGCAGCCCATACAAACATAAATATTTCACGATGGAGGGACAAGTTCCCCACCACCACCTATTGTCTGCACCAAAATAGATATCGCAGCACGTTGATGCGAAAATTCAGATCACTTCGAGTCTCCGGAGCGGATAGAGAAACTCAGCGCAAGCTAGTGATCCGAATCCCCATTACATCTAACCAGGCGAGTTGATTTAAATGTTAATCACATTGAACGAGCCGAGTTAATAGCCGTGTTTTTTTAATGAACTATATAGTTCTTCCCCATACAAATCTGAAAACCCAGGTTTTATCGGGGTTTCTATCGAGGTTTTGGGAAATTTCTTAATTTGCATATTGCATACTTTTGGGGGTTGGCATGTTGCATACTTTACTTTCGGGAGTTGGCATGTTGCATACTTTCGGGGGTCGGAAAGACGTAGTTTAAAAATAAAAACAGGCAAGTGATGAGAGCAAATTTATAACAAATAATTGATTTTTTAGAAACATATTTATTATTTTCTAGCGAGGATTTCGTGTAACAGTGCAAAAAATAACACTTAACTTCCGTTTAATTTACAAATTTTTAAGCATCGAAGTAGGCGCTACATGAAATTTCCCTTGTCGTTTTAACTCGATGAACTGGGTTTTGCGAGCTTTTGAGTTCATTAAAAAAACGGCAAGGGAAATTTTGCAAAACCTCTACTGAATCTATCTTCAGAGTATTTATCATAAATAGCTGAAACGTCAACTATCGCCGGCGTTATTTGTATTTTTCAATACAAAGTTTGGTTTTTTAAATATCCAGACAAACATATCTCGTATTATTTGGGTATTACTGCAAACTTTGGGTATTATTTGGGTATTACTAAAGTGCATGAAATTAAAGTTCCCGGCCCGGGGAAAGAGATTTTCAATGCGGAAATTATCTGGAAACGTTTATGAAAAAAGTAACGTCTCTGTATACCTCTAAAGAAAAAAAGGCAGATAGAAGAGAAAAACGCAGTGACTGTTTATTTGTTATGATAAAAATGTGGGAAAAATATATATTTTAATTTTTACTGCCTAATTGAATTACTGCTGCTTTAAAACTCCCCCCACAATTTGTCCAACACTTGGAACTGCTGGGTTTTCAGTTTTATATGGCGAAGAACCAGCCAGTTCATTAAAAAAACACGGCCTATATAGTTCATTAAAGAAACACGGCTAATGTGAAATCCTGCCCAGGATTCATGTAAATTCCCAATCCCAAAAAATGAATAAAAATCCTCTTTCATCACCCAAAATTGAATTTAGTGAAGACTTTCACCAAACCAGCATCCATATAAGAGAAGGATTCTCGTGGCCCCGAAGATTAAGTTCACACCGAAAAAACAACATAAATTTGAATTGAAGAAAAGGAATATTTACAATATTATACGGAATCAAAACTGAATTGAATATTGTTTTTTTTGGATTTATTAGATTTAGAATTAATTGAATTAAAGGAATAAATATTTACGTGTACATTAACGAAAAATTTGTTTTTCTAAATCTAACAGTGTCGCCATCCACTGAGTTTCCGAATAGTCATAAAATCCCATTTAGTTTCGCTGCTAGAGGGCGTTTTGTGCCTTTTCTTAGATTCTGTTGATAACACTGGTCTGCACATTTTTTCTCCTTTTCAATTTAATAGTCGTATCCTAAGTATTTTTTCGCGCTGAATCCGAATCCGTTGGCCAAATTGCCCTATCACGTCAGGATTTTGAGCAATCCTAACCTAAAAGTGCCAAAAAGCGTGTTTTTTGCACTTTTGCGCGTTAAATATCTCAAAACTATGGAATGATAGGGCAAATCGGACAACGGGATCGTTTCCAGCATGCCAAAATCTACAGAAAACCATGTCGAAAGCGTTAAATTTGAAAAAACTTTTTTTGTAATACTGAAAAGAAAAACTTCTTGGCGCGAAATCGACGATTTTTATTAACTCATGATATCATCGTTGCACCGAAGTTTTTCTTTTTTTTCAAATTTAACGCTTTCGACATGGTTTTCTGTAGATTTTGGCATGCTGAAAACGATCCCGTTGTCCGATTTGCCCTATCATTCCATAGTTTTGAGATATTTAACGCGCAAAAGTACAAAAAACACGCTTTCTGGCACTTTTAGGTTAGGATTGCTCAAAATCCTGACGTGATAGGGCAATTTGGCCAACGGATTCGGATTCAGCGCGAAAAAATACTTAGGATACGACTATTAAATTGGAAAGGAGAAAAAATGACCCGTTTTTTGCAGACCAGTGTAATTAAAACGTCCAAAGAAAAGCCGTTGGAAAACTGCAACTGCTACTTTGATCTCATTTAATTTTTCATAGAAATGCATAATTTTGACATAAAAACTAAAAAAAGATAGTAATAATAAAACCCTGCATACCTCGTATTCACCCCTACACCCCCGCCTCCATTAATCACTACATTCTTCTTGCAAAAAAAAACTCGAAAATATAATTCATAAAAATATTCTCTCTATACCTTTAAATTATCGTCAAAGAGAATGATAGAAAATATAATGGAAGCTTCAAAGTTGTCAGCTTATATTCAATAAACACCGCCTGCTCATCAAGAATTTTGATGGCACCAATTCGTTCAATAGGCTGCACACCTTTTTCCACTGCATGTAAGCAAGGCAATCACTTACTTATGTAAATTATTTTTTCTTTGAATTTAAAACACGAGAAATAGGTATTTTGTAAAAAAAATAATAAACACTACTTTCATTTATCTCTCCGTTTTAAATGCTTTTTTTCATTAATTACAGATTAATGTTTAATTGGCAGAAGTTCTCAACGCTTGTTTTAGCCACTGACATTCTATATGTCAGTGATTTCAACAAATTCCGGGGCTTATGGGAAAAGAGCAAAAAATATAAAAATCACTATACCCATATATTTTTTTCGTAATATTCTAACAATTGCAAAAGGGAAAATATAAAATCAGGTATGGCAACTTTAAGATTGTAACTACCGTTATTGCGTTTTTTTTAATTTCTCTTAAATTAACGTCAGAAATTTATTAAAGAATTTTTTCAAATGGACGAAACTTGTGTTTTTTTAAAAACTACTTAAAAGTGAAAAATTAAATGTTAAAAGTAGAAAAGTGTGCCGTCCTTGAATGTCTATCGCGTCTAGGACTTTAAGGGAGTGTAATTGTGCTATTTAGGGCCTTTGCGAATACTGGCTAAATGACTAAATCTTTCCACGAAATACTAAATCGTTCCACAAAATTTCCAATTTTCAATTTAGTTAGGTAGGGGTGTGCGAATTCTCAATTGACTAAATTTGATTTTGACAGATTGAGATTTGAGTTACGTTTCTCAATTTTAATTTAATTTAAATATACAATTGACCAGCTCCGATGGATATTAGATGCTTTCGACAACATAAATGATTCTTATAGCAAATTAATCATAAATCTATCGCAATTTTATACTATGGATCTACCTTTACAGATCTGAAGTTAAACATTCAACGTAGGGGCATGCTCAGTTGCCTAAATTTAATGTTTATATTATCTCCCCGTTGAACACCATGTATTAATGTAGTTTAATATTATATTATTTTTTAATTTCGTAGCTTATATTTTTTATTTACCTAAGATAAGGAATTCTGCATATAAACAAAAAATACCATCAAAAAAAATTTAGTCAGTAGCTGTCAACTTTAGCCACCTCGTAAAAAGACTAAATCGCACTGTAATACCCCTGTTAGGGGTAGGGGGTGCAACTTCAAAAACTTAAATGGAAACCCCCATTTTTTATTGCAGATTCGGAATCTTCATAAAAAAATATGAAGATTTTGTCCCAATCATTTTTTACGATTCGCTATAGATGGCGCTGTAATCGGAGGAAAACGTTTTTTATGACTTATTTATTTTCGCCGATTACAGCGCCATCTAAGGCGAATCACAAAAAATGATAAGAATAAAATCTTCATATTTTTTCATGAAGAATCTAAATCTGCAATAAAAAATAGGGGTTTTTATTATGTTTTCAATTCTGTATCCCTTCCCCCAAAAAAATGGGGGGTAGAGAGCCATTTTGATTATTAACTTGAAAAACCCCTAATTTTTATTGCAGATTTAGATTCTTCATGAAAAAATATGAAGATTTTATTCTTAACATTTTTTGTGATTCGCCTTAGATGGCGCTGTAATCGGCGGAAATAAATAAGTGATAAAAAACGTTTGCCTCCGATTACAGCGCCATCTATGGCACCCATAGCAAGGTCTTACACACCAAGCTATTTTTATATGAGCCTAGAACTTACATTTACTACTCAAATAATTACTCAATCCTGATCTTCAACTTAACTTCTGGAGGCGACGTCCCTAACTTGTGATTGATCAGTTTAACATGGCTACTGATACTTCCTTTAATGACGCCTTAAAATTGCAAAAGGTGTATATTGATCTTTTAAACAAATCCATCACCAACTATAAGAAGACGGCTCTTATTAAAAGAACTAAAGATTACATATCCGAACGTATTACTCATTTTCGAGAGCAATGGTTGCGGATAGAACAAAACCATATTCCAGTTGAACTACTGTTTGCAAAGCTAGCTGAGAAACCTAATAAATAATAAATAAAAATAATAAATTAAAATGGTGTGAAAACCTTGCAATAGATTTGAAGTGAGGGGCTTGTCTCAGAAAATTAATATAGTTGAGAGGTAGGCTCGAGTAGGTATTTCAATAGTAAAATGGAAGAACTAGGCTCATGTAAAATAGAAAATCTTAAGCACTAGGTTTATATAAATGTTTGTTACTGTTAATGTTGGATGTTAAATGGTTGCATGAAATGAAGAACGCGTCGATTTAAAACTTCTGATTACAGCAGAGAAGCACTTTCACTAGAAAAATTGAGTAAACCTTGAGGTCTAGGTTAGAGTAAAGTTAACATCATAAAAATTGAAAACCTAATGAAGTTATATTATCTCTTCAAAGGACGGTTGAATTAATGCCAGATAATATTCTTAACCTGACCGCGCACTGAAATTGGAAGCCAAATGCGGCTCGAAGGACCATATGTTTTTTATTGAAATATAATTTCAGAAGCTCAGCTCCCAATCAAAATGCACAATCTCAAATGAAAAAACAAAACCCTTCACTAGGTAACAAATTCATATATTTAAAGGTAATTCAAGAAATTAAAAACAATTCATATGTAAAAGAGCATAATAAATATGCAAGTCCAAAGAATGTACAACAAAACAATAGAAATGTATGTTACTTCAATTCAATGTTTACCGATAGTTAGTATACGAATTATATAAGGCACGTCAACATAATTATGTTTACTTTAATTCAATTATATTATGACAATTGGAAGGCAATACTTTAAGATATTTTTAATTGATTGTCGTAATCAACTCACTCAGAATTTCACAATATTTATACAAAAACCTCAACTACGTTGTAAGATAAATTCAATAATGAAAAAAACTATATGTAAGGAAAGAAAATATAATCCATACATATCACATAAATGAGTGGAAAGAAAATCGACCTCTTCAAAATGAAAGTAACTAATGGGGGTACTAACCTGTGCTTGCACTATAGTAGAACTCCTTAACGACGATTATAAGTTTGGGAAAGATTAGTAATTTTTATTCACGGGCAACTGACAAATTCCGAAAGCAATATTGCACACTAGTTACTAGTTATTCTTGGGCAACTGCCATAGAATAATACAAAAAATTACTCACGAACAAATTCCGAGGGTAATTGTAAAATGTTAATTCTTAATATTAGTTATTATTCTTGGGCAACTTCCAAGAATAATATATACTATAAATTTAGTATGTACTCACGGGCAGCTTCCGAGAGTAGGTGAAGTAGAAGAGAATTAAAGGAATAATAGTCTTAAATAGTGTGAAAGACTACTAAGGATGGGATAGAGTTCTACTACTAACCTGTTTTAATATCCAAAGTCCAGTGTCTCGGTCCAAGTCCCAATGCCTAGAGAGAGAGAATCATATATTCGATGACTTTTTATAATTTTATCGAAGTTAACTGAAGTGGGGTAGTAATGGGCAAGGGTAAGTGACTTGTTCAGAATGTAGTCCAGCAGGCTTAAGGCTAAATCCAACTAAAACTAAAGAAATGCGAATAAATGCAAACACCATTGAACGGACTGCGCTGAATAACCATGACGTGGAACTGGTCGATAAATTCTGCTACCTCGGTAGTATTATTGCCGAAAATGGCGGTGCAGAAGAAGATGTCAGTTCCAGAATAAATAAAGCACGAGGCGCATATGCATGCCTGTTCCGCACATGGAGATCAACGGAGATCTCAGCTAACACCAAATTGCGGCTGTTCAACTCCAACGTTGGTTGCGAAACATGGAAAGTCACCCAATTCATCACAGGGCGCCTACAAGTCTTCATCAACAGATGCCTTCGTCGTATCCTAAAAATCCGCTGGCAAGATAGAATTTCAAACGAAGAACTATGGCGCCGTGCCGGCCAAGAAAGGATAGACGACCAAATCAGACGAAGGAAATGGAATTGGGTTGGCCACACCTTGCGACGCGAAAACGAAAATCTAGCCAAACAGGCCCTCGGCTGGAATCTGCAAGGATCCCGTCGAGTTGGAAGACCTAGGGCAACGTGGAGGAGAACCCTACTAGCAGAAGCCGCAACAACTGGGAGATCCTGGTCGGAGCTGAGAGCTGTCGCGCAAAACAGAGTCCGCTGGAGGGCAACTGTTTCCGCCCTATGTCCCATGAGGGATTAAAGGAGCACAATGAAATGAATGATGAAGTGACTTGTTCACTCGATATCAACTGAAGTGAGAATAGCACGGTGCAACGGGAAAGATTTATGTGATATGGGTTACCAGATCGCTTATAATTTTGTTTTTGTGAAATTTTGAGTGAAAATGACCTAATTTACTTGAATTATTCTTTGATGAAATTACTGCTGACTAGAATGCTGATGATTTGTTTTAGTATGTTGTCATCTTCATCTGGAAGAAAATTCAGTTGCTGAATTTTATGCTGATGATTTGTCTTCTTCATCTGGAAGAAACTGTAGATGCTTACTCTGGGACTCCCTCCCTTCCTTGTTTAGGTCCAATCGCACCGTTTATGTGTTTTTAAATTCTTTTATTTAACTTCCACTACGTGTCGTCAAATCTTGTAAGTTAAATTTGACCCACTTTCCGGTTTCGGATAGAGCTGAAATTTTGCATACACGATTAGTTTGGATGACAATGCAATCTGACCATTTTGTAAAAATATCCAGATGGCGGTTCTAAAATGGCGGCCGATTTTTGAAATTGAGATTCGCGGCCCTCTGACATGGTTATCAAATGAAAGGATATGACGGGTAGAACACAATTATCTATGTGGCGTCATTCCAAATTCAAAATGGCGGCACACAAAATTGCGAAAAGCTTATAATAGACTAAAAAGTAGAAAATATAACCGATCAACTTCCAATTTTGCACACACTCGTAGTTCGCGTGATTATTAATATGTATGTATGATGAGATGAATAGTTGAGTTAAGGGTGAATTGAAAATAAAGAAGCACTACACGTTACAAAAAAATCACAAACAAAACACAGAGATGCTGCTGTCAATTAAATTCAGCTACTCAACTACTGAACTCATATCCGTATGCATAATTTCAACTCAACCCAGGTAGCAGAGTTGAGTTGAGTTCATTCGACCTTCATTCGATGTAGTTAGACTTGGGTTCAACGTTCAACCTAATTTCAACTCATCATGTATAAGTAATAAATGCAATCTGACCTTTTTGTAAAAAAATCAGGAAGACGGTTCCAAGATGGCGGTCGTTTTTGCAATTGTGTTCCACCGAGTCCACGACATTAAAGAGTACGGCAGGTTGAATACAGTAAGCTGTGTGACGTAATTTTAAATCTAATAGAACCGCCATCATAAAATGGCGGAATACATAAAATAAACTAAAAAGTACAAAATAAAATAAATGGTTAAATTTTTTTTTAAATAATTCTTTTCTTTCATAATTCTAAAAAATGTACTGAAAAGTAAAAAATAAAAAATATGTAAAAGAAAGCGTGAAATTTCAATTTTAATGAAAAAGTTAATTAAAAGAATGGCGCATTTTTCATCAAAAATTTTTGTTAGAATTTTCTTCAAAGTGAATTGAGCAAAGCAACAAGTTGAAATTAATTTTTTTACTACGCCTTATAAATTAATACATAAAATCTTAAATATATTGAAAAACAAACAAAATTAAAAATGATGATTTTATAAAAAAAAAATGTAAATTTCTTAATATAAAAATAATGAAATTAATAAAGCAAAAAATTGAGGGTTATTGCAAATCTCACGCGATATACAGTTATATTTTCAATTTTTGGTGAAAAATGCGCCATTCTTTTAATTAACTTTTTCATTAAAATTGAAATTTTACGCTTTCTTTTACATATTTTTTATGTTTTACTTTTCAGTACATTTTTTAGAATTATCAAAGAAACGAATTATTTAAAGAAAATTTTTTTAACCATCTTTTTTTTGTTTTTAAAAATACAGTCTGAAAATAAATTGTTAATAATGCCCTAGAGGAATGTGGTGATTAGGCCGAAGGGAAAGAAGGGGGCCTTGTTTACATGGTGAAGAATTGAACAACTTATGGAACCAGATCAGTAGTAGGTTTTGGTCGCTTCTGGGACACCTCCTCCTCCGAAGGCGTACAAAAGTATGCAAATTCCGAAGGCGTATAAAAGTAAGCAATCAATTTGTATCTTTCACATACTCTTCGGCTTGTGAGAATTTGGATATGTTTTTGGAGTATTGTTCTTTTGCACACTTTTCGGCTTGTGCAATAAATTTGCATTGTTTTTTGCATTATTTTCGGTGTATATAAGAATTTGGGTATGTTTTCAGGGCATTATTTTTTCACATACCCTTCGGCGTGTGAGAATTTCTTTCTTCTTTTTAGCATTGTTATTTTGCACACTTTTCGGCGAGTTCAACGACGATAATAGTGGTGGCGTGGCGGTGGTTGTGTTCGATGGTGGTAGCAGTGGTGCATGTTTCATTTCGTATACTATTCAGGTTTGGGCTTGTAGTCCAGTCAAATTAGAGGTTTGACTGGAAGATAATTCGGAAGTTGCTGAAAATTGGTACAGCCCATAAAAACATCATTATACATAAGCTGTAGAGAATGCCACGCGATTGGACGACTGCAAACTTTTTTATTCAATGTCAAAGGGTCAAAATATCAGTTTTTTGCAAATATATGCTAAACCGTACGTCTTATCAGAAAATTGTGTATACAAAGTTTGTAGATTAGGCGATTATCTACAAAATAATATATTATACATATTCTCGTAGGAATTGCAATTTCTGAGATATTGTCGTTTTAATAAGTAAAAATACTCATATTCCATCATTCCCGACTTGTAAAGGTCATCAGAAGTTTAATATATCCTTTGTTGGAGTACGCGGCTAATATTTTCAGGGGTGATTACTGGATGTTTTTGGAGAAAAAAATTGTTCTACAGAGGGCGGCTATCTCCACTATCCACTAAGATACAGATAAAGATTTTTTACTGAAATTTGAATAACTCCTAAAGTAATTATCATAAAGTAACCTAATTAGGATCATCTTTTAGGTAAATGTGTATTCTTTTATTTGGTATAAAGCACAGCAACCTGAGTGACTCCGTTCAATAAATATGTATGCTCAAACCAATGCTTTGCATCTATACCTGGCAGATTTCTTCGATTTTCTCAGAAAATGCGTTACTAACAGTACATTTTTGAAGTAAAACTTCTTTAGGGACGTTTGCTTAAAAAAATTTACATGAGAGTGAATCAATTTCATTCGCGTAACGCTCTCACACATGAAAAATCGTCAGAACTTTCGTATAACGATGGGAAAAGGGGCGGACGGGGTACAAGAGACTATGACACTCGGGGCTGTGTGTGCAACAGTTAAAATACACTCTGCCTTACTGCATAGATTTTCTGGCATGTTAGATACGTTGTCGCCCAGACTTTGCTTTATCTCATTATAGGAATACAAATTCACCATTCTGTAGAGGTGAATTATTTCAGATTTTTCTTGTGGTTTGGTCACTGGCCGGGCTTATGCCGCGGACCCTTTGGAGTTGACTCTTGACTGACATGTTGGAAGCGGCATATACGAGAAGAATTTTCGGCGGTGGTTTGGGTGCTTAGAATACCAAAAGGGAGTGGTGAATTGAGTGGGGTGAGGTGCTGTTGTTTAAAATTGGCACCCACTTCCCCTTTGGTGAGATGTGCTGGACCTTTCCCCTTTTTAAATTACAATTTGTTTAACTTGCACAAATCGACGAATCGTTTATGTCAAAACATTACACTGGTGTGAAAATCGTTCCTGATATGTTTTTTGGGTCGCTGATTACGAAAATCAGGGTCCCGCAGTCTTAAAATATGGATATCACCTTTAAATATGCTTAAAAATTCCCCTTTTTAAGTGTTTTCGCGATAATTTTAATTATAATCACAAACAATCTAATAAAATACATTTTTTGAACATTTATATTCAAAAGTGGTTGATTTATAACAAAGCAAATTTTATGTTAAGGGATAATAGTAAAGGGCTGAAACTATCCCTACATCGACTGAAAATATAAAAATTTGTAAAAATTGTTTTTTCAACTTTATGCTTCGAATTCGGTTTAATCAGCCAAAATAAATTATTTTCAACTACGCATAGAAAGAAGAATTTGAAAAAAGGTTGATTGCATATCTTTTTGCTCCCTTTAAAATTAATTGGCTCCCTAAAAGATTGTATGGGACGAAGTAATCAGGTAATTGGCTAGGTGGGGCCATAAAGGGTGACAATGCCATACTCAAGTAGACTGGCTCTCGTTCGCGTAGGTAAAGCGGCTCGCGTAGGTAAAGCTTCATTGTATGTGGTTGGCGAACTGCTTGGTAAAACAATACTTGGGTTTGGAATAGTCTATGCCGATGCGGATGCAATTATTAATGATCATGAATGTAGCGGGAGCGGAGCATGCATAGATACAGCTGGTGCCATATCCTAGCGTACATGCGTTCAACTCGTTGATAAATAATATAGAAGTGTGTGTATTCAAATGCGATCTGACGGAATGTTCCATGAATGGAATGCATGCCACGCAAAGGTCGGACTACTTTTAACTTTTTCTGTAATGCCGCATTCGAAATAGCACACACAAGTAAGCACAACAAACAAATGCACCTTGCATGCACTCGTTACTTAGATTTTCGGGCTATGTGTGAAAGCCGGGACGGAAAAAAACCATGCAATTTGATAAACCTCTGAATGCAATGCATGTACGCTTGCATATGTCACCAGCTTACTTCCATGAGGCGAATGTTTAGATTTTCGTGCCTGTGGCGGTAGTATCCATGCCTGTGGCGGAAGCGTGCATACCCGTGTGGGATGCGCACTTATATGCTATACGTACTAGGTGCACCCCGTGTATGCTTTTAAGAAAATTAGCCTATAAAAATTATTTTTACTCGGTTACTTTTAGGTTTTAATGTAAATAGGAATTCATTAATATTTTCAAATAGTATTTGTATCAAGTCCGTCAGTAGATTCGTCACTATTCTTCCTGCATCTGTCGTTGGCCTGAATTTTCTCAAGCGTACTATATATCCGACAGACTTTCCACTATATCTACTGCATATTACTAGCCGTTGGGCACAAAAGTTTTACTTCTAAAGTGTGGTCTTAAGCACACTCATATTTTTTTTTGCTTTTTTGATGCACCAAACTATTACCTACAATATTTCCATACACAATAAGTGTTTATTTTGGGTAGTTTTGTAGGTAGTAGTAGTAGTAATAGTTTTATCGTGAACAATTAAAATCTGCCAGGTCTAGATGCAAAGCATTGGTTTCAGTATACATATTTTTTGAACGGAGTCACTCAGGTTGCTGTGCTTTATACCAAATAAATGAATACACATTTACCTAAAAGATGAGCCTAATAAGGTTACTTTATGATGATTAATTTAGGAGTTATTCCAATTTCAGTAAATTTAAAAAAAAAAAACAAAAATTTTTCCCTAATCACCCTGTATCTTAGTGGATAGTGGAGATAGCCGCCCTCTGTAGAACAATTTTTTTCTCCAAAGACATCCAGTAATCACCCCTGAAAATATTAGCCGCGTACTCTAACAAAGGATTTATTAAACTTCTGATGACCTTTACAAGTCGGGAATGATAGAATATTTTTACTTATTTTTACTTATTAAAACGACAATATCTCAGAAATTGCAATTCCTACGAGAAAATGTATAATATATTATTTTGTAGATAATCGCCTGATCTACAAACTTTGTAAACACAATTTTAGCATATATTTGCAAAAAACTGATATTTTGACCCTTTGAATAAAAAAGTTTGCAGTCGTCCAATCTCGTGGCAGTCTCTACAGCTTATGTATAATGATGATTTTAAGGGCTGTACCAATTTTCAGCAACTTCCGAATTATCTTCCAATTATGGCGTTTTTTCGTCTATTTGGACTGGACTATTGTTAATGTTGCCTAGATGGGTGGAACAATGCAGCGGGCTAGATATGAATACATATCTGTGCACGTAAGAATTTTCAATTTTTGTTCAAAGTTATTGTTAGGTAATTGCATGAATTCGGAATTAATAAGAAATTGAAAGTGAATATGTCGGAATTTCGTCTGTTCTAAGTTTGTGGTTAGACAATTTCATTTTTCCATTGAGAATTTCTGTTCTAGATATAAGTTCAGAAGAGTTCGTTTGTTTTAAATTTGTGGTTAGATAATTTCACATGAGAATTTCTATTCTAGATATAAGTTCAGAAAGTAACAAAATATTTCTATTTGAGATATTTAGTTTCTATGTGTAGTAAAAAAAAATAAAGGTAACTGTAAAGCTGAATTGATGACTTTGTAGTTTAGTACTTACAATTATGAACTTAAATGGTTAGAGATTATATTTTGCTTACGTATGATTTAAAGGCAAATTTCGTTCAGATATTTCACAAGTAGCAGTACAAGTAGGTTTCGACCCTGCATATATTTTGTGTTTGAGGCATATTCCTAATCAAGCTACCCATTCAGCTATATAGTTACTTTAGGATTCATCTTTTATTTTATACATATGTATACGAATGTCAATGTCAATTTTACAAAAGCATCAGTTTTATGTAAGCTGATTGGAAGGGAGGAAAAGATGTTTTGGATAGAAAATATTCAAAGCGGACAAAAGTATTGTATATGTTTAGCAAAATGGCTTTGTTTTAGAATCATAAATATTCGTTCTTACAATATACGTACTTTCAAGTGTGTACATGACCCCAGAAAATGGAAATACAACTACCATCTGTCATCTAAACAATGGGGAGTCTTTTCCAGAAAAGTTGGAATGTAATTTTAAATTTGACCCCGTACAGCATGTCAAAATTGAAGTGACTTCTGGAACTGCAACGCTGATTGGGCAAGCTGTTGCCACAGTTAGAAATGAACGTAAAACTAATGGTTATCCAGAGAATTGTCCCTTTGCTGACCTTGATAATGATGCTGAATGGATAGAGATAAATAAAGGAAAATCAGACCCCGTAGTATAAAATACTGTGCAAGTAAGAAAATATCTCCATTCCTGGATTCAATTTCATTAAATCATCTATTATGTCCTGGACTGAATCTCTCCCATGGCCAAAAATATTGTATATGTGCAGCTGGTTGGAAATGGTTTAGAATTTGAATGTGGAAGTACACGGACTTCTTTTTAATTTAAGAGTGACTCCACAGAAAGGAGAATCCACACTTTTGTTAGATCTTAAAAGTGATGAAAACCTTCCGAAACGATTCAACTTTGATTTAAATTCGAAAACTATGAGCATGTTAATATACAAGTGTTTGTAGGACGAATGACCATCATGGGAGAAGTTATAAATTCTAGCAATTTAAACTGGGGGATATCATACAATTTCTTTTCGATAAATTGTCCCTTTGGTAAGAATCACTGGGATGAACGTGTTAGATTAGAGAAACAGGAGGATACATGAAATATATATTATAAAAATCACAACAGAATATTCATTAGCATGATTAAATACATTACACTCTTCCTTATTGCTTTATGAAATCATTCCCACTCAGTACCAATAGATGTTAATGTTACTGATGAAAATAATATAATTTAGATTTCGCTTTAAATCTTCCAAACAATCAAACAGTACAAATTGCATTGTCTTTTCATTTGTTAACTCACAGTAATATTAATGAAAATAATAAAGAAATAGCTAACCCAACAATTTTGAATTCTGAAAATGAGTATATAATTACATCAGATCCTACTACTACTACTACTACTATTGCAGCTTGCGATAAAAAGAAGTTTGTGACTGTTGAAGAAGTTATTGAAGATTTTAGGCAAGAGCTCATAAAAAAGAAGTAGAAATTGGTGGAATTATAGAAAGTAAAGATATTTTTATAGACACTTCAAGCTTGAATTTGATGAAGATAAGTCAATTACTATCCGCTGTACATACGACAGCAATTATGAAAGCCATTAGCCCTAACTATAATGGTCTTATGATACCTTAAGATTTTTTACGCTCCTATGAAATGTCATAATACCAACTATAATGGCCTTAAGCAATCTTTCCTTAACTTTTCCAATCTTTCGTCAAGTCTTTAATGTACGGTAACGAGCGTACAAATCTTAAGCAATCATAAGAAAAGTGTAATTTTCTTTAGTGTTTCTAGTTGCAGAAAACGTTTTTTTGCAAAATGGATAATTAGGAGTTAATAATTTGGCGTTATTAGTGAAATTGGTAGAAAATGTGAAAAAAATAAAAAGAAAACCTAGATCGTGTTGTGTAAGAAAAATAAATAGAGACAATAAAAAAACAGTTTTGAACTAATTCAATCAGTTCTTCATTAAAACTATTGTTAATTTCCATTTTTTAATTTTTACGCTTTCCCAGACTCGATTTGTTTACCTTTTACAAATGTCAAAACGTCTTAAGGCTATTATAGCTGAGCTTACGATTTGACAGATAATTAATCAGTCTTAAGAGAATTTGACGAAGAATCTTATGACGTCCTAAGATCATTATAGTTAGGGCTATTAGCCCTAACTATAATGGTCTTAAGATACCTTAAGATTTTTTACGCTCCTATGAAATGTCATAATACCAACTATAATGGCCTTAAGCAATCTTTCGTTAACTTTTCCAATCTTTCGTCAAGTCTAATGTACGGTAACGAGCGTACAAATCTAAAGCAATCATAAGAAAAGTGTAATTTTCTTTAGTGTTTCTAGTTGCAGAAAACGTTTTTTTGCAAAATGGATAATTAGGAGTTAATAATTTGGCGTTATTAGTGAAATTGGTAGAAGATGTGAAAAAAAAAAAAAACTTAGATCGTGTTGTGTAAGAAAAATAAATAGAGACAATAAAAAAACAGTTTTGAACTAATTCAATCAGTTCTTCATTAAAACTATTGTTAATTTCCATTTTTTTAATTTATTGGACGCTTTCCCAGGCTCGATTTGTTCACCTTTTACAAATGTCAAAACTTCTTAAGGCTATTATAGCTGAGCTTAAGATTTGACAGATAATTAACCAGTCTTAAGAGAATTTGACGAAGAATCTTATGATGTCTTAAGATCATTATAGTTAGGGCTATTCATTGAAAATATCGTGTTACGAATACCACGAGTTTGAAACTAAGAGAGTTCTAAGTAATGGTGAAGTGGAGTTAATAAGACAGCATGATCCTAGCCATAAAAGTGGCATTAAACTTGTTGATTTGAAGAAAATGAAGCAAACATATAATATGAGCATTTCTTAAGTAATAGAACAATTTAGTTCGGTTTTGCAAGGAAAGAGTAAAGGATATTGATCAGTTTCTAGCAAAATATGATGTCATACTTTGCAACGAGCATAAAGAAAACATTAAAAAATATAATGATATTTTTTAAATTAAATAAAAATATGAAAACAATAGAATCTCAATTTGGGGAGCACTACATAAGTTGCCTTTGGTCTAATGATAATGCAATAGAGGGACCGGATACGTGTGAATGTTACTTTGTTTGGAGGCGTAAACAAGAAGTTCAAAAACTTATGAAATTTTATCAGAGATTTACCAAAACCTAACTGTGGACTATGCCTAAAAAATTGCGATTTAATCTAACACCGGAAGTACATGTATGTTTGGAGGTATGCTTACCATACTGCTAGAAAGGGACCATGGGAAGAGTATGCTGTTGATCGATTTCGCTCCAATCGAGGTATTAGAGACACTGCCGAAATTTTAAATCCGATATTAAATAAGAAAAATGTAAAAACTTTTATAATATTATAAATTTATTTTTATTTTATATATTTATAATTTTTTTAATCGTATTACAATACATCTTTTTTATCAATCCATGAATTGTCTTTTGATGAAAACCCTAACCATTTGACGTAAACCTTATCACCACTTCTTTTCAAGATTTTTCCAACTAGATAAACGTTTGGATTTTTCGTCTTTTGCAATTCCAACTGATAGAATCCTCCTTTGATTGGATGTCCTTGATGATCTTCTAAAAGATATGTTACTGGGTTTGTAAGCTGAATTTTCCGAATTTTAAATACTTCAGTAGTCCAATTGGGTGTATAACCTTTTTCGAAAACATGTTTATATTTGCTTATTCGAATAAAACCTCCAACTTTATATTTAGATAGATGAGCAACTTTTATGTGATTATATGCTGTTAAAAGTAATTGCTTTTCGTTTGATTTGTTAACATCGATTGGCTTCATTTTGGTTGTACGATGCTTTTTACGATTATAACTAAACACCAAATCCTTTATTATATCAATCCACCGATATATGTGACGCGATCCGAGAAAAGAGAGCTACTATCCAAAACGAAAACTTTACAGGAGAAGCGATTGAAAGAAAGACGGAGGAGAGCGAAAACGCTGAGCTGCCATTTTAAACACTTTTGAAGACACATTTGTAAATATTGTGATGATTATGCGCCATCTGTTTGTCGAGAGGATGAATCAACGATTTTCGGTTGTTGTCTGAATTAAGAATTTATGTACTAAACTAACGAGCGATAAGCGAAGATAACTTCAAGCTGGTCGAAACTAAAAGAAACATAGAACATACCACAAGGAACCAGAAAACGAAGGTTCCAGAAAGCAGACAAAGGTGGAGCTGCCTATATAAAAGCGCCTGGCAGCCGCTATCGAGGCAGTTTTGATTATAAAGGCGATACAAGTGTTTCCAAAGTGAAAAGTGGCGATTTATAGTGAAATAAAAAGCGATAATTAGAATTGAGTAGTGCGAAATATTAAATTTGCTAGTGATTATAGTGAACTCTAAGAATTGTGTTTATTTTTAAATTGTGTTTGGTTTGTAATAAATAAGTTTTGTTTGGATAATTAAAAAGTGTATTCCTTAATTAATCCTACGAATCCGTTAAGCCGTAAAAACGTAACAATTGGTTTCAGAAGTGGGATTAATTAAGAGATAAGTGAAATAAGTGAACTTGAACAATAATTGTGATTGGAATTTAATTTTGTGAGTACGAAATAAAGACATAATAATAAAATGGGTCGAAAATTAGTGGAGTTGCGCATTGTGGAGTTGAAAAGAGAATTAAGTAAGCGCTCGTTATCAACGGTGGGGGCTAAAAATGCCCTAACCGCCCTGCTTCGAGAAGCTATGGTGAACGAAAGTAAGGATCCTGAATCCTACATGTTTGAAGGCGAGGTAGAAGAGGAGCCAGAAGAAACGACAGTGAGTATGGCAGAACTTTTCAAAACATTGATGGTGATGAAGGAAGCGCAAGAACGGTCATCAGCAGCGCAAGAAGAGATGAAGGAAGCGCAAGAACGGTCATCAACAGCGCAAGAACGTGCATCAGCAGAGATCAAGGCAGAAGTGTTGGCGCTAAAAGATGAACAGAAATTGGTAGCAGTAGTTCATGAACGCTCGTTAGCAGAGCTCAAAGAGTCGATGGAGGAACAGAGAAACCAGATGGAGCAAAAATTCGAACTAATGTCACTCTCTGTTGATAAAAAGCTAGATAACGTAAAGGAAAATGTGAGGAATGATCTGGAAAATCTCGAATCTTCGATCAAGGCAAATGTGAGGAATGATCTGGAAAAGCTCGAAAATTCCATGAAGGAAAAGCTCGAAAATTCCATGAGGGAAAATGATGAAAAGTTGAAGATGGAACTAGAATCGGTCAGAGCCGACTTGGAAAGGGTAAAGATTCACCACCCAGCGACGGCATCTCATGAAGTCATCGGAGTTAGGAAACTGCAGCCTCCAACTTTCGACGGGCAAAGCCCATGGCCTACTTACAAGCTCCAATTCGAAGCAGCAGCAGCATGCAATTTCTGGACTGAGGAGGAAAAAGCAATGGCCTTAACTTTGTCACTAAGGGGTACAGCAGCAGAAATATTGCAGTCAATACCAGCGGAACATCGCAACAGCTACGGGTTCTTAGTTCAAGCGCTGGAAATGCGTTACGGTGATCAGCACCTGCAAGAGGTATATCGACTTCAGCTTCGAAACAGACTTCAAAAGCCAGGAGAAACTTTACAACAACTATGCGCCGATATCGAGAGGTTAGTGCATCTGGCTTATCCTAGTTTCGGCCAAGATTACATCAACGAAGTAGCAAGAGAGGCCTTTCTTAACTCTTTTGCCGACCGAGATCTACAACAAGCAGCGAGATTGGCCGGAAAGAAGAATACCGCTGAAGTTCTGGCATATGCTCTGGCATACGAGGCAGCGAAGCAAGCATCAAGAAGTGCAGTCCGCCTCAGAGAGATCCACACAACAGAGGATATTTGCAACAGAATGAATGCAGCGGAAGTACGCGGTCGACTCCGATGCTGGAACTGTAGTGAACCGGGTCATTTGCAAAGGAATTGCAGAAAGCGAAGGAGAACAGAATCAACCGAAAATAGGAGTGGCGGAACTTGTTGTGAAAAATGCGGACATCGCCAGAAAAGCGACCAGAGGGAGGCCGAAAACAATGACTCCGTGTCTCCCCGCAGACAGCAGCAGGGAAACGAATAAAGACTGACTCCATGGGGCAGGAGTCAGTCGGGGAAATCGAAGCCCCCGGTGTCATCACCACCACCATCAAACAACTGCAGCGTAGTGGCAACAGCCTTGTCATCGATGGAAAGATTGGAGCCGAAAAATGCACAATAACTGTAGATACTGGTGCTTCAAAATCTGTTATCCGCGCTGACATGGTCGGTAATAAATGGTTGAAAGACGCACGCCAATACAGACTAAAAACAGCAACAGGAGAGCCAGTACGATTACACGGGGAAATTATGTTGGATGTGGTTCTTGCTGACATTAGATTTTCACATTCGTTCCTGGTAGCTGATATAACAGACGAGTGTATTCTCGGTCTGGACTTTATGAAAGCACATAAAATTCTACTGGACATCGGAGAGGAAATACTGAGATATGACAACAAGGAGATCCCAATGGCGACAGGTTCCACTTGTTATTCGCAGCTGAAAGTCGTCGTTCGTGAAGATACCGTGCTTCCTCCGTGTGCTGAGAAATTGATACGAGCGATAGTCGATGGTGATCCCGGGAGCTACCGATTTTACCTTATAGAACCAGAGAAAACGGAACAGGCCAAAAGTATAGCAATTGGAAAATGTCTGGTGAGCATCGATGACAAAAGGGAGGTGTTCATGAGAGTGCTAAATACCAACGAGCGCGAAATACGATTGAAGAAGGATACGGTTTTGGGGAAAGGAGAACCGGCAGAACAGATTACATTAGTGGAGTGCGCTCACACGGAACCGGTGGCAAAACCAAAGCCAAAGGCCACGAAATTGGTAAACATAGTGCTCTCAAGTAGTTGTCTTGAACAAAACCAGTATCTCCAGACAAGAACATTAGTGGAGGATTTTAGTGATATCTTCGCCATGAGAGATGATGATTTTGGAAAAACGAACATCGTCCAACATAGGATCGACACCAGAGATGCCCAGCCAATCAAGCAACCGCCGAGAAGACTACCACTAGCCAAGCGGGAAGAAGCAGCCAATATGATTGAGGACATGAGAAGACAGGGCCTTATAGAGGAGTCGAAAAGCCCTTGGATGTCTCCCGTGGTTCTAGTCAGAAAGAAAGATGGCAGCACAAGGTTTTGCGTGGATTATCGACGGTTAAATGACATCACTAAAAAGGACAGCTACCCATTACCTCGTATCGATGACACTCTGGATACTCTCTCTGGAGCTCAATGGTTTTCTACCCTGGACCTTAAGAGCGGCTATTGGCAAGTCGAAATTCACCCCGAGGACCGCGAAAAGACAGCCTTCTCTGTAGGACACGGCTTGTGGCAGTTTACAGTTATGCCGTTTGGACTGTGTAATGCTCCAGCAACATTCGAACGACTGATGGAATGCGTTTTGCGAGGACTGACATGGAAGACTTGTCTGGTTTATTTGGACGATATCATCGTCGTTGGAAAAAGTTTCGAGGAACATCTGGGCAATTTACGAGAGGTTTTCCAAAAGTTGAGAACTGCCCAACTGAAACTCAGCCCTAAAAAGTGCGTGCTGTTCAGTGACCAAGTCAACTATCTCGGACATGTGGTTTCATCCAATGGAGTTCAAACAGATCCAGAGAAAATAGCAGCAGTTAAGAATTGGCCCACACCGAAGGATAAACATGAACTTCGAAGCTTCTTGGGACTTGCCACCTATTATAGACGTTTTGTCAGGAACTTTGCCGACATAGCTAAGGAATTACATAAACTGACAGAAAAAGGAAGACCATTTATCTGGACAGAAAAATGCGAGGAAAGTTTCAAGACACTAAAGCAAGGACTTTGCCAAGCACCAATACTTACATATCCGAAGCCAGGGGAAAAATTCATATTGGACACAGATGCGAGTAATGTCGGAATTGGTGCAGTGCTATCACAAAACTTCGAAGGGCAGGAAAAGGTCATAGCTTACTACAGTAGAGCGCTGTCAAAATCGGAGCGGAATTACTGCGTCACAAGGAGAGAACTGTTGGCAATCGTGGACTCAACTAAGCACTTCCACAAGTATCTCTATGGGCAAAACTTCATCCTTCGAACGGATCATGCAGCATTAAAATGGCTGATGCAATTTAAAAATCCTGAAGGACAAGTGGCAAGATGGATCGAGAGACTTCAGTCCTACGACTTTAATATAGGCCACAGAAAAGGAGGAAACCATGGAAATGCAGATGCACTCTCCTAGCGACCTTGCGTAAAAGATTGCAAACATTGTGGGCGTATTGAGGAAAAGTGTCAAAGGACGACCGTTGAGCCAACGACAGGATGGGACGACCAGGGACTCCGAGACGCCCAACGCGACGACCCAGATATTTCTTCGATTCT
Source organism: Thereva unica (assembly GCA_949987705.1). Classification (NCBI taxonomy): domain Eukaryota; kingdom Metazoa; phylum Arthropoda; class Insecta; order Diptera; family Therevidae; genus Thereva; species Thereva unica. The sequence goes on from OX465282.1 coordinate 57,624,521, forward strand.
GGCATGGAAGGAATACGAGGAGAAGCCTGAATGGAAGGATATTGCAGAAAGAAGCGAAACCCTGAAGAGCTATTGGGCCCAATGGGATTCATTGCACATCGAGGGGGGAGTGTTAAAGCGCAAATGGGAGACCGCTGACGGTACCTCTCACCGAATGCAGGTGTTAGTCCCTCGCAGTAGAATAAGAGATATTCTCGAGGAGTGTCATAATGGCGCGTCAGGAGGACATCTGGGAGTCAATAAAACTTTGGCAAAAATAAGAGAGAGATTCTATTGGCTTCATATGCGAGACGATGTTGCAGACTGGTGCCGTAAATGCACAACTTGTGCCAGCAGTAGGGGCCCTCGGGTAAGAACAAGAAATGCAGCAATACAAAGTGGGAGCCCCATTTGAAAGAATCGCAATCGATGTGGCGGGACCTTTTCCGGTGTCAGACCGAGGAAATCGATACATTTTGGTGGTCATGGACTACTTTAGTAAGTGGCCCGAAGCATATGCCATTCCAAACCAGGAAGCAATCACTGTTGCAGAGGAATTAGTGAACAATTGGACCTGCAGATTTGGTGTTCCTCATGAGCTTCATTCTGACCAAGGGAGAAATTTCGAATCTCAAGTTTTTCAAGAAGTATGTAAGATACTCGGAATGAAGAAGACCAGGACGACGCCCCTTCATCCCCAATCCGATGGAATGGTAGAACGATTCAACAGGACAATGCTAGAGCACTTAAGGAAAGTCGTTAGCGAGCACCAGCGCGACTGGGACAGTTATATCCCTATTTTTCTAATGGCATACCGGACAGCAGTTCATAATTCCACAGGACAAACCCCTTCTAGTGTGATTTTTGGAAAACAAATCCGGCTGCCAAGCGACTTGAAATTTGGGACACCTGTGGAAAGCAACGAATCTACTGGCGGTTATACAGGTGAACTTCGTGATCGACTTGCAGATATCCACCAGCTCGCAAGGAGGAATCTCAAGATAGCCAGTGACAGGATGAAAACAAGGTACGACCTCCGAGGAAACTGTAGCGGATTCCAGGAAGGTGACCTCGTTTGGCTGTACAACCCTCGAAGACGGAAAGGCAAGTCTCCGAAACTTCAGCGTCAGTGGGAGGGGCCCTATAAAATCTTAACACGGATCAACGATGTGGTCTACAGGATTCAACAAGGACCCAAAGCAAAGAAGAAGATTGTGCACATAGACAGGCTGTGCCCATATCATCAGCCGGATCCAGGATGGACAACTGTTCGGGACGAACAGTCCTAAGAAGGGGGCAATGTGATGATTATGCGCCATCTGTTTGTCGAGAGGATGAATCAACGATTTTCGGTTGTTGTCTGAATTAAGAATTTATGTACTAAACTAACGAGCGATAAGCGAAGACAACTTCAAGCTGGTCGAAACTAAAAGAAACATAGAACATACCACAAGGAACCAGAAAACGAAGGTTCCAGAAAGCAGACAAAGGTGGAGCTGCCTATATAAAAGCGCCTGGCAGCCGCTATCGAGGCAGTTTTGATTATAAAGGCGATACAAGTGTTTCCAAAGTGAAAAGTGGCGATTTATAGTGAAATAAAAAGCGATAATTAGAATTGAGTAGTGCGAAATATTAAATTTGCTAGTGATTATAGTGAACTCTAAGAATTGTGTTTATTTTTAAATTGTGTTTGGTTTGTAATAAATAAGTTTTGTTTGGATGATTAAAAAGTGTATTTGTAAAGTGTAGTGAAAGTAATTGGAATAAATTAATTCTGATTGCACAGAATTAAAGAGGAGATTCAAAACCTTAAGAATCACTCATAATCCGAAAATCGATTTTTTGGACAGTAAGTCCCTTTTCTCGGATCGCGTCACATATGTTCCTATCATGCTAAACTCTTTCCACATCATCCCTTTCAATGTTCTATTAAATCGCTCAACTATTGAAGCCTTTAACGGACTCTATGTTGAATAATGATTAACTTTATATTTCTTCATCAAGTTTTGAAATTTGCTATTAAAGAATTCCTTTCCACCATCAGTGTGTATATTTCTTGGTATTCTACCGTCTTCCAAAATAGTTTACATTGCCCCAGCAACTTCAATACCAGGAACGGTCCATGCCTATTTGGAAAATGTATCAATGACGGTAACACGAAATTATATCCATTATTTTGTTGAGAGTAGACACCCACTTCTACTAAATCAGCTTGCCAGAGGTCAGCAAGGCCTTTATTAATAACACGTCGTCTTTTAAAAATTTTCCGTGCTAATTTACGTAATTCGTCTACAACTTGTCTTTTACTCATCATGAAGCTCTTCTTCTCGAGGTGTTTCCTTTAAAATTGTTATTGATTCTACATCTATTAATCCTTTTAAGGCATTCCAAATCTTACGCAGTCCATCATCAGTATAAGCTTTTAATTTATTTGGCAAAACCTCTACTGATTTATTTGTGAACTGTTGATTTTCTAATTTAACTTCCTCATCAATATAACTTTTGAGCTTCCCTCTCTTCCATCGTTTTGTTTACCACTAACTAGTTTTCTACTTTTCCTTTTTCATTTGTAGTTTTTATTATATTGTGATGATTTATGCGCCATCTGTTTGTTAAAAAGCATAATCAACGATTGTCGGTAACAACTCTGGTTGTTGTCTGAACTAATGATTTATGTACTAAACTAAAAATGGAACAAGCGATGTCTTTCTGGGGTCCAGCCTAGTGTCTCTTCTGCTGCCCTCTTTATGCTGCTTTTGACCTGTTCCCATTTTTCGTTGATGTTGGACTGTTCATCTACCTCTCTCAAGTTTTGTACGACAACATGTTGGTAGGCATCTCTTATTTCTTCCCGTCTTAGCTTATCTATATCGTATTTTGGTTGAGTTTGCCCTCTATGCGTTTTAGTTGCTATCCGGGTTCTCAACTTCACTTTGATTAGATAGTGGTCCGAGCCACAGCACGCTCCTCTCATTGTTCTTACGTCCAGTACACTCGTGGCTCCTCTTCTTTCAATTAGGACGTGGTCAATTTGATTGTTAGTTACTCCGTCTGGTGACTGCCACGTCATCTTAAGTATATCTTTGTGCGGGAACATTGTTGAACTTACTGCCATTGCGTTTGAGCTTGGGAAATCGATCAATCGACTACCATTGTCATTGGTAACGTTGTGTAGGCTATGCTTTCCTATGACTCCTAGGAACTTCTCTTCTTTTCCTACTTTGGCATTAATATCTCCAAGCACCATTTTAATATCGTTTGACGGTATTTACCTGATGGTGTTTGTTAGCTGTTTAGTTTGTTAGAATTCCTCTTTCTCCTCATCCGTTTTCTCTTCTGTGGGCGCGTGGACGTTTATAAGACTAATGTTATGTAGCCTTGTTTTAATGCGAAGTGTGCATATTCTATTGCTGACTGGTTTGAAGTCCAGAATCAGAGATTTCATTTCCTTCTCTATGATGAATGCTACTCCGAATTCTCTTTTTCCATTTGATGATCCGCTGGAGATTACCGTGTGGGATTTTAGATCCATTATACCACTGTCCATTTTGTTTCTTGAAGGGCTGTGATCCTTATGCTATATTTTTTTAGTACTAATAAAAGCGAACGCAGAGCGCCCGTTGTGTTGAGCGTCCTGACGTTCCATGTTCCAAGATCGTATTCCATATTCCGTTGCCCGAGTCGTTGCGGTTGAGTTCGTCCTGTCCGAAGCCTGCCTTGAGGATTAGGGACGGGTAGGTTTTTACGGTGGAAGGTTGCCAGCCTGCCGCCCAACCCCCTGGAGGACCAGTCCGGTATTTGCTTCGCTTTGAGTCGCGAAACACTCGCCTTTCACCCTCCTTAGTCTGTTACTCTTGTGTAGACAAGAGCATCCAGGGGACACCAGATGTAATATCTACATCTTCGTGGAGGTTGAGGTAGGATTCGGTAGCATATCTGAAAATCTTAGATCGTAAAGACCTTAGATCGCAGGTGACGTTACCCAGGATTTATCTCTTTGATGTACCGGCACCATCAAAGTTCCCTGACGCCGTTGCTACCATTTTCATTCATTTTTACCATTTTTTGGTTCAAAGGTGAATGTTTTATTAAATGCTTGTCACTTTCTTAAAAGTTGTACACTGAGTTGATTGAGTGGATAGAAAAACTTTAAAATTACTTACATTTTTACAGAAACTTGTGTGTAGGGCTATGCGTGCAAAGGAAAAGGTGGAAAATTCGACGCCTTCTGTAAAACTGTAAAATTAACGTACATCTCAGTACTAAAGAACTGGTTTGAGAGCTTTGTTTCTGGCCATTCAACTAAGGTAGCAATGGATGGCGTTGAATCTCGACCAGCGTATCCCAAGGGTCGATTCTCTCACCTGATCTCTTTCTAATATTCATAAATGATTTGCTCTCAATCCCCTCCAACCCACTTCATAGTTTTGGCAATGACACCCTGCGTTACTCTTACGCCTTCGTCAATATAAGACAAGCACGGACCAGACCTTGTCTCCTAGAGCGTGAGCTCTTATCTCTATGAAAACTTGTACCATCCTTCCCTTTATCTCAGTAGGAAAAAAGAATCTAATGGCTGACTCTTCTCTTGAGATCTTAATACGCTCGACAGTCGGGGGCCTCGGTAGTCTAGGGGTAAGGCGCCTGACTGCTATCCCAGAGGTCCCGGGTTCGAATCCCGGCCAGCCCCACGGTCCTTCGCCTTTTCCACTTTCCCACCTACATAATGTTCAGAATTAGCAATTTAATTTCTGACTCAATAAAAAGGTGCCGGAAGGGTGTGATTCAATAAAAAGATAACTTTTTCCACTAATCAAATTACTATTTATTTGCAATTAATTATCAAGGCAAGCGGTAGTTTGCCGAGTTCGTAAGGGGAAACAGCTAATGCCTTATTTACGCCTAAACATAGAAAACAAGGTGTTTTTTTATAAAATTATGCGATTTATCACCTTTTTATAAGCAATATAAGTAATTTTTCATTTGTAACCGATAACCAAAATATAAATAATTTATTATTCCATGAGTTTTTTTTCCCATCATTCTTCGTTTTCTTTATTTTTACATTTTTTACATTTCGAATCGAACTTTTTTCTTCTCCTTCAGTCTAAAAAAGTGGGTAATCAAAATTATTCTGTCAGATGGCGCTCTAAGTTATTTCAATTGCTCAATAAATGAGATGGTGCTACTAGTTAGTCGAAAAGTGTTTACTCGAACTGTTGATGCCAGATGGCATTCGATGATTAACAAAATGTATTCATTTAAAGTGGTTAGTCGCAACTATGGTATCAGATTCCGTTAGGTACTATAAAAAACGTGTAGTTCACAGTACAAATGTACAGTAAAATTTTGAAATACCGAATGCCGAGTTCGTATCGTAATTTATTTCTAAAAATATGGCATATTCTTTACAAGTTAGTAAAATCCAGCACTGTTGATGTCAAATAGCATTCCCTATCATTTCGATGATTAATAAAAAGTGTACGCATGGTACGCGTTTCAAGAGGGCGGATTACCATTTTCTTCACAACCCCCTCGACATGGGTATCCAATGAAATGGTATGATAAGTAGAATACAATAAGCAATATACATAGTATACTCAATAAATAGTTAGATCCACCGAGGCCACCTCAAGAGGACGCATTACCATTTTCATCGCAACCCCCACGACATGGTATCAAATGAAAGGGTATGATAAGTAGAATACAATAAGCTATGTCTTTATATCCATGCCGGCCGTCTCAAGAGGGCGGACTACCATTTCTTCACCACCACCTCGACATAGGTATCAATTGAAAGGGTATCATAAGTAGAATACCATAAGCGATATAATATACTCAATATCTGGTTAGATCCATGGCGGTCATCTCAAGAGGGCGGATTACCATTTTCTTCACAACCCCCTCGATATGAGTATTAAATGAAAAGGTATGATAAGTAGAATACAATAAGCAATATAGTATACTCAATAAATAGTTAGATCCATCGAGGCCAAGAGGACGTATTACCATTTTCTTCACAACCCCCACGACATGGGTATCAAATGAAAGGGTATGATAAGTAGAATAAAATAGGCTATGTCTTTATATCCATGTCGGCCGTCTCAAGAGGGCGGACTACCATTTATTCACCACCACCTCGACATAGGTATCAATTGAAAGGGTGTCTTAACCCTTAGCTGGCCCACCTCGATTTTGTAACATAAGTGGCCTATAGAGTGTCCACGCACCCCACGCGAAAAATTCATTTCCATGGAAAATATGCAATATTGACCGTTTAAAAAATCAAGGGGGGGGGGTCTTTGACAACCCTTTTTTATGTAGGTACTAATAGTTGAGAGATTTTTTTATTACTACGACAGAAAAAAATTAAAGGTGCGAAAAAACATGATAACACGACATTTTGCTTCAGAAAATCAAAACTATCTATATTTTTTGATTGTGTGGACTCCCGCACCCGCGTAAAAGCAATGTAAATAGCTCCATCTAACACACAACCTTCAAGATAGTGTACTTCTGTGGTCCCGCATATATTATTTTCAAAATTTATATCATGAAAAACGTTTTTTTAGATCTGGGGTGTCCCTGCACCCCCAGGTCCAGCTAAGGGTTAAGTAGAAGACAATAAGCAATATAGTATAGTGAATATCTGGTTAGATCCACCGAGACCACCTCAAGAGGACGCATTACCATTTTCTTCACAACCCCCTCGACATGGGTATCAAATGAAAGGGTATGATAAGTAGAATACAATAAGCTAGGTCTTTATATCCATGGCGGCCGTCTCAAGAGGGCGGACTACCATTTCTTCACCACCTCGACATAGGTATCAATTGAAAGGGTATCATAAGTAGAATACCATAAGCGATGTAATATACACAATATCTGGTTAGATCCATGGCGGTAATCTCAAGAGGGCGGATTACCATTTTCTTCACAAACCCCTCGACATGGGTATCAAATGAAAAGGTATGATAAGTAGAATACAATAAGCAATATAGTATACTCAATAAATAGTTAGATCCACCGAGGCCAAGAGGACGTATCACCATTTTCTTCACAACCCCCACGACATGGGTATCAAATGAAAGGGTATGATAAGTAGAATAAAATAGGCTATGTCTTTATATCCATGGCGGCCGTCTCAAGAGGGCGGACTACCATTTCTTCACCACCACCTCGACATAGGTATCAATTGAAAGGGTATCATAAGTAGAATACCATAAGGGATATAATATACTCAAAATCTGGTTACATCCATGGCTGTCATCTCAAGATGGCGGATTACCATTTTCTTCACAACCCCCTCGACATGGGTATCAAATGAAAGGGTATGATAAGTAGAATACAATAATCAATATAGTATACTCAGTAAATAGTTAGTTCCACCGAGGCCCCCTCAAGAGGACGTATTGCCATTTTCTTCACAAGCCCCACGACATGGGTATCAAATGAAAGGGTATGATAACTAGAATACAATAAGCTATGTCTTTATATTCATGGCGGCCGTCTCAAGAGGGCGGACTACCATTTCTTCACCACCACCTCGACATAGGTATCAATTGAAAGGGTATCTTAAGTAGAAGACAATAAGCAATATGGTATAGTCAATATCTGGTTAGATCCACCGAGACCACCTTAAGAGGACGCATTACCATTTTCTTCACAACCTCCTCGTCATGCGTATCAAATTAAAGGGTATGATAAGTAGAATACAATAAGCTATGTCTTTATATCCATGGCGGCCGTCTCAAGAGGGCGGACTACCATTTCTTCACCACCACCTCGACATAGGGTATCAATTGAAAGGGTATCATAAGTAGAATACCATAAGCGATATAATATACTCAATATCTAGTTAGATCCATGGCGGTCATCTCAAGAGGGCGGATTACCATTTTCTTCACAACCCCCTCGACATGGGTGTCAAATTAAAGGGTATGATAAGTAGAATACAATAAGCTATGTCTTTATATCCATGGCGGCCGTCTCAAGAGGGCGGACTACCATTTCACCTCGACATAGGTATCAATTGAAAGGGTATCATAAGTAGAATACCATAAGCGATATAATATACTCAATATCTGGTTAGATCCATGGCGGTCATCTCAAGAGGGCGGATTACCATTTTCTTCACAACCCCCTCGACATGGGTATCAAGTGAAAGGAAATGATAAGTAGAGCACAATAAGCGAATTAGTATACTCAAAATATATTTAGATCCACGGCGGTTATCTCAAGAGGGCATATAACCATTTTCTTTACATAGCCCATCGACATGGGTATCTCATTAAAGGTAATCATAAGTAGAACACAATAATCGATATAGTGTACTTAATATACCGTAAGATCCACGGCGGTCATCTGAAGAGGCTGGATTACCATTTTCTTAACATACCCCTCGACATGGGTATCAAATGAAAGGGAAGAATAAGTACAACACAATAAGCGATATAACTGAAACATTTGAGTCAGTAATGCAGGTTTATGTTGTTTATTATCATTAGTACTTTTAGTTTGCTCCCGGACAGGTTTATGTAGCATTGTCCAGACTCACATTCTTGGACGGTTTGCATTTAATCAATTTTGATCCATCTAGTGTTAAAGTAAATCTTGAAGCAATAGTTGAATACAATTGGCTAAGAGAAAAATATCGTCCAGATTTACCAAACATTAAAGTTAAAAAAAAAATTCGTCTCTGCCAGTTATTGATGAAAGGTGGAATGCAATCTCGGAAGTTTCGAATATACAAGGTACTTTTACTAATGACGCTGTAAATTTTGGAAATGTTCGGGGGCTACCAAATTTGGATGGAGCTTCGTGTTATGCTAACGCAGCCCTGCAGTGAATTTTTAATTGTTCTACTATAAAAAAGGAGTTGTTGAAATTACCAGAAAATCACATGTTATACAAGACATTGCAAAATTATTTATCAGTTCAAAAAAATGTAGATGTCCGGCCACTTTAGAATTGTTGAAATACACAAATATGTACATATATGGAACACATTTTCACCAAGACGTTTGTCAAGTGATTTATTTAATAAGACAGGAAATATTAGAAACATCGTTGAACATAATGTAAGATATACAACAACATGTCTCAATCCAAACTGTATATTTACTAGTGCAACTGTAACAAATATAATGATTTCGTTATCAGTAACGATTGCTAAACGAGATACTGTAACTCTTCAGCAACTTATTGATCATGAATTTGGAAAACGAGAAACCCTGAGTGGTCAATGTAAAAATTGTTGGTACACTCAAAAGATTCGTAAATCGGAAATGATTTCGGTAGCACCTGTTCTCATAATACAACTGAAATTATTCGAACTGAAAAATAAAAAGTTTATTAAAATTGAGCAATGCGATATCAAAGCTGTCACTTCTGCAAAATTGCATATAGGAGGCTCAAATTATAAAGCGATTAGTGCTATATTCCATACAGGAACACTCGAACAAGGTCATTACATCAGCATGTTGAAAGAAAAATCGAGCTGGTTATGGATCAATGATTCCATAGTGCAGAAAAAATCTTGGCCGAAAAACTCGCTTATGTTTTTTTTTACAAAGGCAATAATATTAATTTGAATTCCTGCATTTTGTTATTTTGTTATTACCTACTTATAAAATAAATAAAAAAATATAATGAACAATTAAATACATAATATTTCTTTACAGAAGATTATTTATTTTTTATTTTAGAATGTATTCAAACAAAAAAGAGTGATATCCCACCAAAAAAACATTAAAAATGTGAATTAGAAGTTCGTGGGCGCGGAAATTATTTATTGTAACAGTTTAAAACACACTTATAACAAAAAGAAGTGATATGGATTAGTCAAGATGAATCGTTAATGGCATGAAATAATTAAACACTTGCATTTACGAACGAATTCAAAGGAATTATACAACTGCCAATTTTTATTTAAAACTCAATAAAGTATTATCAACCGCGAAAAAGTTGGCTGGCGCGTTCGTTGTATACCTAGCATGAATCTTTGATGAATTCAGCGTGGCTCAGTCTATAGTATTTCTAATAAAATTTGTTACATTTCGAAGGGCAGCTATGATTCATGCTCTAAAATTGTTGTAAAATTCCTTTGAATTCGTTCGTAAATGCACGTGTTTAATTATTTCATGCTATTAACGATTCATCTTGACTAATCCATATCACTTCTTTTTGTTATAAGTGTGTTTTAAACTGTTACAATAAATAATTTCCGCGCCCACGAACTTCTAATTCACATTTTTAATGTTTTTTTGGTGGGATTAGATTTTCTCAAATATAAATTCAATAAAAATTCAACAAATTGCCAAAATAATTCAATTCAATCTTAAATTCGTTATTAATTCGTGATTTAGTGCTTGAAAACTCGTAAATTATTCTTTATTAACTTCCCAGTATAGGAAGTTATTGTAATCGGTCCGAAAATCGAAATCGAAAATTTCAACGTATTTTCATCTTTCAAGGTCCCAGGAGCATTTTAAGCAAAAAATTGGGAGGAAGTATGTGTGTGTGTGTGTATGTGCGTACGGATGTGGTCATTTTTTCCTGCACGATGTCGCGCGAACCAAAACTGATATCGAGTTCGTTGAGGTGTCGTTTGAAGCGTATTAACCGAAATATGATCTGAAAAGATTTTCATGAAATTCGGTCCAGCCGTTTTTTTGTTTAAGCGACGTAAGTGATTTTTGTACCTGCATGATATCGCCCGAACCACGAAAGATATTGACTTACTTGAGGTGCCGTTCGAAGCGTATTAGCGACAATATAATCTGAAAAGATTTTTATAATATTCGGTCCAGCGGTTTTTTGGTTTAAATGACTTAAGTGATTTTTGTACCTGCACGATATCGCGCGAACTATAAAAGATATCGACCTAGTTGAGGTGTCGTTCGAAGCGTATTAACCGAAATATGATCTGAAAAGATTTTCATAAAATTCGGTCCAGCCGTTTTTTTGTTTAAGGGGTGTTTGCTGGTAAAATAACGCGAAATGTTAAAAAACTTTGGCAATTTATTATAGGAAAAGTATACAAGTTGGAAGTGTGGAGTAAATTTTATATTAAAACGGAAACTATAAAGTAATGAAAAATAATTTTTTTTATTGCAATTTATTTATAAAAAAAAATTTTACAAAGAAAAAACCAGAAACCTTTTTTTTGATGGTGTACCTATTTGGTCCGGCTGTACTCGTCGGAAGCAAATAAACCAATTTTTTTTTATTAGTTTATAATATTTAGAACATCTTAACTCTTGGGTTTTTTGAAAAAAAAAAAAAAAATTGAATTTTTGGCGGGTGTTTAAACAAAAAGTTGATTTTCGCTGCACTAAATTTTTAATAAAAAACGAACGGAAAAAGGAAATAAAAAACGCCACGGTTAAGATGTCGAAAACTTTATACTTACCATTGTGTAAAAATTTCATATTAATTGCTTAGACGGTTTTCAAGATATTTGGTACACCGTCGCCAAAAACATAGTTTCGAGAAAATGGCGTTTGAAAATTGGGAACACATGTCGTTACGTATACCCCTATTAGCCTCCAAAATGGTTTGCTTTAAATTTTTTCTAATAGTTTCCAACTGCAGTAAAACAAATTGGGTATAAATAATAAATATATTGTAATTGTTTAAAACAAAATTAATTGTTTAAATTAATTCTCGTGCGGTATAACCGAAAAGAATGCTATTATTAACGTTAATTAACAAATGGAAGCGAATCGTGAATAGAGTTCGGGACCCAGCGGCACCGACAACAGCGTATCCGTTGCGGGGACGTCCCGCTCGGACCGCCAGCTAACGGATCAAAGAAGAAGAAGAAAGAATTAACAAATGAGATTAATTATTTACAGTAAATGTTGAAAATTTGAGTTTAACGTGTGGCATATGCTTTTATATGTTTTTACATTAGAGGAAATGGAATTTGTATGTTATTTTTGTCAAAAAATTTTTGTTTACCTTCAATCAGCTATCCCAGGTCCATATAAAATACCTTCGGCAGCAGCATTGATTTCTTCCACGTCTTTTTGCGCCAATCTTCGACGTTGGCGTGCTTCTTTCGTCTGCTCAGATGCATGATTATTCGCTTTTTGAATGCGAATTTCGTCAATTTTTTCGCACGTTGCGTGTGAGTTCGGCCCAATCGTCAAACTCAAGATACGCATTATCGTTAGAACACTCTTGAATCCATCGTTGAATATGCACGTCGCCAAATTGGCTGCTAGGTCCACAACATGTCTACCATTGTTATTTGTCTTTGGTGCCAAAACCCAAATATTTGAATTGAGGCTCTCGTTATTGTTTTGAGTGAAGGCACCAACGCATCGATTTAAAAGTTCGTCTCGAGATAACTCCACATATATCGGTTTGATAGCAGAAGCAACATCAGCGTGCATGGGCGCCTTGTGTTCATAAGCATCCAAAGACTTATTGGCATAAGCTTTTTGCCATGTACACCACGAGTCGGCTCCAGCAGGGCAGTACTGATGCTGTGGGTTCGAATCAGTCGACACTTTATGGTAGAATGTAGCCCATATAGCATCCCGCATCGCTGTGTCAGAATTCGAATTACGTCTGATTGCAAGCCCATAGTAAACGGTGAGTTCGTCAATGAGTAGGCCAGTCAATTTTCCCCTTCCACCCAAGCTTGGTATATTTTTTTTCACGTTCCGAAGGCGCGAACCCATCCTCTTCTGAACGTGGCCTATGCACTCTTTTTTGGTTACCACGACATCTTTATACGGGTTTGAATCCACTATGCCTTTGAAAGTCTTGCTATCGCCGTCTCCAACATATTTTATATATTTCACCTCGTGTAAACTTTCGGATCTTGCGAACATCTCAATCCTACCGTCTACCTCCATTTTTCCCGACGAACCCGTGTGGTTGGCACAGCAGTTGGTGTGCTCCGCTTTCCACTCTGCGTACTCTTCGGTGTGTTGTAGATGTTCCCAATAAGTGCAGGCTTTGCAGTATGCAGACTTGACAATAAAGTCTATTACTTTTGAAGAGTAATGTCCAATCAGTGTTGAAACCCCGTAGAGGGATGTAAAGCCACGTTTTTGCCATGTTCCGTCCCCAGAGACAGTGAGACCTCCTGATTCATTTTCGTTCTCCATGGTCAGCTCCAGCTCTTCTTCCACAGCCTGCTTTAAAGATGCACGTGCAACAGTTTGTGCTGCTTCTCGAAGGTAGTCAAGTATTCGGTAGTAAGAAGTCTCAAAAGTCGGCTTCGGCAAGTCCATAACTCCGCAAAACTTCCGTATTCCCGCCAAACCGATTCCAAGCAGTCGAAAAGCCAAAACAATTCTGGTATTGATTTCATAACATCGGCTGGTTTTGGGGGATGATGGCACTGATTTTGGCTGACAATTGCCGCAAGTCATGTATATTTTGAAGCCGAGTCCATTAATATCTTTCTCAGTAAATTTTACGTCACCATCGCAAACCTTGCACTTTACATTTTCACTTATCACCGAAAAAACCGAAAAAAAGTTCAATACACAGTAGCCGAAACACAAGTCAACGTCGACTTCGACGTTGCTACTCTTTAACTTTTTTGCTGATGTAGAGTAATTTTCTCTGCTACTCTCACTAGCACCGAATTCGCACTTAGGCAGTAGAGCTGTTCCATGTCTTTTTTGGACCGACATGCACGACCAGGAGTACTGCGACCGCCTTTGTGGGCACAATCTGCGCGCTGCATTTTGTTTCTGATTTGTTCGACTCAAAAACCAAAATGAAACTGCTGTTCATTGCTGTCCATCTCATCTAACAGTATCGGTTGTGATGAAGTTTCTCCGCGATTTCTTAAGTTACTCTCCCCACTAATTCTGGAAACCATCACTCATATCTTTAATTACTGCGTGACAACTTCACAAGTGCCCCTGATTTGGAAAAAGTCTGTTGTGATTCCATTACCAAAGAAATCCTGTCCAGTCGATTTAACAGATTATCGTCCTATTAGTATTCTTCCCTTTCTTGCCAAAGTCTTTGAGAAAATTCTCTTCGGTCAGATCACGCGCTATATTGAATCTAACAATTTCCTTTCTAAACTACAATCTGGCTTCCGTAAAAACCATAGCTGCGAAACTGCTGTATTGAAGGTAACTTCAGATCTTCGTTCAGTCCTCGATCAGGGTGATGTAGGTTTACTTGTTCTTCTTGATTTCTCCAAAGCGTTTGACTCTGTAGTTCACTCGCGTTTGCTTTCCAAACTTAGGACATTCTATAATTTTTCTTCTTCTGCCATCAGACTTTTCTCCTCCCTTCTGTCTAATAGGTCACAGTGTGTTCGTCATAACGGGGTTGCGTCTTCATTCCTACCAGTACTTGTAGGGGTTCCACAAGGCTCAATTCTCGGTCCTCTCCTTTTCTCCCTGTATGTCAATGATATTACCTCCGTTATTCAACGCTGCTCATTTCATCTATATGCTGATGATCTTCAGTTGTACACCTCGTGTCCTCCTAGTAAAATCAGATCTTGCATCTCAAATCTTAATGATATTCTGTCCCAAATAAATGAGTGGAGTTCTTCCAATTTTCTCAAATTAAATCCTAATAAGTCCAAAGCACTCATCCTTAAACGTCCCAATAGGTCCCTGGACAATATTCCAAATATCGTCCTTGATAATATTCCTCTTCCCTTTGTTGAATGTGTCAATAATCTCGGTATTATTATTAATGACAGACTATCCTGCTGCGATCATGTCTCACTTATACTCTCCAAGATCTATGGCACATTGCGTAAACTTTGGCTCTATGGTAATCTCTTACCACAATCTATTCGTGCCAAGCTAGTTAAAACTCTCGTGGTGCCACATTTTCTTTATGGTGCCCTTGTTTACATTTCTTTTGACTCATCTTGTCGTCAACGTCTTAAGGTAGCATTTAATGATTGTCTACGGTATATTTTCCACTTGAAACGCTCGGATCATGTGTCAGGCATACAACATTCTTTATTAGGTCACGACATTTTTCGTCTTCTTGACATCATGGCACTGGTCCTCCTACATAAAGCATTGTATGCTAAAAGTCCTGTATACCTCTCCGACTTCCTAACTCCTTTACAGTCCTTGAGATCAATCAAATTCCTTATACCTGCTCATTTGTCCCTAATTGGTAGTCGCTCCTTCTTTGTGTATACAATTAGACTTTGGAATTGCCTTCCTAACACAATAAAAAGGATAGGCACAACAGCAGCTTTCAGAAAGCAAGCATCTAGTTTTCTCTCTTCCTCTTCCTCATCTTTTCTTTAGTTCTTTTTATTTCCTTTCTATTTTTTCCCCCTATCTAACCCTCTTATCTATCCCCTATATTTTTCTTTTCACTTCTACATTATTTATTTAAGGCTAGTTTAAGTCATTTTTTTTAAGATTTAAATATTGTTTCTTGCCGTTTGTTCTGTACTTTAAAAGATGTAGTTCTTGTGTACTGCCCCAATAAATGTATAATAAATAAAATAAAATAAATAAAATAAAATAAACTGCGAATATTCTGCTCCTCAGTAGTACGGGCTAAAGTGCAGCCCTAAAGAGACATTTCAAGCTTCAAGATTATAATAAGAGAGCACAGCGAGAGAGCGGTATTTTCTACAAAAACCGCTGTATCTCCCACAATTTTCCATATTTTCCAGTTTTTCTTTTTGAAAATTGTACATAAGGGTTTGCACTTTAGAAATAAAAAAAAAATTTTGGCATTTTTCATTTTTTCAACCTGCAAACACCCCTTAAGCGGCGTAAGTGATTTTTGTTCCTGCACGATATCGCCCGAACCACCAAAGATATTGACTTACTTGAGGTGCCGTTCGAAGCGTATTAGCGACAATATAATCTGAAAAGATTTTTATAATATTCGGTCCAGCGGGTTTTTGGTTTAAATGACTTAAGTGATTTTTGTACCTGCACGATACCGCGCGAACTAAAAACTATATCGACTTCATTGAGGTGCCGAAAAACATTAATACATCAATTTTATATACATTTTCGTCATCCTAATCTTGTAAGTGCGCACATTTAGTTTGACATTTTAGCGAAAATATTGATAAACAATTGTGACAAATTCTCAGTATTATAGATATATTCCATATTGCCTATTGTTCATTTATTATTAAAATATCCAATCATATATTCAACATCCATCATACTGGGAAGTTGATCGTGTGGACCGAAAGGGTCGAACCCACATCCCAACTAGTTTGTTTTGTAAATAAGAATTACCAAAATATTGCTTGCTCTGATAGCTTAATTGATAACGCCACCTATCTGTCAGATGACGATTGATGTTTCGCCTGATGTGTTCTGCAATTAGAACAGCCAGGAATAACCTTTGTGTTGCTGCACTCTGGTTTCGTTTCTTGGGAATCGCTTGGGATTTGCTTGCTGCTTGCTGCCTGGTTGCTGCTTGATGCCTGTGTTCTTCGCAAATTCGTCCCTCTGTGGTTGGTTAGAGTAACTGCTGAAATCAATTTTGGTGATTAAGTTACTGCTGTATTAAAGACTTCAAAACTGTCTTTAATTCGGGCTTTACTGGGAAAAGACCTCAATTCTGTCTTTCCAGAATGCTAAGTTCGATACTTAGGCTTTGAAATTGCTTTATTGCTAAAACCTCAATACAGATTTTATCTTCTAGTTCAAGACTCTAGAAAGATTAAAAGCAATCTGATTTAACGCCGTCTGTGCGTCGGTATTTATTTCTACTCGAACAATAGCTGCGGCTATCCTTTGGCAGGGGGCTTCCTTCTCGCAGTACATAATTTCGTGTTTATGTACTAGATCTGTGTGTGATGTCCGATCAGCTGTTTCCTTCTGACTTGTAGACGTCAAATGGAGTTGTTTGTTTTGGTAAGTATTTTATTTGGATTTTAGTTTATTTACTAATTTTTATCTATATTTTCAGGATTCTAGTGGGGGATGAACGAGGAGGAGCCTGAGCTTATTTCGTTATTTTTTGTGGAACCTGTTTGCAATTTGTAGTAATCTTTTTTTGTTTACAGAATGTCGATTTGCCGACGACATTTCGGCATTTTCATGGAATGGATTTTCTGGTGGGTTTCTTGTTGGTGTTTTCAGCGCCTTGGATTGTTTTCAACGTCTAAAAAAGGTAAGTACTTGTAAATTTAATATTTTGTATTCTTATAACCCTTTTTATATTTTCAGGTATGAATTTGTTGTTGTTTTTTGTGTAGTGCTGCCCTTGAACTTGTGTGTTTTTGTTTGTATATTTTTTTTTGTAGATTTATGTAGTTTGTTTGTTTATTCAATAAAAGTAGAAGAAATAGTAAATTTGGCGTTTTTATTTATTTATCCCTTTTTACTTGGTTTTTTATTTTCAGTGTCGCCGGAACACCTCACATCTTTCCTTCTTTCTTCTTCCCTCTTTACATTCCTCAATCCTCGTGTCATAGCCTTCCTTAGTCCTTCCTCGCTCCACCAAAGCGCATGTAATCAGTTGGTTGATGAGACTCAACTCGTTTCAGGAGGCATAACACTCCAGCGAGTTGTTTCTCGATGCCCTGATGTCAGAGTCGCGATAGTAATGGTTGGGAGTTGGTGGACTGAAAATATCGCGGAAAGGTTGTGGCGGTTCCTTCCTCCCCGACTAGAGCTGCTGTTCGGCATTGCACTCTATACGAAGAAAATAGATTGTCAACAGTATAAAGGGCCTTTCCTGTGACTCTAATCTTTCACATAAAAAAAGACAGTAGGTACTATGTCCCTTGAGACTGGGGAAAAAACCGGTTTTGGGATTTAGGTCAAGGTGATTAATCACCTGTAATTATGTTAATTGGTTGACAGGTCATCAATCACCTGTAATTATCGTAAGTGGCTGACCTGACCTTGGAATCTGCACCAGACGGTTTAGACTGAGAGTTAAATCACGTGGGATGGAATGCAGGTCAATGCCATCAGTTGCCTGTGATTACAGAATCCAAGTCAAGGTCATCAATCAATCACCTTTCAAGGCCATCAATCACTCAATCACCTGTTGGTTGGCCCTGGAATCTAGGTCGCGGTCGTTGACCTTGAGACTGGTTTGCTAGGGCAGCGAGCAATAATAATAAGAGTGATGAGCTAGAACAAATTTTTAAAAATGTTTCATTGTCCTTGAGATCAGCTGATAAAAATTTCAATGCGAGTAAAAAAGTCAAAATATCACAGATGTAATATCTATGATAAAAGGAGGTAGCATTACTTTCACATTATACGCAATGTGTGTGAAAGAAAGATAAAAAATGAAGGCGAAGTACGAGTGAACAATAATGGACAATACAAGTGTAATCAAGTAACGCGAGTGCTGTGTTGAGGTTGATCGGGATGTTAAAAAATAAATTCTTTCTTTTCTTTAAAACAATTAACTTTATTAAACCTTTGTTTTTAGTTGATCAAAATAATTACGCGAAGACCCGAGCACTTAGATAAATCAAACTGGAGTGCCTGTTGGGATTTAAGAAAATAGAGTTCAACCGGTGGAAAACAGGATGTAACCTGAGAAAACAAGGGATCGTGTTGATAAGTCAGCATAATTGCATGAAATATAGAATGCATACGTGACTTTAAAGAAAGGTTAATGAAATTGTAGAATTAAGGAATTTAGCAAGTAGCAATTGTTGGAAAAATAAAAGTATGCTGGAATTTAGCAAGAAGTAATATGCTGACATGGGTGCTTTACAACACGCCCCCTCTTAAGGTTGAAAATTATACCTGGGATTGGTGTGATTTTCATGAGTGGCCGAACTTTCTCCATTTAGGTCATCTCCTTTATCTTTAGGAATTTCTATCTCTTTCATGTTTTCATTAACTTCGGGTCTTTTCGTAATCATTTTAAGTTTTAGTAGCTTTTTTGCGACAATATAAATTAATACAATCAAAACTATTAATATAACAATAAAACTTAAGGAATATAAATGGAAAGAATGACTTTTAACTGACTTTAATGAAATATTCTTTTGTTTTAAATCTTTTACCCTGAAGCTTAGTTTTTCTAGATCTTTTGCTAGATTAATAGAACTTAAATTAACATTCTGTCTTAAGTCAATATCATTAAAATCTAAGTACTTATCTATGGTAAGCTTGATCATTTCAATGGGAACATTTATACTAGAAAAGTAATTCAGCGACACGTTGCTGTTAAAATCAGTTTTAGAGCTGAGAATATGCAATGGGGAACGAGCTTCACATCCTTCTCCTATTTTCAGAATCCCGGTACCATGTAATTTAGTTGTAGATGTTGTAGTGCGGCATTTGATAAATATTTCCTCCATTTTTGGGGTTACAAATATCCAGGTATTTGGTTTCGCTAATTGTAGGTAGAGCGAATTCGGGAGATGAATTACTCTTAACTCGCATGACTTCGGCAGAGTGAGGACTGGATCAAGAAGGCTTCGCTCACATGCGCTGTTTATATGCGAAATGGATATTGGCAGAGTTTGTTCACAAATGAATTTGTTGTTCTGGATGCTTCGGCAGTTCCTTAAATCGTTGTGGTCGTAGAGCATATAGTGTTGTTTTATAGAATCTATGACGATAAATGGCTTCTCGGGTACGACTATTGCATAGATTTCATTGCGTAATAACATTGGTATACTCGTTAGCTTAAACATATTAAATTCTGTAGAACCAATCAATGGTACAATAAGTAAAAAATTTAGTTTATTATTGCTATAATATACTCGTATATGAGATTCAATTAATCTATAAAACATTTCTATGTTACTAATGTCAGCTTTAACAGGCAAGTATAACCCATTAGGGACTAAATTTTGAATTCTTAAAAGTTGTTTAATTATATCCTTACCACTAATTACATATGGGTGTAAAATACCTCTAGAAGCAGCTGTTAATATATCAACGATATGAGATTGAGTTTGCGAGTATTGGCTTGTGATCATAACAAAAGAAGTAAATAGTTCATTAATTGTAAGAATTTGCTCTTGCATATAAGTGGTTGTGTTAACTATGGTTGTCAATTGATTTAATTTATGTGTTGCTTTAGCAATTTTATTTTCGAGAGTATTTATATACTGAACTGTATCATTAAAATGGTCGATGATTGATTCACATATCAAGGTTTGGTCATTTATCAGATTCTGAACATGTTCTTGGTTTGAACTTAGTATTTCGATTTGGTCATCATAAAATTTAGCATCGTTGTTATCCAATGTTCCGAATAATACTTTTGCTATATTTCCTACAGCATTGACTAGGCCTCGTTTTTGTATAAAGTCTGCCTTGGACCCAAGAACGTTGCTAATCAAATTATTCTGGACTTGTATATTTACTACAGTTTGTTTCACTTGCGGTAGGAAGAATGGGCACTCCTTAGTGCTTATGTTTCTCTTAGAAAGGGTTTCGCACGTATCTATAAGTCTGGTCGAGATAGCTATTACCTGCTTGTATTGTGATCTGACATCATGAAGATCAGTATGTATCAATAGTCTCCACTTATCATTAAAAATATTTAAGAATCCAATGTGTTCATAGCTAAATCCACTTTTGCCCTCAAGCGGCCGTACCTCGTATTGTTCTACGCCACCACTGTATTTAGCACAAAGGCTCGAAGCTAATAGAAGGATACATATACGTGTACACATAGTTGCGATTACGATCACCTGTAAATGATAATCTTTTTAGTTAAGAAGAAGATAGATATGGGATAAGACGATTATTATGTACAGTCACTTGTTTGTTTTTTATTAGGACTTTAGTATTAACCCCGTTTGTTCCTACAACTTTGTATGGACCTAACCATATTGGTGAAAGTTTTTTGCATTGGCCTTTTCGAGAAGATTCGTCTTTAAGGAGAACTAAATCATTTTCTTTAAAGTAGGAGGTATTAGTTTGTTTATCGTATAATGTTTTGCTAGCCTCTTTTGCTTTAAGTATACTCTCTCTAGCTATGCGGTTAGCGTGCTGAAGACGCAATTTTAGTTCGCTAGTGTAATCATTATAGTTATAGGATATTTTAGGAGGTTTTGAGAAGATAGTAGGAAGTTCTGCCTTTTTGCCATAAATGAGTTCGAAAGGAGTGTATCCGGTAGAAGTGTTTGGAGTGGTATTGCTAACAAATACTGCATATCTTATCCACGTATCCCAATCATCTTGAGAACGGTTTATAAAACACCTAAGGTACTCTATGAAATTCCTGTGACTACGTTCACAAGACCCATTTGACTGAGGTCTATAAGCACTCGTTTGGATTTTATTGATTTTAAGGAGCTTGCACATTTCTTTGAAAACTTTCCCTACAAAATTTTGACCCTGATCAGAGAGGATTTGTTGAGGGGTTCCAAAACGAAGAATGAATTCAGTTACTAGTTTCTCAGCTATTGTTACCGCTTCCTGATTTGGAATAGGGATAGCATCAGTAAATTTAGTGAGATCATCAATTATAATAAGAAGGTATTTATTGCCATTTTTAGTGGTAGGGTATGGCCCAACAATGTCTATGGATATTTTCTCGAACGGTTCTGTTGCAGTGGTAGTAATAACCATCGGTTCACGAGTATAACGAGTAACCTTGTTTTTCTTACATTCGTCACATTTTTTTATAAAGCGCTTAATGTCACGATACATGTTTTTCCATTTGTGGTAGAGTTTGATTCGCTTGTATGTTCTATTTACACCGTTGTGTCCTCCAACAGGACTGGAATGGAATTCTTTTAAGATTTCAGAAATTTGTTCCTTGCTTAAATTTGAATTGTAATTGTTGTGGCATAGTGTTAATTCGATAGTAGTGTCTTGAAAAATGTACCTTATCATAGCTCGGACATGATGGAGTTTCAAATGTTTGTAAAGAATAGATTTGCAAAGATTTGGTAAGTAAATTTTTGAGATGCTGTGGGACTTGAGAAATTCCTTTAATAAAAGGAGGGCTTCGTAAAGATCTTGGTATTGTGTCTTCCTCACCGTAGAATTAAGGATTATATAAATAATGTAGTAACCATCTCTTTTGACAGGTATAATGCTGTTTTCCTCGGCGTTTTTGAGCTTTAGCTCGGCATGAGTTGTTTCATTGACAAAACCTTCAGTCTCGGTATCTAAAATTAATTCTTTGTTAAGAAATATTCCCACAGTATGTTTATCGGAGGGTAGTTTTATGTCACTGTCATGGACATTATGATTTAGTAAAACACGATTGTCGAGAGATTTGATGAAATCGTCATAGGAAGACGTTTGAGGCGATTTTCCCTTTTCTTCTGCATCATGATCTTCTGTGATATTGGCGGTATTTTGACTTGTTTGGCTTGCATTTTCGGATTTCTTGGACTTACAGGATCTTAATGTCATTATGTGAATACGGCTTAGACAATCAGCGTTTGTATTAGTAGACCCCTTTTTATGAATTATCTCGAAATCAAATTCCTCTAACTTCAGCTTCCATCTCAGTAAGCGCGAACTTGGATCTTTACAAGAATTAAGATACATTAGGGGTTTGTGGTCCGTGTATATTTTAAATTTTCTACCGAAAAGGTACGGACGGAAATGCTTAACTGCCCACACGATAGCCAGAAGTTCTTTATCGATGGTAGAATAATTCATTTCACTCTTACCCAGGGTTTTAGAGGCATATGCGATGGGTAAGTCGGAACCGACGCTTCCTTGTGAAAGTATCGCTCCTAAAGCGTAAGAGCTGGCATCAGTCGTCAGTATGAAATCCTTGTTGAAGTCCGGATATTGTAATAAAGGAGGGCTAATGAGGGCTTCTTTTAGAAGGTTGAAAGATTCTGTACATCTTGCCGTCCAGTTGAAATTAGCATTCCTTTTCAACAGGCTTGTAAGCGGTTGGGAAATTTTGGCGAAATCTTTAATAAAACGCCTGTAGTAACCAGCTAGGCCAAGGAATGATTTAATGTCTTTTGGGTTTTGAGGAACAGGAAAATTTTTTACGCTTTCTACTTTGGAAGGATCTGGACGCACACCGTTTTCGCTTATTATATGTCCAAGATATGTAAGCTCATTCCTTATAAACTCGCATTTTTCTGGTTGCAGCTTTAAATTATGTGCGCGCAGCCTTTCGAATACTTCCCTTAGTTTATTATTATGCTCTTCCAGAGTTTTTGCATAGATCACTATATCATCCATGTATACGAAAATCTTAGTTGATTGGAGCCCTGCAAGGACGTTATTCATTAAACGTTGAAATGTGGCAGGAGCTCCCTTTAAGCCATAGGGCATACGTTTATATTCGTAGTGCCCTAGGGGAGTTGAGAAGGCTGTCTTAGCTCTATCTTCAGGATGGACTTCAATCTGGTGGAAGCCATTTGCCAGATCGAGAGTGGAAAAGAATTTTGAATTACTTAACTGGTCCAAAATTTCGGTGATATTCGGTAAGGGGTACGCATCACCGATGGTGACTTCATTTAGTTTTCTAAAGTCAACAACAACACGCCAGCGTTTATTGCCGTTTGCATCTGGCTTCTTTGGGACAACTATTAAGGGAAAATTCCAGGGACTGTTTGATTCAGTTATTACATTATCTTTGAGCATTTGTTCTACTTGTGTGTTCACCTCCGTTTTCTGGCTCTCTGGCAGACGGTAAGGTCGAACATGAATAGGTTTTGCACCTGGAGTCGAGATATGGTGCTGTACGGCTTTAGTGTACGTTAATTTATCATCTTTAAGAAAGAAGAGATCGTTGTACTCTGTACATAACTCTAAAATTGACTCGCGTTGTTCCCGCGTCATATGCGAAGTTCTTGTTTCATTTTGAAGCTTAGTAATGCGATCGTAGTCGAAAATATGATCTGCTTCCGAAAATACGCTACAAACTTGGTAGTCTGACAAGTCGTAAACATCGACTTCACTCGTCTCTAATTGTAGGTCATTTTCGCTTGGATTTACAACAGATATAGTACATGTGTTATCCTTCGGAGTCGAAATACTATTTGAGATAATTAGACCGTTTTTTAGTTCTTTAGAAAGGCATATACAATCGTCTTGTAGATCGGTTGAAATGGGGACAACGATTTCCGATCTGGCTGGAATAGTAATGGTAGGAAGGTTAGGTTTAAAGTTAAGTTTTAGTGTGGCTGACTTAAGGCCCGACGATATAGAAAGAGATTTTGAGCCATAATCGATTTTTGCTTTGAATTTTTCCAGGAAATCGTCTCCTATTATGCCATCATTTGAAATTGGAAAATTTTTTGGAGCAATGTGAAACAAGTGCGTTATATTGATGCCACTAAATTGGAAGTTAATGTAACTTATACCCAAAGTTTCTTTTAAATCATCACTGATACCTCTCAAATGTGATTTAGAGTCCGTGTATACAAGTTGATCGTCGTTCAATTTGTCTACCTTTAAAATACATACTTCGCTCCCACTATCAACAAGAAGATTTGTGCCGTTGCTAAACACCGACTCAGAAGTCACATTAACGTACTTCCTATCTTTGCCTAGTCTTATGTTGTATACGTTTTTAACATTTGGAGAGTATGGCTCATAATTAACGGTTGTTTTAACTTTTTGCAGATTTTTCACAGGAGCATTTTCATCATACCTATAATTTGATTTGTTATTAGGAAAACTATTAGTGTGACTTGTATATGATTTAGGAATATGATATGGGAAGAAATTGGAAATTGTATTAAGGCTCACTCCAGTACGATTTTTTTAATTAGAGTTGCTCCTTTGTTGTCTAGATGAGTCAAGAGTTTGGTAAAAATTTTGGTTTTTAAAAAATTTGGAGGCTTTTTCGACAACTTTTATTTCAAATTGGTTGCTCTGGTCGCACCTCCGCTCGCGCCTGAGCTTGCTGCGTTTCCCGACGCGCCTTCACGAGGGTTAGCGCTCTTTTTATTTTCATTATACGCTCTTTTTCGACATTCCTTTATGTGATGTCCACGATTTTTACAGTAACTACAAATTAAGACGTTAATTTTATGTGGACTTGAATGCGGTTCTGTTTTTATTATTGGTTTATTCGAACTTTGGAAACTAGGGAGAGATGAATTCGATTTTAAGAAACAATTTGCAGTAGTGTGACCCGTTTTATGACAGAAGGAACATTTAGAGGAAAGAGGCATGTGTTTGGGAAAGGTTTTCTGTCTTAATGAAGTTTTTTCCTCCTCCACTGCGGCTTCGACTGCATCAGACAATTTATCGAACCGGCTGGCTTTGATTATTAGCCTAATAGGATTTTGTAGGCCATCTACAAAGGCCTTCAAAGCGGTTTTGCCGTTGAGGCTTTGGACTATGTTAGCAGAATCTTTTCCTTCTGCGACAATGCACGCATCATTTAGATCAGCTAGAAGTTTTTCTATTTTATTGCCAAAGGTTCGCACATTCTCGGAATAATTTTGTTTGCAGTTAACTAATTCGGTTTGAATTTGCGCTAAGGTCCGCCGCTCAAGAAATTGGTCTTGCATGATACTTTTCAACTCATCCCAGCTTTCTACCGGTTTATATTTTACGATGTTGTAGGCGGCACCAGTCAATTTGCATATAATTATGTTTAAAGATAGATCTGAATCTACTCCACTAAAAGAATCGTTTACCACGTCACAACAATTGATAAATCGGTGCAAATTTTCTCGATTCCCATCGAATTCTGGGATGAATTTGAGGGCGAAATCTTTATCAAAAGGTGCCATATCTATTGGATCGACAGTTTCTAACGGCGCAGCAGCACTTTCCGCACCAGAATTGTTGGCACTGGAGACTTGGGACATAAAACACTAGTAGATATCGAAATGTAACGGTAAACAACCACTAGAGAGCCTTTTTTCAAAGGGTTTTCCACACTCAATGCAGAAGCAAATTGCAAAAATGAATAAAATAGAGGCAAAAATTTTTTTTTTTTTTTTTTTTAATAAATGTTTTAACTCTTTAAAGTGCCTGACAGTGTTTAGCACAGATACTCGAATATTTTATAATTTGACGGATTTTGATTTTCTGCATTCATAGAGGGATTTTTTTTTACACAAGAACCATCACACATATTTTAATTCACTTTCACTTATGTATATATTTTTATTTAATAGTTTTGTTTAATAATTTTATTTATTTATTTTATTTATATATTTCCTATCAAAAATCAAAAGAAATCTTACTGTATATATTATAGTGGATTAAGTAAGGTCAATTATATCAATTTTAAATTGTAAATTCATATGCTAATGGAATCTAAGTAATTAAATTTTTCAAATTTTTAGATACAAATGAAATATGATATTTGCTTACACGATAAAAATGCAATGTCGTACCCGTCTTTACTCTTTACACCAGATGTTTGTTGATAATATCTGTACTGCGCTGCACTCCGGACGATGATATAAATTTTGTTTTGATGAAAATGATGTTGAAAATTGTGACTCCAGCGGCTGCGGTTTATATATATTCGCTTCTCTTGAAAATTTTCTTAACACCTCTTTTTTCTTAGGCGTATGTGCGCACAACCGACCGAAAACTCAACAAATTAATTAACATTCACCCCACACCTGACACCAAAATATGTTGAGGTTGATCGGGATGTTAAAAAATAAATTCTTTCTTTTCTTTAAAACAATTAACTTTATTAAACCTTTGTTTTTAGTTGATCAAAATAATTACGCGAAGACCCGAGCACTTAGATAAATCAAACTGGAGTGCCTGTTGGGATTTAAGAAAATAGAGTTCAACCGGTGGAAAACAGGATGTAACCTGAGAAAACAAGGGATCGTGTTGATAAGTCAGCATAATTGCATGAAATATAGAATGCATACGTGACTTTAAAGAAAGGTTAATGAAATTGTAGAATTAAGGAATTTAGCAAGTAGCAATTGTTGGAAAAATAAAAGTATGCTGGAATTTAGCAAGAAGTAATATGCTGACATGGGTGCTTTACAACAGCTGTACCAACACGAAATTTAACCGCATATATACTCAAATTCTATACCGACACGTGCTCCGTTTCCACGTTGCCTCCATTTGAATGTAAACCACTGACATATAATAATGGACTGCTCATCAGCAATTATTCTCATACAAACCGATGGCACCAAAAAGGTATAGTCGCTCGCTCATCCATAAGCCCCCAAACTGACAGAAGCACTCAGAAATAAAATCAATTAGAAAAAAATAGACGGGTATAGTGATGTTTATATCTTTTGCGTTAAATCAATTAGAAAAAAATAGACGGGTATAGTGATGTTTATATCTTTTGCTCTTTTCCCCATAAGCCCCCGGATTTTGACATACAGAATGTCAGTTGCTAAGACAGGCGTTAAGAACTTAAATCAGATACACATAAAATTTGCAAATTAATGAAAAAAAGGCATTTTAAAAGGTGAAAAAGTGAAAATAGTGTTTATTAATTTTTTTAAACAAAATATTTGTGTTGTTTTAATGTTTTAAGTACGTATTTAAAAAAATGTAAATTTCAAAAGTCATTCCGGTGTTTACATGGAGTGAAAAAAGGTTTTTAGCCTATGGAACAAATTGGTGCCATGAAAAATTTCTCATAAGCAGTCCATTCTATATGTCAGTGATGTAAACATTGCAATAGGAAGGGGAATCAAAGAAAATTTCTGTTTCGTTCACACTCTTGTGCTTTTTGCATAGAACATATCTGCATCGCGTGTTTGTTAATATTTTTTTTTGAATGTTTAACTCTTTTACTTGTCCTTGAGCTCTACCTAATCACTCTTGTTATTATTGCTCGCTGGCTAGGGTTCGGGAACTGGTTCGGGGTCGTTGGCTTGGGCGGGGTCTTTGGCGGGGGCGGGGTCCTCGACTGAGGACTGGTCATGACTCTCGAACTGGTTTAGGGTCGGTGAGTTGGGAGTAGTCCATGTACCAAGTGGAAGAAAAAGCGAGAGTGGGAAGTGCAGCAGAACTAGTGACGCCGACTATGGCTGCGACGATGACGACGACAGCGGAACGAAACTGGTCTGTGATGCTGGAAAAACCATTCTGCAGGTTGCATGGAAAGTAGAATTGGAAACCTGAAAATGACTAGGGATTGATAATACAAACAAAAAAACAATATGTTAATTGACCATTGTTATTTTATTTTTTTAAAATCAGTTAATTTACATTGAATTGATAATAATAACCTGAAAAAAATGATTATAACCAGAGAGTGAACCAAGAGAAAATTGAAAACAAGATTGCGAGGTTGAAAAACAAAAACCTTTTCGAATAAAATAATTTTTATTTTTAGATTTTATTTTTCACATGTTTTAATATTTTTTTCTGTTTTGTGATAAAATAATGTTCCCTTCACCGTCGTCCACATTCAGTTCATGGGGATTTCCTGATAGGGGGGGTCACGGAATTAAAAGTAAACCAAGAAAGCGAAACGCGATGCATAACAAGCAATTCGTACCGAAGAAGTACTAAAGGAGCGTCGTTTAACTGAAGTGGCAGTGGCACATATCGTCATTGATCTGTGTGAGACATTCGACTTGGACCTAAAATATTTGGTTGGAATTAGAACAGATAGTTGCTCGGTGATTGCATCTGATTTGAAAGGTGTATGTCATGGGTTTTTTATCGTAAAAAACACCGTGACAATCATTAAAAAAATCAAACTCCAGAAGAATATTACAGAAGAGGAATCTTCATTCCTTTATTGGACAATATTACTACCGAATTTAATAAAATACTTACTCCAGACATGTTGGACCGAGCCATTGATCAGTTGAGACAATCAAGATGTTCGTCAAGTAGCAGAAGCGTATCGGCAGCTTTTGGATTCTGCCATCTCAATTATTATTGCATTGCTGTTCGACTTTCTATACGAAAAAATAGATTGTCGAACAGTACAAAGGGGCTTTTCCCTAAGCCTCTAGTCTATCACATAAATAGTTCGAACTGTGCGTAGTTAAGTGGAATCGAATTGTTGATAACGGCGGTCAACTCGACAATTCGATTTTTCTCTTTTGTGATGAGTGTGACCAAGTGCATTTATCATGTATTAATAAACTGCTACGTTTTCTATCATACTTCCTGTAACCGTAGCCACTGCCGAACGAAGTTTTTTAATTCTATGCCGCCTCAAAACTTGGCTAAGATCAACAATGACAGAAAAGAGACTCACTGTGCATTGTTGCACATTCATCGCGACATCAGTTTAGATATCGATGCGATAATCTCCAAATTTGATAAACAAAACAGACCATTGGTAATTCTTATATAAATGTTTTGTTGTATAATTTTAACAATACCGTGGTCACATGACATTTCGAAAAGTATTCCGACTGAAATCATTCTGAAAATGTTTTTTCGGTCGAAGTTATATAGTGGTTCTCAGAATGAGTCTTTGCTGTATTTTCAGATAACTTTTCTAATGAAACAATCAATTTACAAAATTTTTTGTTAATTCTATTGAAAGAATTTGATAATAACATTAGTAACATGAACTCTAAATTAAGGTTATTACCAATGTACTTCAATTTTAATGATAATAACCTCACTTTCCCATTACCTGTTACATGGCATTCTTTCTGAAAACCATTCTCAACCAAAGAAAATTTTGCTTCCGAAATCAGAATACTTACGGAATTCTTTTTAGCCCAGTCAACGGTTACATGGACCACGTCATTCCGAAAAGCATGCTCAGAACATACCCACAGTACTAACCTGATAAATAAAACTATATTCTAATTATAGAAAAAATATACAAAATTGTTATCTATTCTGCAAAAAGTTGGGTCGGTTTTGTTCGTTTGGTTATTTTTGTTTTTCTTTTTTTAGTTAGGCCAATTTCGTTTTTTAGACAGCGAGATTTTGGGGGGTGCCATGACCCCCGTGACCCCCCCCCTGAATCCGCGCCTGCTCTTCAGGATAGTCTGTTGAGCATGAGATCAGTTCATCTATGAACATATTTTGAACATCGTTTGCTTTGTAAATGGGAGCGTTACCGACCCAGAGAATCATGTGAACATGAGAAGAGCCTCTATGTTGAAATTCCACTCTATAGAAGTAATGGAGAATTTCTCGATCTCCTAAAGGGCCTTCTGAACATTTGAACGTTTTCATTAGCGCTTGGAATCGGTTGTCAAAGTACCTTGCACAAGTTACAGGGTCATGCTGAATTAAAATTTCTTTTTCATGCTTAGTGATTTCACCTGCTTGTTCTATAGAAATATCCTCATCGTCAAGAACTTTCTTAAGGATAACAATAAGTTCCTGCCATTTAATTTCAGCAGCATTGAGTTTGGAACAAATTCGGTAAACCAAATTGACGGGCCATTGCTCGTACTCTCAGTCCCTCTTGATGCCAATGATGACAGGAATTTCTAATTCCTTGAAAAATGCGATATGCATTGTCATCACGCAGCATACCATCCACAAAGTCGAGATTAGAAATTTGTGCTGTCGTGACAACTCGCTCTCCAGTATTTCTTCTTTTACGAAGACAAATTTGGTGATTACTTGAAATTCTACTAATTTCTAGAACTTTTGCAGCATAAAGAATGAATTCAGTTGATTCAGCAGCTTTTCTGTCTGATCTCCTTACCAAAGATTTAAAGAGTTCAGTTTTGCTGAGTTCCTTTTCCTTTCCTGCAGCGTTAATTTTGCCTGATAACCTTTCCCCTCCGAATAGTTTTGGAAATGCTAAAAACGGAGAATCTTTATCGAAAAGTACAGAAATCGGCCGATTTCCTTCGGCAGGAGCCAAATGAATTCCTTCTATAGAGTCCAATTGTTGAATCTCAGCAGATATCAATGTCTCAGTACCTCCCGGATATAATTCCTCACCCCGAGTTATTGACTTGTCTTGGCAATGATGAGACAGTCGAGTCAATAGAGACAAGTACATTTACAATCTGCCCCTTAGTTCGATATTGACAACGAATTCCGTAAACAGCCCAAATACATTGAAACACATGACGAGGTGAAACTAAACGTGCCTCGAGCTTAGTAAGGCGTGAGACTTCAATGGGGATCGATGGAAATGGAAGGTCATTAGTGAGGCATAAATTCGGAATTTTGTTCCCTTTAATCGCAGAATAACACGTCCCACGTAGATTATATAACCCTTTTGACTGGGATATAAATCCAATTTTAATTTTGAAATCTGCTGGTTTAGTTTCAAGTTGATGTAAGGACATTGTTTTTATAGACCGTGCGAACCAAAGTCCTTCACAGCAATTGCATGATACTGTTGGGCCTTCCTTGATCGTATTAAGAAAAGTTGAACTGGCACTGTGCCAGGACTGGTTCAAATTTTCTCGAATAAGTAGACGTGCTCGAGTGTTTCGAGCTTGCTCTTCCCGATGGCGATCCTCGTCATTGCGAGCACGTCTGCGGGCTTGAGTATCCAAGTTCTGCTCTTGCCGACGGCGATCTTCATCCGTACGAACAAATGTGTGGGCTACAGCATCTCTTTCATGCTCTTGCCGACGGCGATATTCATCCGTACGAGTAAGTCTGCGGGCTTGAGTATTTAGGTCCTGCTCTTGCCGACGGCGATCTTCTTCCATACGAGCAAATGTGCGGGCTACAGCATCTCTTTCTTGCTCTTGCCGACGGCGATTTTCATCCGTACGAGCAAGCCTGCGGGCTTGAGTATTTAGGTCCTGCTCTTGCCGACGGCGATCTTCTTCTATACGAGCAAATATGCGGGCTACAGCATCTCTTTCTTGCTCTTGCCGACGGCGATTTTCATCCGTACGAGCAAGTTTGCGGGCTTGAGTATTTAGGTCCTGCTCTTGCCTACGGTCCTTGCAAATGTGCGGGCTACAACATCTCTTTCTTGCTCTTGTCGACGGCGATCTTCATCCGTAAGAGCAAGTCTGCGGGGTTGAGTATTTAGGTCCTGCTCTTGCCGACGGCGATCTTCTTCCATACGAGCAAATGTGCGGGCTACAGCATCTCTTTCTTGCTCTTGCCGACGGCGATTTTCATCCGTACGAGCAAGCCTGCGGGCTTGAGTATTTAGGTCCTGCTCTTGCCGACGGCGATCTTCTTCCATACGAGCAAATGTGCGGGCTACAGCATCTCTTTCTTGCTATTGCCGACGGCTATCTTCATCCGGTCGGAAGGGAATATGTGAATAAGTTATTCGGCGATTTTTTAGTGAGCAACGGAATTAAACACGAATTAACTTGCAGTTATACACCACAACAGAATGGGGTTGTGGAAAGGGCTAATCGTACCTTGGTCGAGATGGCTCGTGGCTTATTAATAGAATCAGGACTTCCGGAAAATAT
Organism: Thereva unica; assembly: GCA_949987705.1. Taxonomy (NCBI): domain Eukaryota; kingdom Metazoa; phylum Arthropoda; class Insecta; order Diptera; family Therevidae; genus Thereva; species Thereva unica. Next base: position 57,656,643 of record OX465282.1, read on the forward strand.
TCGGTCTGAAGCAATAAACACGGCAGCATACTTGAGAAATAGATTACCTACGAATCTATTAAGCACAAGAACACCGTACGAAATTTGGACAGGAAGGAAACCATCAGTAAATTACTTTAGAGTATTCGGATGCAAAGCAGTAGCTCTAGACAAAAGACTGGGACGTGGTAAGTTCTCCGAAAAGGGCCAAGAATTAATCATGATAGGATTCGCGGAAGATTCAAAAGCCTATCGCTTATATAAGAAAGAATCGAAACAAGTAATAAAGAGTAGAGATGTCATATTTTTCGAAGATATATTTCCGTATAAGTCATCGGAAGAACCATCAAAATATGAAGATTATCTAGCATTGGAAACAGAGCTTTATAAAACAAATCCCGAAAATGAGTTAATAGACCGTCAAGTCGAGAAAGGAGAGGACGAAAATTCTGGAAGTGAAGAAAATGACGAAGAAGACAACGGTGGAGCAGGAATCAGCAGCGAGGATCACGATACTGAATCAATCGACCCAGAGGAGATCAATCGAGAGACATCAACAAGGCGAAAACCTGGAAGGCCAAGAATTTTAAGGACAGGAGCGAGGGGGAGACTCAGAAAGGTTTATCAGGGTACTGAGGAAATAAACTAAGTACGAGTTCTGAAAATTCCTACTACTGTGAGTGAGGCCTTATCTGGAGAGGATTCTGATCAATAGGGGAAAGCCATGGAGCTGGAATATAAGGTGGAAAATGTAATTGGTAGCAAGTGGGTGTTTACTATTAAATACAATTCAGACGGTACAATAGAAAAATATAAGGCGCGGTTGGTAGCTCAAGGATGTTCGCAAAGGGAAGGAATAGATTATAAGGAAACTTTTTCTCCAGTCGTAAAACATTCAACGATTAGATTGGTGTTGGCATTGGCTGTGGAATATCGGTTGTTAGTACACCACGTAGATATTGTTTCGGCGTATTTAAACGGAACCTTAGAGGAAACGGTATTCATGAAGCAACCAGAAAATTTTGCTGACGAGAAATATCCAGAAAGAGTCTGTAAATTGAAAAAGTCGATTTATGGCTTGAAGCAGGCAGGAAAGGAATGGAATAAGAAGTTTAACTCGGTGTTAACTAGCATGGGTTTCGAGCGTTGTAAATCCGATACGTGTTTATATGTGATGAATGAAGAACAAGGAATTAATATCATAGCAAGTTATGTGGATGACCTTATATTGGCCTGCAGTTCTGGTAAATCTTTGGCACGTATTAAAGTCCGATTAAGTCAAGCCTTCGATGTTGTTGATAAAGGACAAATAAAATATTACTTGGGTTTGGAGGTGGAGCGCGACTGTGATCAGGGTAAAATGTACATACATCAAGCACGGTATATAAAGGAGTTGCTGTCACAGTATGGTATGTCCAATTGTAAATCAGCAAGTACACCACTTGATCCTGGAGTTAGACTTACAAAGTGCAATATACCAGATTGCACGGGGAACAACATCAAGAAGTACCAAGCACTTATTGGGTCCTTAATGTATTTGGCGGTCATGTCACGACCGGATATTATGCACGCGGTCTGTCGTTTATCACAATTTAATGTTCATCCACACACTGAACATTTTGGTGCTGCTAAACATTTGTTGCGTTATATAAAGGCAACGCAAGAAGGTAAACTTAAATATGAACAAACTAAAGAATCTTTGCAGTGCTATACCGATGCTGACTGGGGAGCAGACATTACGGACCGAAAGTCGTACACAGGATTGGTCATATTTTTCGCAGGTGGACCAATAGCGTGGGAGCCTAAAAAACAGACTTCGGTATCCTTAAGCAGTACGGAAGCGGAGTACATCGCGTTATCTCAGGGAGCCAGAGAGGTAGCATATCATCGGACTATATTAAATGAATTGGGTTTAACTGAACTCAAAATGCATCCTACGGTAATAAGAGGCGACAATCAAGGATCTCTACAGTTAGTAAGAAATCCCATCAATCAAAAGAGAAGTAAACACATTGGCATTAAGTTCCACTATATACGTCAGATGTATAATGAAAAACAAATTGAATTTGAATATGTATCTTCAGATTTAAATATAGCTGATATTTTGACCAAGATTTTGACTAAAAAGAAACATTTGAATTGTGTAAAAGGATTGAACTTTATAACAAGCTAATTTTGTAAAATAATTTTTGTAAGCATTAAGTCTGCCTTGAGGTGGAGATTGTTAAGTATTATCAGTTCAGTGAACTAATCCCAATCAACGCAAACTTCATGCACTATATAAACATAAGTAATAGGGGGTTCACACTGACACCCAAAACACGTTTTATGAACCAGTCGTTTTGAAAAGCTCAAAAGCGTTCACACTGCACTCGAAGTGTTTTAAAATGTTTTCAAGTGTCAGTTTAAATAGCTTTATATACTTGGAAATATTTTTTAACTTGAAATAGAAATTGAACTAATGTTAAAAATGTTATTTCAGTATATTTGTTTGATTAAAACTTGCAAACATTATAAATCACTTTAAATATTAAAACTTCAACTATCAAAAATTCAAAAATGACATGCGCACTACAGCTGATTGAGAATTCAGCATTTGTCAGCAAGTGTTTTGTACGCGTTTTATTTTAAAACACGTCAAAGCCAACTAGTTTTAAAAAGCTCGCTCCATATAAAATACATGGGTAAAACACATGTTTTACCCTGTTTTGAGCCGAAACTTGAAGAGCTTTCTAAAACATGTTTTGGGCGTCAGTGTGAACCCCATATAAGCCATGCATTATGCATTCTGTTTTTTTTTCTTCTCCTGTGAAAGCTCTTCCGGAATACATGTTTTAACTAAAACTGCGTCTTTTCTTAACAGTAACCATAAGTTCGAACGTGAGAAAATTAAATATACTTACCTGTTGCTAGTCAAAAATATGTACTTCTGAAAAATCTTCAGATGTTGCCACAGATTTAACATGTGCGTATCCAATCTTATTTGGGAGCGGTAAAAAGGTGTGTAAAGGGTTGAGTTCCTTTGACAGTTTTAGATTTAGAACATCGAGCAACTAGTAACAGTCTCAACCTAAAACAGTCATCATTCTCAACATAAAAAAAGTGATAAGAGGAAAGCTTTTGCATGCCCAAGAAAATAAGTCTAATGGGGTTAATATTTGTTTTTTTGTCCCCATTTGTAATGATGCTCTGGCCGCCAGACGTTTCACGGTACCTGCCAATCCATCACATGGCCCTTTACCATGGGCAGTGGCGAAAAAGTGCCATTCGGCATCAACGCCAAAATCTTGTTTATGATAGCACAAATTCGTAAAAGCATTTTTATTCTTGAATTGCTGAGGGGCCCCATCAGAAAAGTAGAAGATCTTGTTCACTTCAGGAAATGTTTTTTTTTTAAAAAGCGATCATATGTTTTTGGAATAGACCAACTGATGTCGTATCATGTTTGAGACAATCAGTAATTCCGACAAAGCTATAGTGTTTAGTAATATTTTGTTCCCGATAATATATGACCATTGGAAAAATAGTAGCTTGATTATTATTCCAATGGAATGCGTCCGCCGCTTCTTGCACCGCAAATGAATAATTTTCCGCAAAATCTATTGTTGCTACAAATTCTCCTACTTTTAAATTATTTTTCAAGTTGGCATAGAATCGACTTTGTGCTTTTGCCATATAGTCATGCTTCAGTAGCTTTGCAAGTTTTGTAGCCAGTGTTTCAATAAATTCATCTGCCGTTGAAATTACATCGATAATAGTGCAACGATCTGTAGCTGTCCACATTTTATATTGAATCTCTTCAATACCGAAATCGTCAAATAATTCATCGAAAATTTTGACTATTATAACTTGGGCATTCCCCGCATGATCTATCATAGCATGATTCCGTTGGCTCACGACATATTATTTTTTTAATAAATTGCTATAAATTGGCTCTGATTCTACAATGAAATCTGTGCCTTTTGCCAATTTCGAAAATTTGCATCCTAAAAATCGTTAAACACAAAAAACGATGTTGAAATAAATAAAAATGAAAATGATTGATTCAATGATGATCACCTTCTAGCATAAGCTTGATATTTTGATGTATGGTACACACACATACAACGTGAGTACCATTACTCCCAGCGAGGATGCAATGCTGCGGTCTTAAACTAGCGAATTTAGAGAATTTTACTGCCACTGTTTCATTTTTGGATTTAAAGTTCGTGTATAATTCGTACAAATTACATAAAACTAATTTTTTCTGAACTCGTACAAGTGTGCCATCAGCCTGCTTGACTGATTTAAAATCTTTCATACCTGGTAGTTGTTCAGAATTCTCTTCACTTTCATAAAAATCAATTATGAGTTTCTCGAGGTACATTTACATAATAACCGACTTTTTATATAAAGGAGGTGGGTCAAAATTGCCCCAAGCCCGGCGCAAAAGCAACAATTTTTTTTTCTTTTTTAACAAAAATGCCACCTTGAACCACTTTTTTCTCCAAAATATTCATAGTCAACAAACTAATGTTTTTTTCCCAGAATAAGAAAGCTTGGAGTTTTTCCTATGAATAATGTCCCGAGAATTTTTATGCTACGGCCTTTACTTTCGAAGTTATAAGCAATTTTAATACTAAAATTGGCGCTAATTTCGTTCTTTTTTAGTATTCTTTTTCCTAAGCTTATGTCGAAAAAAACCAAGTGACAATTTTAAAGTCAAAATTGCCTGCAATTTCCCCAAATTTTTGTAAAAAAAAAAATTTGACTTTGACGGCTCATAACTCTGGAAATTGGTACTGTGGTACCGTCGCTTTTACAATTTTAGATAGGTGGGATTATTCTGCGTACACTGATACCTTATTCATGAAAATAAGTGATGGCGTTACAAAAATACAGGGTTAATTAGGCATTTCGACCGAATAAAAAGAAATAGCATTACTATTGTTACGTTTTTACGGCTTAACGGATTCGTAGGATTAATTAAGCAATACACTTTTTAATTATCCACACAATAATTTATTTATTACAAACGAAACACAATTTAATTACAAACACAATTCTTACAGTTCACTATAATCACTCTAAATTTAATAACTCGCACTATTAAACTCTATCTATCGCTTTATAGTTCACTTTTAAATCACCACTTTTCACTGTTTTCACTTTAGAACACTTTTATCGCCTTTCCAATCAAAACTGACTCTCTCAGCGCCTGCAAGCCGCTTTTTATATCCAAGCTCCACCTTTATTTAACTTCTGGAACCTTCTCGAGTCCCTTTTCTCGAGCTTAGTGGTATGTTCTTTTCTTTTCGTCCAGAAGCTTGAAGTTGTCTTCACTTATCGCGCGTTCCAATTTTAGTTTAGTACATAAGTCATTAGTTCAGACATCAACCAGAGTTGTTACCGACAATCGTTGGTTATGCTTTTTGACAAAAAGATGGCGCATAAATCATCACAGTATTAACACCTTAGCCACAGTTACGGGATATAACAACTATACAGAAATTCAATACTCATTATAGCCGATAATCTGGGATACTTTTCTTTTGCGCCGGGCCTGGAGTAATTTGGTATGGGCTGTGACCCACCTCCTTTCAATTTGACCTACATTGTTAATTCTAAGAATATTTTTTCCGTTGCTCCCAAGTCTTCGTTTTTATTGCTTTTCTTTAGGCTTCATTTATTTACAACAAATTCTAGATATTCGTTCATCCAAAAACGTCGGAAATACAATAACATATGTATATGATTACGAGTTTACAATTAATTTCCTCCTATCCGAACTTATGGTTACCCCAACTTGAAAATTACACGTGATATGTAAAAAATTCTCAGCTTTCAGAAAAAAATATCAAATCCAAAAAAACTTTGTGCAATTGCAAAAAAATGCATTTTAATCCTTAAAACGCCATTTTAATCACTTTCCAACATCTAAAATGAAAAATAAAAAAAACCGGTGCCCCGGGCCACGGCGTTTCGCGCTGTGGCGATTATCACGTGACAACTACCATGTTGCTCGTTATCTGTTACGCATTACATGCAATATATAATAAACACAATATACCTATAATTTTGCAGTATTTTTATTTTTTTATTCGTTCTCAAATGTAACAATAGCCGTGTTTTTTTAATGAAATATATAGTTCTTCCCCATACAAATCTGAAAACCCAGGTTTTATCGGGGTTCTTATCGAGGTTTTGGAAATTTCTTAATTTGCATATTTCATACTTTCGGGGCTTGGCATGTTGTTTCGGGGGTTGGCATGTTGCATACTTTCGGGGGTCGGAAAGACGTAATTTAAAAATAAAAACAACAGGAAAGTGATAAGAGAAAATTTATAACAAATAATTGATTTTTTAGAAACATATTTATTATTTTCTAGCGAGGATTTCGTGTGTGTAACAGTGTAAAAAATAACTCTTAACTTCCGTTTAATTTTGAAATTTTTAAGCATCGAAGTAGGCGCTTTCATGAAATTTCCTTTGTCGTTTTTTAATGAACTCGATGGAAGAACTATATAGTTCATTAAAAAAACACGGCTAATGACAGCCACTACTACATACAGCGTCAGTCACGTCACTCGTTGCCACTACTACATGCAGCGTAGGCCACGCCCACTCACACGGTTATGCGACACTTTGTCGCTTGGGCATCCCGGCTAACCGTTTTATTTAGACGTTGCCACGTCAATAATTTTATCAGAAAGCTGAAGTTTTTCTATACAAAAATCGAGCTTGTTAATTATTTGATTAAGCTATGTATGCTGTTCCTAAGTACGGCGGTCAAGAAAATGTTCCCCATATAAAGTGTATGTAAAAAACGCCTAAGTAATCGGTCAAGAAATGCTATAGGAATTTTTGCTTAAGAAATTTCTGTACCTAGTACGCAGTTCGCTCAAGAAAAATGCTAGTACTGTTCTGACACATAGATGGATCCTTTTCCTAAGGCGGTTAAGAAAAAATTGGAAAGACCATTTTTTCTTGACCGAAATTGACATTACGAGATTGAACGGAAAGTAGATTTGGCGTTTTCACTAACGTGATTATTATTTGAAGTGATTACTCAAAAAAACATTCCCGCAATGATGTCAAATGTCAATTTTGAGCACGGAAAAAAATCATCGCATTACTTGTCGAAATTTTCAGTACCGGGGTGAAGAAATAATAAGAGCATTTTTCTTGACCGCCGTACTTAGGAACAGCATATAGCTTTAATTTCGAATCCTTCCAAGAAAAATGAAATTAAATATATCGAATTTGGCTTAAATAATCTTTTTCATAAACTTTGCAATGCTCATGTGGCAGCACTATTCGCCAAAAAAATTGAAATTTTCAGGAATTTGTCTGACTAACAAATTTGTAAAGTTTCAGCAAAATCGGAGGGGGTGTCCTCCAAAATAATTTTTACTTGGTGGAATGACCCATATCAAGACCCTCTCAACTACAGGCCTCGTAGATGGATTTTTTGTGGTGTTGGTAATAAGCCCAAAAGTCACCGCACACCGGAGTAACATGGCGCGGAAGCCGTACGCGCAGAATTTTTGTGTTTATTTTTGCAGTAAAAAGTGATAAAATATTGTATTTTAACACTTTTAACTGCACTTGGATTTATCAGTGCATAGTTTTTTAGTGATTTCATTAAAAAAAATAAAACAAATTTGGTGATTAAGTGTGTTTAATAGCGTCATCGATTTGGCAGCTCTAGCTTCGAGTGCGGGAACATTTCATCTGGAACTGAGCAAAAGTAGCTCGCTCCAGAACGAATTCGCTCTAACATAGAATTGCTCTGATTCAATTTCGCTTGCTCTTCGATTGAATTTTGCTCCCTTCAAGATGTGTTTTGATTAACATATACACATTTTTGTGTTCTGAACATATTAATTCTCAGAAAAATTTTCAATTTTGCTTTAATTTCTTTGGTATTTGAAATAACTGTACATATCCCGCGTCAACATCTAATGAATATTCTAAAGATTTTTCGACCATTAATAATTTTATTGTATTGTTATTATAATTTTTTTTTATTTATTTAATCTTCACAACATGAATAACTTTTTAAATTTTAGAGCACTTTTCAAATCTGTCGATATGATACAGATCTAAAAACTTGCTCTTTCTGATCTTTGGTAGAGCACTTTGGGGCAAATCGATGACAAAATCTTGGTTTGCTCTTAGAGCGAGTGACAAATCGATGACACAGCCCTGAGAGGGAGCGTCAAATCGATTATGCAATCTGCTCGAAAAGCACTTTTCGAGCGAAAAGGGCGGCAAATCGATGACGCTATAAGTGTTCAAATTGTTAAGGCGATCAACTTTTTTTTCACATTCACGGTGTTTTTTCATATTTATTTACGAAAAAAATGTTGAATATTTAATGTTTTGTGTAGTTATGGAATTAAAAGTGATTTTAAAGTGATTAATACATATATTATGATATTATTATTAAAAATATAGGTGCCGAAAAACACTTCTCTTATTCACTTTTCCATTCGCACTTTTCTGTACTTATATGTTTAGTAATAATTGCAAAATAAATTAATTAATGACTTTAAAATCACTTTTAATTAAATATTCAGCATATTTTCCCTTAATATACACGAAAAAAACACCGCGAATGTAAAATAAATTGATCACCTTAACAATTAAGACACCAAAAATACAATAAATCACTATTTTTTAGATATTTTTTTATTAAATCACTAAAGAACTAATCCTTACTAATATTATAAATGCGAAAGTAACTCTGTCTGTCTGTCTGTCTGTCTGTTACGCTTTCACGCCTAAACCACTGGACCGATTTTGATGAAATTTGCTACAGACATAGGCCTCGATTCCCAGATCCGACGGGAGGGAAGTGAGTGAGGATTTGACACTTTGCGATTCTCAAATCCGCAGTCCCGGATTGGTTTAAATCGAAAATTCGGAGTGAAGACTCACGCGATAATGAAATATATGGTGTCGGATTATCTCAGGCGCATTTGTCGTTCAAATCCGCAGAAAATTTGTTGCGGATCAATGTCAAAATGGAAAATGTCAAAAAGAAATTCGGGGTTGCGGATCTCAGAATCGCAAAGTGTCAAATCCGCAACTCACTTCCCTCCCGTCGGATCAGGGAATCGAGGCCATAGTTTAGACCTTGGAGACGGACATAGGCTACTTTTTATGGAGAAAAAAAGGGTTGAAGGGGGTGAAATGGGGTTCAATAAGTTGTAAGGAGATTTTTCATCTTTACTTTTTTTTCTATTGTATAAAAAGTAACTGACTGACAGACAACGCACAACCTAAACCGCTGGAGCTAAAGGGCTGAAATTTTGACAGTGCATCCCTATAATGGCGTGGACATCCACTAAAAAGCGATTTTTCGAAATTCATCCCCTAAGGGGGTAAAATGGGCTTTATCCAAACCGCTGGAGCTATAGGGCTGAAATTTGGACAGTGCATCCCTATAATGGAGTGGACATCCACTATAAAGCGATTTTTCGAAATTCATCCCCTAAGACGTTGAAATGGGGTTTATCCAAACCGTTGGAGCTATAGGGCTGTGGACATCCGCTAAGAAGCGATTTTTCGAAATTCATCCCCTAAGGGGGTGAAATGGAGTTTACCCAAACCGCTGGAGCTATAGGGCTGAAATTTTGACAGTGCATCCCTATAATGACGTTTACATCCACTATAAAGCGATTTTTCGAAATTCATCCCCTAAGGGGTTGAAATGGCTTTTATCCAAATGGCTAAAGTTATAGGGCTGAAATTTTGACAGTGCATCCCTATAATGGCGTGGACATCCAGTATAAAGCGATTTTTCGAAATTCATCCCTTAAGGGGGTGAAATGGGGTTTATCCAAATCGCTGGAGCTATAGGGTTGAAATTTTAACAGTGGATCCCTGTAATGACGTGAACATCCACTAAAGAGCGATTTTTCGAAATTCATCCCCTAAGGGTGTGAAATATAGTTTTTACAAACCGCTAAAGCTATAGGGCTGAAATTTGGACAGTGCATCCCTATACTAACGTTTACATCCACTAAAGAGCAATTTTTCGAAATTCATCCCCTAAGGGTGTGAAATAGGGTTTTTACAAACCGCTAAAGCTATAGGACTGAAATTTGGACAGTGCATCCCTATAATGGAGTGGACATCCACTATAAAGCGATTTTTCGAAATTCATCCCTTAAGGGGGTGAAATAGGGTTTATCCAAACCGCTGGAGCTATAGGGTTGAAATTTTAACAGTGCATCCCTATAATGACGTGGACATCCACTATAAAGCGATTTTTCGAAATTCATCCCTTAAGGGGTGAAATGGGGTTTATCCAAACCGCTGGAGCTATAGGGTTGAAATTTTGACAGTGCATCCCTATAATGACGTTTACATCCACTAAAGAGCGATTTTTCGAAATTCATCCCCTAAGGGTGTGAAATAGGGTTTTTACAAACCGCTAAAGCTATAGGGCTGAAATTTAGACAGTGCATCCCTATAATGGAGTGGACATCCACTAAAGAGCGATTTTTCGAAATTCATCCCCTAAGGGTGTGAAATGGGGTTTTACAAACCGCTAAAGCTGTAGGGCTGAAATTTTGATAGTGCATCCCTATAATGACGTTTACATCCACTAAAGCGCGATTTTTCGAAATTCATCCCCTAAGGGTGTGAAATAGGGTTTTTACAAACCGCTAAAGCTATAGGGCTGAAATTTGGACAGTGCATCCCTATAATGGAGTGACAAACGATTTTTCGAAATTCATCCCTTGAGGGGGTGAAATAGGGTTTATCCAAACCGCTGAAGCTATAGGGTTGAAATTTTAACAGTGCATCCCTATAATGACGTGGACATCCACTAAAGAGCGATTTTTCGAAATTCATCCCCTAAGGGTATGAAATGGGGTTTTTACAAACCGCTAAAGCTATAGGGCTGAAATTTGGACAGTGCATCCCTATAATGGAGTGGACATTCACTATAAAGCGATTTTTCGAAATTCATCCGCTAAGGGGGTGAAAGGGGGTTTACCCAAACCGCTGGAGCTATAGGGCTGAAATTTTGACAGTGCATCCCTATAATAGCATGAACATCCACTAAGAAGCGATTTTTCAAAATTCATCCCCTAAGGGGCTGAAACAGGGTTTATCCTAACCGCTAAAGTTATAGGGCTGAAATTTTAACAGTGCATCCCTATAATGGCGTGGACATCCACTATAAGGCGATTTTTCGAAATTTATCCCCTAAGGGGGTGAAATGGGGTTTACCAAAACCGCAGGAGCTATAGGGCTGAAATTTTGGCAGTGCATCCCTATAATGGCGTGAACATCCACTAAGAAGCGATTTTTCAAAATTCATCCCCTAAGGGTGTGAAACGGGGTTTATCCAAACCGCTAAACTTATAGGGCTGAAATTTTAACAGTGCATCCCTATAATGGAGTGGACATCCACTATAAGGCGATTTTTCGAAATTCATCCCCCAAGGGGGTTAAATGGGGTTAAGCCAAACCGCTGGAGCTAAACGGTTGAAATTTTGACAGTGCATCTCTATAATGAAGTGGACATTTACTAAGAAGCGATTTTTCGAAATTCATCCCCTAAAGGGGTGAAATGGGGTTGCCAAACTACTGGAGCTACAGGGTTGAAATTTGGACAGTGCATCCCTATAATGACGTGGACATCCAATAAGAGGCGATTACTCGAAATGCATCTCCAAAGGGGATGAAATGGGGTTAACCCAAACCTCTGAAGCTGAAGGGCTGAAATTTTGACAGTGCATCCCTATAATCACGTAGACTCGAAATTCACTTTATTTAATATTCATTTGTGATTGCTTCATAATTTCTTACATCCCCTAAATAGGCGAACAAACTTAACGAACGTTCGTCAAACCCTTAAATGTCACTTTTGTTGATGACATATACATGCCAATCTCTGGTTCAAAACTTGCAGATTTGTTGAGCAGAGGTGATATTCGCAGCAATTTGTTTACCATATTTATTAAAAAAATGCACTATAATAAACCCTTTTTAGGGATAATAACAGCTGACTTTTTTGTTGGTTTTTTTAAGGAAAACATTGCACATAATAAACAGTTTTTAAAGGCGTTGCAAGGCACGCGGGTTTTATGCTAGTCACTGATAATCCTTGTATGGTTTAAAGCGATAAATTTCAATAATTTACCACTTTTTACCACAAAACTATAACGAAAACACTCGCGAACTTACTCTGCGCCATTAAATTCTCAGCAACTGTCAAATTTTGGGACCATTCTCAGCTATGGTTGTATTGGTGCCAGATAGAACTGCATGGCCTGTAGTTGAGAGGGCCTTGGTCTTGCCCATATACAATTCGTTAATGTTTATGTATTTTTGGTGATTTCCAACCCCAATATTCATCCAGAGCTTTAAGGAAGCATTCAAATGGTCCATATTTCCGAGAAGTATAACTTCTATTGCTTCTTTAAACTTGATATTTTTGAGCTGAGCGGTAAATTGATGAGCTTTGATTAGGTCCAGTTGAAACTGGGAAGGTTGATTATTCTTTTATCCTCTTCTTTTATGTTGGCGTAAAATACTGCTTCAAAATCCCCCTCCCTTCCCCGTGTGCGGTTTACATATCTTCCATAGGGAGACAATAGTTAAAATAATACTTGATTTTCGATCGAACCCTATCGCCACCATTATTAACAAATATATTTTGTACAAAATTATTATATTTTTCACTTTCAAACAAATCGCTATAACTTCTACAATAATTGTAGTACGATATTGATCTTGGGCTTATGGAATCAGGAGTCAGGCAGTTTTACTGCCAAAAAATAGCTTTTGAAGAAAAAGTCATAGGAAATGGGCTTGAGCTCCATTTTTGAAGAAATATGGGCGATGATTTCACCAGCAGCCCATAAATCGCACCAAACCGTTGTTTTTCTTTGTAATTATTAAATCTCTTCGGGTTGCTCTTCAGCTCAAAGACAGCAATTCTGCCTATTAATGTAACCATTATGTCCAATTGAAAAGCCAAACAATATGTACTTGAAAGTTTGACACAACTCACTCAAGATCAGTCATAAAACCCCTACTGAAAAAGTACCTTTAAATGTATTACTCGTTTGTAAGTATAGAAAAGGGCGTAAGGAACTATTGACTAATTCACAATTTTTCTTTATTATCGAGGGTTTTTGGGAATTTTCTTAAATTGTTTTTTTTTTTAACTTAAAGCTTGTATATTTTGTTCTATTGCTAATTAAATTTCTGTCTTTTTAACAATTGACTTTGTGCTTAGCATTTTCTAATTACTTGGTTGTTCATCTTGAAAGCTTAAGAAAATATCTCTTAATGATACATATGTACCGCAAACAAGACCAACAAAACCAACTAGAATAATAGCAATGTCCTTAATAAAAATATATTTTAAAGGTCCCAATTCATCTGGCCAATGAACGCATAGCTCCATTATAGCTGGAAAAACAAAACCCAATACTGATAGGCAAAAAGCTCCAAAAAGTGATATAAATAGGCCTAGGCGAGGTATAGCAAGAGCCAGTAAGACTGTGGACAAAAATTATTTCGTTAATCTTTTTATTATAAAAAATTTATTTGAATACTTACAACAAATTATTACATTAGCAATACGCACAATATATTCGTACATTGTATGCCGGGCACGATTTTCAATACGTTTCTTCAGGTGATCATCCCACGCAATTTTAACAGGTACATAGGCTTGTAGAGCAAAGGATATGAATATGGCCAATGCCATTATTAATTTGCAGGTTTGTGATAGCCTGTAATAGGTTTGGTTTTTGGGAAATTTATTTTTATTGTAAACTAGTAATTTTTATACCATTCATCATTCGGCAAATTTAGTGTAATACTTCCAAACGTTTCTTTTCCGTATTTAAGATATCCCAAGAGACCCATGAGAGTATATAAGAACACGATTATGATCATTCCTTGGTTGAAGACGCCGAACCATCCACCAAATGATTTTGGTTCTTTCATGTTGTTTTCTAATGCTACAACCTAAAAATAAATTAAATGGGTTTAATTTATCCTTCTAAATATAATTGGAGTGTCTGTGATTACAAAATAATTGTAAGTTAAAGTTCATATGGTTATTTACATGATACCTATTTAAGTAAAATCAAATATATGTATGTATTAAAATTGTTTGGCTGGCTGTATGTCTGTGCATCCGTTTGGCTGCATGTTTGTATGTCTGTCTGTCTGTTTTTCCGTGTTAATCTCGGAAACAGCCTATCCGATTGCGACGGGACTTTCACTGAAAGATTCAGTATTTTCGCTGACATGTTTTAGGCTATTTTTATACGCTTTATTTTATATTAGCTTCACCTGTGTGTTGTATGCTGTTTGTTGTATGTAGTATGTAAACAAATCTTGCAACTTGATTTTGGACCCACTTCCAATCGATCAAGTTCAAATTTTGCACATAATGTGTAGTTCGCGTGACAATGCAATCTGACCATTTTGTAACAAAATCAAGATGGAGGTTCCAAGATGGCGGCCGAATATCGAAATTGTGTTTGCCGACCCGCGACATGGGTATCAAATGAAAGGGTATGACAAGTAGAATACAATTAACTATGTGGGAAATTCTAAATGGCGGCCAACACTTCCTTTTTCTTTACAGCCCACTCGTTATGGGCATCAAATGAAAAGATACGACAAAAAGAATACTATTAGGCGGATTCCATTTTCTTTACAACACCGACCGTATAGATACTAAAACAACTCATTCTATGTTTAAAACACCGATCGAAGAAGATTATATGGATAATTCTACAAAAAAAAAAAAAAAAAATAAAAACCGCCACAAAGCTAAAGTTTTACAACACTGCATGAGGTTGTCTTGGAATGGGGTTAATGTACCGTGGCCTATGAAATATGTATCTATTGAAGCCGTTAACAGAACACTACAAGATTTAAGAAGTAAAAACCAATTATTTTGAGGAATAATTGTTTTATTGGCATAGATTTCGGGTGAACGTTGCAAGTTGCACGTGGAAAGCGTCATTTAAAACAAAATATGTCAGCGCAATCTGAAATCTCAGAATTCAGTACTATTCTTCTCAACATAGGATATAGAAAATGTTATGAGAATAATGACATTGAGCTAATGGGTGCTCTTTGAAAGTTCGTAATAGACAAGGAGATTTTGATGAGCAACATTTATGACGATTTGCAAAATATCAACTTAACTAAGTCTACTCAACTCAGTAATGCCACAAACGTAGTAATACTTATGTACAAGTGAAAGAATCCTTAAAGAAGCGTAATATTGAATTGTTAACCTTGCATTATGCTAAGGACATTTTTGTATTGCCAGTTTCGTGCGGGCGGTATAACCCGCTGTTAAAACATTAAACGACGAAAGACGAAAAGCAGCAACGGCCCTTTTCAAGATCAAATCAGTAGTGTCGTGTTATAATGTTGCCATGGTTCGTCTTAAGCCGAAATGTATTCATTCGCTTTTTTAGAGGCGCCAAATTGTGAATTTTTTGTAATGCACAGTAGGCGCCCATTTCTTAAAATTGATTAATCTTTTAAAAAGAGCTTTTCTTGGGAAAAAAATGTTGAGGTCGCCATGTGCAAGTTCTAGACAGGGTGTCAATAGAGAGCCTTACTGGAAATTTCTCCCGCTAGGGGCGCCAATGTACTATAACGTAAACATGAAGTGACATTTGTTTCCCGCCTGTTGATAGTACTTGATTATTATGATTTTTCGGTTATTCAATGATAAAATCTTATATTCTAATAAATATGCATCAGTGTTGTGTGTTTGGTAGCAATAATATTGCGGGTTCATTTATTTCCTAAAAACAAAAAGTGCGGGAGCTATGGGAAATAGTTGTAAAAGTTTAAGGGTACGTACAAAACATTCAAGACTTTGTCCAGTTCACTTTATAAAAAAATAAATGGTTAAAAAAAATTTTTAAAAAAAATTCTTTTCATTAACTAAAAAATGTACTGAAAAGTAAAAAATAAAAAATATTTTAAAGAAAGCGTGAAATTTCAATTTTAATGAAAAAGTTAATTAAAAGAAAGGCGCATTTTTCATCAAAAATTGAAAATATAACTGTAAATCGCGTGAGATTTACAATAACCCTCAATTTTTTGCTTTGTTAATTTCAAATTCTAACAAAATTTTTTGATGAAAAATGCGCCATTCTTTTAATTAACTTTTTCATTAAAATTGAAATTTCACGCTTTCTTTAAAATATTTTTTATTTTTTACTTTTCAGTACATTTTTTAGTTAATGAAAAGAATTTTTTTAAATTCTTTTATTTAACTTACACTGTTTGTCGTCAAATCTTGGAAGTTAAATTTGACCCACTTCCCGGTTTCGGATAGAGCTGAAATTTTGCATACACGTTTAGTTTGGATGACAATGCAATCTGGCCATTTTGTAAAAATATCAAGATGGCGGTTCCAAAATGGCGCCCGATTTTTGAAATTGTGCCACTGTTTGTCGTCAAATCTTGGAAGTTAAATTTGACCCACTTCCCGGTTTCGGATAGAGCTGAAATTTTGCATACACGTTTAGTTTGGATGACAATGCAATCTGGCCATTTTGTAAAAATATCAAGATGGCGGTTCCAAAATGGCGCCCAATTTTTTAAATTGTGCTCCGCGGCCCTCTGACATGGGTATCAAATGAAAGGATATGACAGGTAGAACACAATAAGCTATGTGGCGTCATTCGAAATTCAAAATGGCGGCCAACACTTACACTGTTTGTCGTCAAATCTTGGAAGTTAAATTTGACCCACTTCCCGGTTTCGTATAGAGCTGAAATTTTGCATACACGTTTAGTTTGGATGACAATGCAATCTGGCCATTTTGTAAAAATATCAAGATGGCGGTTCCAAAATGGCGCCCGATTTTTGAAACTGTGCTCCGCGGCCCTCTGACATGGGTATCAAATGAAAGGATATGACAGGTAGAACACAATAAGCTATGTGGCGTCATTCCAAATTCAAAATGGCGGCCAACACTTACACTGTTTGTCGTCAAATCTTGGAAGTTAAATTTGACCCACTTCCCGGTTTCGGATAGAGCTGAAATTTTGCATACACGTTTAGTTTGGATGACAATGCAATCTGGCCATTTTGTAAATATATCAAGATGGCGGTTCCAAAAAGGCGCCCGATTTTTGAAATTGTGCTCCGCGGCCCTCTGACATGGGTATCAAATGAAAGGATATGACAGGTAGAACACAATAAGCTATGTGGCGTCATTCCAAATTCAAAATGGCGGCCAACACTTACACTGTTTGTCGTCAAATCTTGGAAGTTAAATTTGACCCACTTCCCGGTTTCGGATAGAGCTGAAATTTTGCATACACGTTTAGTTTGGATGACAATGCAATCTGGCCATTTTGTAAAAATATCAAGATGGCGGTTCCAAAATGGCGCCCGATTTTTGAAATTGTGCTCCGCGGCCCTCTGACATGGGTATCAAATGAAAGGATATGACAGGTAGAACACAATAAGCTATGTGGCGTCATTCCAAATTCAAAATGGCGGCCAACACTAAATTGCGGAAAGCTTATAATAGACTAAAAAGTAGAAAATATAACCGATCAACTTCCAATTTTGCACACTCGTAGTTCGGGTGGTTAATGTGTATGAATGATGAGATGAATAGTTGAGTTAAGGGTGAGTTGATAATAAAGAAGCAATACACGTTACAAAAAATCACAAACAAACACAGAGATGCTGCTGTCAACTAAATTCAACTACTCAAATACTGAACTCATGTCCATATGCATAATTTCAACTAAACCCAGGTAGCAGAGCTGAGTCGAGTTCAGTCAACCTTAACCCAACTCGACTCCCGTTTACATGTAGTTAGACTTGGGTTCAACTTGAGTTCAACTCATCATGTATAAGTACTAAATGCAATCTGACCTTTTTGTAAAAAAAATCAAGAAGACGGTTCCGAGATGGCGGCCGTTTTTGCAATTATGTTCCACCGAGCCCACGACATGGGTATCAAATGAATACAGTAAACTGTGTGACGTAATTTTAAATCTAATAGAATTGCCATCATAAAATGGCGGAATACATATAATAAACTAAAAGTAGAAAATAAAATAAATGGTTGAAAAAATTTTAAAAAAAAAATTCTTTTCATTAATTAAAAAATGTACTGAAAAGTAAAAAATAAAAAATATTTTAAAGAAAGCGTGAAATTTCAATTTTAATGAAAATGTTAATTAAAAGAATGGCGCATTTTTCATCAAAAAATTTTGTTAGAATTTGAAATTAACAAAGCAAAAAATTGAGGGTTATTGTAAATCTCACGCGATTTACAGTTATATTTTCAATTATTGATGAAAAATGCGCCATTCTTTTAATTAACTTTTTCATTAAAATTGAAATTTCACGCTTTCTTTAAAATATTTTTTTAAAATTTTTTTTAACCATTTATTTTATTTTCTACTTTTTAGTTTATTATATGTATTCCGCCATTTTATGATGGCAATTCTATTAGATTTAAAATTACGTCACACAGTTTACTGTATTCATTTGATACCCATGTCGTGGGCTCGGTGGAACATAGAGCCGCCATCACGGAACCGTCTTCTTGATTTTTTTACAAAAAGGTCAGATTGCATTTAGTACTTATACATGATGAGTTGAACTCAAGTTGAACCCAAGTCTAACTACATGTAAACGGGAGTCGAGTTGGGTTAAGGTTGACTGAACTCGACTCAGCTCTGCTACCTGGGTTTAGTTGAAATTATGCATACGGACATGAGTTCAGTATTTGAGTAGTTGAATTTAGTTGACAGCAGCATCTCTGTGTTTGTTTGTGATTTTTTGTAACGTGTATTGCTTCTTTATTATCAACTCACCCTTAACTCAACTATTCATCTCATTATTCATACACATTAACCACCCGAACTACGAGTGTGTGCAAAATTGGAAGTTGATCGGTTATATTTTCTACTTTTTAGTCTATTATAAGCTTTCCGCAATTTAGTTTTGGCCGCCATTTTGAATTTGGAATGACGCCACATAGCTTATTGTGTTCTACCTGTCATATCCTTTCATTTGATACCCATGTCAGAGGGCCGCGGAGCACAATTTCAAAAATCGGGCGCCATTTTGGAACCGCCATCTTGATATTTTTACAAAATGGCCAGATTGCATTGTCACCCAAACTAAACGTGTATGCAAAATTTCAGCTCTATCCGAAACCGGGAAGTGGGTCAAATTTAACTTCCAAGATTTGACGACAAACAGTGCAAGTGTTGGCCGCCATTTTGAATTTAGAATGACGCCACATAGCTTATTGTGTTCTACCTGTCATATCCTTTCATTTGATACCCATGTCAGAGGGCCGCGGAGCACAATTTCAAAAATCGGGCGCCATTTTGGAACCGCCATCATGATATTTTTACAAAATGGCCAGATTGCATTGTCATCCAAACTAAACGTGTATGCAAAATTTCAGCTCTATCCGAAACCGGGAAGTGGGTCAAATTTAACTTCCAAGATTTGACGACAAACAGTGTAAGTGTTGTCCGCCATTTTGAATTTGGAATGACGCCACATAGCTTATTGTGTTCTACCTGTCATATCCTTTCATTTGATACCCATTTCAAAGGGCCGCGGAGCACAATTTCAAAAATCGGGCGCCATTTTGGAACCGCCATCTTGATATTTTTACAAAATGGCCAGATTGCATTGTCACCCAAACTAAACGTGTATGCAAAATTTCAGCTCTATCCGAAACCGGGAAGTGGGTCAAATTTAACTTCCAAGATTTGACGACAAACAGTGTAAGTAAAATAAAAGCGGGCGCCATTTGGGAACCGCTATCTTGATATTTTTACAAAATGGCCAGATTGCATTGTCATCCAAACTAAACGTGTATGCAAAATTTCAGCTCTATCCGAAACCGGGAAGTGGGTCAAATTTAACTTCCAAGATTTGACGACAAACAGTGCAAGTTAAATAAAAGAATTTAAAAAAGGATTTAACACTGGTCAGATATGGATATTATATTTTTGTTGCTGTTGCTGTTACGTGGTTGTTTACGTTATACTTCGGTGGCGCCATGTGAGTTTACCTTGCGTATGGTTTCCTATTGCTTGGGAACATCAAATTCTACGCGCACTAGATGTATTCCGAATATGATTGGCTAAGTGTCTGTTGTGTACGTAGTACACAATTTTTCTAAAAGATGGTGCTCAATCTCGAATTTAGAAAAAAAAGTTGTAATTAACAAATTTTTTATTAGTAGGTAACTCTAAATGTTTTTATGTAACCCAAATCAGGTTTTGAGGATTTTTCTTTGTTTCATTATACCCTTTTGTTATGCCGGACTATGTCAGCGGTAATTTTTCTCTGTTCTGAATAAAACTTACTTTTATTTACAATATTTTAATTTTGATTAAATTCACAAGAAGGGCCTGCAGAAAGATTAACTTTCGCTTTCTGACGGGTAGATTGTAAGACTACGGGACTTATGTAATATGCTAATCAACGCAATTAAAGGTACCAACACATCAAACAATGCAAAAAATGACCTGGATGTTTTAACCTAATTCTTGAGAGAAGCACCACCAGAGACTGAGGACCCTATTCCCATTGTCACCTCACTTTTTTTCACCTCACAATTTTTGTCATGTCACTTTTAAAGTGGTATTCTCATAGTCGAGTGACAAGGAATATATTTGTGAGGTAAAATGTCACAAATTAGGTGTGGTATTGTCGAAGTCATTTTGTGTAGCTGAAAATTGTCATTTTTTATCACTTGGAAATTGTAGGTGACGCTACGAATGCTACGCTACGATGGTGACTGAATTTTTTTTTAAATTGATGGTGGTTTTTAAATACGATGTTTTATTTTAATATTTGATGATTCAACATTATTCTTATATCCTAGAATTAAAATAATGAACAGGAGACAATTTGATTGCCTTGTTGGCTTTATCGTAAACAACAAGGAAATATGGAAGGCGGCAAAAATTAGTCAAATCAGGACGGAAGTGTGGAGTAAGTACTTCTTCAACCCATTCTATGGAAGGGAAAAAAGAAGTTCTTCCCATCCTAGGCCATCGCCGTGTTAATGTAATGCCTTTTTTGTACTGGGTGGAAGTACTGAACTGCTTCTTCAGAAGTACTTCTAGAAGTACTTTTTCCAGTACTTCCATTCTCTACTGGTTTGTTATATTATTTACTATGTATTTTATATTATCTATTACGTACTATATACAATGTACTGCATATTATGTACTATGTTCTGAAAAAATTCAAATTGAATCCAGTAGATTCCCATAAAAATTTAGATCCGTGACTTTGACTGAATATAATATGACTTTTTTGCATATTTGCACAATGTTTAAAATAGCAAAAATTTCTGTTTCGTTACTATTGCATCAACCCGACCATTTGTACTGTGTAGGGGAGACTGGGTACGGTTGAAACAATTTAGATTTTATTGTCCGTAGCATCGCTACTACCGAACCCAGCAGCGATTGAGACATGCTAAATTCAAGGGCATGTTTCCATCTACCAATTCGCAGTATTATTTGAGTGCCCGGTGTTTTGTAATTTGTGTAAAATCAAATTAAAAAAATAAATAAAATTGTTTCAACCGTCCACATGCCAGGGGCGGTTGAAACAGTGATTGGGGTCAATTGAAACACATGCAAATATAGGTTACAACTTATCAATAAATATGAAAATTAACAGCAATTAACATCAGTTGGGTATTTCTACCGTAGTTATGCCTGTTTCGTCAGCATTATATATATATATCTTGTGGCTCAAATTTGTTACGGTCCATGACAAACTCAAGCTTGAAATAGTCCAATCATCAAATTGTTATAAAAAGCATCTACATTGCTTTTGTTAAAACTAGTTTCCCGTGAAAGGGTTGTAGCCTGCGCTCCCCGTACAGATAGTTCAGTTATACCTAATGTCTTGGTGTTCATCGCCAGATGCATCTCGCTTTCGAATATATCTTAGAAGCGAACAGTGGTGCACTCCATGTTTCTCCGTCGCTTTTCACGAATCCCCTGCTTTTACCTTCTCATAGGCTTCTTTATATTATATCTTGATAAATCCACCTGCCCCCGCGAATTTTTCTTTCACGTTCCCTCGGCATCTTCAGAGCAGGGAATTTAAATAAATAAATTGTTTCAACCGTACCCACAAAAACTGTTCCAACTGTACCCATGCCCCCATTTGATACAAAACAGTTTATAACAACGGCAACACTAATTTTACACAAATAATAATAGACGCTGTCATGTTCTAAAAACATTGATTCAAACAAAACAAAACCACTCAAAACTGTCAGTTAATGAAAAGTATAAGTAGTAAATTGAAAAAATTGTACTACAAAAATTCTTACTTTTGCTTGTGAAATTACAATGGGGTCCCCTGGAAACAACCACAACCTGTAGTGATCGTCGCGCCACTTATATTCGTGTTCGAACTTGTCGTCCGCTTTGTTCGTTCTTTATACCCCTCCCCTTACTGCACACGATTCAAAAGATATTAACTCTGTTTCAACCGTCCTGTGTTTCAACCGTACCCAGTCTCCCCTACTATGTACTACATATTTCCCATGAACTATGTACTATGTATTTATTACTATATTATTATCTACTATTTATACTAAAAACTACATTATCAAAGTCATCCATCGTCCGATCTTTGTGTGATAAGTTTAAGACAAATAGTTTAATTTCCAAAACATTGCAACACATTGTGGAGTGAGTGCATATAAGTAACAAATAAATAAACTTTAACAGAATATTCATAAATAAAATATATTTTGATTTTTATCGTCCTGTATTAAGATTGATTTGGAAATTTAGACTAGCCATAGAAGTTAACACTTCTAAAGTGTGGTCCTACACACACTCGTTTTTTTTTATTATTTATTTTCTTTTCTTTACTGCTTTCTTTTTTTTATATATATTTAATTTGATTTTGTGTTAATTTCTTTTTTTTTATTTTTTATATATTTATATTTGTTTTTATATTTCTTTTGTTATGTTAGCCTTAAGAATTTCGTCTTATCTTCTTCTATTTTTCCCTCTTCTTCCAATGCTTCACATTTCTTTTTATATTATTTTTGCGTGTGTGATTCTGTTTATGTGGCTCTGTTGCTCGTTAGATGTATATCGATGAATTTCTCTGATAGAGTGCACGGTGAAGGAAGGCTACTTAATATCCTCTGCTCTTCCTCCTCAGGGCTGGATATATGTACCATGAATGCAAGAAACCTGAGAAATAAAATGGATGAACTGAGGTTCATGTTTGAAATCACAAAACTGCATGCCATTGTAGTCAATGAGACGTAGCTGAAACCGGAAATCCCTACTTCCTTTGTGCTTGCCTGCTTTTTGCATGCGTCGGAATGATCGTGTGGGTCGTACTGGAGGTGGTGTTGCAATATGTCACCTCCTCTTTCTCCTCAAAGACAGTAGGCCAGTCCATTGGCTCACAATTTGAATTCATTGCAGTGGAAATAAAATCACCAGATGACAAATGTGGTATTGTCAGTGTTTACTGCCCACTTAATGTATTTACACCTGATGTTGCTACCAACTTCTTTGATCTCGTGTCTAGTCTCTCCCGTCATTATGTTAACATAATTGTTGCAGGCGATTTTATTGTTGATCTGCTAAAGGCCACTGAACGAGCGAACACACTCAAATACTTTTTGGGTTCATTAGACCTTAGAATTCTAAATCAACTGCCCACATTTTTAAATTGCCATAAACCATCGCTCTTTGATGCTATCACTGCTACATCCACCAATTTAGTGTTAAAATATAACCAAATCTCTAATCCCAGCTATCTTGCTCATGATATTATCTTTCTCTCCCTTCGTTTTACCTTTCACCCTCCCTCCTTGTCTAGCTTCTTTTTATACCGGGATTTCAATAATATCAATTTTGTTCGCCTTTCTGAATTTACTTCGTCTTTACCTTGGGCTGATATCTACAATACAACCTGTGTTGATACTAAGGTCGATCTCTTGAATTCTTTCATCTAATCCCTGTTTAATCAATGTGTCCCTATAGTTACAAGAAGACGTTGTAAATCTCCAACTTGGCCCTGGTTTTCTTATGAAATACGCAAATTGATTGTTGAGCGTGAGTTCTTGTACAGACGCTCTCGCAGAACTAGGATCTCAAGCTACCTCAGTGAGTACAAAAATCTTCGCAACTTAATCAATAGCAAAGTCAAATCGACCAAGCGTGAATTTTACTCATGTAAGCTTGATCCTGCTCTGTCCCCTAAGCATCTTTGGTCTAACCTTCGGTCTCTAGGCATTCATACCTCTGAGCTTAACTCATTTGAGGTTGATGTAAACTCACTCAATGTATCTTTCGTTCAATCTCCTCCAAATTTCCCACTGTCTTCCACTTCCGATTCCCCTTCTTCCAACTCTCTATGTTCTGAAGGTTTAAATTTCTATTGTGTTGACTCGCTTGAAGTACTCGGCATATTGCATTCCATTTCGTCCAATAGCGTTGGTTATGATGGTATTTCTCCTCTCTTT
The DNA here is from genome assembly GCA_949987705.1 of Thereva unica. NCBI lineage: Eukaryota > Metazoa > Arthropoda > Insecta > Diptera > Therevidae > Thereva > Thereva unica. The sequence continues at coordinate 57,681,145 of OX465282.1, forward strand.
CTTAAGATTCTCTCCCCTTTAATTGTTGATGCCATCACGCATGTTAACTATATCTTGACAACCTCCCGTCTGGAAAAAAGCCATAGTGACTCCCATTCCTAAAAAGCCCTCCCCCGTTAATCTGGCAGACTTTCGCCCTATTAGTATTCTACCCTTTCTCGCTAAAGTTTTTGAGAAAATTGTATCTACTCAAGTCCTGAGACATCTTGATTCTTATAATTTCCTTTCTAAACTCCAATCGGGCTTTCGCAAATCTCACAGTTGCCAAACTGCTATATTGAAGGTTACAACTGATCTTCGTTCCGCCCTTGACCGAGGTGACATAGCAATAGTAGTTCTTCTAGACTTCTCCAAAGCAAGTACTTTTCCTTAGTCGTCGCTCATTATCCCCGGATGGTTTCTCACCTCTTTTACATAATAATGTTCCCCTTCCAATCGTTGACTGTGCCAAAAACCGGTATTGATCTAAGATCTATGGCACACTTCCTAAACTATGGCTACATAGCAATCTGTTATTCTCGCCTATTCGAGCCAAACTTATTAAATCTCTTGTTTTCCTCATTTCCTTTACGGCTCGCTGGGATATATTTCCTTCGACTCTTCTTGCCGTCAGCGTCTTAGAGTGGCATTTAATGATTGCATTATGTTCATTTTTCATATGAGAAGATCTGAATATGTGGCGGGTGTCCAAAACTCGTTACTAGGTTGTGACTTCTTTCAATTCCTCGATCTCATGGCTTTACTTCTCTTGCATAAGGTTTTTTATACCAAAAGCCTTTGCTACCTTTCTGACTTTATTTTTCCTTTGCAATCCTTGAGATCCATCAAATTCATGATTCCTGCTCATTCTTCCTTGATTGGTAGTCGTTCCTTCTTTGTGCATACTCTCTGAATCTGGAATAATCTTCCTAACCACATTCAGAGAATGAGCACAGCTACAACATTCAGAAGACATGCATTTATTTTTCTATCTTCTTCTCACTAGCTTTATATGTATTTCTCTCACTACCTTTATCACTCCCCACTTCAATCTCAATTTTAATTCTACTTTCTGTCTCTATCTTTTTCTCTTGAATTCTTTTTATTATGCTTTATTATGTTGTTTTAGTTGTACCTGAAGAAAATGGGTAAGGTCGCGGAACCCGCGTGCCCCTACGGGGACTCCGCTTCGGACGACGCTTACCACACATTCTTCGAATGTATTAGGTGGCATGTCGAACGAAGCGCGTTGGAAGGAGAGCTCGGAAACGTGAACCCCGACACAATTGTTGGGATAATGCTCCGAGGCCCCGAGGAATGGTTGAGGGTGGCGCGGTTTGTGCAGACCATCCTGAAGACGAAGAAAATGGAGACGGAAGTCCGCTGATCTGTCTCAACGGAGCCCTGGCTTCTTCTCGCCAAGGATCGGAGGGGACACGGTAAGGGTCACGTCGGTGACGCCCACCCGAAGTAATGCCTCGCGGCGGTGCCGGGTGGGGGAATCGTCACAGAAAGGGGTGGTGAGTTTAGTCAGTAGGAATCTGCACTACCGTCTGAGTGCGGATCCTCAGCGGTGTCTATGGAAGATTCTCACCATCCCTCGTACAAAAAAAAATAATTTTATTATTATTATTATTAATATTAGTAATATTAATTTTAGTAGAACATATTTAGTTAGTAGCATTGGCATTGACATTGATAATGTAAATCTTAATTAGGAACACCTGGGCTTCAAATTAGTGAATAAGGGGTTGAAGGCTCGTCCGGTGATTAGTAATGATGTGATTAAACTTGTATTCCGCTGCCCCTAACAATGAGCCAAAACCAAGAGAAGCAAAAATCAAGTGGTGCCCTCCAAATCTCGCCAAAGAGATCACCCATAAGGCATCCAATGGAGAAACCTATTTTTTTAAAGGACTAACCGGGAGCATGTTAGAGGAGGAAGTCCGTAGCGAGTTTAGTATAGCAAATGTTAATTTTATGTTCGATTCATCAGCTGGGATTTTCGTGGGCATAGGAATATTCGTAGTGTTCTAGGCACAAACAGATTGGTTGCGCCAAACTGGCTATGGTTTTATTTTTGTATCGCTGACTTACATTTGTCAGAGCTATTTTACTAGTATACTTAATTTCTAGTTCACCCGTAGGCTGATGTTTTTGGGTGTTTCAAGTTTACTATTTATTCATTTATATTTAGTTTGGCGTGTATTTGCTTGGTAACTCTGCTGCTTTCATAATGCCTTCACTAGCTATTTTTCTTACCAATTCATTCGGGGGCATGATTGCGAAGTCTATTTTGCATTAGCTGGAACATGTATATCAGGATTGGTGTAATTTTCGCCCATTTTCCGCTGCAATATAGAGGAAGGTACAGTGCCTAAGTATTTTCCTTTCCAAAAACTGCAACTTATTTGCCACCTTTGTGGATATTGGGAAGGCTTAGGTTAGTACTGGTCGTACTATTGTCTTATAGCGCAAGTTTTTAGTTTCTGTTGCTGCGTCCTAGATTTCATTAACGGCTTTAGGCTAGTTACTAATATACGGGCGTTTATCAGTTTGAGTCTTAAGTGAGGATTCCACATGATTCTGTGATGCATCTGGACTCCCAGGTACTTCATAAAATAACTGTGCGACCATTAATGATTATTTTCCAGAGTTTTGATTACCGTTGCACGTTTCTATGTCCTTTACCTGAGAGATTCCTGAAACATTATTAAGCTTTTCCCTGATTAATTTCTACGTTCCATTTATCAAGGTTATCTATTATTTTGTTGACGTGTGTTTGGAGTTCTTCTAATAATAGGTGAGACTTGTATTCCAAACAAATGTATCATCAGCGTATTATATTCAAGTTGTGTTAAGAAGGGGAAATATGTTGGGGAAGACGTGTATAAATATATTGAAAAGCTTGGGGCCTAAAATGGAGCCTCGGGGAACTCCAGATTCAATTTTCAACGGTTGAGGGGTTAGTTCTGTGAAGCAGTCTGAGTTTACAAGTTGTGATAGCAGTATCTGTTCCAAAGTATTAGTAGGCAGTATTTGCTCCAAATCAAAAATCTAATTTTTGAAACAACTATTATGGCCATACAAAGAAGACTGAGAAGAAGTTCTTGGCAGAGGCCAAGATTCCCGTCCACCTATTAACTTTCTCCAAGATCATGTAAATCTAGCCCTAAATAATGATCGATTGGTTTAAAATACACGGCACGGTACCATAAATGATGCTGTATTTGCCCGAAACTCTTTGTATGATTTTTCAGTTACCCTAACGCGCTCAATTTAATTGAGTAACCACAAGTAGAAGAATCTAGAGAAGTAAACATAATTTAGAAGTGACGTTGATTTCAGTAGTGGCAAAGGAAGTAAAATTAGTCTACCCAAGGTCGATGAGCTCACAGGCTCATAACAAACGTGGAAGGATGGGTCTCGATAGAGCATGGAGAGGTGAGTTATGAAGGCATACCTCCATCGGCTCGTACAATATGAGTCCACGCAATGCCCGGCATTCCTAAATGTGAAAGAGGACACAGACCATGCCCTTTTGGAGCGTCGAAGATTAGCCGAGGAAACTGCTGCGCTATAACCGACAGCTAAAGGCACGGTTGAGAGCAAAGAAGACTATAATGGTACCATTGTGTGATCTATGGAATAAAGTGAAGGAGAAGTTAAATATCCTCTATTGGTAGGTAAGCGGAATGAAACCAAAAGGAAGAGAGTAAGGTTTAGAAATAGCAGCAGTATTATCAGGTAGATAAGAGCTGAACCAGCTGGCGACGCATATGAAGGTTAACATTCTTTGCGTGTTGACAGGAAATCAGCCAGTCTTAAAAAAAGTTGATGAGGCATCTTAAAACCATTGTAGTTAGGCCTGATAAGTCAACTAGTAGGTGATTTCAGTTAGGATTTGAGTCCGATATAATCTGCAGGCTAGAGCGTGTCGGCGTCATGATGCTTCCAACTTCCAACGCATAAAAATAATAAGAAACCAATTAGTGAGTATGCCAAAGAAGTATAATTTCTAATGCGCGTACATAAGTACATACACCCCCTGTTTTTTTTCGTATGCATTGTCAGCAGCTCTAGCCGGAAGATAGAGAGAAGAGAAGGAAGGAACTGTCACAACCTAGTCGCGATACTTTTTTTTTATTCCACATACTCGCAACCATTTCGCGACTCTGACATCGTGGCATTGAGAACAACTCCCTGGAGTGTTATGCCTCCTGAAACGAGTTTAATCTTATCAACCAACCGATGGCATGCGCTTGGTGGAGCGGGGAAGGACTAGCGAAGGCTATGACAAGGGGAATCAGGAATGTAAAGAGGGAATAAGAGAGAGAAGGAAAGTAATGTAAGTGGAAAAAGCGAAGGACCGTGGGGCTGGCCGGGATTCGAACCCGGGACCTCTCAGTCAGGCGCCTTACCCCTAGATTACCGAGGCCCCCATAACACTCCGTATACCAAATTTTGTTAAAAAATTAAATTTTTTTTTTTATAAAATTGTTTATAAATTTTGTTTATAAAAACTTTAAATTTTATTTTTCGCTTTTTCGAGATAAAAGTCGAAATCCGATTTTCTTCCGCAAGAATCTGAAGTACGATGTTTTCGCCTCAGATCCCTTTTTCTACCTGGAAAATTGTGACCTGACCTTTGAAATCCGACGTTCTTCGCACAATTGTTGAAGTCCGATAGTCTTCTACTCAGGCGTCGATATATAATACATAGAATATTGTTTTTGTAAAACTGCTACATAAAAATTTTCGGAATGTGATTTATCTTTGTTGAGTTCGGAAACAATACAGATAAATTAAGTCGAAAAAAGCAAAATAGCGGAAAAGATTGGGTACAGGCTAAAATGAATGTTACAGAGAGCTTCCTTTTAGGATTCGTATAAGGGGTAATAAAGTTTACCGATTTTCTACTCTTCATCTACGGGTTTAAGGGTCGAATTATCAGGTTTTTTTTGCAAATACATGTTAAACGGTAAGTGATTTCATAAAATAGTGTTTACAAAGTTTGTAGATTATGCGATTATTTGCAAAAAAAATATTATACATTTTCCCGCACGAATTGCTATTCATGGGATGTCGCCATTTAAATAATTAAAATATTCATATCCAATCATTCGTGTCTTGTAAAGATCATCAGACGTTCAATGAAACCTTTGTTGGACTACATGGCTAATATTTTCATGAGTGATTTCCTTACAAGTTCCGTACAAGGAACGCCGCTAAAATCGTATTCAGCGACCTGAAAAAGCCCCGTATACAAAGTTTTGTGGCAATTGAAAGATATTTCACTTCTTCCGGTCACCATTTTGAAGCCTCCATATTGGCCCCTATGCTGAATGTCGAGCCGTGATTTGTGACAAGTTTTTTGAATTGAATAAAGTGGCATTTCAGACGAATTGCGACTTTCAGCATAGGGGGCTAAACTCGCACTTAGCACTTCCCCTCTAGGCCACTATGCTGAAAATCGTAATTCGATTAAATCGTCACTTTCTTCAACTCAAAAAACTTGTCACAAATCCCGACTCGACATTCAGCACAGGGGCCATTGTTTATGGAAAAATGGACACTAAATCCGCAATCAGCGACCAGATAGACTCCTGTATACCAAGCTTTGTGGCAGTTGAAGGATATTTCACTACTTGCTGCCGCCATTTTTAAGCCGCCATCTTGTTTATGAAAAAATGGACACAGAATTCGTAATAAGCGACCAGAAAACACCCCGTATACCAAATTTTGTGGCAATTGCAGGATATTTCACTAATTCCAGTCGCCATTTTGAAGCCATCATCCTGGACACTTAGTTAGTAATCAGCGATCCCAAAAAAACCCGTATACCAAATTTCAAATTGATTGGTTAATTTTAAAGACTTTTGGCCAGCTTTTCGGCCTTTTGCCATACAGTGCGTCGGGGTTAGTAATAGAGTGAACCCTTCTAACACAGAAGGCGCACTTCTTAGCTGGGCCAAGAAAGATTTACCTACTCAGCACAACCAAGCGCTGTCATGAGGCTCAGAACTAAGCAAAACAAAACAAATATAATAGTAAGAAGAAAAAAAAAATATGAGTGTGCTTAAGACCACACTTGAGAAGTAAAACTTTTGTGCCCAACGGCTAGTAATATGCAATAGATATAGTGGAAAGTCTGTCGGATCTATAGTACGCTTGAGAAAATTCAGGACAACGACAGATGCAGGTAGAATAATGACGAATCTACTGACGGACTTGATACAAATACTATTTGAAAATATTTATGAATTTCTATTTACATTAAAACCTAAAAGTAACCGAGTAAAAATAATTTTGATTGGCTAATTTTCTTAAAAGCATACACGCGGTGCACCTAGTACGTATAGCATATAAGTGCGCATCCCACACGGGTATGCACGCTTCCGCCACAGGCATGGATACCACCGCCACAGGCACGAAAATCTAAACATTCGCCTCATGGAAGTAAGCTGGTCACATATGCAAGCGTACATGCATTGCATCCAGAGGTTCATAAAATTGCATAGTTTTTTCCGTCCCGGCTTTCACACATAGCCCGAAAATCTAAGTAACGAGTGCATGCAAGGTGCATGTGTTTGTTGTGCATACTTGTGTGTGCTATTTCGAATGCGGCATTATAGAAAAAGTTAAAAGTAGTCCGACCTTTGCGTGGCATGCATTCCATTCATGGAACATTCCGTCAGGTCGCATTTGAATACACACACTTCTATATTATTTATCAACGAATTGAATGCATGTACGCTTGGATATGTCACCAGCTGTATGCATGATCCGCTCCCGCTACATTCATGATCATTAATAATTGCATCCGCATCGGCATAGACTATTCCAAACCCAGGTATTGTTTTACCAAGCAGTCCGCCAACCACATACATGAAGCTTTACCTACGCGAGCCGCTTTACCTACGCGAACGGGAGCCAGTCTACTTGAGTATGGTATTGGCACCCTTTATGGCCACCTAGCCAATTACCTGATTACTTCGTCCCATACAATTTAGGGAGCCAATTAATTTTAAAGGGAGCAAAAAGATATGCAATCAACCTTTTTTCAAATTCTTCTTTCTATGCGTAGTTGAAAATAATTTATTTTGGCTGATTAAACCGAATTCGAAGCATAAAGTTGAAAAAACATTTTTTACAAACCTTTATATTTTCAGTCGATGTAGGGATAGTTTCAGCCCTATTATCCCTTATCGTAAAATTTGCTTTTAGTCCAGTCAAATAAGGCAAAAAAAGGGGTCAACCTCGGAATTTGAGGTAATAAGCTGAAAATTGGCATGAAGCTTTGTTTTGGCATTTTACATGACGTCACATATAATCTCGTGTCCGCGGCTTGAGATATTAGAGGTCAAAGGTCACAAAAATCAGTTTTTCGCAAATATCTCGGGTCCCGACAAGAGCTATAAATGAAAATATCATTTAAAGCATAGAAAGCGAGATATTTGCGAAAAACTGATTTTTGTGACTTTTGACCTCTAATATCTCAAGACGCGGACACGAGATTATATGAGACTTTTGACACATCATTTAGAAAGCCAAAACAAAGGTTCATGCCAATTTTCAGCTTATTACCTCTCATTCCGAGGTCAAACTGTAATTTGACAAGTAAATGCAGAAAAGTGAAATTGTTATGTTCCGTAGCGTATGGCTCTCTGTCGGGACCCGTCGTGTCTCAATTCAATGTCCGAGGATACACCCATTAACCCTGAGTTGAACGATGATAACGCCGACCACCTTTCATTATTCTCTTCTGAGATGATTACAGATGAAGATGGCAATATGAAAGAAGTGGAAATAGAAGAGTTAGAGAGATAATCAATAAAATTATTTCATAACCTGTAACCTATGGACTAGGCCTACTGGTGATACCATGCAAAAAGGCTGCTTGAGTTCTACTTCCAAGGTGGTGAGGAAAAGAATGCAGCGCGATGCTCGAGTTTTCTCAGCCCCATATCGCGAATACTATTGATTCTACGTAAATTCTGTACAAGACAGTTTTATGCAGATTTGTCTAATGAACAAAGTTTACTCAACCAAAATTTGCGTAAAGCCGATAATTTACGAGATATTTGCAAAAAACTGATTTTTGTGACCTTTGACCTCTAATATCTCAAGACGCGGACACGAGATTATATGTGACTTTTGACACATCATGTAAAATGCCAAAACAAAGCTTCATGCCAATTTTCAGCTTATTACCTCAAATTCCGAGGTGAAACCCTAATTTGACTGGACTATTTGTTATAAATCAACCGCTTTTGAATATAAATGTTGCAAAAAATGTATTTTATTAGATTGTTTTTGATTATAATTAAAATTATCGCGGAAACACTTAAAAAGGGGAATTTTTAAGCATATTTAAAGGTGACATCCATATTTTAAGACTGTGGGACCCTGATTTTCGTAATCAGCGACCCAAAAAACATATCAGGAACGGTTTTCACAACAGTGTAATGTTTTGACATAAACGATTCGTCGATTTGTGCAAGTTAAAAAAATTGTAATTTAAAAAGGGGAAAGGTCCAGCACATCTCACCAAAGGGGAAGTGGGTGCCAATTTTAAACAACAGCACCTCACACATTTAATTCACCACTCCCTTTTGGTATTCTAAGCACCCAAACCACCGCCGAAAATTCTTCTCATGCCGCTTCCAACATGTCAGTGCCCGCGGTAAAAGCTCCGGCCCGTGACCAAACCACAAGAAAAATCTGAAATAATTCACCTCTACAGAATGGTGAATTTGTATTCCTATAATGAGATAAAGCAAAGTCCGGGCGACAACGTAGCTAACATGCCAGAAAATTTATGCAGTAAGGCAGAGTGTATTTTAGCTGTTGCATACACAGCCCCGAGTTTCTTCGTCTCTTGTACCCTTTCCCATCGTTATACGAAAGTTCTGACGATTTTTCATGTGTGAGAGCGTTACACGAATGAAATTGATTCACTCTCATGTAAATTTTTTTAAGCAAACGTCCCTAAAGAAGTTTTACTTCAAAAATTGCACTGTGAAACCGAATTTTACTTAAGTTACACTTAAATGAAAAAAATTAGGTACTTAAGTTTAAGGAAAACTTAAGTTCGCACTGTGACATCGGCCCTAAGAGAATCTCGGCAGTAGCAGGCGGTGCAGACAAAACGCAACTGGCTTGGGGGCCTTCTACAATGAACTGTTCCGGGGTCTATCGATTTATTCCTCAAATATTCACAGATAGACTCCGTATTAGTTTCCGGAGAGAATCTCGAGATTAAGATATCTAAAAGCCTAGGAACCGTAACCAGAGAGGTCTAAGGCTCAAGAGGGACTATAACTTCGGTAACCAGTGGACCATCCACTATTAGAGGCGGAGGGGCTTCTACCAACACCGGCATAGAGGACGACTCAGTCCCTGAAACTTCCGCGACCGAGGGACCTCCCACTACTAGTGGCGAGGAAGATGATTTAGAGACCGGCTTTGAGGTCAGCTCTGTAGATGAAACGTAGGACGAGGAACTCAAACTGACACCATTATCAGTGGTTTGGCGATTTCGACTATTTTTAACTTCCCAGTATAGGAAGTTATTGTAATCGGTCTAAAAATCGAAATCGAAAATTTCGACGTATTTTCATCTTTCAAGATCCCAAGAGCATTTTAAGCAAATAATTGGGAGGAAGTATGTGTGTGTGTGTGTGCGTACGGATGTGGTCATTTTTTCCTGCACAATATCGCGCGAACCAAAAAAGATATCCACTTCGTTGAGGTGTCGTTCGAAGCGTATTAACCGAAATATGATCTGAAAAGATTTTCATAAAATTCGGCCGTGCCGTTTTTTTGTTTAAGCGGCGTAAGTGATTTTTGTACCTTCACGATATCGCCCGAACCACGAAGGATTTTGGTTAATTGAGGTGCCGTTCGAAGCGTATTAGCGACAATATAATCTCAAAAGATTTTTATAATATTCGGTCGAGCGGTGTTTTCGTTTAAATGACATAAGTGATTTTTGTACCTGAACGATATCGCGCGAACTATAAAAGATATCGACTTAGTTGACGTGCCGATCGAAGAGTATTAACCAAAATATGATCTGAAAAGATTTTCATAAAATTCGATCGAACCGTTTTTTTTTTGTTTAAACGACATTTATGTTTTTGTACCTGCACGATATCGCGCGAACTAAAAGCTATATCGACTTCATAGAGGTTCCGAAAAAAAAATATTAACGAAGAAATGATCTGAAAAAAATTTCATAATATTCGGTCGGGCCTTTTTTGTTTAAATAGAAAACTTCAGATAAGTGTCAGAAAGACCTTAAATTGACAAGTTTTGCTAATATCTAATAAACTCGATGCAATGATATCCGTTCTTAACGAAGTGATCTTTTTTGGGTTCTGCACAACGATAGCCTTCGAAAAAAACATCATTTGTCAAAATCCGACAACCTTTCAAAATTTCGTTACCCTTTACAAACAGTGCGAATTGTTCAAACCTTGGATTAGCACTTTTTGACGGGGAATTGTTTTCTACGCGTGATACAGTTTCAGGAAATTGCCGTTTATCCCGGGATTTCCAGTAGTTACCACAAAATTTGTTCTTTTTGGTCAAGTCTGACATATACTTAACAGTTACAGTTTTGCTAATATCTCCGGAAAGCTTTGGAATTTCCAAATGAAGTCATTCGCTTCTCAGTTTGTCAACGGCGCTTCAGCCCGCTCAATACGAATTTGAACACCCGCTTTAGTGCAGAACGAAATATGCAGGACATGTCTGTTTGCTAACGTTCAGGAAAAACAAATATGAGCTCTAGAAAAATCTTGTGGATTTCTACTATTATAATTATTTGAACTAGCTTCTCTCGGGATTGCTTTGTCATCAGTTCTGATACTAGCCAATTTTCCACTAGTGCTAAACGTATAACTATTTTGTCAGAAGTCAGTTTATTCCATCTTCGTTCATCATACTGGGAAGTTAATCGTGTGGACCGAAGTGGTCAAACCCACATCCCAACTAGTTATTTTTATTTTTCATTTTTTTCAACGCGGCTTACTTCCGGACTATTGGGTTAATGACATCCTGATTGAGGATGATATTAACCAAAAGAGTAGCATCCGTGGGGCTACTCGAAAAAGGAGGCTGCTTCCCAACTTGCAGGGCGCCAACAGAGGGGAATGTCTTGCTATTAAAGAAGCCTTCAAATTTTGAAGCCAGAGAGCTCAAGGCGTTATGATTTTGAACCACTGCTGAAGACAGCGATGTAATATCAGCTCAAACGCGCTTCGTACTCCTTTTAAAGTCATACAATACAGGATGAAGAAAAACCAAAGAGTTGGAAGTGCAGGAAAAAGTGGCGACAGGATTTAAGATTAACGACTGCATGTCGTCAATCGAGTCTAAGGCCGCTGCAACCCGGGAAGAGATTTCCTGGAATTTACTCAATAAGGAGCCTGAGTTAGTCTCAGCAAGATTTAGGGTGTCGGAAAATGAGTCGAGTCGGACGTTTTTGGATTGAATATCATCCGACAACATCTGAAGATGCGAGATGTTGCCGGAGAAGGAACTGAGCCGGCCCACGACTAATTCTTGACCGTCGAAATGTGCTTCACTAGTTTGAGGACATGGCAGGGCTTGATGACTCAACACTCCCTAAAAGTTGACCCTCTAGGAGCGGAAATGTTGAAACTAACCCCTGCGTCAAGGTAAGTGAGGTGAAAGACGCCATCACAAACACCATCGCAAGAAATCGAATCTCAGACAATCTCTAAAATGCATAACTTGCAAGCCTGGTGAGACGCCATGTAAAAAGGGTAAAATGAGAAAACGATTCAACCACAATTGAACTGCAAAAACAAATTTGACAAAACTGATAATAACACTTACATGCAGTTTGAGAGCAGTTCGTGGGTTTCAAATCGTTGCATAACCTCAGGCGAATAAATAGTAGGTAGAGGAAAATATATAACAAAGTGAGGAATGGCGTTCAAATATAAAATTAAAAACAAATTTATTTTATGCACTGCCATGCACATAAAAAATAAATAATAAAAAAAGTTAAAAAAGTAAAAATGCCCACTAGTTACTGATAAAAAGTTACAGTTGGAGAAACCTTATAAACAATAGCAAAAAAGGACAAATGAAAACACCACCACAAGAAAAAACCACAAACGCGAACTAAATCTATAATATAAAAATGAATCGCTAAATGTGTTGCTAAGCGCAAAACTCGAGAACGGCTGGACCTATTGGACTAATTTTTTTTTTCGAATATTCGTTGAAGTACGAGGATGGTTCTTACGGAGAGAAAAATTTAAAAAATTGCCTGAAAAAACAAAAAAATGGTAATTTTAGGAATTTTCACTTCATTTTAGTTTCAATAGCTTCATGGCCTACCTATTGTTTGACAAATGTAAAATTGTCATTAAATTGAATCACTACATTTAATGAAAATTTCAAATTTACGCAGCTGTCAAACAATAGGTAGGCCATGACGCTATTGAAACTAAAATTATCCATGGCGGCCGTCTCAAGAAGGCGGTGTACCACTTTCTTCACAACCACCTCGACATGGGTATCAAATGAAAGGGTATGATAAGTAGAATACAATAAGCAATGTAGTATACAAAATATATCTTTAGATCCATGGCGGCCGTCTCAAGAGGCCGGATTACCATTTTCTTCCCAACCACCTCAACATGGGTATCAAATGAAAGGGTATGTTAAGTACAATACAATAAGCAATGTAGTATACAAAATATATCTTTAAATCCATGGCGGCCGTCTCAAGAGGGCGGGGTACCACTTTCTTCACAACCACCTCGACATGGGTATCAAATGAAAGGGAATGATAAGTAGAATACAATAAGCAATGTAGTATACAAAATATATCTTTAGATCCATGGCGGCCGTCTCAAGAGGCCGGATTACCATTTTCTTCACAACCACCTCAACATGGGTATCAAATGAAAGGGTATGTTAAGTACAATACAATAAGCAATGTAGTATACAAAATATATCTTTAGATCCATGGCGGCCGTCTCAAGAGGCCGGATTACCATTTTCTTCACAACCACCTCAACATGGGTATCAAATGAAAGGGTATGTTAAGTACAATACAATAAGCAATGTAGTATACAAAATATATCTTTAGATCCATGGTGGCCGTCTCAAGAGGGCGGGGTACCACTTTCTTCACAACCACCTCGACATGGGTATCAAATGAAAGGGTATGATAAGTAGAATACAATAAGCAATGTAGTATACAAAATATATCTTTAGATCCATGGCGGCCGTCTCAAGAGGCCGGATTACCACTTTCTTCACAACCACCTCAACATGGGTATCAAATGAAAGGGTATGTTAAGTACAATACAATAAGCAATGTAGTATACAAAATATATCTTTAAATCCATGGCGGCCGTCTCAAGAGGGCGGGGTACCACTTTCTTCACAACCACCTCGACATGGGTATCAAATGAAAGGGAATGATAAGTAGAATACAATAAGCAATGTAGTATACAAAATATCTCTCTCAAGAGGCCGGATTACCATTTTCTTCACAACCACCTCAACATGGGTATCAAATGAAAGGGTATGTTAAGTACAATACAATAAGCAATGTAGTATACAAAATATATCTTTAGATCCATGGCGGCCGTCTCAAGAGGCCGGATTACCACTTTCTTCACAACCACCTCAACATGGGTATCAAATGAAAGGGTATGTTAAGTAGAATACAATAAGCAATGTAGTATACAAAATATATCTTTAGATCCATGGCGGCCGTCTCAAGAGGGCGGGGTACCACTTTCTTCACAACCACCTCGACATGGGTATCAAATGAAAGGGAATGATAAGTAGAATACAATAAGCAATGTAGTATACAAAATATATCTTTAGATCCATGGCGGCCGTCTCAAGAGGCCGGATTACCATTTTCTTCACAACCACCTCAACATGGGTATCAAATGAAAGGGTATGTTAAGTACAATACAATAAGCAATGTAGTATACAAAATATATCTTTACATCCATGGCGGCCGTCTCAAGAGGGCGGGGTACCACTTTCTTCACAACCACCTCGACATGGGTATCAAATGAAAGGATATGATAAGTATAATACAATAAGCAATGTAGTATACAAAATATATCTTTAGATCCATGGCGGCCGTCTCAAGAGGCCGAATTACCACTTTCTTCACAACCACCTCGACATGGGTATCAAATGAAAGGGTATGATAAGTAGAATACAATAAGCAATGTAGTATACAAAATATATCTTTAGATCCATGGCGGCCGTCTAAAGAGGCCGGATTACCACTTTCTTCACAACCCCCTCAAAATGGGTATCAAATTAAAGGGTATGATAAGTAGAATACAATAAGCAATGTAGTAGACTCAATATACCGATTCATGGCAGCCGACGCAAGACCCATGTTCTTTGAGGCATTTCATCTGTGTAAAATTCATATCTCGAAAAATATTAAGTCAATGGATGGTTTTTATTGTTTACTATTGACTTATGGGTGCAGCGTAGGCGCACCGGGTCCCAGCTAGTAATTAATAAAAGCAGAAACTAGAATAAATTCAAAACACTAAATGACTGATTTAATATTATAATAACAACGAGAAACACATAAATCTAATAAAAACGAGGACGACCGGCACCAACGACACTTGACACTTCTCAGCTTGAGATAGCGGAGTGATATGCTCAGGTCTGCCAAAAAGGGGACGATTTGCTTTGAGCCACAGGGCAAAGGAGTCCCCGAGAATACAGTGAAACTCAGAATGTGAAAACCCCACATTCCTGCGTACTAATTGTCTGGGGGTCCCGTAAACAGCTTGAAAACCAAAAAGTCAAAACCGTTATATCCCTGCGTTTTAATTTCCGCAAAGTCGTGATGACATCTTCATAGTCTTTATTTTCTGCCAGCTCTCATTCTACTGGTAATATCATGCAATGATTTAAACTTAGTTAGCTTGCTGGTTAAGGTACATTAACGAATAAAGAACCGACCACCCCGTTCAGTATATATATTCAATGTTCTGAATGAAGTTATTCCTACACAAATTGTTTTAGTCAAAGTTTTTTTGGAATTTCAATATTTTGAAGGGGCCCCCAAATTATTTCAGCCCCCAGGCCACGCAAGGTGATGAGGTGGTCCTGGTTGGCCTCCTAAAGAAAGTAATCACGCTAACTAGCCAACAAAAGCTCTGACGCAGGCAGTAACAAACTAGCAGGTGAGAAAGGTAACCTAAGCGGGACTTTGGCACCCTATTATTAACCGGTTATCTGGCGGGATGCATAATTAGGGCTACCTCTGAGGACATCTTCAAAACGACGATATCTCATTCGTACGGGAATAATAGCATAATCTAAAAAATTTGTAAAAACTATTTTGTGAGCGTTTAAGAGATACATATTTGCAAACCAATTTTTTGACCTTTTGAATACATTTTTTGCTCCTAGCTATCTTTGGAGAAATTCGTTTTCATTTATAAAGATGTTTTAAGGGCTGTTTCAATTTTTAGCTATTCTCGATTTTTTTATGTGGCATGGTCAAACTCAGGAATCACCCTTTATACCACTAGACCGTCATGTCGTTCAACTCATGGTGCAATGTCTAGTAGTAACCTTAACTTGTAAATAGAAAAAGAATAGGCCATTCTCGATTTATGGTGCAGTTCAATGTCTATTGAATACCGGGTATAAAAAATACCGTCTAAATGTAAGTTTTAGGTGTGACTGTAGGGCGGATCTATTTAACCCTATCGGCACCAATTTATACGTAAATTGTTTCATCAATGCCGCAAATGAGCTAAAAGGGTAAAATAAATGTGTCATTTGAGATTTGTGGGTTCGGGCGGGTGGTGATGGTGCAGGTTTAGACGATCATACCAAAAGTAGTAGGACATTTTATTTCAGGCCTGCTCAACTCTAACCGCAGGGAATGTGTTAAACAAGTAGCTTACAGAGTTATTGTACTTACCTAGATTTAGCTTCTAAAATGAGTTTTCTATTAAGCCACGAATTGAAAAATTCAGTGGCATCCACATAAAAAAACCTCTGGCTTCAGGACAACAAAGAACAGATATTTTTCCCCATTTCAATTTCAATTATTTTTATTTATTATAAAATACGTAACTTTAGGAATTACAGCTGGCAATGATCACTGGATTGATTAACAGTATCATCGGTCAGACCAGAGATCATTAAGCCAGTGCATGAAAATTATCAAGCAGTTGAATTTAGAATTTAGTGAAGATCAATGTAGTATTATAATAAAGAATTGTAAACGAACTGAACTCATTGTTTCAATCAATATGACAATTATTATAGAAATAAAATCAAGATTTTTATTATGTTTATGGAAAGCATGGGCGTAGCAATAAATTTTTGCTGGGGTGGGCCAGATTTTAAAGTATCGTTACGTATAAGCATGTAGACTTCCTAGGTAGTTAGAATTAAATATAATTAAAAGTTAAAATTCAATCTAAATATTATATGCATTAACCGAAAACTCTCCTACTTTTCTTTAAAAATTCATGCAAGACTTGATCTGCGCTTATATTCTGCACAAATAAATTTTCAATGTTAATTAACACTAAATTAGAGAATCTGACAGGTTGCTTGCCTGCTTGCATGCATGATTGCAAAAGAGCAACTGTCAGGTAAATCAGTTGCGCAATCTAGAAACTTTGCATTTTTGAATGAAAGCCATCAGCTGTCAAAAATATATGTCATATTTGACGTTTCAAGCATAAAGTTGTTTTTCCTTCATTTCCTGAGTTCTTTTACCGCAGAAAAATAAAACGAAAAAATGGATCGAGAAAATATGATTAATGTTAATGTCAGTTTGTTGATAGATAACTCGGCTTTATTAGATCCGGTCCGAAAATTTGTAACTTCACGGCGAAAACGAAGGATAAATTATGTGTCTTGTTTAGCTCGTTAATCTCTTGTTTCAAAGCAGTTTTATCCTTGGAGTGCTCCAACTCTCTTCTTCAATATTTTCGCCATAGAATACATAACATTAATTTGAATAATAATTTAAATTAAAATAAAACACACCTAACAATATAGAAAAACTGAAAATCTTCTGCCAACATTTCACGTTTGACACTTTATTCTTCTTTAATCAGACAAGCATGCATACAAAAATAGTTGCAAGATTTGCGCAGACCTATCAGGCAGGTTGCAGTTTTGAACAAATGATGATTGCACATTTGCTTTTTTGAATACCATGCAAATGATCGATTTGCGCAACCATGCAATTATGAAAAGGGCCTCTGTCTTGCTTCATCGGACGCCCGTATCCAATTTTATTCCTCGCATCGCAAACAAACATCCACTCACACCTGCACATATTGGGATACAACCATGCAACTCTTAACTTGACATAACTTATGATGCAAACATACCCTTAAAAGATTAGTTGTTCGATTTATTAAAATAACTGCAACCAATACAATTCAGTAGACAGAAAATATTAAATCTCGTATGGGAAAAATATATAGTTCAGCAAACAAACGAGCACGAGTACACTTTTTGGCTATCAAGATTATAGTACAGTCAATCTGTAGGAATACTGCTGAAATTAGTGCCCCAAGTGTGAAAGTTGTTTTGTTCGTTGAAAAATGATGGAAAACTAAAAAAAAATTTTGAAATGGTTTTCCTCGATTTGTATGCATTTTACAGGAAATTTATTCAACAAAAAATGTAGAGAACGTTGCGATCTACAATTTATGTCATTGGCGCAATGCTATACAACAAGAAATGCACACAGTAGGTGGCGCGAAAGTGTTCTGATTCCTGATCCTGATACGTTATTCTTTTAGCGATAAACTTTTGCCCCAATGCAGCTCAGTTCGAAGGATAGGGATACGGAATCGGTGTACTCGAGTAAATACTCATGAGTAGATTCGAATTAAAAGTACTTAAAAGTATATCTACATAACCAATTCCAACCCTCGAATGATATAAAAATGATGTTGGGTGACTTCAACGCTAAGATCGGAAAGGACTTTCAGTATGGGCGATAATAGGCAGCCACAGCCTTCGCGCAAACACCCACGATAATGGTGGCAGGCTTATCGATCGCTAATAGCAAAGGAATACTAGGAAGTTCAAGGCTCTTCCCGCATAAAAACATCCATAAAATGACTTGGACGTCACCAGATGGAAAGGCTAAAAACCAAATCGATCAGGTACTCATTAAAAAGAAATCAGCAACAAGTGTAGCTAGACATTCTAGAAGAAATCAGCAGGAGAATTCTACTCCGAAACAAAACCGCACATCGCAAGTTGCTGAGATTTTGAGGAATATATCGAAAGACGAAGTTTATACTATATAAGACAATAATTTGCCATGTTATATGCTACGAACGTGCAGCATGGACACAAAGGTTATAGGACATAAAGGTTAGAGGAAAGTATGAAAGTGACAGATTTTCTGAATATTTTTGTTACGATTTTACCTCTTACTTTCCTTAAAAATTAGCAATAACAGGTAGCAAGTAATAATAATGAATGTACATATTACTATAAGTTGTAAGAAATGCCGATGTTTGAATAATGTAATAAAATTGTTTCGCATTTTTTTGTGGGTTTTTATTGCTGTTATGCTATGTTTTACAAGTACGATATGGTTTAAAATGTTATGAAAATTTGACTAAGATCAAACTGAAATAACAATTTTGAAATTAGACTAAGATAATTCAAACTTTTTTCACAAACTAAATACGTCCATATTTTGCTAGATAGTTAACATAACTGAATAAAGCACTGTTTTGTGCATCCCTAACACAAATTATTTTAAAAAATTGGAGTAACTAATGCATGTTATTATTCAAAGAATTTAATTTGAAACCATATCGTACCTTTTAAAACATAGCATAACAGCAATAAAAACCACAAAAAAATGCGAAACAATTTTATAACATTACTCAAACATCGGCATTTCTTACAGCTTATAGTAATTCATTCATTATTATTACTTGCTACCTGTTATTGCTAATTTCTAAGGAAAGTAGGAGGTAAAATCGTAATAAAAATATTCAGAAAATCTGTCAATTTCATACTTTCGGGGCGCTGTAAAACCCTTCGTAGCGAATGAAATGAAAAAAGTTATGAATGAAAATTATTCCTAATGACACCCTCTACAAAAAACTTGCTATTATTTTTTTTGTTTAAGCTAAAGGAAAAAAGGTTATAGCCTTTAAAAGAAAATATTGTGATTAATTTTTGTGTTCTAAGGCTTATAACTTCTTAATTATTCATTCACATAAAATTTCTTGGCGGTAAATTGTATATAATTTAATTCTTAACAAAAAGTGTCCTTGCAAATTTTCTGTAAGATGTACCGTTTCAGAGATATAGTGGAAAAACCATTTCCACGCGTTTTCCAAGATGGCGGCCAAATGGCCGGGGAGGGGGGGGGGGTAGAATCCCAAACTCAAACTTAAGCTCACACTGACCCCCCCTACACATGCCAAAAATAAAACCTTGTCCTGCACATGCCAAAAATAAAACCTTGTCCTATGTTAAAGTACCATTTCCATAGACTAATCATATTAGTCTAAGAGCCAGTGGCCGGCAGACTTACGGTATTTTAACAAACCTCATATTTTCTTCATGTATTCTCTTATACCTGCCGTACATGAGATGGGGACTCTTTTTTCTGACTGGCGGTTCCTATTGGCGTACTCAGGTGTGAAAGGTGTTAAAATTTGACGGAATTTTACGTTATAGTAACAAGGCTGCCGTTTGAATATGTTGAAATACTATATTATTATAATTGAAAAATAACAATGGCAGACAGCTATGGCGGTTCCAAGGTCGTGGCAGACACTTTTGAAAGTCGCCAAAAAAGTGAACAATTTACGGTATTTTAACAAGGCTGAAATTTATATATATTGTTAATAATAATATTCTAAGCCTATATTTAGAACGGCAGACATTTTCTGCGGTTCTAACATCGCGGCAGACAAGGGAACGTTGCCTCTGGTGCGGGCATACGGATGTACAATATAATGTTATCTCACTCACGTATACATTTACTGCTTTAAGACGGATTATGGGAGAAAGATACCTATAACTGAGCGTACAATTTTCAAGTTTATTTTTATTGGTCATTCGCACGTGGTCAAATATTCACCGGTTTGAAAAAACTATTAAAAAAACATCAATTTTTAATTTTAATAGTCAAGTAGGAAAAAAAGTCTGTAAAAATCGGTGGGAAAGATCAAGAAATTCGACTACAGCGGGATTTATTCAGACGCATGTCAGGAATTTCGATGGATCATAATATCGATGTCCTTAAAATTCTATCATATCCCATAATCGTTCCAGGAATAGACTGAAATCGTTCCAGGAATTTACCGTTACACAAAAGATTTCCGAAATTAGTATTACTTGCTACTTTTTAGTATTTTGTTTGTCGCTGCCTTTATTGGTTGCACTGAAAATGTTATTTAGAAAGGAAATTAGTGTTGAGTTGATATTCGAAAACTGGTAGTGAAACATAGAGAAGAAAATAAATCTTATGGCGAAATTGCAAACATTCTTTATCTAAGCCGAGCAACAGTCCAGACCATCATTAAAAACTACTATTAAACTAGTTCTTATGAAAACAAAACGCGGAACGGCCGGCTGAAGAAACTTCCTATAAGAGATGTCAGGTCCATATTGAAAGAAGTGAACAAGAACCCTAGAGTAAGCGCACCATATTTAGCCGATCATATCGCAACAGTATCCAGTAAGTGCGTACATCCTAGAACGGTGCAAAGAGGTCTACATGACAACAATTTTTTCAGCAGGACTCCGCGTAAAAAGCCACTTATTTCGGACAAGAATCGACGTCTTCGACTCGAGTTTGCTTAAATCCATATTAGCAAGGGAAGGGATTTGTGGTCAAGGTTTTATTTACCGACGAATCAAAATACAACATATTTGGAAGTGATGGACGGATCAAAATTTGGGAGAAAGTCAACTCAGCAATGGAGGCTAAAAATTTGTCAACAACCACAAAACACGGCGGCGGCAATGTAATGGTTTGGTTATAGCAGCAGCTGGCGTTGGAAGGATAGCGTTCATTGAAGGAAATATGGATTGCTTTCAATACAGAAGCATATTGGAACAACACTTATGGCCATCTGCGGAAAGTTTGGGCCTTAGATATAGCTGGATTTTCCAACAAGACAGAGACCCGAAACACACTGCACAAATTGTCAAAGACTGGTTCTATATTACGCACCCAGGAAACTTTATGCACCTCCTCAAAGCACGGATTTAAATCCTATAGAGCACTTGGGGAGCTAGTGGAACGTAAGAACCGGAAATGCAATATTACTGATGCCAAACAACTCAAATCTGAACTAGCGAACGAATGGAATAAGATAACGACGAAGGAGCGGCTTAAATTGCTGCAGCAATTTTAATACTGTTGCTGTTGACTTTGCTTTGCTGCCAAGAGGATCACAGAAATTTACTTTGCTTTGCTTTACAGATATCATATTTTCAATTATTTTGCTGCAGCCTGTGAAAACTTTTTTCTTTCATATTGCTGCGGATGCTGTTGCTTACAAATGCTGGAGCATGCTGTTTCGGCTGCGAATGCTTCACATAGGCCATTCATACACGGGGGATCATGGTTCTGGAACCAAAAGCTTTGATCCAAGTTTCCTCAAAATACACGGAGCAATAGCAAAGGAAGCAGCTTTTGTGTTGCTACGCAATGATTGTTTGTATTAGTGAGATGTCAAATATTTGACTCTGGTCGGGCATTTCTTTAAATCAGTTCATTACTAATAATTAATAATTAGATAATGGGTCATAATGGTTGAAAATAGTAGTGCGTTGGTGATTTCAGCTGCAGTGGTAGCATATTTTTTCAGTTTTAATTGTTGACAGTTTGGAAGTTTATTATTTTTAACTCCATGGCAACGTATTTATTCTTATTTGTGTGAGTGCGTGCTTTCCGTGTTCGCAGGTCGAAAGCAGGAGCACAAAAGTCTCCACCGGAGCACGAAACTCTCCACATATTTCATCTCCGCACGCCTCCCTTTCCCAAAAAAAGCTTTTGCTCCGGAACCATGCTCCGTCGTGTATGAATGGCCATACCCAGCAAACCAAACTTTCCGAATTCCTACAAGTCGAAAGATTTTCAAAAGCAATACAACAACAAAAACTAAAGCTTTTTATGTGGCGATTAGTCGAAACTAAATCGAAAAGAATTCGGAAAACAATTTCGCAACAATGTCACGACGAAGCCGGTAACAAATTTTCTTAACGAAGTAGGCCAGAAATCGGAACACTTGTCTTAACTTACATCGTGTGTCAAAGTGAAGTGCGCAAGTGCATTATTGTGAAATTGAAGTTTGTTGTATTTTTGTGAGTATTTTTTAATAGTATGTTTTTTAAATAGCAAGGTAATAATAATTGTTTCAATTCCATTTAAGAATTCCGGAAATTCGTATATTTTTCCCGAATTCGCAATAGAATTCTGAACAAATTCGGAAAGAAAAGTATATGAAGGGGTTGACACGACATCGTTAAAGAATTCTTTTCGAAATCGTTACGAAATTTAGTAAAGTAAATGGCGTGAAGCTTTTATTAGGGGTAAAAAGCTTTGCTAAATCATTACTAAATTTCGTAACGATTTCGAAAAGAATTTCTTTAACGATGTCGTGTCAACCTCTTCATATATTTTTCTTTCCGAATTTATTCAGAATTCTATTGCGAATTCGGGAAAAATATACGAATTTCCGTAACGAATTCGTTAAGTTATTTTAAAGATTGGTTTGCTGGGTACACATACAAAAAAAGTTTCCGTCCCTCTAAACAAAAGTACCATTTTACTATAAAAAGTTGGACCATCCCAGAGGGAAAAAGAGTGCTCCAAGAGCCTTCTTGGAGCGCACCAAAAGGAGCATAGAGTGCTCCCGTTGCCATACCCGTTCTATATTCTTTTTAACATTGCATGTCATTGCGAGGGAGCATACTTTTTTATGCGAGCATTATAAAAAAGCTTTTTTAAAAAAATATTCATGGGTGCCTGTGGGTATGTGATCCGGTAACGAAAAGCTTTTATTTTCTTCATCTTTTGCAATTGCCTTTTTCTTTCCAAGCCCGAGAGTGGCTTTACCAAAGCAGTCCCCCAACTAAATTCTATCCACTTCTAAAGCTTCTTGTCGTCTGTATCGAACGAGAGCCGCGCTATTGAGTATGCTAATGTCACATTTTATGGGCATGAAGATAATTGCCCGTTTTCTTTTTTTCTATAAAATTTATGAAAACTCCAGGAAAGCTCCCTTGAGAGTGCTCCAAGTGCACTCCCCTGCGCATCGCTCCCAATTTTTCCCACTGGGATGAAAAAAGCTGAAGGAAGCAAAGTATTTCACAGACTTTGGAGAGAAAAGCTTTGAAAAACTGTAAACAAACAGAAAGCTTTTCACAGCAAAGTATTTTAAAGCCAAAGCATTTGCAGCCGGACCAGTATGCCCCTGAAAGTAATTTGAAAGCAAGAGCATTCGCAGCAATTTGAAACAAACAGCTTTCAAATCATCAGCAAAGTAAGTTTAAAAATATGTGCTTTGCTTTAAGTTTACTTTGCTTTCAAACCCTGGAGACCACAAACTTAGTTGCATCAATGGCACGACGTCTGCAAGCAGTTATAGATTCGCAAGGAGGACCAACCAAATATTAAAAGTGGCGTTGGAAGGATAGCGTTCATTGAAGGAAATATGGATTGCTTTCAATACAGAAGCATATTGGAACAACACTTATGGCCATCTGCGGAAAGTTTGGGCCTTACATATAGCTGGATTTTCCAACAAGACAGAGACCCCAAACACACTGCACAAATTGTCAAAGACTGGTTCTATATTACGCACCCAGGAAACTTTATGCACCTCCTCAAAGCACGGATTTAAATCCTATAGAGCACTTGGGGAGCTAGTGGAACGTAAGAACCGGAAATGCAATATTACTGATGCCAAACAACTCAAATCTGAACTAGCGAACGAATGGAATAAGATAACGACGAAGGAGCGGCTTAAATTGCTGCAGCAATTTTAATACTGTTGCTGTTGACTTTGCTTTGCTGCCAAGAGGATCACAGAAATTTACTTTGCTTTGCTTTACAGATATCATATTTTCAATTATTTTGCTGCAGCCTGTGAAAACTTTTTTCTTTCATATTGCTGCGGATGCTGTTGCTTACAAATGCTGGAGCATGCTGTTTCGGCTGCGAATGCTTCACATAGGCCATTCATACACGAGGGATCATGGTTCTGGAACCAAAAGCTTTGATCCAAGTTTCCTCAAAATACACGGAGCAATAGCAAAGGAAGCAGCTTTTGTGTTGCTACGCAATGATTGTTTGTATTAGTGAGATGTCAAATATTTGACTCTGGTCGGGCATTTCTTTAAATCAGTTCATTACTAATAATTAATAATTAGATAATGGGTCATAATGGTTGAAAATAGTAGTGCGTTGGTGATTTCAGCTGCAGCGGTAGCATATTTTTTCAGTTTTAATTGTTGACAGTTTGGAAGTTTATTATTTTTAACTCCATGGCAACGTATTTATTCTTATTTGTGTGAGTGCGTGCTTTCCGTGTTCGCAGGTCGAAAGCAGGAGCACAAAAGTCTCCACCGGAGCACGAAACTCTCCACATATTTCATCTCCGCACGCCTCCCTTTCCCAAAAAAAGCTTTTGCTCCGGAACCATGCTCCGTCGTGTATGAATGGCCATACCCAGCAAACCAAACTTTCCGAATTCCTACAAGTCGAAAGATTTTCAAAAGCAATACAACAACAAAAACTAAAGCTTTTTATGTGGCGATTAGTCGAAACTAAATCGAAAAGAATTCGGAAAACAATTTCGCAACAATGTCACGACGAAGCCGGTAACAAATTTTCTTAACGAAGTAGGCCAGAAATCGGAACACTTGTCTTAACTTACATCGTGTGTCAAAGTGAAGTGCGCAAGTGCATTATTGTGAAATTGAAGTTTGTTGTATTTTTGTGAGTATTTTTTAATAGTGTGTTTTTTAAATAGCAAGGTAATAATAATTGTTTCAATTCCATTTAAGAATTCCGGAAATTCGTATATTTTTCCCGAATTCGCAATAGAATTCTGAACAAATTCGGAAAGAAAAGTATATGAAGGGGTTGACACGACATCGTTAAAGAATTCTTTTCGAAATCGTTACGAAATTTAGTAAAGTAAATGGCGTGAAGCTTTTATTAGGGGTAAAAAGCTTTGCTAAATCATTACTAAATTTCGTAACGATTTCGAAAAGAATTTCTTTAACGATGTCGTGTCAACCTCTTCATATATTTTTCTTTCCGAATTTATTCAGAATTCTATTGCGAATTCGGGAAAAATATACGAATTTCCGTAACGAATTCGTTAAGTTATTTTAAAGATTGGTTTGCTGGGTACACATACAAAAAAAGTTTCCGTCCCTCTAAACAAAAGTACCATTTTACTATAAAAAGTTGGACCATCCCAGAGGGAAAAAGAGTGCTCCAAGAGCCTTCTTGGAGCGCACCAAAAGGAGCATAGAGTGCTCCCGTTGCCATACCCGTTCTATATTCTTTTTAACATTGCATGTCATTGCGAGGGAGCATACTTTTTTATGCGAGCATTATAAAAAAGCTTTTTTAAAAAAATATTCATGGGTGCCTGTGGGTATGTGATCCGGTAACGAAAAGCTTTTATTTTCTTCATCTTTTGCAATTGCCTTTTTCTTTCCAAGCCCGAGAGTGGCTTTACCAAAGCAGTCCCCCAACTAAATTCTATCCACTTCTAAAGCTTCTTGTCGTCTGTATCGAACGAGAGCCGCGCTATTGAGTATGCTAATGTCACATTTTATGGGCATGAAGATAATTGGCCGTTTTCTTTTTTTCTATAAAATTTATGAAAACTCCAGGAAAGCTCCCTTGAGAGTGCTCCAAGTGCACTCCCCTGCGCATCGCTCCCAATTTTTCCCACTGGGATGAAAAAAAGCTGAAGGAAGCAAAGTATTTCACAGACTTTGGAGAGAAAAGCTTTGAAAAACTGTAAACAAACAGAAAGCTTTTCACAGCAAAGTATTTTAAAGCCAAAGCATTTGCAGCCGGACCAGTATGCCCCTGAAAGTAATTTGAAAGCAAGAGCATTCGCAGCAATTTGAAACAAACAGCTTTCAAATCATCAGCAAAGTAAGTTTAAAAATATGTGCTTTGCTTTAAGTTTACTTTGCTTTCAAACCCTGGAGACCACAAACTTAGTTGCATCAATGGCACGACGTCTGCAAGCAGTTATAGATTCGCAAGGAGGACCAACCAAATATTAAAAGTTGTCAAAACTACCTCCATTTAAATTTAATAAATTATTTTTTATATAAACCATGTATGTAGACTTTTGTCATGTGAATTTTTTTATTATTTTGTACATATATTTTTTTTTATTGGAGTGAAAATTTAGGGTTTTTTTAAAATAAATAGATACATATACAACTAAATTCGAACTGCATCCCTAATTTTTCTGTAATGTTAATATATGTTATAAAACTTCTTAATTTACAAAAAACTTTTATTCAATAAAAAGGTCATTTTTCATCAAAAAGCTGCGGAGAAATCTACAAACTTACGGTAACATACATATGATAACAGTGGCATCCACATAAAAAAAACCTCTGGCTTCAGGACAACAAAGAACAGATATTTTTCCCCATTTCAATTTCAATTATTTTTATTTATTATAAAATACGTAATTTTATTATTTTAGAAATAAAATCAAGATGCAGTGATTAGACAATATAAAAATGTTCGAGCAAAAGTTGTTCATCTTGGAGGCTGGAATCGTTTGCGCACAAATCCCATATGCGCCCACTTAACCCTTGCAGGGGTGGAAGCGAATCTAAAATTTCAAATGGTAACCTCTCTTTTTTCACGGATTCTGACTCTCGGAAAAGAAATATTAAACTGTTGTCGGAAAATCCTTTTTTCCCCAAAAATCATTAAAAATCAAAATTATCCCCAAAAATCATTCAGGAAAGCTTCAGATAAAAAATATACGGACAAAAGTTTCACATTTCTCTTCGGAGAATCAGAATTCGTGAGACAAAATGTGGAAGGTCAAAATGATAAGAAATTAATAACTTTTTTGATTATCTATTAACATATCTAAACACGCCCATGTTATAAACTCACCTGAACAGTCCCTCACAATTGAGATTTAGAAACTATCTAGCCCAATACATCATTTCCGTAGAATGAAACACATAAATAATCGCTCTGTAAAAACAGCGCATAAAAATAAAGACTCATTCGAAAAAAAAAAAAATTTATTTTCAGTTTCTTTTACAAATCTTCTTCCCGACTCGCAGCAAGGATTCCAAATATACAAATTGTGTCAGTCCAGCGATGTAATGCTTCAGCAAGTGTTGGCAATATCGAAATTTCAACAAATTCGATTGTAATAACAAAATAATACACAGAAAATGTCCTAGCATAAAAACAAAAATACGAAAACCTACCTTCTACTTTACTATACAGGAAATACCTATGAGGACAGTAACCTTTTATTCTTCAATGTAAATTAATAATCAAACCTTGGTTTGTTAATGGGTTTTTAAGAAAAACATTTCTTTATATACCAACATTAGCCATAAATTACCAAAGACACAAATGTTAAATATATGTACGTACCAAAATAAAACAAAACGGAGTTTTTCTTCAATTTATTAAAAAATAATAAAAAGTTTTATTTGCCACTATATTGATTTTCAGAATTTTTTTGTCTCTTATACCACAAGTCCTGAATTAACCGAAATTAGATCGCTATAACTATGTTTACGCTGTGGTCAATATTTGTTAGTCTTGTTTGTTATTCCATTTGTTTTTAAATCAACAAATTTCACAGAGGTATATACCACTTTAATATCACCATTTCAATCGTTAATTTCTATAAGTAGTATTTTCTTAGGGGCGGTAAATATCTGCCGCTTAAATTTACAATAACGATACATAAATTGAGTTATAATTTTCAGCCATATCAAAAAATATGTGGGTGTTTCTCACCAAAGTGGTAAAATCGCTGTCTTTGGCAAATGTTACGTAAACTATGGAGATAAATATTTATATTTCTGTAAATTCCCATTTATAACTATCTAAACTATAGTATACAATATCTCGCTTAAAAACTTGTATGGTTTCAATAACGTATTTTTAAGGTCTAAAAACAGTCCCCTGGCCAAACCAAAATATTTTCTATTGAATTCATTAATTGTACTAATATTCTAAAAACAATTAACTTGTATAACACAATTTAAATAATATGCTATAAGATTCTAATATTAATTTATTTAAACTATTTTTTGATTAGTTTAATTTAACCTAAAGTTGGTCCCCGAATTTCATGAACAAGTTTCGAGTTACGCACCAGGCCATCTACAGTAAAAACAGACTTGTTAATGGGCGTAACGAAACGTGAACGACATGAAGTTAGCTCTGTTACCCACAAAAGTAGCTATACCTCATTTTGTTTGGTGTTACACGAGTTAGCGGGGCACATGCGCGCATCGGTACGCAACATTCGACAGTCCCCTGTCAAGTGTTATTTTTATTTTTTTAAAGTGTTCCAGTTATCTATATGGTGCATCGTTTTAATTAAGATGTCTTATATTGTTTCTATATAACAAAATAAAGTTATAATAAAGGGATTTTATAGTACCGTAACAATTACACAATTTAAACAGTCCCCTGTCCACAGTCTCCTGTCAACAGTCCCCCGCTACATACAGAAACAGGGGACTGTTTCATTTATTAGGGGACTGTTATTGAACTTTTGCCTTTGTTTTAGGTCTATAACCATATTTTAATCATGGCTCGAAGAAAGTGTCTAAAGAAGAAACAAAAATTCACAAGTTTACTTGAAACTACACAGAGAACTTGGAACTACCAAAGAAGACTGTTTTATTTTTATATATATGCGTTATAAAGAATGCTTTTAAAGTATATATACTACTAATAAATGCTTATTTCACTTATATATACACTCCTCTAACATATGCAACTGTCCACTGGGTCGATTTTTTTTAAATTTTCTCAATAATTCCTAAAATAAAACAAATATATTTGGGTCCCTTACTGTTTATTATCCACCTGATAGATATATGTATATTTAATTGTATAGTTTTTTTTTCATATTCACGTAAAAAAGTTGCTGGGACAGATTTCTTGCAAAAATTTACCAGTTTACTGAGAAACACCCATGCACAATTCTATACCAAAGACGCTAGGCGAGGTGTCCAATATTTCGAAGATATAATTACCTTCAGACGCAAATCCGCAAAATATGAGAATTTTCAGGGTTGGCAATTCTTTTCTAATATGTTCGAAAGTAACTCGGATTTAGTATCGCAATGTGTATTTTTTCACGCAAGGTTCTCTCCTTTTATATCAATAATAAACAGTTCTATCCCTCACTAAAGCTCACTTCAGCGAAAGCTTACAAAACCACAAACAAAGATATTCCCACACATCTAAAACAATAGAATTGTGGTTGTATTTTGTCGATGTTGAATTTTATCTTGAATAAACTAGGTTAATGTTAATGATAAAATTACAATTCAGTATTAACTGCTTGAAAGTATTGCTACAATTAAAATAAAGAAATTCGGTTGGAATATGTCTAAATCAACTCGCTTTACTCTGCAAGAGCCAGTTTTTGGGTAATTGTTTACACCTCTTTTATTGTTGTCACTTTTTTTCATTGAAGGAGGGTCCCTATTCCCATAGTCACGTCACCTATTGCAAAAGGTGACAAACCAATTTTGCTATTCTCGTAGTTACCTGTTGTAGAAAAAGGGATTGCATTTGTTTATACCTTTTACCACTCGGGGGCGTCATGGTTGGTGGACTTAACTGTTCATCATTAGCGAACATTTCTTCCATTTATTTGTATAATTCTGCCCTGCTTTAGCTAACTATTACCCCTTCCCTATTTCCTTATTGTTACGATATAGCCAACAAGGCAATCAAATTGCCTCCTGTTCATTTTTTTAATCCTAGGATATAATAATAATGTTAAATCAGAAATATTAAAATAAAATATATGTCTTACGCTTTGTCACCATCTATTTTAAAAAATATCGTAGCGTCACCACAATTTCCAAGTGATAAAAAATGACAGTTTTCAGTGGCATTTGCTGCAAAAAATGACTTCGAGAATACCAAACCTAATTTGTGACATTTTACCTCACAAATTTTTTCCTTGTCACTCGACTATGAGAATACCACTTTAAAAGTGACGTGACAAAAAATGTGAGGTGAGAAAAAAAGTGAGGTGACAATGGAAATAGGGGCCGAGATTATTGTCTGAAGCTACAGTCCAGGATGATATACAAAGCCCTGATTCACCTAATTTTCTATTTAAAAGATGTAAAGGTTACTTTAAAAACGTTTGTATTATTTGTTCATTGTTGTGTCGTTTTGATAAATATTGTCTGCAGCGACAAGTTCTTACTTACATTATTCTGGTTATCTTACTGCTAGTGTGAAGAAAAACTTAGGAGGGGAAAAATTATCTCGTGGTAGTTTCAAAACTGAACTTAAGGATTATTTTGCATAGAGTAGATGGAAAAGCGAACAAGGCTGTGAAAAATATGACTGTGTGCTCAGTTATAAATCTACAACCAGTTCTTCATTAACACTTTATATTTATAGAACATATTAGAATATTTTAAAGGTTCTATTTAGAAATTGATCACATTATATCACTGCATTCTGATTTCGTAAATTGCCTACTAGGATCGATACTGGTTCGCATACATACACAGAATACCGCATTTTTTTACGTGACGACTTCTCCCAACTCAAGTCTGAAATACATTAAGAGGCAGTGCGTCGCGTCGCTGTGCGCCGCAGTGGTTTATTAAAGTATGGACGTCAACGAAAATTGAAAGCGCCGTGCGTTTTTTTGACAATTTGATTATTTTTATATATACAACATCCAAGAGTTTAAACGCCAGGTTAATCGCCACTTTCTGCAACACCCCCTTGACTCCCCTAACCTATTATGTCCTTCTCTCGATCGAGCTAAGCTTACTACTGGACATTGCACCATGACTTAAACGACATGACGTACCTACTTGTAGTACAAAGGGTGACACCTGAGCTTAGACTAACACATAAAAAAAATTAATTATCAAATAAATATGTTGAGAAGAAACCAAGTGAAAAGAAGATTGTTTGTGCTGGCGGCATGTGTAGAGCGTAATAACGCAATTTTGCTTAAACGTAAACCAAAAAGGATTTGGACCAGAAGCGAGTGAATTACGACAAAAAAGAAGCAGTGTTTTAAAAATTAGCCTAAAGCTGGAAGTACTTAATTGCATTGCGTTGCATGAATGCGTTGATAGATCAAGTTTACACTGTATATTTCAATGATGGCAGTTCTATTAATGCGGCTCTACCTTCAACGCAATGCAATGCAACAGTTGTTCAACTTTTAACTTTTACGCATACAACGCATACAAGACTCTGTCAAATTGGTCTTGTTTTTTTCTGCAAAAATATTATTAGCTCGGATTAACTCAGTAATATATTAAAAATGGATTTTGTTGAGGGATTCAACACATATTCAACATGAATTCAAATTTCAAAACGCATTTAAGTGCCGACACGCAACGCGTTAATGTGTCAAATCCATATAATGTAACGCATTGCAGTTAAGTCCAATCAAGTATAGCAATGCAATGCGACGCAATTATGTACTTTCAGCTTAAGCCAAGGCAGTGCGTCGCAGTGTGATTAATGTGAGTTGCCACATGCTGTTACTAGGCTTTCTAAATTTGACTACGACGCGACGCACTGCCGCTAGAAGTTATTCACATTTTAAGCTCGAAAAATGCGGTAAAAAAATTTAAATTGTTTATAACAAAAGTAGCACAAGGCTTACGTGGTTCAAAACTTAAGAATATATTCCTCGTGATACCTAAAACAGGTTAAAATCATAATCCTGCTGTTACCAGACTATACCTATCTATTCATTTTTTTGGCCTTTTTTTACTGCACTATATGTAATTTGTTAAACTTTGGCCATTCATACACGAGGGATCATGGGTCTGCAACCAAAAGCTTTGCTGCAAGTTTCCTGAAAATACACGGAGCAATAGCAAAGGAAGCAGCTTTTTTGTTGCTAAGTGATGATTGTTTGTATTAGTGAGATGTCAAATATTTTTACTCAGTTCATTACATATAATTTTGTAAGTTTGAAAGATTATTATTATTAACCCCATGGCAACGTATTAATTTCTTATTTGTGTGAATGTGTGCTTTCCGTGTTCGCAGGTCAAAAGTAGGAGCACGAATGTCCCCACCGAACTCCCCACTTATTACATCCCCGCAAGCCTCCCTTGACAAAACAAGCTTATGGAACCGCTCGTGTATGAATGGCCTTTAAACATCACAATCGGCGGTGTTCCGCAGTTGTAAAACACACACTCGAAATCGGAATTAGATGCTCAATTCCATTCGATCAATTCTATTTATCAGCCATATAGGATTTAATTCAAGTGAAACTGAACTCAGATTTCTTTCTACTCGATTTGTGGAACACGTCTGAATATGTTCTAAAGAGACCCATAAACCTAGAAAATTTTTCAAGTTATTTCAACAATTATGGTTTCGGGCCAGCTTTCTCTTTTGCAGTAACTAAATATATTACACTGGGAACGACTTTGACCTGAAAAAACCACGTATTAGATAATTGTGAGATAAAGAATGATTTTTTAAACGAATATTGATTAAGTTCCAGTTAAAAGAAGTGAATTCGAATGGGTGATTTCATCGTGGATGATCTCATATGGATTAAATAATTTTAATTCTATGAATTTCCTTATGTTTTCTTGTTAAATTTTTATTTTTCGGTAAAAGCCACATATGTATAATGAATAGAACTTCTTTCCTAAATGATAAATATAATTTTTTTATGTTTCTACTTCAAAGCTGCGTACTATATCCCTTAAGGCTACATATGTTCCACAAATCAGTCCAGTAATTGCTATAAATGCTAAAGTAAGATCTTTAAATAATATATATTTAAAGGGTCCAAGATTATCTGGCCAATGAACACATAATTCCATTACTGCTGGAAATAGGAAACCCAATACTGATAAACATAAAGCACCAAAAAGCGATATAAAGAGGCCCAAACGAGGTATAGCAAGAGCCAGTAGGACTGTGTAAAAAAATAAAAATAAAAATATTATTAACATTACGTTGTTCCATTTTAAATTTTTTTATCAAATATTTACAGCAAATTGTAACATTTCCTAGACGTATAAAGTATTCCCAAAATTTGTGACGGGATTCATTTTGAATCCTCTTTTTCAAGTGATCATTCCAAGCAATATTAACAGGTACATAACCTTGTAGCGCAAATGATATGAATATAGCAAATGCAAACATTAACTTGCATGCTTGCGCTAGCCTATAATAATATTTTTTTTTAATTTAAAAGCACTTTTACTTAATTTAATATTTTAATTACGCTTCGTCCTTGGGTATGTTAAGTGTAATACTTCCATATGCTTCGTCTCCGTACTTTAGATATCCAAACACTCCCATTGTTGCATATAAACCTATTACAACAAACATGCCTTGGTTAAATACTCCACAATATCCTCCAAATGATTTTGGATCTTTCATTTTGTTCTCTACTGCTATAATCTAAAATTTGTTGCATTAAATTGGAATTTTTTCTCTATTTTAAAAATTTAGGTGAAATTTTATTAAAATAAACTTTTTTGGTCTTGAATTTAAGTACAAATTCTTGATTTTTAAAAATATGTCTGTACGCCATTGATGCAGAGCTTAAATACATACTTTATGTTACAATATTTCATTAATTTTCAAATGCTGTACCAGGAAAATAATTATAAATTAGCATGTCACATTTACGTACAAAATGAAAATAGTTTTTAATGAGTATGAGTGCGTATTTAATTTTACAAATTTTTGGTTATCCTTCCTTAAAACTACTTCCTATTATATGCTGAAAGTACCAACAAAATTAATCCAAATTATCATAATGCTATACGACGAAGCAGAACTAAAAACCCTTCATAACGGACTATTAAGTGATCCAATAACAATGACAACTACGGTGAACAAGGTTGCCACCTTTAACCATTACTCTTCACAACTGTACTTGACGAAATATTGAAGAAAGCAAGCAGAAAAGCAAGAAGAATCCGATGGGAAATAGTAGAACGGATAGAGAACTTCAGATGATATCAACTTTTAGCTCATCCAAGAGGAGACATGCAAAGAAAAATAGACAGATAGAAAAGCACAGGAAGCAGATCTTTGAATAGCCGTGTTTTTTTAATGAGCTATATAGTTCTTTCATCGAGTTCATTAAAAAAACGACAAGGGAAATTTCATGAAGCGCCTACTTGCATGCTTAAAAATTTCAAAATTAAACGGAAGTTAAGTGTTATTTTTTACACTGTTACACGAAATCCTCGCTAGAAAATTATAAATATGTTTCTAAAAAATTAATTATTTGTTATAAATCTGCTCTCATCACTTTACTGTTTTTTTTATTTTTAAATTACGTCTTTCCGACCCCCAAAAGTATGCAACATGCCAACCCCCGAAAGTACGCAATATGCAAATTAAGAAATTTCCCCAAACCTCGATAGAAACCCCGATAAAACCTGGGTTTTCAGATTTGTATGAGGAAGAACTATATAGTTCATTAAAAAACACGGCTAATAAGTGTTCAAAAAACAAAAATTAATACTGCACAAACCACAAACCCAATAACAATAAAAGATAGTATAGTAGAAAACGCGAAGGAGTTCAATTACCTCGGTGGTATAATTACTAGAGAGGGAGGTGTGAGACATTCAACAGGTTGTAGAAACAGTGGAAACCACCACAATTATCTAAAGAAGTTAAATATTTTCAGCTCCTGCGTGAAATCAATATTACAGCCTGGAGAAGAACAGTAATGAAAGAAAGGTTTGACAAAACCTGGATTGAAACCAAGAGAATACTTCAAAACAGAGCCCGATGGAGTATTATAGAATCCCTATGTTCCCAAGAAGGGTAAAGTAGAATCTACAGAATAATCATAGCCGAGCACAAAGATCATAGTTGCTAAAGCACCCCCGAGTAAAAATAAAAAATGGGCTTACAGTAGGCGAACACCGGCCTCTTGGCATTTTAAGGAGGAGATGATGGCCGCAGAATTTTCAACTGCCATACACTTTTGTTTTACTTATTTTTTGTTTAGAGCGCACATAAATCTTTTTCATTTTGCTTTGCACGAAATGTGAGACATTACTCGTATCCGCAGTTTTAACTACAAAATTGTTCTCAGCAATATGAATTAATGTTTTTAATTTTCTTCTATCAATTTTGCTTTCTATTTAACAATACAAATTAATGTAAGTAGTGGAAGCACTAACTTTACGTATATAAACTAACAATTATGTCACATAGTTATGTTTGTGGAGGAATAACAAAGCAGGCAGTCAAAATTAATATTTTTAAAACGTCAATAAAAATATGAGTTCGATTTTATTTTTCCCTTAATTTAGAAATCAAATTATTACCTAATGTTGATTTCTTGAAATATAATTACAATAATATAATTAGTTGTTTTTATGGAATATACGAAGTATCCATAATGTTCAATGATGCATGTTATTTTCTTTTGCAGGTTGCTTAAGCTGCCAATAAACGTCATTTGTTTTTGTGCACGTTTGCAAAAGGCACTTGCATCATTGAAAACATCGTTGCTTATATAGTCCATTCAAAACGCGCGTAATGGTGTCGAAATATAACAAACACCGTTATGAAAATCGTTCCCTACAAGTTTTTTGTATCGCTGATAACGAAAATCGGGGTCCCGCGGTACTAAAGTATGGGTCACCCTTAAAAATGCAAAAAAATCCTTTTTTAAGAGTTTTTCGCTATAATTTCAGTAATAATGAAAACGTGGACGGAATAAACGTCTTCTTTCAAAATAGTAATACGTTTAGCACTATGTAGTGGGAAATCGACTAGTATCAGAATTGGTGACAAAGTAATACTGAGAGAAGCTATTTCAAATAACTAAAAGATTTTTCTAGAGAATTTGTTTTTCCCGAACGTTAGCATTTTCGAACAATAATTTCCTTCCTACTTCGTCTTTTCCGATCATAGTTTGGTTAATATTCTTCGAACGGCACCTCAACTAAGTCGATATCTCTTATGTCTCCCGCGATATCGTGCAGGTACAAAAATAACTTATGTCGTTTAAACCAAAAAACAGCTCGACCGAATATTATAAAATCTTTTCAAATTACATATATTGTCATTAATACACTTCGAACGGCACCTCAAGTAAGTCGATGTCTTTTGTGGTTCGGCGATATCGTGTCAGTGCAAAAATCACTTATATCGTTTTATCAGATCATATTTCCGTTAATGCGCTTTGAACGACACTTCAACGAAGTCGTTATCTTTCTTTGTTCGCGCGATATCGTGCAGGAAAAAATGACCACATGTACGTACGCACACACACATACTTCCTCTCAAATTTTTGCTAAAGCTCTTGGGACCTTAAAAAATGAAATGTGTTGAAAATTTCGATTTCGGTTTTCGGAACGATTACAATAACTTCCCTATACTGGGACATTAAAAGTCAAATGAAACCTTTTTCAATAGTTTTTTACGAAGGTGGTTGATTTATAGCAAAATAACCCAAATTTTATGATAAGGGTTAATCCTAAAGCTTTAAAACCACCCCTAAATTAATTGTTTTCCCACCATTATGCTTTAAGTTCGATTGAATGCATATTGTCAGGCACAAATAATAATTTTTTTACGCTACACGTAGTCTCGAAGTCCAACAGAAAATTTCGCTACAACAACAAAATCTTAAAGAAAACTGTTGCACTAACCCAATCAAGAAACAACAACAAAAACCTCACTAATCCAATCAAATTTTCCCACTTTTTGCAACTGCACTGCTCCCAGGGCTTACACGATTGCCTAAAGGGAACCGCTTTTCATACGAAGGGCCGTTCGATAGCATTCGCGACGCTCTGCCGGTTAGATTTTAGAATGGAATGTATGGAATGAAAGAAGTAAAATAAGTAAAGTAAAAAAACAAAAAATATGGTCATATAAACGAAAAAATATGATCAATGTAGGAAAAAGAATTCTAAAAAAGATAACGTTTTCTTTTTTTGATTTTGGACTGGCGACCCTAACCTAAAAAATTCCGGAAAGTGTAAAAAACGCTTTTTAGCGAATAAAAGAAAAACGAAATCTCGGATCGAAAAAAATCAAGTTATAAAGATGTAGCTGTTCAAATTATCTTTCCATTGATGCATATGGAGTTATAGGTTAGGGCGCAAAACATAGAGAAAAATGGGAAAAATTGTCGAAAATCACGTGTGTTTAATTTTTAAATAACTTTTGTTATTCGCCACTTACATATTTGTTATTTGGTACAAATATTGCTTAATAATGGCGTTCTTTTTGTTGCGAAATATTGAACAGTTTTCTTGAAACACTTTTTGTAATAAATGCGTTCTTGTAAAAACGTTTCTCTTGGTCCATGGATTTCACTGGATAAACGTTTGAGAGCTTAAAATTTTCTTCAAAAATTGTATTATCATGAACAAGAAGAAAACGTCGATTTAAAACGCTTACCAATGCTCAAAATGGCCCCCCAATAATGAAAAAACATAGGTTTGGTTGAAAAAACTGACTCTGAGTCACGCATTTTTATACAAAAAGTGAAATTTCAAGAAAACTGTTCAATATTTTGCAACAAAAAAAAACGCCATTATTTCAGCCATTAAGAAGCAGTATTTTTACCAAATAAAAAATATGTAAGTAGCGTTAAACAAAAGTTATTTACAAATTAAAAAAACGTGATTTTCGACAGTTTTTCCCATTTTTCTTTATGTTTTGCGCCCTATCCTATAACTCAATATACATTAGTCGAAAGATAATTTGAACAGCTACAGCTTTATATGTACTTCGATTTTTTTCGATCCGAGGTCACGTTTAGCTTTTATTCGCTAAAAAGGGTTTTTTACACTTATACTTTTATACTTTTACTTGCAATCCACAATCGGAGGAGATTGAATCTCTATTATTCCCAGGTCAATCGCTAATGGATTGCCACGACAGCACGAGTTTTCAATCAAAAATTGTAAAAAATCATGTATTTGGAGAGAACGTTGCTGGATGTGCTCAGTTGAGTGGGAGAAAGCTGGATAACCTCATACCGACATTATAAGCTGGTTGGTTAATAATATATGACCAGATGAAATCGATGATCTTATATTTCCTGACAGAAATTCCCGATGAAACTACTGATCCATGACTATATGAATTGATAACAAAAATATGAAACCATGCATGATAGATCAGAAATGTTAAAAGCATTATCCAAGAGCATTTATTTCTGAAACTGTACTCGGAAAGGATGGCTACCCGTTGTATCGTCGTCGATGGACTGCGGTCAACGGCTAATAGATAATTTGGAAGGTTAATAGTCAGGATTTTGAAGTCGGTGATCGCTGGATTGTCCAAGACGTTTAATACTTGCATAAATGTTAAATTTTGAAATTTCGTCATATCAATCAAATACATATGCAAATATGTCACGAAATGGAGGGCTGGTGATGTTGCTAATGCAAATACATCGACGAAGTAACACAATGTTAAATGGGACGTTATGTTAGCAGTAGTGGAGCGATATAGCGAAATTTTTCATTTGTCTTTCATAAAATACATCCAACTGTGGTTCATTTGGTAGTTCATCTGTAACATGGCCAAAGTATACCTATATTTTACAACTGATAATGCGGCAGGAAGGACTGAACGACCACTATTTATCATATTGATGGGTGTAGCAAGGCGCACTGGGTTCCAGCTAGTAATTAATGAAAAAAAGTTCTCTGTTGGAGAAAGATTCGATAGAAAATATTTTCGCGTCGTCTATGTAAGTATAAGTAGAAATAACGCCGAATACGACAATCATGGTACAATTCAAGAAAAGGGGAAATAAAATTGGGTTTTAAAGACTTTATTGAATCACTTAGAACCAGTAGCAGTATTAATTTCATGAGATTTGGCTCAGTTTTTTATTTAATATCGCCGCCATGGTTTGAGAGATTTTAAGGGAGGTTCTCATATAGAATTTTGAAATTTTCGATTGTTTTTATTACATTTTCCGAAAGAGTAATATGTTAAAAATATTGTTTTCAAATTTTAAACCGATCCGAGCAGTAGAACCGATTCTACAGCCTATTGTTCGGAGCGGTGGACTCCAACTTCAAACTGATTTCCCCAAAATTCCATATTCACAAAACGGTGGAAGAGATTACTTGAAAACGGCTTAACCGACTTACTTCCGGTTTCTTTTATTTTAATGTATAAACATCTTAGGTACGAAGCCGAAAATATGAAAAAATATTATTTTTACTATTGTTTTTAAGCAACAATTCGATACCAAAATTAGTCCAAAAATGCACTTGAATTTCACGCGGTCGCTATTTCGTGAATTTTCAAACTTTTTAAAAACTGCTCCACTTAACCTCTAGCAAATTTAATGTAATTTCATCCCCATTTTGGATTTTTTGAACCAGGATCTCTTCCACCGATTGGCAATGTTTTGAAAACATGCTTTTTGCAAAAGCCAATAATGGCCGCCGTACTGACGTATACTTCAATGTACAATAAAAAACGTGCCAAAAAGAATTTCGATCCCTTTTTTCATTTTTCTATAAAAAAAATCCCAAAGTTAAGCTATTTTTCGTCGTCTATATGAGAAGTTAGTTATTATTAATCACTCGAAAGAAGTTTGGAATCAATTACAACTTCTAGAGTTGATGACGATTGACGGATGAAAGTTGACAGAAAGAAATCAGGTGTTAGCATGTGGAAATACTCTTAAAGCTCTACGGAACTTATGTTCAAGAAGTAACATGTACGTACTTGTACGTATGTACAATTTGTTGCGAAACTCCAACCACCAAACTAAATTAAAAAACCCATCCTCTTACATCACAATATGTCACAAAGTAAATACATATTATTAATTATATTTTAGCAATCTGCAAGAAACTAGCGTAACAAATTATACTACCAGACCTAAATGCAACCTTCGAAAATATTTTATATTGTACATTTTTTGTATATATTTTCTTGTGTTGAACTGAATATAGTATTCCTGTTGAATTTGGAAATGAAAAAATGGATACTTACAACACCTACAGCCTCCAAAGCAAATAATACTGTACCAAAGAACAGCGGGTACTCATCTATTGGCGCAAGACTAACTTTACCTTCTGTAGTTGGCATTTCTTCAAATATATAATAGAATACGATGAAAAGACCTGAAAAGATTATTAACATATTTCGGTTTGTTGGTTAAAAAAATAGTAGATGTATATTAGGGTGTCCCTTATTTAAAAAAAATAGTGCATTCTCTCTAATTATGTTTATTTTGGTATATGACGCACCCAAACATTTTTTAGCTCATTTGTACATATAAACGGGAACCCGTGCCGACTTGCACTTAACATGTTCATACAAGCCGCGCACGACAAGAGGCGCGTTTTCGCATAGTTAGGCATTAGTGTCACATTGTGTGTAATCTACACGTATTAACTTGCATTCGAAGTAGCAGTACGTGCTACGAAGTGTTAAAAAGAAATTTTTTTAGTGGGAGCCATAAACCATCAAATATCAGGTGCGAACTGTCTTCAAATCGACAGGTTCTAGCAGTTTTATTTCTCAAAATATTCGGGAAGTTAAATTAAAGGTAAATAAGAGTGCTAATCTTCTAATTCGTGAGGCAAGAATTTTTCTGAAAAAGGCAAGAATACCGATAAGATCATTACCAAACTGTGTCAAAAAACTTATAGACCTTTTCAAGCTGAAATAAAGCAATGGGTGTCAGTGCTGATAGAATAAACAAACTTCAATACAACGAATTGGAACATACATTTGAAAATTGTGGACGGAACTGGTTATCAGAATAATATTCCCGAAATCGT
Organism: Thereva unica; assembly: GCA_949987705.1. Taxonomy (NCBI): domain Eukaryota; kingdom Metazoa; phylum Arthropoda; class Insecta; order Diptera; family Therevidae; genus Thereva; species Thereva unica. The sequence continues at coordinate 57,722,182 of OX465282.1, forward strand.
GATAGTCCAATGGGATAGTTAATTATTACCTGGTCAGGACGTCTGAAGTTCGAAGGAAGAACATCTGATTGCTATTAGCTATGAAGACAAAAAACAACTTTTCATTGTACAACAACTGGACAGTTCGTCAGGAAAAGAGTAAGCTTTGGCTGTTTCAAGAGTACTTCATGATTTAAAAGGTACAAACTAGTTGGGATGTGGGTTTGGCCCTTTCGGTCCACATGATTAACTTCCTAGTTAATAATAAATGAACAATAATATCAACAAATAGCAAGAAAAATCACACCAAATTCATACACCTAGTTCATTAAACTAACATAGCTCCTATACAAAATAGCAAAAATTGTGTAAAATTAAATAATATAATATTATTAAAATGGTTTAGTCCAGTCGTCAGAGCAAAATTCAAATGCAGACCTCTAACTAAGTGTTAACTCACTAATCTTTTTTTGAAAAAATAGTTTTTGTTGAGTAGAATACGTTAAAAAAGTTTCGGAAAATTGGTCGTACGCTACCCCTAAAAACAGAAAATTCCGGTTTTTACTCATATCTCTTAAACTGACAGTCTTATCATAAAGTAGTGTTTGCAAAGTTTTGTAAATCCTGCGTTCATCTACAAACAAATTTCTCGTACTAATCACCGTTCATGAGAAATCGCCGTTTTAAAGATTTAAAATACTCTTATCCCCTAATTCGCAACTTGTATCAGACGTTCAATAAATCCTCTGTTGGACTACGTGGTTAATATTTTTAGAGTTGAGACCTGGATGTTTTGGCGGTCAAGTGAAACAGCATAAATTATTTGCAGATCGATACTCCTAAATGGGACTAAAACTTTAGACACTATGCCGTCACTTTTGCGCGGTACATGTGACAACAGCGGTAAGTTGAATATGCCATGCGGAGGGTTGCTTTTCGACTAAACATTCTTGTACGGCAATTCTCATATTAATATATTATAAAAAAAATAGCTCCTAGAACCTACTGCCGTACAAAAATGAAGGTACCGGTAGCCGGGGAAATTTTGAATTTCTGCAAATTTACCACTCCCGCAAAGGTGATTTATTCCTGTACGGAATTTGTACATTTCGATTTCTATGCTTTCATAGAATCATTGTGTGTCTATACCGTGCATATTTGGTGGTTAAAAGATGAGAAAAGCCCGACTCAACCCGATCTTCTTTGTTAGTATAGAGGTGGTCATTTGAACCAATATCAAATTTAATTACCTTAATACTATTTCGTGAAACGATAACATTTTTTATATAGGGCTACTTTTTTCATGGAACATATGGGTTCAACCAGAAAATTCGTCAGGTATTAATTGGGACACGAAAGGTTAATTTACATAAAATGTGGGAATGGATTTTACAGTAATTGGAATTCATTCTTTTATTTTACCATCTTTAATTTCTTGCACAGATGGGCTCTTTCTTCCTCTTGCTCTCCCCCTCTTCTTCCCAATTTTTTCGGTGGTTCAGTTAGAACAACCGCACTAAATTGAAATGTGACACTGGTTTTAAAATTTATTAATTTTTTAATTTGTTTGGTCTTCCATGCGAACTTACATCCCCTGTTTCACCCCCATTTAAGTGGAAATTACAAATTCGCTTGAACAAATGTGTATTTATTTCAATACAAAGTTTCATGGTTTTATATTCAATAATGACTAGCTTCCACACAAACTTTCATCCCCTATTTCAAAAATTAGCCTATTAGTCCAGTAGAGATAGCGAAAAAGTAGTTAAAAGTTGAAATAAATCTACCCTGCGATTTCTTGACGCTATAATTAAGAGAAAAATCGTAGGAATTCAATGAATGTGTTTTGGATAAAATTGGTCCAGGGCAACATGTGGTAAAAAGCTAATAAAAGGAGCGAAAACGCGTTTTTTCAGGTTTTGGGTACGAAAAATATGTTGTTTTGGAAAACAAAAAATACTACATAATAGTGCTTAAAAAGACGAAAATTATGAGTTTTGGACCATTGATATCGGTCAACAGGTTTTTGCAGAAAAATTCAAAAACCATTAAAAATGGCCGTTTTTTGACATTTAATTATAGGGAGTGTAATTATCGTAGAACCTTGTGGGAGGGCTTAAATTGTGGCCACTGATGGTGCCTACCGACAATAAAAATTTCATGACAAAACTATAATTAAGAGAAAAATCGTAGGAATTCTATGAATATGTTCCGAATAAAATTGAACCTCTAGAATAGGTGAAAAACAAACTAATAAAACTGTCGAAGAACGATTTTCAAGAAAAAGCTCAAAAAACTGGAAAAAGGGTGGTTTTCAAACATGGTTTTAAGGTGTTAAATCAAACTTTACATACATTTCATGAAAATGAGGTTGTAGAGCAACCCTTTGCGAGCCAAAATGCCAATCAAAAAATTTCTTGGACCATTGTGGGCCTTGTTCAACCTTTTTTTATGAAACAGGTGTTTTTACATTTTTGAGATTTACTCGAAAAGTTACCATTATTTTTTCATGAAATTTTTATTGTAGGTAGGCACCATCAGTGGCCACAATTTAAGCCCTCCTTCCCTAGCAACAGAAATAAGCAATCCTGAGAGAAGCTAGTTCAAATAACGGTAAGAGTGGTAAATCCACAAGACGTTCACGTAGCCCGAAAAAATTGTGAATTTTCGTTTGTTGGCATCAATAAGCACTCGAAAGCTCTTGTGTTATCGAGCACGTGTATTATTAAGATTAATTTTCCAATTTAAAAGCAGACTTTTATAAGTTATTACATATGTAAATTATTTTTAAAAATTTAATTAAGTTGATGCCAATAAAATGTGTAATTTTACAGCGGTTTTCGTAAAGAAAATTGTGTTTGAAATTTCAAATTTTTTCGTATTCAAATTCGTTTCGAACGATTGTCGTCGTTCGAGCTACGTGAATCAGCCTCAGCCTCCTGATCTAAGGTTTGAAAAATTCGTTATTTTGGCCAAAAGGTGATTTGCGAAAACTTTGACCTTGAATAACTTTCAAAGGGTTAATCGGGCGAAATTTTTTGGAAAAACTAAAGTTATAGAGAATTTCATTGTTAACATTTTGGGCCCTCGCTGTATGACCTATAAAAACCAAGATACATGGAAAACTCAGGAAAAACGAAAAACGCCATGTTTTATAGAAAATCATAAGGAAGCTGTGTACCAATTTTCAGCCAATTTGGAATTTTGTCTCCTTTAAATGCTAATTTCCCCGGACTAGAAGGATGTTGTATTGAAAAGTAGGTAGTACGTTTTTTTGTTGAAAGAAAATACAGCCTATTTGGCTCAGCCCAGAGAAAAGTGACATGTTTGAAAACTGTAAGCGACACAGAAGAAAGAGCAGTCAAATCGATGCAAAAATTTCATGGATTGGATTGATTTAGAAACGCTTTCTTCTATATTGTGCGCAAAAGCATATAAAGCTCTATCCTGATTGCAAAAAATCTACTTTAAAAAGAAAATATTCTTAATGGATTGAATTGATTTTAGCTGCAAATTCGTAAGCAAAAGCTTGAAAACGGGTCGGCACGGGTTCCATGTTCCATCTGATATGTTACCTTTGAGTATGTTTTAGTAATATAAAAATTTAAGTGGGTTTGCGTTTTTCCCCATATAAGGGACAGCCTAATGTATATCCATAAATTGATTGGTATAATAAAAACAGCAGCGGATTTCCGACTTTTTGATTTGTTCATGTTTGAAACAGAAATTTTAAATTTTTAAAACAAAATAGAATAAAAGACTCACCAACGAAAGTTATGACATTTGCAATAGTGCTGAATATTGCCATCTTTTTCAAATTAGGAATTAGGCTCAATAACAATAATAATGGAAGTAAACAAAACATATGCACCCATAGCGCTGCTTCGCCAATATAAAAATCGGCAAACTGTTTAATACTTTTCGATACGAACACTATGTATACACAACAAATACCCATTTGATAAACAATTAGGAAGCCATCGACGATGCATCTAAAATGTAAAAAAAAAAAAATGCAAAACTAACTCGAAAAATATTTGGTTCATTTTGTTTTTATGTGTTTTTTGAAAGGTGGGAGCATTTTTTAATATTTACACGGATGCTGGAGATATCCATTTAAGGCAAGCAGGTCCATCTTTGAGGGCTAATTTCATAGCATCTGGATATGTTAAGTATGGCAATTGATGGCGTTGACACAATTTATATTGCATTTTAATCTGGAAATAATAGCATATTTATTTACATATAATTTATAATATATAGGTACTATTTAAATGTTTCTTATTCTTAAAATCTATAATCTTCGCGAATAGATTAAAATAGAGTACATTGTTAATTAGGCTAGTCGGCGAGGCATTTTTATGGCCATTTTGGTCCATAGCCGAGATTATTATAGGAATCGCTTCGTTTTAGGCTGTAATTTAACACCCTAAGTTTGCCCACAATTTAGTTGACCGCATATCTTTTTAATTAACTTATTGTGAATAAAGTAGGCACGTTTTTTATATTTCTTTCAATATCTCCGTTTCTGCTAACTTTTAGTATAACATATGCGTTGGAAAATATCTTCGTTGTGAAATTGCAGTCTATAACTTTAAGTCCAAAACTTTCTACTACCGTCTTCTTACCTAAAATATAGCTTTAATCGTGTACGGTGTATTATTCTTTATGTTTTCTTCATCTTTCTATGGAGTTTCTACAAAGAAATGAAATAGCTTTAAGCTTTCCCACAAACACTTCTATCTGGTTCGTATTTATGCGATGGCAGCAAAATTATTTGGCTAGACAATGTCAAACTCGCGACTTGGACTTAAAGCGCTGAAAAATCCCACCATATCGGTTCAGCAACTCCAGTAAAAACCTCTAGTTTTTATTTTCATGTTAATACTGAAATTAAAGCTCTCCTGCCCGAGCGAAGCGCCACACTAACATTAAATTCTCGGAAACTGACTGATCATCATCCTTTCTTGCATTGTAAAATAAACTCCCAAAGACAATTTTGAATTAATTCTTCAAAGCATTCATTTTTGATCGTTCAGCGCAAAGGCTCGTATAAATATGTGGCTCAAGTATTTTAATGACAATCTGTGTTACTTTGCTGCATAGGGCATAGGACATACGGTGTTCTCACGCTTTTCTTCCGAATTTTTGCGATGTATGTTAACTGTTGACCAATGGCGATAAGAGCTCGACGACTGGTATTCCTCAATTTCTTCTTCTCAAATTCATTCATTTAACTTACTTATTTATTTTGTTACTGGCTTTCTTCTACTCCTTTAATTTCTCATGGGACATAGGGCGGAAGCAGTTGTCCTGTCCTGCCACTGGTGAAAAGGTTCTCCTCCACCGTCTTTTCGATCTTCTAACTCGACGGGTTCCTTTGGAATCTTGTTTTACTAGTAGGCTAGTCCGTAAGAAGAACAAAATTCTAAATAATAAATTTTTGGACCACAGGGGAAATTATTGCTGAAATCGTTTCGTTTTAGGATATAGTTGAACTTGAACACCCTAAGTTTGCCCACAAATTGGTTGACAGCATAACTTTTTAATTAAGTGATTGCGAATAAAATAGGCACTTTTTCTATATTTCTTTCGATATCTTCGTTCCTGCTAACTTTTTTTATAATATAGGAAAACTGGGAATGTTGCTCGTTATCAAATTCGGAGCACTGATGAAGGTCGCTGAACACTGATGGAGGGGCAATTGTGAACTTACAAATAACTTCCAGAGATTTAATATCACGTTATTTACACTATTTGTTTACTCGAAAATAACTAAACATAAAGGGCGGAAGATGTTGTCACCTAGTATTATACCTAGTGACTTCTAACAGAGCTTATTTTTTTTAGAGAATTTTATAACGAAGAGCTTTCTCAATGCATATCTTATACTAAAAGCGTCGGAACAAAAATCGATATATCCCATGCAAGATTTTTTGGGATATTGCAAAAATATGTGCAAGGCTATGGGTTTATAATTTAGAACGAAGTTTACCAATTTAGTGGTGTTTATAGCACTGCGGGGAATCCTTCCTGTGTGTGATACTTGCTGAGAAATTATAAAAACCCAAATCGGTTTATCGGTTTTTAATAAGATTAATTAGATATAATTGGATACACTTGGACCCAATCTACATTGGTATTCAGCAGCAGCAAACCCAGTTTCCTACGAGAGAGGTATAGAAAGAACATAAGAAGTTAATATGTTTACCAAAAAAATTCGACATAAAAACTTAACCCATACACAATGTGCTTAGCAGAAGCTCTTGTTACTTGTGGGTCAGATATAATTATCGAAATGATATAATATAGGGTAGATATAATTATCGTAAAGGCAAGTACGTTGCTCGCAATGAAAGTATACCTATAAGTATTAGACCAAGTTTAAGTTGTAAAAAGGTTCTGCTGCTGCTGAAGGAATACTAGTGTAGACACCTTCAATGTCTTTTTAGCTGCAAATTATATATACATATGGGACATTAGACGTCAAATCGGACAAAATTTTTCGACCCCCCTCCGTTTTGGCTGAAACTTTTCAGGGACTTTGGGCAACTATTTAAGACTACAAAAAAAATATCCAGGTCAAAGGGTTCAATAAACATTAATGATTATAAACAAATACTCATAATTTTTGAAATCTTTGAGAGCCCATCGAGATTTTTTATCGAGGTGTTAGAGTGACTTCTCCCGAATATTTTGAGACCAATAACGTCCATTTCGATGATGGGGTATTTGAGAAATTGAATTTTAAAGTTTTTTACTATTTTTTGACCTTTTGACATTGGATTCGAAAATATGTTTATGTTTTCCGGCAAATTTGCTACTGGTGGTTTGTAAACAACCCCTCTGACCTGAAAACATGTAAAACCTATCAAAAACGTCGACCCCAACGAAAGATATACAGCCAAAATCAAAAAAGAAAGTCAAAATTCATGAAAATCCCGAAAAAACAAATTTAATGTTTATTGATCAATAGATTAATGAAAAAATTCTAAAAAAAATTTTTTTTGTAGTCTTAAATAGTTGCCCAAAGTCCCTGAAAAGTTTCAGCCAAAACGGAGGGGGTTCGAAAAAATTTGTCCGATTTGACGTGGAATGTCCCATATACATTCATGTACTTCTTTTGGCCGCTCGGCTTCATAGTTCATCACTTGTAATTCTATCTTGCTGGCTGAATGCACTTGGTGATGAATCGGATGACTTTCCAGTTTCACAAACATCGAAAGAATTGCCTTAACATTGGTTTTAGTTGATGTTCGTTTGCGACACATGTATGAATATGCGTTATTCGCTTTATTTATACTGGAACTGACTTTTTTCTGCCCACCATATTCGGTAATAATCCTACCGATTTCAATTCCATTTCCACATCACAGTTATTCAGGGCTGTGTGTTCAATGGTATTTTCATTTATCCGCACTTCTCGGATTTAGCCTAGAGCCTGTCGAAATACTTTCTGTTTTGAGCTCCTGATGGCTGTGGGCCAGCAAGCAGATATCATCCACGAACTCTAGATTCTTAAGGTGTTCTAGCAATCCCCATTGAAAGCCACCTGTTTTACTTGCAAGCGTTTGTTTCATTTTAAGAAAGACTAATGGCCAAAAATAGGTCTCTTTGTCGTACCGCTGAGCTCACTCCAAAGCTATTGGATAATTTTCCATTATGGATAACTCTGTATTTGGAATTGTTCTATAGTGCTTTTATTAAATTTATTATTTTGTCAGGCAGTCCAAGTTGTGGTAGTGCCTGCCATATAAAGGTTCTGTTAACGGAGTCGAACGTTTTTTATAGTCTATGAAAGCATGGTAAACGGGATCGTAATTCAGTAGACTGCTCCATTGTAATTTTGAAGGTGTTAATGTGATATATGTATATGCTTTCTTCTGTCTACTGCTTCTCTTATTCTAAGTAAAAAACAGTGAGACAAAACTTTACCTATTATACATAATAGACAGATGCCTCCCTATTGTTTTCGTATTTGGACTGTGATGCATTCCGTCTATTTATTTCCCTCGTTTTGTATTTTCTTTTGGACAAAAGTAAGTTCCACCTACCATGAGTTTTTGGGAGCTACAGATATCAAATCTGTGCGTTTAAGTAACCCATCCCAACAATGATGCCTTCCCTGAGAATAGAGTGACAAACGAATCCCGGCGGCGCCACGGTCCTTCGCCTTTCCCACCTAACTTTCCTTCTTTCTTCTTCCGTCTTTACATTCCTGATTCCCCTGTAATAGCCTTCCCTAGTCCTTCCCCGCTCCACCAAGCGCATGCCATCGGTTGATTGATGAGATTCATCTCGTTTCAGGAGGCATAACACTCCAGCGAGTTGTTCTCGACGCCCCGATGTCAGAGTCGCGAAATGGTTGTGAGTAAGTGGAATAAAATATCGCGGCTAGGTTGTGACAGTTACTTCCTTCTCTTCTCTCTATCTTTGTTCCAGTACTTTTCCTGCAAAAACTTGTTGGGCAGAAACTTACTTCAATGGTGGGGATAATTTTGTCAAAAATTCAGAAAGTAAAGGAACACTTTTTGGGCTATTTCCTGCAAATCAAGAAAAAGATAACATAAATGTCGATTGTCTATGTGTATGCCGCTTGTTAAGATACCCACATACATACAAAAAATTGTCAGCTGGCAACTTGCAAGAAATCGCAAGACCGAAAACCTCCGGCTAATTCCTGCATGAGGGGAAGTGAAAATTTCCCCGCTTTTTCTTGCATGAGAAAGTAAAGAAACACAAATTGGGAAAATTTTGTCCCGCGTGATTCCACATTCGAGTTCTGGAACAAAGCTTCTATCTTCCGGCTAGAGCTGCTGTTCGACATTCACTCTATACGAAAAAATAGATTGTCGATGGTACAAAGGGACTTTCCCTAAGCCTCTAGTCTGTCACATAAAAAAAAAACAAACGTCTTTAAGTCGACGACACTCCAATATTGCCAGTCCATTGGACCCGATCTAATTAGGGCACGCAGTCAGCCGATTGCAGTCGGGTACGACGAGCACAGTATTTAAATTTTGGTTTTACAAAGCTTACATATCCCCCGACAAAGGGATAAGGTTACAGATTTAATTTTATTGCTTAATTGCCCTCAGAAATGAGCCCCTCGAAATAGAAAAAATTCGCAAAAAAAAACAAAATAAGGAAAAAATGTATCAAATGCGTCACATTTTAAATAGCTGTGATTGTAAAATTTATATAAAAAAGAAATTATATTGCAGGAACATTTGTATGTGGGGGCACTTGTTGCCTAGGGACATTTGTATCGAGAGACATTCACTTGGTGCCGCGCCGGGGTTTTCAAATCAAATCAATATCCCAATCTTTGTCTTTGGGTTTCGAGTGCATATAAATTGTTTTTTTTTTGCGTGGGTGGTGTAATTTGGATAGATGGAGCGCTCGTGTATTGGGACCGTGGAGGCTGAATCACATAGCTTCATTCTTTCAGTCTACGAATTCAATGCTGTACATTTAATATGGAAGTGTCCGCATCAGAAGGAACGGAGAGGAATGAAGGCGAACGAAAGCGAAAGCTTTTTGGAAGTTTTGAAAAAGACGAACGAAAGAAAAGGAAAGAACCACACACTTTTGGAGTTTATTGATGATGGTTATTTTTATTTTCATTTTTAAAAGGGTTTAATAGAAAAAAAATTCCAGCGAGCAGGTCGTGTATAGTGAGAATTGTCATTCGTAGTAAAGGAGATAATGTGGGCGTGAGCTTCGAATCCTCAGCTTATCCTAACGAGCCAATCGACCGTCTCCGGTTAACTCCTTCCTAGTAAAGCTACTAGGGATTTTTTTAGGCACTTTTTTCGGGTTTTGTTAGAAGTAACAAATCGGGTGCCATCACCTTCCGAGGTAAATAATTTTCCATCTTTAATCGTATGGAATCGCCTTGTAAATAAAAAGCAAGATGAAAATATCTGTTCCCTTACTAACAAATCCTATCACCGTACCCCTTTATACGGAATAACTCTAATATGTTCGCAAAAATAGGTTCGTAGCAGTTGATTAGTGTCACCCTATTCAAGATAGGCATAAAAAAATTAAAAATACTCACTAAGAGATGTAAGCAATATGTGCATAACGCTCCTACAATAATTGTAGATATAACACCATTCACATATCCTGTATGGTTGAAAGCTTGTGGCATAGCTAAAATACCTGTTCCTATTGAACCTTTAAGTATGTGAACAAGGGTCTCACAATTCCTAAAAGAAAAATTAAATTAGTTCTGAAAATACAAAGAATTGATAAAAGTAGTAAACTTACGTGGTGGGATTTTCTACATTTCTAAATTCATGCGGATCGTAATCTCCGCCACTACAAAAGAATATGTTTTATTAATTGCAAATATAAAACTAATTACCATGTATATTAATACCTTCTTTTCCGTTGCGATCTATCTAGTCTCGTCGATTCCAGCTCCATTTTATTCTAAAATCTGCAATGAAATATATTTTTAAAAATTAGCTTCGTAGATTAATTTTTACATTATTCTATAACAAAATTACAGTACTTAAAAGCTACCTCTCGCAACATCTATGATTTTTCTTTATATCGAGGCATTTTGTTTACACCGAGCCATATTCAGTCGGTGATAATAAAAAAGCAAAGTTAACTGAAAAGTATCTTGAACTGGATCAAATTTCATTGTAGTGATTTTTTCAACGAGTAGGGTCTGGTATGGGTTGCAAATGGGTCGAAAAAAGAGTAGACATTCTGCAAGGGACTGTCATCTTTAGAGAAATGACCTAGAGGAGGCCAAGGCTTGATTTGGGCTGCAGCGCCATTGGATGGATGAATGGATGTGCAATAAATTCCCACGTTTAACATCATTTTTATTCGACCTTTACTTGAATTTTGAATATTAATTACTCGAATGCAAGACATCCAATGTTTTTTAAAAGTGTTATTAAATGTATGAGATATCTATAAGTATTCAAATTTCAGATTTTTAATTTGGAATATGCTCCTTCACTATCCACTATTATTAGTAACCAAACTAAAAGACCTTTCAAAAAGTTCAGTCAGAACAAACAAGATAAGGGAGGGTGGCATTGTCTATTTTGCACGCGGGCACTGAAGCGGCTAGAGACGGGCCTGCTAGACTTTACATACAGTTACCACAAATTAAATGTAAGTGAAAAAATGCGGGCAGAATTCTGCGCAAAACAGCTTTCTCTATATTAGATTAGTGTCTGTAACGTATCCTATCTGTTCATTGCTCCAATATTCATATAGTATAGTTCTTTTCTCAAAATTTTGGCTAGCATGAGATTAAACATTGGGTGTTGCATATGTACTCCCCAAGGTGGCAAAAATTTCGTATAGATGCTATCTTGATTGGAACTTAATATTAAAATCGATGTTCACTCAATTACACCAAAAACATTTGTTGTGAGAAAAAGCACTTTGTAGAAAACTTGGATGAAAAACAAATTATTTTCTAACAATCACTGATTGGTTAATTCTTTAAATTGTAAACTTTAATCAACTTTGTTATAGCTCACTTTAAATAGTACACAAAATTTCGTGGATTTGGGGATATTTGTTATATAAATTTGTTTTACAGTATTGCAAATATAAAAATTGAAATCAGTGTAGGAAAGAACCGGCGCGATTATCCAGCAAAATCGACCACAACACCTCGCCAGTTATAAAATAATGAACTGGATTTTTGACGAACTTATGAAGCAAACGCCTCACATTCGGCCGAATTAATTGAAACTTCCGTCATTTGTGATCTTCTAATAAAAAGATTTTTTTCCTTGAGGTACTCGATAGTAGTGAAGTACAATCCAGTATAATTCGCCATGTACACCAATGCGACGCTTACGGAATATCTCTCGCCTGACATGACGCCCAATTTGAATTTAGCTCGTTGAATTAGTTAAGTGCAATTCACTTCATAAAATCATGATGCCACTTCCATATTCAAAATGTTAGTCTATATGGCTACGTTGCGTGGCGTTCCGTTTCGTGACTTTGTATGTTGATGGTGATAGGTGTATGCTGTATTTCAAGGCAATTGCATGATTTATGAAATAAAGATGTACAACATATTGAGAAATATTTTTTAGGAGAAATATGGTTCTTTAAAATCGACAAACATTTTTAATCAAAATTCATATGGCCCTTTTTAACGATAAAAAAACTGGTACATTGTTTTCAAGAATATTTGGTCCAGTTTGGAATTGGTCCAGTCAATGCACGGAAAAAACGGCTAAACCTGGAAATCCTGCCAAACAGCACCAATTTGCACCAAAATTTGGATTTGGGTTTTACTTACCCTTTACTTCAAAGTTGCCAATGTGCCTAATGTTTCTTTTCATTTTTTGGGGGTGTAAACTACCCCTATTCGAAAATCATTGTTGAATTGTAGATTTAATCGTTTAATCGATAGAAATTATCATTGCATCATGAATTATTAGTTGCAACCCTTATGAAAACAACCCATATAAAAACAACCCCTATTAAAACAACCCCTACTGATTAAAATTTGATTTAAAAAATATGAAAAATAAAAATTTTATATATTACGGATCTTAGTTTAGAAAATCAAAAAAACATAATTAAAAATCATTTTCTTCTTCATTTTCACTCCTTTCTTAGTCTGCCTTATCCTTCCTCCTCGTTTTCCTCTTTATCTATTAGTCCAGTAAATAGGTCGAAAAAAGCCTTCGTAATGCGAAAAATACCGCACGCGATTTTTTTTTACCAAATGTTTTTACATATTTTTATGAGCTTAAATTCAAAATGGCGTCATCCCCACCCTTATGCTTCACTTACAATGAAGGGAAACGCGTTGAATACTATATCTCCGAAACTATGCATTTTACGACAAAAATGTAGATCTTTTTTGTAGATAAATAAGTGATTTAACTTTTTTGTTCAGAATTTTTTTTTGTAAAGTCAATATGTTCGGAGTTATAGTGCTTCAAACTTGATACATTACTTTCTTTGCACTATATTTCGTTAACGGTTAGCCCGGCATAAAAAAGTCCTTCCTAAGACTTGTAGAACACACGATTATCTATACTTTTTGATTTTATCATTTTTAGATAGGGCTAATATTTCACGAGTTATAGTGCTTTAAATGTCGGAAAATGAAATTCAAAAAAAATTTTCCTTTCTTTCCCCGTCTCATTTCAAAACTGATTATATCGTGTGTTGAGCTCTTCATTGCCACACATTTGTTGCCTTTACTTTTTTCTATAAAGTTGATAGATGCTTATGGATTTATTACACCTCTAAAATTTATTAAAAATGGTTTTTTGCAAATATCTAGTCAACTATTTATTTATGATGACAAGTTATACCAACAAATATGTTTGTTATAAAATTCCGTTGAAATTTTACTTTAAACATTTGTTTCTAGCATTTATATGTACTTTAGCCGCAATTCAGCGCCGATTGTTTCATATAGATACACATTAATGTTCATACATATAATTAAGAAATTTCGTTGGCGTACGTTTGCAGAATCGCAATGATAAAAGAAGTTTGGACATTGTGCAACGCATTGCAAATGTTTCTGATGCCAAGGTGCTAGGTATCATCATTCCAGCTGTAGGGGTGGGATTCCCGGATCTGACAGGGTTAATTTTGGGCTCCAAATAGAGCGTATCCTAAAGGCTATTTCTACACAAAAAAATGGCGGGGTGTTTTCATAAGCAAGTGTGAAACCCTCAAATTTAGTAATAAGGGTTGTCCTGGGGGTAGTTTTCGATCAAGTTAGAGGATTGACTTTATTTCTATTGAATTCGCCATACCCAAATTAGTAAATGACGACATTATTAGCGGTTGGTATCAGCTCTTCCGCAGCTAAATGTTTTTTTTACTATATATTGCGTTCATTGAGTACATAAAAAAATTTATTTCTATATGATCCCAATGTCGTCCCAACCTAAATTTTGGCATTATATGTACCTACGTTAAAATTGTATGTACAAAATATAATTTTTTCAAAAATTTGAAAAAACAATTATTTTGAGATATTCCAAAAACAAAATTTTCAAAATGCCAAGTTTTATTCTTACTAATAATACTATGTTGTATATCACGTATTAAAGCCTTATCAAAGCAGAAGAAGTTGGTGCTACTTTCAGCTTTTTATGGCAAATAGTTTTTGAACTAGATCAATTTAAAGGTTTCAAAATTTGTTAAAATTTTAAGATTTTCGACTTTTTGAAAATTTATAACTAAAAAAATAGAAGTCCAAAAATTTGTAAACTTGTTTTTTTTTAGTTTTCACCAGAAGGACAAATATAAAGAAATTGTTTTTCATCTTCCATTGTTTGCAGTATACATATATTTACGGGCTCATATTTAACTGTTGATAAGGGGACTCAAAAACGGATAAATCCTGTAATTGCAAGTCCGAAACTGAATTCCTTCTGTCATACGTTTTCCCTGAAAATTGACTTGACATGAAGCCTTTCCTCATCCTCATTAATTGAAGAGTTTACAAATAACAAGGAAGGTATTGAACCTATTTTTAACCGACTTCAAAAAAAGAGGAGGTTACTCAATTCGACGTGTAGGTATTTTGTGGTCCTCTTCACACATAACTTTGTAACCCAATAACTTTTTTGCTTTTTTTTTGATTCATTTGAAAGGGGAGCTTCCCACGGTGGTCCCGTTAAATTTTTTCTACATAAATTCTGATAACGGAGTTCGAAGTTAGGCATAAAAAACTGTTAAAATTGGTTCAATCTAAACATTTCATAGGCACCGAACAAATTACTTTCTTGTTCTAAATCTGGCAGCAGGCCGATGGGGCAGTGGGTAGAGCGTCGGATCCTCGATTCAGCGTAGTGTGGCGTGTGCAGGTTCGATCCCTGGTCGGGGCGCCGGTTGTTTTCTTTTTCTCTTTTTCTTTTTTCTGAAATGATTTTTAACATATTGGTCAGCGGCCGATAGTACTTGACATAGCGCAAAGGGCTAGAGAGAAGTATTCTTGTCTGTGCGATCTGTGGGGTGCGAGTTCGATCCTTGGGCTCCCGGTGATTTTTTTTCTATATATCGACAAAATAATTATTTTTTAATTTTCTTCGGGGAATTTTGTTCCATATTAAACAAGTTTTCGACGTGAATACGTGATACATCTGTAAATTTGCTTCCAGAACAAAAGCCGATGAGAACGAAATTATGGCATAGAGTTGTGATTTGCAGCTCAAAAACTATTGTTTATATTGAATAAAGAACTCCCTCGTTTGGGGCGGCGCTCCAATAACCACCTTAGCATGGTTAGATAAGGTCCAAAAAAGGGCCCTTAAGTTAATTAATGACGATACCGCTTGCTCCTCCATCGACCCCTTGAGCCACCGTAGGAATGTAGCAGCACTGACCAAATTTTATCGCTACTATCATAGTGACTGTTCCTCCGAGCTAAACGCTCTCCTGCCTCCACGGCAATCCTATACCCGCAACACCAGATTAGCCCACTCGTCTCACTCCCTCCACCTGCAACTCCCCCTTTCACGCACTCAACAAGATATGAATTCGTTTGTAAATAGAACAACTCGACTGTGGAATAATCTCTCGCAATCAGTTTTTCCGAGCTCCTACAACATCCAAGAGTTCAAACGCAGGGTTCATCACCACCTTCTTCAATACCCCCCCGTACCTTTATAATCCTTACCCTATTCCCCCTCCCTCCCTCCCGTACTAAGCTTACTGCTAGACATTGCACCATGACGTGACAAATGACATGACGGACTAGTAGTACAAAGGGTGACTCCTGAGCTTAGCACTGCCACATAAAAAAAAAGAAATATATACTATGACGTGGGTGAAGAATCAAAGAATTTTATTGTTTACATTTCATTTCCCCGCTATCAATGGCAATTAAGCTTATATTTCCTTGATTTGTATGTGTGTGTACTGTAAACAAACGTTGAACTTGATTTTGACCCACTTCCATATAACTGATCAACTGCAAATTTTACACATACGTATAGTTTGCATGACAATACAATCTGATCATTTTGTAAAAAAATCAAGATGGCGGCTCCTCGACCTCCGAAATGGGTATCAAATGGAAGGGTGTGACAAGTAGAACACACTTCGCTATGTGGCGACATTCAAAACCCAAAATGGTGGCCAACACAAAATGGCGGCTTACTTTTTCTTTACAACGCCTATAATGAAAGTGCATGACGAGCTATCGACTTCACAATAAATATTTCTTTTCATTTCCCCCGGAGAATTTTGTTTCAAATTAAATAAGTTTCTTTTTAAATTCGTCGGAAAATATGCAAATACGTTACTGCAAAAACTATTTAGCTACTGCTGAGATTTTTTTCGATGGCGCGGCGGCGTGTTATACATCTCAAAATAGATTTTAAAATAAAAATTAGGCTTGCAATACGTACGCTGCATCGTCGGTTAAACGATACTACCACAGCGTGTCATACCTATCGTAAAGGTAGGTTCATACGCATCGATTTAGTTTTTTAAATTGTCTGGCGCAAGTCGAATTGTGTAAATAAACTGAGTGCAAATGACGTGTGAAAATTACCTCCATTAGTTATTGCGCATTATATTTATACTTATCTACGCGTTATATTATGTTACATTGATTGTGATAAGGTCGGGGGAGCAAGTGGTCTAACATCACCGAGACATATTTGGTACAATCCAAACCTTTTAGATTGTGCAAGCCGAACAGTTGAGTTCACACGCAACGATTTATTTGTACCGTCTAGGCCTACCTTAATATTTTTTTTATATTGCCCCCGAAAAAAATGAATGGACTAAAAAGTACGAAATAAAAAAAAAATTTAAAAACCGACTTCAGAAAAAGCGGCACAAAATGCACAAAAAAGGATGAAATAATTGTTTGTAATTCTTAACAACATTAATAAAACCAGAATGGATCTAGAAAGAAGAATCACTTTTGAAGACGGTGCCAGGTAGTAGCTGACTTTGATTGCACTAACTCTTGTTCCGGGAATTGTTTTCATTTCTTTGTTAGGCTTATGCCCTTAAGGCTGGTCGTCCACTGGAAGCGTATTCGAGCGGCTACGCGCTTCGGCTACATGAGCGGCTACACGCGGCTATGCGCGACAGATCCAACATAAAGAGCTTCATACAAACATCGTCCACTGCAAGCGACTATGAGCGGGCGGCTATAGGCGTATCCGAGCGTGCCGCGCGAATCCAAATTATTTTGGATCGGTCGCGCGTAGCCGCTCGAATCAGGAAATAATTTTCTCCAAAGCCTTCTACATATATTTAAAATAAAAAAGAAAATAAATCTACCCTGCGATTTCTTGACGCTATAATTAAGAGAAAAATCGTAGGAATTCAATGAATGTGTTTTGGATAAATTGGTCGAGGGGAACAGATGGAAAAAAGTTAATAATAGTAGCGAAAACAAGTTTTTTCACTTTTTTGGTACGAAAAAAATTTTGTTTTGGAAAACAAAAAATACTACATAATTGTGTTTAAAAAGACGAAAAATATGAGTTTTGCACCATTGAAATCGGTCAACAGCTTTTTGCAGAAAAATTCAAAAACCGTTAAAAGTTACCATTTTTTTGACATTTAATTATAGGGAGTATAATTATCGTAGAACCTAGTGTCAAGGATTAAATTGTGGCTTCTGATAGTGCCTATCTTCTACGATAATTACACTCCCTATAATTATCAAATATCTCTCCTGGAATAAAAATTATTATGTCAAATTCACTTCAAATTGAGCAGCATGAAAAGCTTGCAGTGGACGACCCCTGTAGCGTGTAGACGCGTATCTCATAGCCGCTTGTTGCCGCCGGTAGCCGCTCATGAAGCCGAAGCGCGTAGCCGCTCGAATACGCTTCCAGTGGACGACCAGCCTAATACATCACCCACAGGTGTTAGCACAGAAAAAGTCGGTTTTTAAAATTTTTTTTGGAACGAAGTTCCTTAACGCGGCTTGCGGGTAGAGTGAATTGGGAGAAATCGTCACGTAACAAAATGCGATATTTTGTGTATGTATGCGTGCGAGTATCGATCCCAGTAGGCAATTTGTGAATTTATTAAATCAGAATGCAGTGTTTTTCTTTAGAAATTGGAATCAATTTGCACCGATAGCTATATGAAGAAATGATGATGCAAAGTGTAATGCATGACGAACGTGCACACTTTTTGCATTGGTCATTATCGAGGATAGATGCTTATGCTTTCTTGTCTGTCTGTTTGTCCGGTACAAATCTTGCAATCGATTTTTTGAATACTTCTGGTAACCCGATCACCCTGAAATTTTGCACACAGCTTCAGCTCCGATGACAATGCACTATGGTATACCAATTATACCGTCAGATTCATGGCCATGGTCTCAAGAGGACGGATTACTGTTTTCTTCAAGGAACAAATTTTGCAATCGATTTTACAAATACTTCCGGGTATCCTATCATGCTGAAATTTTGCACACAGCTTTAGCTCCCATGACAATGCAATATAGTATATACCTTTAGATCCATGGAGGCCGCTCAGGAGGGCGGATTGAAATATTCTTCACAACCCCTTCGACATGGGTATCCAATGAAAGGATATGATAAGTAGAACACCATAAGCAATATAGAATATTCAACATATCGTTTGGTCCATGGCGGTCATCTCAAGAGGGCGGATTACCATTATCTTCCCAACCAACTTGAGATGGGTATCAAATGAAAGGGCATTATAAGTAGAATGCCATAGGCTATGTCTTTATATTCATGGCGGCCATCTCAAGAGGGCGGATTACCATTTTCTTCACAACCCCAGGACATGGATATCAAATGAAAGGGCATTATAAGTAGAATGCAGTAGGCTATGTCTTTATATTCATGGCGGTCATCTCAAGAGGGCGGATTACCATTATCTTCCCAACCAACTTGAGATGGGTATCAAATGAAAGGGCATTATAAGTAGAATGCCATAGGCTATGTCTTTATATTCATGGCGGTCATCTCAAGAGGGCGGATTACTATTTTCTTCACAACACCCGAGACATGGGTATCAAATGAAAGGGTATGATAAGTGGGACACCATAAGGAACATAGTGTACTCAATATATCGTTTGGTCCATGGCGGCTTCACAGTTCCCTCGACATGGGTATCAAATGAAAGAGTATGATAAGTGAAACACCATAAGCAATATAGCAAATGCAAATGCTGTTGCTTTCGAATTACTTAAAAGCTTTCAGGAGCATGCTGGTCCGGCTGCAAATGCTTCGGTTTTATTATACTTATCTGCGAAAAGCCTTTTTTTTGGAAAGTTTTGGAATGTTAATATTATATTATAATAAATATTTTCCTAAAATATTAAATTAAATTTTTGATTTGATTCGATCCTTTACATTATTTGCTTGAAAAATGGTATAAAGTAAAAATAAATAAAATATACAGATTTTATTTGGAGTTACATTCGCAGTTGTAGAAAAATCGTAAGGAACTTCGTTCCTGACGGGGGTCCCATGACTGCACCTGATTTTTTTTAATTTATTTTTACCAAAACAATTACGATCGAATTGTTTTGAGCAGACGTACGATTTTTTATTGTGGGCGGGAAGTTAACTTTACAAGCATTTATGAAACGCAATTGCCCCAGATTTTGGAAATCGAAAGAATTTCAGATTTGGCTGAGCACGTTTATGCACTTTGCAGCTTTGGGTGATGCAAACAACTCTCCAGGTTGTGCGACTTTGTAGCATTTTTTATAAAAAATGTGTCCAAAAATCTACACCCACAATATACCTACAACAAAAGACTTACGTAAAGCCAAAACCCAACATTTTAAGCCAATAAAGAAAATTCAGATAAAATAAAACAAAGAATAATTACCTAAATTCGTTTCTATAATCAATCGAGTTAGTCAATACCGAAATACCAGAAAATAAAAAAAAGTAACCAAAGCCTCAACTAAGTACCTATTTTAAAAATATCGCAAACCCTCTCACCAAGAATTTGAAATCAAGTGAAATTGATAGTGGATCTCAGACAGTCATTAAAAAAATGCACTGAATGTTTTAAGAAATAGTTGAAATACAAAACATCAGGAAAATCCTTCAATGTAGCGCTAGAGGCAAACGTTTGAAAGATGACAATGTTGCGAGAAACATTCTGTTGTCAATTTCCTTTCCTTGCCCCCCTAAAATTCTACCTTCCTGCGGACCTTCGCCTTTCGCCTCCTTGTGTAGCTGAAAATTCTAATTATGTTGCTTGTTGCTAAGGTGGAGGCAATCTCAGAGGTCTGCCGATGCGAAAAGCATTCGGGTTTTTTGTTCTAGCTGTCGCATCTTTATACGGAGTATTATGTTATCTCTGGTCCTACTCTTCGCCAAACTAGTAATGAGCAAACGCAAGAACAAAACAAGATTAATCTAGTCTTCTTCAGTCTGCTTGTTCTTGTTCTTGCAAGCATAACTATGTCTTGTTCTTGTTCTTGGTCTTGCAAAATGTGCAAGAACAAGATAGGACTGCAAGAACAAGACCATTTTGACGTGACAACGTCTATTAAAACGATGAACGCCGGCTGCATGCACGAAAAATGATGACTCATTGTCCCGTTATGTCCCGTTATGTCCCGTTATCTCCCGAAGTAATTTTAAAAATTTGATCGTAGTAATCTTAAAAATTTGATTAAAATTGTCAATATTAATTAGATTAAATTATTGTCAAATTGTCAACAATAAGCAAAGCAAGCCAAACACTCTGTCTCCTAACTGGGTGCCGGTGTATAAGAAAATAGTGAACATTACACTGACGAAAACTGTGAAATGCAAACGAAAACAGTTTCCTTGCGTTCCTGCTTGTGCTATTACCATTCACAAGTCGCAAGGTGGGACGTTTACTGTTATTATCTATAATATAAAAATAAGTCGGGTTTTCCTTCCAGACGCTATAATTAGAGAACGCACGATCCGATTTCCACGGTTTTGCATTCGTTGGAAAGGTCTCGGGCTCCGTGAGGTTTATAGCAAAAAAATTTCAAAAGCAGGCGCTTGGTCCATAGCAGCCATCTCAAGAGGGCGGATTACCATTTTCTTTACAACCCCTCGACATGGATATCAAATGAAAGGTTATGGTAAGTAGAACACCAAAAGCAATATAGTATACTCAATATATCGTTTGGTCCATGGCAGTCATCACAAGAGAGCAGATGACCATTTTCTTCACAACCCATTCGAAATGGGTATCCAATGAAAGAGTATGATAAGTAGAACAATATAAGCAATATAGTATACTCAATATGTCGCTTGGTCCATAGCGGCCACCTCAAGAATGCGGATTACCATTTTCTTCACAACACCTTCGACATGGATATCGAATGAAAGAGTATGATAAGTAGAACACCATAGGCAATAAAGTATACTCAATATATCGTTTGGTCCATGGCGATCATCTCAAGCGGGCGGATTACCATTTTCTTCACAACCCCTTCGAGATGGGTATCAAATGAGAGAGTATGATAAGTAGAACACATAAGCAATATAGTATACTCAATATATATCGTTTGGTCCATAGCGGCCATCTCCAGAGGTTGGATTACCATTATCTTCACACCTCTCGATATGGATTTCAAATGAAAGGGTATGATAAGTAGAACACCATAAGCAATATAGTATACTCAATATATCATTTGGTCCATGGCGGTCATCTCAAGAGGGAGGATGATCATTTTCTTTACTACCCCCTCGACATTGGTATCAAATGAAAGGGCATTATAAGAAGAATGCCATAGACTATGTCTTTAGATTCCTGGCGGCCATCTCAAAAGGGGGGAATGCGATTTTCTTCACAACACCCGAGACATGGGTATCAAATGAAAGGCTATGAAAAGTAGAACACCATAAGCAATATAGTATACTCAATTTATAATTTGGTCCATGGCGGCCATCTCAAAAGGGAGGTTTACCATTTTCTTCACAACTCCTTCTAGATGGGTATCAAATGAAAGAGTATGATAAGTAGAACAATATAAGCAATATAGTATACTCAATATATCGTTTGGTCCATAGCGGCCATCTCAAGAGGGCGGATTACCATTTTCTTCACAACCCCTTCGAGATGGGTATCAAATGAGAGAGTATGATAAGTAGAACACCATATGCAATATAGTATACTCAATATATCGTTTGGTCCATAGCGGCCATCTCAAGAGTGCGGATTAATATTTTCTTCACAACCCCTTCGACATGGGTATCAAATGAAAGAGTATGATAAGTAGAACACCATAGGCAATATAGTATACTCAATATGTCATTTGGTCCATGGCGGTCATCTCCCGAAATCAATTTTCCCAGATTTGTTCTTTTTTCACTATAGCTTTTTCCTATCGCAGACTGTGTCCTCATAATCTTATTTTATTGAAAGGCGTTGCAACGCACGCGGGTTTTTGCTAGTTTAATATAAATGATTCAATTTTATTCATAAAAGTATGCAATCATTTCATCAATGTTTTCTCATGACATTGTCACGTTAAACTATCGTCCGTAAACCCTCTTTACAGACAACAAATTTTTACTCATCACTACGCTAATCGCAGGTTGAACCACAACCCTTTTTGCAGCTGCAAAATATCATTTTTGTGTGTGCGCATGGTGTGTGTCGCTATCAAGTTCAATAAAAAACCATTTTGTAGGTTTTTTCAAAAGCTATAAGGTGATGTAAATAAATTTTCTTTGAAGCTTAAAACTCAAATTTTTCAAAAACTAAGCACTGTAAACCGGCCAAATTTATAGAGCATATTACAAGTGCACTAATAAAGTAAATTGTAAAGTGGTAACAACCATTTTCAATTGGGGTGGTAATTAGGGGGTAATTTTCACAATTTTTTGCCGCCAAAATAATAAGAACCAATTTTGTCTTTGTCATAACTCGCTTAATTTCCATACTAGGAACTTCCATAAAAAAAAAGTTTTCTAAGCACTTCAAAAAAAATCTATGCGTTTTTCCCGAAAAATTCATTGTTTTTGGGATATTTCACGTTGAAGCTTACGATTTTTGAGTTTGCCGAAGAATAACCAACCTTTAACAAGCTATTACTCCGTTAGTATTGGGTCTAGTGATATTTTGAACCCGGTATTCTGTTTTGTTTTTTTATAAGCTACATTTCTACCCCGAACGATTTTTTCATAAAATACTTATTTTCAGAGTTATTCGTGAAAAAACGTCTAAAAACGGTTTTTTTTTGTTAAAAAATTGACATTTCCAGTCTCGAATAAGTCGTAAAGTATTGTATTTCAGTAAAAACTTTATATAAGAAAAGTTGCTTAGCATTAGTCAATCTATCCATTCCCACGCCCACCCCCAGGGTAAAAGCAGCCCCGGTGTTTAATGCAGGATCTAGTGTAGCGGATATGAAAATAATGGCAATTTGTATTATATCGGCCTCACTGCTTAGCCTTTCTAAAATATGTACTACCAAGACCAACAAACCCAAATAACGGAGAAATTCTGCTTGTTAGAGGTCGCGCCAAAAGAGTTGATGCCGGAGCGCGCAGCTGGGGAAATTAAAGCTGCACACAAATAAAAATTTCGCACATATTGATAAGAAATGCGCTTATGTATTTTCAAATTTCCCCTTCGAAATTTGTTGCGACTAGGCTAAGGGACGGGAACGGCATGCGGGGATTCTACTGCGCATGGAAAACGCGACTTTCTCGGCATCAACTCTTTTGGCGCGACCTCTAGCTCTTTATTGGCATCTAAATATAACGTAAACCACTTCGACCATACAATTTGTATATTGTGTTGTGTTTGTGTTATTCCGAAACCAGGGCGGGACAGTTGGAGCGATGTCAGGAACTGACTTGTATGCACCGTCTAACCCGCTCTTAAATAGTGTAAGAGCACGAAGTCACCGTGGGACATGTTTGTGCCAATGTGTAAAAGTGATTAATAATTACCACGATTATACCTTTAACATTTATTAATTATATCAACAGAAAACCTGCAATGACAACTTCAACTAGACCTCATATACCTAGAACTTCATAGAACTGAAACTAAAACTTCATATAGCTGGAACTTCAAATACTGCAACTGCAGCGGGAATTGTAATTCGGTTGAACGTAGACGGTTGACTGACTTTTCCTGATTCCGGCCGGCCTTTTATACTCTGAAACCGGGCCAACGCCTACTTGGATATTTGTATAAATATGTAATTTGACGTTTTGCATACTATAAATTCGCCACCTGCTTCTATAACTTTTCTTCCTTCAGGCCAGTGCCTGTACATACTCCCCCGCGTTGATCATTCTTGATCAACAGTTTCTTCCGCCGGATATACCTCGTTTGTGGTAGTGGTGGAACTGGATTTCTCCATTCCCTCTGATCTTGACCTTAACTTGGTAGCGTCCTGGAAGGTTTAGAGCTTGTTCCTTCCTTTTTCGCCCTTGTATCTTCCCGATGTCCAACTTGTTGATCACTTGTTTTGGCAGGTAAATGTCAACTCCTTCCCTGGTCACGAACTGTTGAACTTCATTTTCTTGTCTCGCCTCGAGCTCCTTTACCGTGCTCGTCGGTCGTAGGATTCGCAATGATGTTATTGGTCTTCCATTGATGTTGGCTGGATTGGTTACCGCTGACGTCGTATACCTGGTCTGCTCAGGTAGCGCCTGTCGGTACTCTGCCTTAGCTGTGGACCTTTGTGGCGATTGATTAGGAGGAATCGTCGAACCATCCACGGGTGGAGGCGATAACACGTCCTCTTCATCAATATATAGATAATTTTTTCAGTTATCCCAATATCCTTCCTCCTCGCATTCGTACCGATTTCCCATCTGCAATGTATTATTAGTAACCTTTGAATTTAAAGTATGGGTATGGAAAGTGTTGGACTGTTGGCTGTGTGTACTTGTGTGTATTGGTTAGTGGGCATACCTTTGTGATCGGTCGTTTGAATTGACCTGTATTTGTACGAATTTATACCACCCTTATTAACCCATCGTTCCCTGGGAATAGCTCCTCTATTACACCAATGGGCCAAACTGTTGGCGGTGTTGAGTCACCTTTCATCAGAACTAGTTGTCCTACATGCAGGTTGGGCCGTTGTTGTTGCCACTAGGATCTCTGCTGAAGTTGAATAAGATAATCTTTCAACCACTTGTCCCAAAATTGCTTCATTCTGAATTTGGTGTGTTGCCATCGTAAATCGTCTCAGGTGACCCCCGTCCAGGCGACGGGCTGCCACAAACTCGAGTGATGCTAGAGCTCAAGTTCGTGAAAGCTCGCACCACTTAGAAGCTGATTAACTTAAACACTATTCTAAACACAGAACTATCCGGGCGGGGTACGGCGGGGGCCTGCCTTGGATGTACTCCGTCCAGGCGACGAGCTTCCACGGGCTCGTGTTAGCAATACTAACAAAACAAACAAAAATAAACAAACAACAAACAAACAACAGACAAACAAAACTAACAAAAGCTCGTAGTAGCTCGCACGTAAGCTTACTTAATACTACATCTATTACTAAGTAAGAATTATAACTAATCCTATCTAAGCCCTAAGCTAATCTTTAAATCTAAATTACAAGCTAAGCTGGTCTATATCTAGAATTTTAAAGGCGAATACGCAATAATTAGTCGCCCAACCACCAGTACAAAGTCTAGGCGTTGGCGGCATCTTTTTTGTCTCTTTCTGAGATTCTGGTACTGAACCTCAAGAGCTCCTGAACATTCCCATCCTCTTCGGTATAAGTATATCGCTTGCCACACGCCCTGCGATGAAAGTGGTAGAAAAGAGGCACCCCCGATTTCTCTTGGACCAATATTTTTGAATCCAGGTACACAAATGTCTTTGGAGAAATAAAGCCGCGTTCACAAGCTGTTTTGTGGTATCTCGCGTTCGGGTAGAATGCTCCCCGAATGAGAGGATTGTCGCTCTCCGTCGCCCTAACAATATGACCTCGAATCAACTTGATTATGAAGTTGTCGATCCTATTAACACAGTGGTTTCCAACCTTTTTGTACCTGCGCCCCCCTTTAAAAAAAAGTTGTTGCGCCCGCTTAATTTGGATTGTGGATTACGTATATACATATTTTGCTGATTCATTTTTTTGACACCTATTCGACTTTTTTGGTTTGTATTCGAAAATGATATTTTGGAAACAGCTGCATGCCCCCCTTACAACAGTCTCGCGCCCCCCTAGGGGGGCGCGCCCCACAGGTTGGAAATCACTGTATTAACAACTGCCTTATCGTAAAGACCATTGTTGGCGTGAAACTTCGTGAAGCCAGATTCGGGTGTCCGGTACAACCTCAAGCACGCCCGTAAGCATTGTCTTTCGAAAACCCGAAGCTTTTCCATATAAAAGGGAGATATGTTGAACCACACTGGGCAACCATAAGTTAAAATCGGTCTGACCAAGGCTTGGTAGCAGATCACCTTTACCCGTGAGCTTAGGTGTCTGCTGTAGAAAAGCCTTTTAGTCATGGGAAACGTCTTGTTTGCCTTGTCCAGAGCAGCATTTACATTTCTATTGAAATACAAGTACGGATCCAGCCAAAGCCCAAGGTATTTCACTTCCGATTTCTTTTCTAATGCTTGTCCAGCATTGTGCGAAATTTTAAAAGTTTTCCAGCTCCTCTGTACATCGTAGGAAGCTCTTTTTAGAACAGTAAGAAAGAGGATCGATTCGCATTTGCTAACATTGATCTTCAACTTCCAATCATCATCACTATAGCGTTCGATTGTTTCGAAGTCACGTTGTAGGAGCGTCTGGATCACTCTAATCTTCGGCCCGTCCTGTACACAATCAGGTCATCCACATACGCCAAAGCGAAGCAGAGTGAACTGATTTGGTTACTCGCGAATATATTAAATAAGAGCGGCGAGTTTACCGCACCCTGTTGCAGACCATTTTTATTGTCAAAGACCCTACTGGAAGTGAAGTTGCCACTTTTGACGACGAACTTCTTTGAGATCATATTATAAATCGTGTACAGCTGGGGTCCTGACATGCCGAGTCTGACCACTTTGTAGAGAAGACCTTCGATCCATACTGTATCGAATGCCTTCTTGACCGAAGATTAGCAGATTTACTTTTATCTTTACCCTTTTTCGGTATTGGGTACACCACTGCCGTCTTCCAGTGTCCTGGAAAACGGGCGTTGTTTAACGCGTTGTTTAACAAAGTGGTGTATGTGTCTATGGCTACCAGAGGCAAATTCTTTAGCATGATGTTTGGGATACCATCCACCCGGGACGACTTCTTATTGTTTTGGTGGCGAAATGTTAACAGGAGATCAATTTTTCTAATGAAAGTAGAATTTAGTTGGGCCGCGGGAATATCATTCGCGGGGCAGTCTTCACTGAATTCGATGATTGATCGATTCTCAGATTTCCAAGCTTCAATTTCATTAGATAATCTGAAATGGTTCAGTAAGGCCCTATTCTCAAGTTCAAAATTCGCCCGAACACTAGTGTTCACCGAATAAATTCCCTGATAGTAGGACTCCATGAAATCCACCTTCTCCTGCTCGTCCTCTATACAATAATCGTCGTCTATGCGATTGATTTCTTCCGGATTCAAGCCCGCCGACCTCAATAGCTCTTCGTTAGACGGAGTACGAGGGATGCGCAACTTGTCTAATCGGTTATGGGTTTTACTCCTAAAGATTTTATTTATCTGTGGGAACATGCTTGCGCTATTAGTTTGAATAGCACGAATCTTGTTGTTCCAATATAGATTCACAGAATGTGAGTATTGTTGCTTTAATAGATGTTGGAGATTTTTAATAACCGATCTAAGAGTTACGATCTCCGGACTCGTTCGGTCTCGAAACTAGCGGTGAAGGGCTTTCAGTCTCGTCAACACTCGACTTTTGTATTTGTGCAGTGCGTCGATCATTGCATTCCTGTAGCAGTCCGTGCTGTTCTTTTTTTTCGTTCTTGGTATAGTCTTATCCATGGTCTGTATGATGAGATTTGAGATATTTTTCAGATATGAATCAATCTCATTGTTTGTTAGATTCCTGGTCGTTGGAGGTAGGAGTCTGGTATTCTGTATTGTCCTTTCCATAGCCTTCCCGAATTTTGGCCAGTGCATCTTTTGGTATGAAAAAGGGAGAACTTCGCAATATTCCAGAAGTTCTACGGAATCGTCAGGGACTTTTACTGTTATTTCAAGTCCACAATGTTCGCTGTCGTAGGGCACTGTCGTTAAGCAGTTTGTCTCGTTCGTATTTATCCCTGGTAGCCCCATCCGAGAATTTAGCAGGCATAAATCCAGAAACGACCCACCGCCTGGGTATAATGGTATGTCTGCACCGACAAAGTTAATTTCCCGCTAAATTCTATTTTGGGCCAACCAGTCATTCAGTTGGTATTAGCTGTTTGGTTTCCCCATGCCGCATGACGTGCGTTTAAATCTCCGGCCAATAAGTAAAAATTTTGCTCCGACTCCAGTTGAAGCGTTTGAAAGAGCAAGTTCAATTCCTCTATAAAAAGCCTGGGTTGAGAAGTTTGGGGTGCGTACGCGGCAATTAATACAACCTTCTGCCACTAGACAGGGGGATGTACGTACATATATAACGCACGTTAAGTACCTGAAACCTTCTGGGAAGTCTTTATAAATATTGGCAGGCCTCCGCCTTGTATGGCATTAGGTCGATCACGCCTAATTACCGCATAATCTTTGTAATCCATTTTGTGCTTCTTGCTTAGTTTAGTTTCACTAGCCAAAAGCACATCCGGATTTTGGTTCTGCAAGAGGGTTAGTAGGTTCGCCCTTCTCTCGTTTCGTATCAACGAGTTAACGTTCACCGCAATGACCTTGATCGTGTCCTCCCTGCGTAAAGCCATTAAACAGCTTACCCGGAGATGGTTTCTGTCGAAAAGAACGCAGAGTATAGCATATCTAGACGAGCGGCTTGCTCGCTTAGTTGTTGCTGGAGCTGTGCGGTTTGCCCTTGTATAGACAAGAGAACCGCCTTAAGGTCACCGTCTCCAGAGCTCGCTGCAGGAGCACCTTTTGGAGCTTGTTGTTTTGTTGCCTGGGTTCCTGTAGCCATTTGGGCAAAGGACATACCAGGAACAACGAAATTTTTGAACATTTGCGTTTTTTTCGCTTGTTCAGTCTCTAGCTGATCTTTTCGCGCTTTAATGCGTTCCTTGAGCTCTGCATTATTAGGGCATCCTCTATAATTAGCAGGATGTCTTATTAGATTTGCAGAGAACACATAACAGCTTGCTCTTGTCCGCAACTTTTTCTTTCCCCAAGGGACATTCACCTTGTTGTGGTTATTATCACATTTCACGCACCTAAACGCCATTTGGCAGTTAGCTGCGGCGTGACCAAGCCTTTGTCACTTAATGCATTGGAGGATGCCAGTTTTTTTGGACGAGAATTTGGACGTCAATTGGACGAGAAAGATAGACAGCTGCCTCTCAGAGGAACGCGAGTGGGCCGTGCTGAAGCGTTTGACGGCTGTAAATTTTAAATTTTCTATATTTAATGACTGTAGGTCATTCAGGAGCTCTTGCGGTTCAGAATCCGCATCGAGCCCTTTTAAGAGGGAACTTTGCACCTTTTCATCTTTTGTGGTGAAAGTGACAAATTGGGTATTCGCCCTTTCTAAGAAGATCTTCATTTTTTTTAAATCATCTACACTTCTTAAAACTAACGCATGCTATGTTCCATTTAAACGCTTAATAAAAAAGTTTGCGTGCTTAAGCACCTGTTATTCTCATCAGGTTAGCAGATGGTATCCACCGGCTTTTGGTGGAAAATATTTATTGGCGGCATTTTCTCCTGTTTTTGTTGTTGGGGCTTTGTTGTCCGCTGCTGTGGTTGTTGTTGTTGGGGCATATTTTTCCGCGTCAGCTGTTTTCGTTTGCTGCTTCGCCTCGAGCACTGCCGTTTTGGTCGCCTTTGTTTTGGGGAGTCTCGGAAAGTTTATTTCTTTCTGCTCCTCAATAATTTGCTCAAGTCTGACCTCGTCCTCTAGTCCATACAAACCGCGGGGGGGGGGGTGTTCCAAAATAACACCGTTAAGAAAATCGAACCCTAAAGGTTTTTGGGGTCGCTGATTACGATTGATTAGGTTCAATAGGTATTCTCAGCCAAAAATTTATTATTTTCAACCCTTAAGGAGTTAAAACTACCCCTACAATTATAAAAATCGACTTTATATAAAAAAAATTGCATTTTCACCCCTTAAGGGTTGAAAATAATTAATTTTTGGCTGATAATACCTATTGAACCTAATTTCAAGCAAAAAGTAAAAAAAAATTGCAATTTTTTTTATATAAAGTTGATTTTTATAATTGTAGGGGTAGTTTTAACCCCTTAAGGGTTGAAAATTATTTATTTTTGCCTGACAGCACGCCCACAATCGAATTTGAGGCCTAAAATTTAAAAAACAATATGTTTACATGTTTTTCTATTTTAAGCCGACTTAGGGGTGGTTTCGACCCTTTAGGACTACGCCTTATCATAAAGTTCGCCTTCATTTAGTACAAATCAACCACCTTCGCAAATAAATATTAAAAAAAGTGTATTTCATTGCATTAGTTTTCATTATTATTGAAATAATAGCGAAAAACCCCTAAAAAGGGCTGTTTTTTGTATTTTTAAGGGTGACGCCCATGTTTTAGGACCGCGGGACCCCGATTTTCGTGATCAGCGACCCCAAAAAAACCTTTAGGGTTCGATTTTCTTAACGGTGTTATTTTGGAACACCCAAACGCGCGTTTTGAATGGACTAATAGTTTCAGTGGCCAGTGCCCTGAAACTGTTTCTCTGGCCTTTGTGTTCTTGTAGGCCTGGGGCGGAATCATATGATGACTCTTGGTCTGGTTGTATGACAACGGTACATGGGGCCGTTGACCTAGACCCAGATGTTGCTGGCTGTTGCTCTTCTCTCCTTGCTTTTCGCTGCACAAGGTTAGGTACAGCTTCAATTTTACGGCGGCGTTTAGTGTTGCTGCGCACGCTATTATTGTCACTATCACTAGTGTTCATTGTTTTTAGTTTTTGGCTACTGGAATCACTATCACCAGCGATCAATTTATCGGCGCACTTTGCACTTTTCATTTTGGTAGTATTTACTGAAAGAGACATGTCACTTGTTTTGTGCACATGCTCTGCACTACTTTTAGTGTCCTTATTGTCACTTATGTTTTCTTTGTTGTAAATTTTATTTTATTTTTAAAATAACACTTCCTTCGCACTGCAGTAAAATAATAGATATATTATTGTACACTACGAGCTTTAAATATAATTAATAATTGACACCGTCACACCGTTTATTTGTTTAAGACTTCTAGTCCGCAACGATAGTCTGTCTTCACCCAACGCGAGTTCCAACTAGACTCTCGATCTAGCGCTTTCCCAATACTCCAAACATGAACTTGTAGGAATGTGGCCATAAACATATTTATTCATTCTTACGTAAAAAGGAACATTCCAATGCTAGATATGTATAAACTTTCGACAGAAGTAAACCACTGATTTATGACAACAGATTTTCTATTATTTATAAAATGTATTTTGTAGGAGTATATTTTAAGGAAATTAATAACCACAGGTAAAACGAAGAGTAATGTAATATTGCCATAGATGGAGTGTTCACTTTGTCATAGATGGGGTGCATTTAAAATATATCAATTCTTTCAAATTCTTGGCGGGTAATTATTGTATAATTCTTTTAGAAGAATCTACATGAAAGATACGTTAGTTTTTCAAGTTATTTGTTGGAATGTTTTCGTGATTCTTCACAATCTCCATATAATATATTCTCATCGAGTCTGAAGTGTTATTCAACAGAAGAAAAAAAACATGAAAAAGCGTAATTAGTGGCTAGTCTCTAGGCACAACATCCCACTAGTTTAATAGATATCCTCCAACTCCAAATTGTTAAATATGTTATTCGATTGCACTCATTCTCGAAATAAAACATGGAATATTCAGGATTAGTCAGCGATGTCATTTAATAACAGTCGGGCTAAAATTTGCAAATTTTATGTCACGGTTGCTATTTATGTTAAATTCACAAAATCAATACTGGAACACGCTATCTTTCTTTTATTCACCATTTATAGGTCAAAGACTGGCTGTGACTTTAATTTTGAGATACGTGTGATTATGAGTATAATAAATCGATGTTCTCAGATACGCGATAGCATACCGAAATTAGCAGTGAATTTTACAGTAAAACGTATTTCTCTCTATTAAAGAAAAAACCCCTGCCTTCGTAAGTTTAGTTATATATAATATTTTGTAAGCGATTGTTTATGACATTGGAAACCAATATTTGATATGTTGCAAAAACTTGCTGATAGAATAACTAGTGGGATGTTGTGCCTAGAGATTAGCCACTAATTACGTTTCTTCATGGTATTTTTTCTGTTGAATAACAGACTGGATGGCCATAAAAAATAAAGAAAATGATATTTTTTAATTTTTAATTAAGTAAATGTTTATGTTCTCCTGAGTATCATTATTAAATAATATAATTTAGTGATAGATTCAAAACATGTTCCACCGAAGTAAAAACAATTATATTCCACCATTGCGCGTCGAGAATTGAACTTGAACCGATATATGTATTTACCTACTTTATTAGAAATCTCTTTTTTGTCGTTAAATATACTTCCGGGTGAAATATCTTGTCTCTTGATCAAGAGCTACAATTTGAGATATGGCCCAAGTCTGTAGCGACAGTACATTCAGAGAGGAAAGAAGGCCACAGACGGACAGACAGACAGACGGACAGAGCCTCTGTATAAGCTTTTTTTTTTTTTTTGAAAAAACTAAAAAACATCTTGATGAACCATGAAGAAATACATATGTTTTTTAAAAATTACAGGTTTGATACACACTGAATGTTTATTTGGTAAAAAACAAGATAAGGGAGGGCGGCGTTGTCTATTTTGTACGTGGCGCTGAAGCGGCTAGCGGCGCGCCTGGCAGTAAGCTTGAGACTTACTTCAACAGCAGCGGTAGCAAGAACAAATAAAAAAGAAAATTCCGGCGATCAAAATAAATTTTTCACCAGCAACCAGCTGATAAAATAAGGTAAGCGAAGCAGGCCTTTAAGAGCACTAAGTTTTTTATCAAAAGATTAGTTTTAAAAAATTTAGATGGTTTTAATAGAATGAAGACAACAATACGCAATTACCCGAATACGCAATTTTTTACTTTCACTCCAAAAAGTGAAAAACTGCAAACTGTTCTCTTAAAAGGTTTCGACCAGGAATCTGACATCCAAGCAGGATCTTTTGAATGAGCTCCAATCTCTCGCGATCGAAAATCCAAAATTTTCCCCCGTTAATAAATTTAGTACGTCTTGCTCGTGTAACACAGAGGCAGCTTCCCATATTCTTGGTCCTTATAACTCCCAAAAGTCGGTTAGATAACGTAACTAGTTGGGATGTGGGTTTGACCCCTTCGGTCCACACGATTAACTTCCTAATATAATGAACGAAAATGGAATAAATTGACTTCTTACAAAATAGTTATACGTTTACCACTAGTGGGAAATTGACTAGTATCAGAACTGGTGACAAAGCAATCCTGAGAGAAGCTAGTTCAAATAACTATAATAGTGGCAAATCTACAAGATTTGTCTAGAGAATTTGTTTTTCCTGAACGTTAGCAAACAAGCAAAATGGTTGGGAGTAGGTGAAATAAAATACCGCAACTAGGTTGAGACAGTTCTTTCTTTCACTTCTCTCTCTATCTTCCGACTAGAGCTGCTGTTCGACATTTCAAAAATAAAAATACATGGTCAACAGTACAAAGGGGCCTTCCCTAAGTCTCTAGTGTGTCACATATTCATTTCATTTCCTCCGTATTTTGTTCACTACACTAAAGCGGTTCGAATTCGTATTGAGCTGAAGCGCCGGCGCCGTTGATGAACTGTGAAGCGAATGACTTCATTTGGAAATTGCAAAGCTTTCCGGACTAATCAATGTAAAGTACTTGTCACAGTTAATAAAACAAATTTTGCGGTAGCTACTGGAAATCCCGGGATGAACCACAATTTCCTGAAACTGTATCACGCGTAGAAAACAATTCCCCGTCAAAAAATGCTGATCCAAGGTTTGAAAAATTCGTGAAGTTTGTAAAAGGCAACGAATTTTTTGCACGATTTTGCTAAGTGATGTTTTGTTTGGAAGGCTATTGCTGTACAGAACCCCAAAAAGATCACTTCGTTTAGAACTGGTCTCATTCCATCGAGTTTATTAGATATTACCAAAACTTATCTATTTAAGTTCTTTCTGACAGCCGAAGTTTTTCCATTTAACCGTCTGCGTCTGGTCAATGACCAAATTTTCACCATTCGTTCAATAACCGGGTACCCGGGTACTCCCGTATAGTGTGCCAGAAAAGTTATTTAGTAGGCTGCGTGCATTTGAAATAACTATGGTAATAGGGAGATGCTATGGTTCTCGAACATTCTGGTATTTGGGATGCCCTGCCCCTTCACCACGAACAAAAGAAGCGTCATTTTAGAAGCGTAGCGAACAGACGTCTGTACTACCTTAACTTACAAAACGTACAAAATTTACAGTGAAAGTAAAGTGAAATATACAAAATTAATTAATAAAATTAATATTATTAATACATAATAGTATTAGATATAAATACGATGGATGATTCATCGAGTTTTAAACGGTAAGGAGAGATTTACTTGTTTCATTTTCGAGTAAATGATTTTATATTATGAATATTTACAAAAATAGTAGATAATTAAGTGAAAACTCTTTCCAAGAGAATCACTCGCTCTCAGAGAATCGCCGACATATCTGACGATGACCACGTGCCGAATAGTGACGACGATGAATATTTTCCACGGAGTAATAACCATTTCTGTTTTTGATTATGTACGTCAATAATTCTGATGTACCATGTTTTATAAATTATGTATGTTAGCTGATGAAATTGCCCTCAATGAAGTTGAAGAAGAAGATGAAGAAAGTGAGAATGAAGAAGATAAAGATGAAGAAAGTGATGTAGCAACGACGGAGTCAGGAATGACGTCAAAAATCAACATCAAGTTGGAACGCGTAATATTGTACGAGAGAGATGTGGACCTCATAGGAACACCAACATGCTATCTATTCTCGACACCTTCAAATTATTTTTTACTCCAGAAATATAAACGGAATTATGCTTTTCTTACCTCCTATCTTTGCTATTGTTTATAATAAGAATTGTTTAAATAAAAGAAATTACAAACGCCATTGTTTATTATTTATTTAAAAGTCAAATTACTTCAATACTACAATAAATAGCCTCTTTAGTGTGTATAAACCCGGTATTCATACGTAATAACTGTAGTGGGTACCCGGGTGCATGGTTATTGAACGAAGGAGGTATCAAGTTTGACAGTTAATAACTGTTATTAAAAAATTAATTATAAAAAAATTTGACGAAAACTGGTATCAAGCTACTTCAATTTTGGGGATCCGGACGGTCCTAAATTTTTTTTGAAAAAAATTAATAAATTCTACCTGCGAATCAGAAATGGATACCCGGGTGCCTGGACATTGACCGGACGGACAAAAAATGCTCGACCGAACGTTGTGAAATTTTTTTCAGGGCTTTTTTTCGCTAATATTCTTCTCTCGGCACCTCAAAGAAGTCTATATTTTTTTTTATGTGATCGATTAGAGGTTTAGGGAAGCCCCTTTGTACTGTTCGACAATCTATATTTTTCATATAGAATGTCGAACAGCGGCTCTAGCCGGAAGTTAGAGAGTAGAAAGTGATAGAAGTACGAAGGAGCTGCCACAACCTAGCCGCGATATTTTACTCCAACCATTTCGCGACTCTGGCATCGGGGAATTTGAGAAACAACTCGCTGGAGTTTTATGCCTCCTCTAACGAGTTGAATCTCATCAGCCAACCGATGATGCGCTTGGTGGAGCAGAGAAGGACTAGCGAAGGCTATGACAGGGGGAATCAGGAATGTAAAGAGGGAAGAAGAAAGAAGGAAAGTTATGTGGGTGGGAAAGTGGAAAAGGCAAAGGACCGTGGGGCTGACCGGGATTCGAACCCGGGACCTTTGGGATAGCGCCTTACCCCTCTAGACTACCGAGGCCTATAGTTTTTGGTTCCGCCGGTATCGCGCAGGTACAAAATTCACGAACGTCGTTTTAAACAAAAAAACGGTTCGACCGAATTTTATGAAAATCTTTTCAGACCGTATTTTCGTAATACTCTTTGAACGGCACGCCAACTACGTCGATATCTTTTATAGTTCGCGCGATATAGTGCCATTTAAACCAAAATATAAAATAAAAATCTTTTTAAATTATATTGTCGTTAATACGCTTCGAACGGCATCTTAAGTAAGTCGACTTCTTCTGTGGTTCGGGCGATATCGCGCAGGTACAAAAATCACTTAATGTTGCTTCAACCAAAAAACGGCTCAACCAAATGTTATAAAAATCTTTTCAGATCATATTTACATTAATAGGCTTCGAAAGACACCTCAACGAAGTCGTTATCTTTTTGGTTCGCGCGATATCGTGCAGGAAAAAATGACCTCATACGTAAGTACACACACACAAACATACTTCCACCTAAATTTTTGCTTAAAATGCGCTTGGGACCTTGAAAAATGAAAATATGTTGAAAATTTCGATTACAACTTTCGGACCGATTACAATAACTTCCCTATACTGGGAAGTTAAAAAAGATTAGGTATCTCAACTTCCTTGTGGTGACTTGGGAGAAAATAAGTAAAAAAGCAGACATCTTGCAATATATGCGCTGCCAAAGGTTTATAAATGCCAAATGCCGCAGCTAATTTTCAAATGGCTTTAGCAAGGACAGCCCCCCCCCCCCCGATGAAAAAAAAAACATCGCAGTAACATAAAAAATCAAATAATAACATAATTTTTGAAATTTAAGTATATAAACTCCGTATCTATTTTGCGTAAACGTGGTTCATATATAATAAAAAAAAATTCTTAAATTTTATACTAAATTTGAGATAGGCACAACACTATTGAAATCGCATGTTTTTTTTTCTTAGAAATACGGTTAGCGGCAATGGTGTATAGCCCGAACAAAACGAGGTGAGGTTTCTCAAAAGTCGATTTTCGATGCGCAGTAGCATTCATAGTAGATTTCGAAGCGGAAATTTTAAGGTGCATAAGCGCATGTCTTATTTATATGTATGTGCGCAATGTTTATTTGTGTGTAATTTTCATTTCCCGCATGTGGGGAAGAGAGGAAAAATATTTCGATGTCTATGTATAAAAAAGTATAGGGGGTATAAAAAAGTATAAGTATAGGCCCATGCTGGCTACGTCCTTGGGCTTTAGATGTGTCAAATGCGATAAATATTGATCTAAGGGTTGGTGTTTCCAAAATACTTCTTCACAATTTGCATCCATCTAAACTATGAAACAGTACCAGATTAAAAATAGTTTCATGGAAAAAAAAAACAAAGCTGCGAGCTTAACGGACTGCTAAAGGAGCCAAATTAGTTCCATCTAATTATCCAGTTCAATATAAAAAATTGCATTTTAAATGTCAGTTTTGGAAAGACAAAAAATAAATCTCAAATAAATCTGCACAGGGCGCCAAATCCCTCCGGCACGGCACGTGCGTTGCACATTTTTGTATTGTTGTATAGAATTACTTATAAATTTATTCATCCTTTTTTGTGTTTTTATTCACTCCTTTCATTAATTGTGTAAGTATTTAAGCTGTAACATATTATTTTTTAGTAACTATAAAAAAAGTTTACGGATCTAAAATCTACTGGGACGAGATCACGGCCGAAGGCTAGTTCTCAATAAATCTCTTAATAAAAATAAACTACAGTGAGTTCACTTAACACGAAAACGGATAGCACGAAATATTGCATAACACGAAAAAACAGTGTAGTCCCGGTCCGATAATATTCTTTTCATGCGAATTTATTCTGATATGGCGAAATCCTCTTCGCTTAACACGAAAAAAGAGTCTCTGCGGCACTTATTTTGTTCATATTTTCTCCAATTTCTCTGTGATTTCTTTCCCCTATATTTTTGAAGGTCAAATTTAATTTTGTTCTCTGCCTTCTCCTTAATATGCAGTCCTATTTTAAACTTTCTTGGAATTTTCTTACATCCGTAGTATACGAGGTAAGAAAATTCCAGCGAAGTTCAGAATAGGCCTAATGTTTTTGAAAATGGGGGATTCGCTGAAACAAGTGCGTCGTAGTTAAGTTGACTAAAATTAATCTTTTTAATTTTCAAGAAAGACTTCAATCTGTTTTTGATTTTCGGTGCACCACGCTTTTTTTTGTAACTTGTGCGAATAAGTAAAGTTAAATTTTTTTACTGTTTCTCTTTTTTACTTACTTCTACTTACTTTTTAGATAAAGCCGGGGTTCAGTATGTATTTAACTCGCTATTGTTATCGTATTTCAAAAACAACGGTTAATACGAAATTCGGATACCGCGAAATCCTCATCCCGGCCCCACCATTTCGTGTTAACCGATTTCCACTGTAATAATTAATCTTCCAAAAATAGATCAGATCCACTGCAACTCCGTTAAAGTGCACTATATAATATCGTGTAATTACACTCTAAAACTAAATAAAAGAGCATTTAATTTTATTAATGAAGCACTAAACTGCATGCACACTTAACTTGAGAGCCATTATAAAGCCACTTTTACAAGCAACTTTTAGAACTTATCACAATCGAGTTCTGTTGTTAAACTAAATCAAAATAAGGTCTGTGTAAACGTTAAGTTCCTGGAATATTGGATAATTTTGAGTGTAATAAATAAAAAGAAGCATAACATTTTGCGTTGGGAGAGGGGTAATCAGGATTGTTGTAAATTATTTTCAAGTAATTTCGACTTTCATCAGTTATAAATAAAAATGATTTTTTATTTTTATACGCCTGCGAGAGAGAATATGACAAGGGAGGGGATCGAAATATGAAAATAGGAACATAACATAAAAGAGTCAGCATTTTTAGATAAGGTGGGCCTATAACAACACCACAGTATATGAAAATGATAAATATTATAAGAATCGCAATGGCAATTATGTCTATCTACCTATCATGTGAGCTATTATGGTACAGCTATTTACACAAAGTATGTAATTGAGCAAAATCCGGTAATAATCGGGAAAACATAAAAAATTGATTACGATAAAACGTCCCAGCAGTAAGTTTGGGAGACCTCCCTGGAGGATGAATAAAGGAGCCATCCCAAATAGGTTTTCAATCATTTACTAGAGAGTTTATATCGTGGACTACGCTTATGTTTCATTAGATGATATTAGCTCCTTTTCTGCTTTTTTATTAGTTCGTACTCGTGAGTACTTCGACTTTTGCTTGTGAAAAATGTATTATTTGCGTCCTTAAAAAAGTTACATAATAAATTTAATAGATTAGAATAGGTTGTGGTAAGTTTCTTATTAATTTGGTTATATCTTATTTCATGTAATTTATGCAACTGATCTAATTTTTTTGCCGGAAAGTTTTTGGGCAACTAGTCTCACAAGAAATAATTTTGACATTTATTTGGGATGGACGAAAAAAATTACTTTATTTAACTCGTTAAGTTTATTATTTCATTAAAAAAATCCCCATTGGAACTCAAGACGAGATCTCCAATTTCAGTCTACAGCGAGTCTTGCGGGAGTTTCTGGTTCTTTAGTACTCCAACTCAAGTATATTGGGACGTTTATGGATGTCAGAAGGAGCACAAGAATTACAACGAAAACTGCGCAGTTGTTGCGATTGCTGGTAAAAAAAAAAACAGGTGAACGAACAGCTGATGAACAGGGCTCTGAGTTGTATGGACAAAAAGCGAAAAAAATTCTCGCGACGTCTGTGTTATTGCATATTTCGACTGAACTGCAAAAACCTAGGTAACAAGAATTTTACAACGAAAACTGTTTGGATAATTAAAGCAGATGATGCTGTCGAGCAAGTTTATGCGCGACAAAGTTGACTTAGTTGGTGAGGTGTAATAATAGTCGTGCTGTGCCTTTCCTTAATTCTGTGATCCTGTTACTTTCGCTGCTTTTACACGCACTTTGTTTTCACTGTAACTTCGTTTTCAAATGCTTTTGATGATTCGTTTTGCTACGTAACATTTATTTAAATAATAATTACTCGTAAAAAAAAGTTGGCAAAAAAAATATTCTCTCTTCCGATGATTATAATAAACCGAAAATAAAACTGCCTTTTCCACATGATAATGTAACATGAACGTCTCATACACCGTGATCTTTCTCTCGCACACGACAATTTTAATTTAAGTTACATACTTTATGTAAAATTTTGTTTTTTATTTATCATAAAAATATCTGGAAAAAAATATCTGGAAAAAAAACAATTGCCCCCATTCGCGATGCATTTAAACAGCATTCTGAAGCATTAAGATATTTTTTTTATTCGCAAATATTTAAAACTATTCACGGTTTCATGCCGGCTGCAACAGAGAAAGTGGATTTGAAATAAAGCGATTGAAGTTCTGTTGATCAGTAAGGAAAAATATATTTGCATAAATTAATTATAACTTAGTCGACATCCATAATGCTGAAATGTGTTTCTACTGAATTAAGTTTCACAATACCCTTGTTGTTAAAGGGACTAATTGTTATTTTTCTTTGAGTAGTGTTAAAGATCTAAATGAAGTTACACAGTCGGGTGTCCAAACCTTACAACTCGGGAAACAAATAGATTATGTTGTATAATGCACCATGGCCGATGTGCTCGGCAAATAGTGTTAAGTATTTTTAAATAAAACAGTCTTTAAAACATTATAAAATATTCTTTTATTTTCTTATAATACATTTCACATTATTGATCTTATTCGTTATC
Source organism: Thereva unica (assembly GCA_949987705.1). Lineage (NCBI taxonomy): Eukaryota > Metazoa > Arthropoda > Insecta > Diptera > Therevidae > Thereva > Thereva unica. Next base: position 57,762,936 of record OX465282.1, read on the forward strand.
TTAACGGTGTACTTTAATTAACCTTAACTTATTCTATATCCATTATACTATAATGGCCCCACGGTAACGTGTCATAGGAATTCGATACTAAATATCTCTTATCGTCGTGAGGACTTAGCGCAATTTTTGATTGAGTGATGGTGCTTACTTCATGTTTTTTCGATTGTATTAAATTTTGGCTAACTATTTTCTCGACATAATTATTCAAACATAATCATCAAAAGTTAATCTATTTTTAACAATATTTCTTTTTACACCCTTAGATTTTTTAGTTTTATCCTTACCCTCTACACGGATCGCGTACATCTTTGATCTTAGTCCAACAAACTCAGTCATTATGCGACCATTATTTTCATCCTTCATGAGACCCAGCACTTTTTTATTAACTAGAGGGATGCCCCAGATGTTATTGAAAGGATAGTCACTTGTGTCAAAATGAGTATAGCAATCATGTTTAATTATATCATATAAATGGGGATAGGTAATTTCATAAATAAGAGCATCTGTATCAATATAGCAAACTACACAGTCGGAATTAAATTGGGGGATCATATAGCTGTAGTAGTAATGGAAATCATAAACTGTAGTCTTTGCCAAGTCGGGAATGCACATACCCACATAAATTGGTTTATTGAAATAAATCTGTCTTATTAAGTTCGATGGCTACCAGATTCTCATTGAAAATTGTCGATGTTTTGAATTCGGGTTTGGATATAAGAGCGTCGGTACCGTATCGCTCCAACCACTTGGTTACTTGCTTAACAATGCTATGCTTCCTAACATTCTCCATAGTCTTCCCGAAAACTGCGTTATTCATAAGTTTAAAGAGATTTTTCTCAAAATCATTTTTAGCTAATGCTCTAAGGCAGGTGTTTAGGTCAATATAAGACTTGAGCCATGCAGACTGATTGAATTGAAGAATTTTATGAATTTTTGTTAATTTTAATCCGTAACGGAGAGCTTGTTTTAAATTTCTATAATGTAAAACATATTTAGTTTTGTTGTACAGTGTAGCCATTAGTTTATTTTGTTTTGAACCAGAAGGCGCTCTATGTTCGGGGCGAAATGGTAAATGTTTATGAAGGTCATGAATTTCTTGGGGATACTCTAAGTCTACTTCCAGAATGTAGCCTACGGGTGAGTCGTCGAGCACATCTTCAATCTGAAAGTTGTCTACATTTTCCACCCACTTGAAGCCACTGTGAGGTAGAAGTTGTGACATTTCCCAACCATATTGGTTATTAATATCGTAATATTGTATAAATTTTGAAGGTTGGGAGCAATCGTAGTCGGCCATAAAATATTTATTATTTGCTTTGGAATAACGTTTTGAGCATTGACTTAGGCCGCCCCGAATTCCACGCTCAACAAACTTGAGCATATCTATAATAGTTAATAACTCTAAAGTAACGCCAGTATATTTAAGCATCGCATCCCAAGTATAACCTGGTAGAGTAAAGTAATGAGCGGGATCAAGGCCATAAATTTTGTAGCAGCTTGGAATTGTTCAAAAACATCAGCTAACAATAGAACATCTTAAATATAAATGTGAGTATTCACCCAAATTATTTAAATTGAATTCATGCCAAACATTACAGGCATGTGCATAATCTCCCTCACTAATATCGCAATCATTTAACCTATTATAAAATTTAGAAATGGGGGGTAAAGAAGTTTCTAAAAATCTATCTTTAGAGTCAAAGTAATCGTAGGGATATACACCTTTACTTGTTAATAGATAGAATTGATTTTCAGATAAATTTTGAAATTGAGCTTTTAAAACTGGAAAAGAACTTAAATGTGAGGACAGAGTATCTAAACTACTGGCCATAAAGCGAAAAGAGTCTATAAATCGAAATTTAATTGGATATCCATCTAAATGTTTTGTAAAAGAAATATATCTCTCTTTATTTATAGGCAGGAGATCAACGCGGCCTTGGATATCAGAAGCTATATTTTTAATAATGAAATGGCAATCGTAGCCGCTAAGGTTGTGGAAAATTACTGGGACGGTGTGACTATCTTGAAAATTTATATTACATCCTTCATGCGCTGGGCCTCGGTACATACCTGTTAGGTGGCAGTGATCTCGAACCTTTTCATCATCGCCAGTAAATGGTTTCTCACATATATGACAGAGTGTGGCAGCCTGAAAGAAGTCCATTTCATCAGATGTCATCTGGGCCATCGGTAGAGGGCAAAGAAAAATGGATTCTAAATTTTCAGCGAATTGATTCAACTCGCGCACAAACCACTCAATACAATCCTCGCCACGATAAGATTTAAAAAACGATAGCGTGGGGTTATATGAACATTTAACATAAAACCCTATACTACATGGTACATGATTTTAAATATCGTCCTTTTCACTACAATCTAATAAAAGACATTCTAAGTCCGCGTAAATAATAAACGGCGCTTCTATCTTATTTCTAAAATTCTTAAATCTAAGCTTCTTCTGGGCCTGTGTTGGCAGCCGGATTCTACAGTTGTTGAGTTCCTTGCAGTGCTCCAAGTGACGTTCTAGTGCAGCTGATGAATAAAAGTAGTGGAGACAGCGATCGCAAAAGTATTTTTGATGAGCATTTTTCGACAACTGTGATGATAGCAGCCGAGAGAGGTTCTTGATCCAAACGAAATGGTATTTGATGGGTTCTTCATCTTCATTGTAGATATACTTGTTCATATCCACCTCATCACAGTATTTATTTTGTATCCTAAGTAAATTTACATGTTTTTCCTTCTTTCCTTGGTTAAATACGTTGGTAGAACTTTAAAATTTTCTTTTTTAATCTTCATCAAAATGTATACGTTCACCGATAGATTATTTTTTTTCTCGAATCGGGGAATCTGCTTAATTGTCATCGGAAATTTAATGTCTCCTAGGTGCAAAACGTGGGAATATTGCGAGTACTGTGTTACACGATGTGCAGCTCTCTCAACTGGATGCAAAGCTGAAACTACCGCCTGTAGTAAATGGAAGTAACTGGATCAAGCACAGTTACTGAGGATGCTGGTGGTGCACATGATGAATACCGGCAATTGCCAGCCATCGCGGAACGTGTGCAGTCCTAAGTTAGAAATAAGCTCAAAGAATGTTAACTGTATAAGTAGCATTAATAAAACTATTATTAACCAATAAATGCGTTAACTATTACATGGCGACGGGGATACATCGGAAATAAAGTGGAAAGTGGACATGGAGAAAAACCAACGTGCAAGTGCAGTGTTTTAAAGGCAGATGGGAATTGTAAATAAGAAAAAAGTCCCAGAAGTGAAAAAGCCACGCGGGAGACCCCCAAAAAATATTAGAATAGTGACGGTAGTGAAAAACATAGAGTTTCTTAAAAAAGTTGAACCCTTAATTCTGGATAATAATGTGAGCGAGCAGTGGAGAATTTTTAAACAGAACTTTGGATATTTTTATGAAGCAGCAGAATTGGATAAAAAACCATCCCATGTGCAAGCTGCAATTCTATTGAATGCCCTTGGCGCAGACGCTGTAGAGTTATTCAATACGTTTGATCTAACGGACGACGAACGCAAATCTTATAGTGCGGTAATTAAAGCGTTGGTTCATTTTGCGGACCGAAAAGCAACGAAAGTTATGCCAGTTATATTATATGTTCCATTCGAGAATGCAAAATACCGGCGAGCCGTTTGATGCCTGAAGGAAAAATTGCTTGTACTGTGGCCAGATTCATAGTAGGCGAAGATGTCCCGCATGGAAGAAAGTGTGCGGCAAATGTGGGAAGCGGAATCATTTTGCGTTGGTTTGTTAACAAGGACAAGAGAGAAAAGTAGGAGAAATTACATAGAATTTTAATGATTTGGGGATAGATTCGCTCTTAACAACGATTAATGAACAGAATACAATTCGAGCTTGGTATAAAATGGTAAAAATTAGAAATAAAGATATAAAATTTAAATTAGATTCAGGGGCGGACGCGAACGTTTTGTCATTGGCAATGTTTAACCAAATTGAGAGTGCGAAATTAGATGAAACAGATTCAATGATTACGGTATATGGGGGAGGCAAATTGAAGCCAGTAGAATCAGCGATAATAGAGTGTAGCGTTAATGATAAAGTACACAAGCTAAAATTTACCATAGTTGATGGAGATGAAACGCCAATTTTAGGGTTGCAGTCGTGTGTACACCTCAAACTATTGAAAAGAGTAGACAATATTATGGAAACAAAAGAAAATTTATTAGAAAGATGTTCCGAAGTATTTGTAGGATTAAGCGAATTTAAGGACGAGTATAAAATTAAGCTAAAAAATGAAGTAAACCCGGTAATCAGACAAGTGCGGAGAGTACCCCTTGCCTTGTTAGAACCTCTTAGAAGGGAGCTATCCACACTTATTGAAAAGGAAATAATCGAGGAAGTTCGCGAGCCCGCGGAGTGGGTGTCAAATCTAGTGATTGTGGAAAAAAAGAATAAAACGTTACGTTTATGCCTAGACCCAAAATACCTCAATGAGGCTATTGTGGATGAACCGTTTCCAATTCCAACATTTGACGAAATATCCACAAAATTGGCGAATAAAAAGTTTTTCACTGTATTAGACCTAAAACAAGGTTATTGGCAGGTGGCATTAGACAGCGAATCATCCAAGCTGTGCACATTTTCTACGCCCTTTGGGTTATTTCGATTTAAACGGTTACCATTTGGGATTAAGTGTGCCCCAGAGATCTTCCAAAAACTAAACGAACAGAATTTCTCTGATATTGATGGCGTAACCGTGTATATTGATGACCTCTTAATTGCAGGAACTAGTTTAACAGAACATGATGAGATTTTAGAATTAGTAATGCAACGGGTAATGGAACGAAATATCAAATTAAACAAGGACAAAATACAGTTTCGAAAAAAAAAAAAAATAAATTATTTGGGGCATGTAATTTCGGGTGAGGGCATTACTTATGATCCTGAATATAAAAAAGCTATAGATGACCTAAAACCTCCGTCTAATAAGAAGGAATTACAGCTGTTGCTCGGGATGGTCAATTATATCAGAAAATTTGTTCCTCATTTGGCAGAATTATCATATCCGATAAAGGAATTATTGAAGAAAGAGGTATCATTTAAGTGGCTTCCAATACACCACGTATGTTTGAGAAACATCAAAAGTGCAATTACAACCCAACTAGCACAAATATTTCTCTTCACAACTAAATTGTTTTATATATGTTTTTTAATTGCATGTGTTAATACTTTTGGCTGAATTAATGTTTTATTAATTGTATTTTCACTCAAATGCCATTTAGCTGTAAAATAAAGTTGTGAGAATACTTTTACGACAAAATTATATAACTGGTTTATAATATATTGTATAGTGTTTATATAAATGGTATCTTGAAACCAATTATGAATCTTAAAGAAATTCAGATTTGTTTTTACATTTATAATTATTGTATAAATGCTTTAAAAACCAATCTATAACGTAATTATAAAACAAGTGATTTCTGTATAAAAACTGAATATAATAGCAATTTAAAGGTTCACACAACTACGTTACAAAACATTATTGCTTTATGAGCTTAAAGGCTGGTGTATAAGCTTATATAGAAATGCTTTATTAAAGCTCTTTTAAGTAAATAAAATTAACATTTAAAGAACTCTCTTTCAACCAAAAAGTGTAATAGGCATCTACAACACTCTCTTACAACTATTTAGTGACTTTGGTACAAATTATAAGTCTGTTCATTGGCAGCTCCCGATCTTTAATACAACCATTATAGCAATAAAGAATAAACAGTGCTCAAATAAGAGGAAACGTGTTTTATAAACAATACTGTGAGTACTTTTTTTGTGGGAGAATACCTTCATCTTCATGTTGACGGTCGAAACACTTGTTAGTAATTTCCCACTTTCTTTGTCTTTTCTTGCAATGCTTCTCTTGAAATTGATTGCACCACTTTTTCCTAAACAGCTTTCACTTGACCTTCACTGAAGTTTCTTTGCACACGTTATGTGTCCCGGATTCCAAAGACAGTCTCGTCAGAAAGTTTTACCTTACATTTCACATGTTATTATTTTCCGCATCTGAGGCAGTCTCATCAAAAACTTTACTTTTAGAACCTCGAAAATGATGATTCTTAACTACTATTTCCCATTATTATAATTTTCCAAAGTAGTTAAATAACCCAAAATATAGATAATTCAGGGGGTTACATAAAATTCTAATTCATCCGACACGCGAAACTGGCTGGAAGCGAGTTATTCGTCAAGAAGTGTCACAACCTTTGCTGTTGCTGTTTTAATACCCGTATTTTTGCTGTTTACTAATTTTTCATATGAGCAACCGTTAAGGAGATATTCAAAAAAAACTGTGAGAATTAGTGAGAGTTATTTGGTGTTTTTGCAATTTTGGTGACAAAACCTTGTAAAAAATATTAATTTGTTGATGTAAGTTATTCGGTTTTTATTTTTGATTTAACATTAGTTTATTGGTAAGTAATTTGAATCACTTCAGATAAGAGTTTATTGATTAAAATTGAAATATTGTTCTAGGTGACATTCTAGTGTTCGCGAGTTACACAAACAACAAATTTTTTAAAACTGTTTTTAAACAGATAAATAAACAAATATTACTTTTAACTTATATTTTCCCGCGCTATTACTATTCATTAAAATTGCGTTTTCAAAATATTAGAAATACATATTTGATTTTGCAAAGTAGAGTACTAGAACATTGCTTAATTATCAATATTCAAATTGCATTTTTCTTGTAAAAAAAAAAAATGCATATTTATTTGGGCGCTGTTTGCACGTTGTTTATTTCTATAACAGAACAACAATAATTAGCAGAACTTATTGTTGTCGTTATAAGGACTGTAAAAATGTACATTCTCCTGGGTCGTTTCTTACATTTTTCAAGGTCCCGGATGATTTTAGACGCACCATTTGGCTAAAGCATTCTGGGGATATATACTTGCAGATAGGAATGAGCGCCAACAAAAAGATTTATTTTTGCGAAATGCATTTTTATCAGGATGATATTATAACCATGTCTGATAGGAAAATGTTAAAACATATGGCAGTTCCAAAAGCATTCGATTCGCTTATATGCTCTTGTACAGAGAGTAAAATGGATGGATTATGCCAGAAAATGTTATCAGCAACCAGTAAACCTCAAGCTAAAATTGAGGCTCATAAAAGGAAGCGAAACCCTATGCAAGCAATTGATATTTTTAATATATCAATAAGAATTCCTGAAGAGAACGATTCTGAAGAAGAGCTTGTAGTAAAAAAGAATCCTTCTGATAAAACCTCTGTTGGAAATTGGATGATCCCCCAATTTCCAGACACGGAAAACATATTAATATCGCAATTTCCATCGCCAATAAAGAATGGTGAGTTAAATAAAGAAAATGCCCCCCTTTTACGAAATCTGCACCTTTTTATATTTATCAATCTCCACCGAAGAAAAATCGTGCAGACGAGAACAACATTTCTTTAACTTTCTTGGATAATTTATTGGAAAATAAGAGCAACGAAGTAAAAACGTTTGTTAGAAGCAAATTTTTTCATAAGGAAAAAAACCATTGGTCAGAAAATGAAAAACTGCTCGCTTTACAGCTTTTTTACTTTCCAGCCTCATATAGAGAAATGATAAAGATAGGGTTTACTTTACCATCAGTAAGCACGATTCAAAAGTGGCATTCAGTCATAAGGTTTAATACAGGCTTATCTGAAACCATTGAACAAATGCTACGAAAAAAAGTCAGATATTTCAATTGAAAATAGACGTTGCATTTTATTATTTGACGAAATGCCCAACCGAATTAGAGTAGTATAATTTAAAAGATGATATTATTGTCGGTTTTGAAGATTTGGGACCAATAGGGCGAAGGAATAAGACTGCTTCAAGTGTTTTGCTCTTAATGATCCGAGGGGTTAATGTAAACTGGAAACAATGTGTTGGTTATTTAGCAGGTCATGTCAAGGGGAAGGAATTATGCGATATAATAAAAGACACCATTTCAAAATTAATAGATATCGGCTTCGAAGTTGTTGCTATAGACCAGTCATTAGAGCAGAAAAAGGCCGATTTTGTTATAAAATTGTACAGCAAACTGCTTGTACTACTACTTCAGGGGTATCCCATAGATTACTAAAACCCAAAAACCAGCCCAAAATAGCTCATGTGGAATGGTTTAAAAATAATTAGCAACAAAAATGGGTACTTTTTTCGTTTTTGGCGTATACAATAAAAAGTACTGGATGAATCGCGTTACTGTCAACAGGACATTTGTAGAGAATTAAAAAACCTACAAAATGGTTTTTTTAGACCCCGATCAGACCATTTTTCGACGATAAAAACTGGAAAAATTCCAAAAAATGCCCTTTTTTTTCAAAAATGCGTACCTCTCTTAATTTTTAATATTAAGGGGTGATTTTTTGGGAAATGATAGCTTATTACATATACTATAAACTGCCAAAAGATAAAATTTGTCGTATTAATAGTTTCTGCATAATTGTAGTATAAACAAAATAGACCCTAATTTTGCACATTGCGCCAATATTAGCCGAGTGCCCTGATTGAAATTTGCAAAGCGGTTTCTGAAAGTAGAGATTAAAGGCTATAACTTGGCTATCTCACATTTTCATATAAGTTTGGAGAACTATGTTAAAAATGCTTCTGAATATAGCGCATCTGGCGAAAATTTTAATCCGATACGTATCGAGGCAGTGGAAGTACAGGTATCAAACAACAAAGGAGGCGTTTCGTTTAGTTACACGTAGAAAGCATGAGCAATTATATTTCATATTTAAGGGGTCATATAAAGGGGTTCCCAGTTCTCGTAGTGGTAGGAAAATCCAGGAAAAATAATTTAATTTTTATATATTAAATGGAAAATAGTTCAAGTAATGAATATATTTAATTAGAATGTACATTAAATTGAACAGATACTTATAAACGAAAATGTTATTCAATACACTATTGTATTTTTATTATGTTAATTGGCACATTTTTTCTTTATATATTACAAACATACGTTATTTGGGATTAAGGTCTTTTAAAATAAATAAATAAGTATTAATAATTTTATAAAGATTATTTGGGATTAGGGTCTTTGAAAATAAATAAATAAATATTAATAATTTTATAAACATTTTACAGATTATTCGATACTAACAACTAAGAAATATTCAATAAAATTAAAGAGTTAAAGTTCTACGCCTTTTTTGTGGCACAGTTTCGTCTTCAGAGCTCGCATTCATACCTTCATTTTCATTTTCGCAATCATTTAATTTGCAGCTTACTTCGTCTAAACTATTTTCTAATTGATTTTCATATTCATCTTCATCGTCTTCAAGACAAATATCTTCTACAGGTATGTTAGAGCACATTATTTCGGTGCAGTTTGAGCACAAATCTGAACATTGTAAGCCATGCTTCCTGCATGTACAAGAAAAAGTTTTACAGCCTGTTTTACACCTACAAGATATTTGCTTTAATAATTTTTCAGGCAAGGGTGGATCAGTAGTTCCAATCGGTACTAAATGATTTTGAGAAACTTTCCAACCCCATTGCGTCGGATTTAAACAATTGCTAAGCCGTAATTGCAGTTGATAATATACCCGAAAAGCGTGCTGTTTCGCTGCACCTTCAGTCGGTGGCAAAGTTTCGAAAGCAAAATTGGTTTTTAATTTTGCTTTATTAAAGTGCAAATATCGTAGATCGTTTAAGGAAAAATTTTCATTTTTTGCATATAATTTTTTTTCAGCCTTGTTGCTATATAAGCCTCGAATTAAAATGTAAGCACTGCTTGAAATTTCCTCCGCGGTTGCATCCTTTTTATAAAATGTATTTGCAAGTTCTTTTAATTTTTCCGTTTCGAAACTACTGATTAATTTTTTTCTGCCTTGTCTAAAAAAGCATGACGTTATATCACATCCTGTAAAAATATGTAAAAAGCCTATTACAGGCTGTAACTCCTTGAACTTAAAGCTGGTTGTACTGTAATACTTATTAGGTTCACGACCGTGACCTTCTTTAAATAAATATATGTTTGAGTGATCGTATCCATTTTGACCTAAGATGACTAGGATATCAATGTCCTGACCGTCAAGTACAACAAGTCAGATTTCATACGCGCGTGTTCAATGGCGGTATTTACAATCATTAAATCTGCATCTTCATAGGCAATTTTGGTCCTAAAGCCAGACTTGTTTAATCAGTGCATAACATTCGAATAAGGCGGGTTTTATTTATCTCATTACTTAAAAACTGCTTTTGATTTAAGCTAATTTTTGTACTTAAATCAAAATGTATCACACTATACTTATACTTGCTAACTTCCGCCGGGAGCTTTCGACTGATTTTGTCGTAAGCGTCTCGTCTTCAGGATAACCGTCGAATACAATGCAGCTGTTCCATTTATAATGTCTCTTTGCATGATAAATATATTTACTCAAAATAACTTCAATACTTTTATATGGTTGCCAAACTACTTTGTGGAGAAAGTATCCGCCGTCAACAATGTGTACTAACTCTTGCGTACCCGGAATTTTATCGATACTATTAAAGTAAGCATAGAAATCGGATTTTTTCGTTTTGCGCATACCACCTTCATCGAATAACGCTAGAGGGACGGGAGCAAGTTCGTATTTAATGTACTCTTTCATATCTTTTTTGTCAGATATATTGAGTGATATTCTTTGAAAAATTAGCAAAGGAGATATGTTAACTTCAACGTTTTCTATATTTTTGACTTTTGTACTTATTGAATTTAAATTAAGAACTTTATTTTTTCATAGAAATTTTAAATTTGAAAAATCTTTGCCTACATTCTCATTCATCAATTTTTTTCCGATTTCAAACGCATTAAAACAATTTATTGAAGAATCGCCGACTAAGCCAGAGGAAATTCCCATTGCAAAATTGGATTCTGGGAACGGATTATGAGCAGTAAAAAATTCTTTTAATTTTAATAAATCTTTAGCGTCTCGAGAAATTCGACTAGATCTGTTTTCTACATCCTGTTCAGAAGAGATAAATGATACGTCGCAAAAGGTTTCTATCTGATTGCATACCTCTATTATTGCGATCATGGGCAAAATCCACTTACTTACGACACTGGGTTAATCCCCCACTGCATTTCATTGCCCTCATCAACACCTGTTCGATCGTCATATCTGCCCATATCCCAGACCAAAATCGGGTTGATCGTCTTATTGTAAAAAAACCTTGCACAACAAACTTATCGTACTCTTCAATATCCATTACATCTTTTAATTCTAACATTTTTTGTAAATATAAATGAGCGCATTTCGCGTAATTATTATGTCCTGAAGCATAAAAAAGGAATCATTAACTGCACGACATCCAGATGCTCTTTAATATTGCCAGAATGCTCAGCATCGATGAATCTTTGCATTAAAGTAGTGCAGCCACAATTGACTAGTCGGGCCTTTGCTCTCCAACTTTTGGAAACTATCTAAAAATTTTGCCTTGATGTCTGTTAATATCGAATTTTTAAGCAAATTTTCATCATTTCCTAAATTGGAAAGTGAGATATGAGATATGAATTTTCTTCCTCAGTAAATTTAATTGTCTCAAAAATTATACTAGCAAGTGAAGTTTGTACTAAAAGATGGCCCCTTACTGCCCTTGAAAAGGCATGACCGGTGAGAGCTTTTTCAGCAGATAATGGTGCGAATAATAGGCAAAATGCCTCATATAAGCCACTGCTATTTATTATCATACCTACTGCTGCAAGGAACGACATTAATAAGTGAAAGCCGCCCAAACAAGCAATAGTTCCCTTTAATTTGAGAGGATCATTATCAAAAGTTTCACTAGCTTTTAAGAAGAGCAGTAAATCAAAGGTAACGAAGCAATGCTTTTGTCCATTTTCATCAGCTTTTTCCCTTGCTTTTACTAATACTGTTAAAATAGTTAAATAGTCACTAGGGGGTGCATAAACGAACGGTAGTGGAACAATTTTTGATATGGAATAGTCTGTATTTGAAGCATGATATTTACTCATAAATCCTTTCCAATTCATAGTGGTTTCAGGTAAGGATGGCCGATTACATCGTGATTAATCGGACAATCGATTATTTGATTCGATTAATCGAAACAATCGCATCGTTTTTTTCCGATCCGATTACATCGAAAATCGATTATTTCATGCGATTATTGCATCCGATTATTGAAAAATAAGAAAATAATTATTGGATTGTTAAAAATTGTAAAACAACAGATAAAAGGTTGACAGAATTTGAACCTAGATAATTGTTATTAGGTTGGCAGTACAACTGCTTCACCACACGTCCCTATACCAAACACAAGTATTAAAAAGATCTAGGTAACGTAAACACCTTGTCTTGTCGGTTGCAATTCGCGACTAAAATTCTTGCGCGTCGATCATCCGTTCTAGATTGATAAGTCTCTCTAGAGTCTATATACTCTGTTATCAAAAATATGTATCGTATATGATCGTGTATGATCGTTTCAGATGTATATTCTATATGGTTGCGAGTAGGTGGAATAAAAATGTCGTGGCTAGGTTGTGACAGTTCCTTCCTCTCTTCTCTCTATCTTCCGGCTAGAGCTGCTGTTCGGCAGCGTATACGGAAAAATAAGATTGTCGACAATACAAAGGGACTTTCCCTAAGCCTCTAGTCTGTCACATAAAAAAAAGTCTTTATTCTAAAGAATTGTAAAACTTATACATAATCACTACCTATAATTTAATTTTGATAATTTTATCTATATCTATAAAAATCTCGTGTCACAGTGTTTGTTACCGTACTCCTCCGAAACGGGTTGACCAATTTGCATGAAATTTTTTGTGTATATTTGGTAGGTCTGAGAATAGGTCGTAGGCTATTTTTTATACCTTTAACCAAAAAAACAGCTGCAAAATCCAAACAAAAATGGTAATTTTAGGAATTTTCACTTCATTTTAGTTTTAATAGCTTCATGGCCTACCTATTGTTTGACAAATGTAAAATTGTCATTAAATTGAATCATTACATTTAATGAAAATTTCAAATTTACTCAGCTGTCAAACAATAGGTAGGCCATGACGCTATTGAAACTAAAATGATCCATTGCGGCCGTCTCAAGGGGGCGGTGTATCACTTTCTTCACAACCACCTCGACATGGGTATCAAATGAAAGGGTATGATAAGTAGAATACAATAAGCAATGTAGTATACAAAAAATTTCTTTAGATCCATGGCGGCCGTCTCAAGAGGGCGGGGTACCACTTTATTCACAACCACCTCGACATGGGTATCAAATGAAAGGGTATGATAAGTAGAATACAATAAGCAATGTAGTATACAAAATATATCTTTAGATCCATGGCGGCCGTCTCAAGAGGCCGGATTACCACTTTCTTCACAACCACCTCAACATGGGTATCAAATGAAAGGGTATGTTAAGTAGAATATAATAAGCAATGTAGTATACAAAATATATCTTTAGATCCATGGCGGCCGTCTCAAGAGGGCGGGGTACCACTTTCTTCACAACCACCTCGACATGGGTATCAAATGAAAGGGCATGATAAGTAGAATACAATAAGCAATGTAGTATACAAAATATATCTTTAGATCCATGGCGGCCGTCTCAAGAGGCCGGATTACCACTTTCTTCACAACCACCTCAACATGGGTATCAAATGAAAGGGTATGTTAAGGAGAATACAATAAGCAATGTAGTATACAAAATATATCTTTAGATCCATGGCGGCCGTCTCAAGAGGGCGGGGTACCACTTTCTTCACAACCACCTCGACATGGGTATCAAATGAAAGGGCATGATAAGTAGAATACAATAAGCAATGTAGTATACAAAATATATCTTTAGATCCATGGCGGCCGTCTCAAGAGGCCGGATTACCACTTTCTTCACAACCACCTCAACATGGGTATCAAATGAAAGGGTATGTTAAGGAGAATACAATAAGCAATGTAGTATACAAAATATATCTTTAGATCCATGGCGGCCGTCTCAAGAGGGCGGGGTACCACTTTCTTCACAACCACCTCGACATGGGTATCAAATGAAAGGGTATGATAAGTAGAATACAATAAGCAATGTAGTATACAAAATATATCTTTAGATCCATGGCGGCCGTCTCAAGAGGGCGGGGTACCACTTTCTTCACAACCACCTCGACATGGGTATCAAATGAAAGGGCATGATAAGTAGAATACAATAAGCAATGTAGTATACAAAATATATCTTTAGATCCATGGCGGCCGTCTCAAGAGGCCGCATTACCACTTTCTTCACAACCACCTCAACATGGGTATCAAATGAAAGGGTATGTTAAGGAGAATACAATAAGCAATGTATTATACAAAATATATCTTTAGATCCATGGCGGCCGTCTCAAGAGGGCGGGGTACCACTTTCTTCACAACCACCTCGACATGGGTATCAAATGAAAGGGTATGATAAGTAGAATACAATAAGCAATGTAGTATACAAAATATATCTTTAGATCCATGGCGGCCGTCTCAAGAGGCCGAATTACCGCTTTCTTCACAACCACCTCGACATGGGTATCAAATTAAAGGGTATGATAAGTAGAATACAATAAGCAATGTAGTATACAAAATATATCTTTAGATCCATGGCGGCCGTCTAAAGAGGCCGGATTACCACTTTCTTCACAATCCCGTCAACATGGGTATCAAATGAAAGGGTATGATCAGTAGAATACAATAAGCAATGTAGTAGACTCAATATACCGATTCATGGCGGCCGACGCAAGACCCATGTTCTTTGAGGCATTTCATCTGTGTAAAATTCATATCTCGAAAAATATTAAGTCAATGGATGGTTTTTATTGTTTACTATTGACTTATGGGTGCAGCGTAGGCGCACCGGGTCCCAGCTAGTATTACTATATTACTCTGTACAACAAAAAATTAAAAATAATAGTAGACAAGTGTTTTTATCAATTTTTATTGAAAATTATTCGATTATTACATTAATCGATTATTTTCAAACGATTAATCGATTAGAGATAATCGAATGATCCGATTAATCGGCATTCGATTAATCAACATTTTTTTAGTAATCGGCCATCCCTAGTTTCAGGTGTAGTGCATTCGGCGTAATGCCATAATAAATCGATAGGTTTAATGTTGAATTTTGAACGAATACGATTAATTTCATATACATCTTTTACTATTAATTTTTTTAAAGTAAAAGGACCATTTTGTGAAAAACTAATCAAAGGAAGGTAGCCGAATTCACCACTGGTAATTGTGGGTAAAGAGCCTTTCAATTTTTCGATATTTTCTTTCGATTGCATGGACGATGCCGGCGTTACACAATTATACCACCCATACAATGAAACGTATTTTTGCCATCAATAGTCGCAGTATTATGATCTGCATTGTCAAATACAAATTGCAGATAACTATTAGGTGATAAGGTCGCACTTTCAGGATCACACACTGCCGATGTTTCAAAACGTACAGTTTCTGTATAAGAGGCGCAAAGACCTATGTTGTTAAGACAATCGATAAGACCTTTGGCTGCAAACTTCTTGTGGATTATTGCAGAAAGTGCTAGTAAGAGAGGAGATGAAAATGATCGGGGTCTTACACAAGACATGATAATATGAGCAATAGTTATTATTTTATTGTCCCACTGAACCCAAGATTGATTTTTTGGAGTGTGTTTGTGAGTTTTGATTAAAATATCCAGAATTAATTTTAAGCTTTCAGGAATATCTTTGTCTAAATCCTTTAAAAAACTGCTAGGCGATCTGTAAGAATTATTGTCACTACACTTCATTGCTCTGATATCTTGCAAAATTTGGTGGCCCGCTAATTCAACTATTCTCAACTTCTCTTGCTTAATTTTTTTTTTTTGACGATTGTTATACCAGCTGTCTTCAATATTTTTTCCTAACGATTATTTAAAACAAATCAACCTATCATTATTTACTCTGTGAATAACTATCTCGTCTTCAAAATGTTTTTTCAAGTGGTTTTCAATTACTACGTTTATAAGCGGAGTTTCACTCCCGGATTCTCAATCCAAAGTAAAACTCCCCATGGGTTTATAAGCAATGGGAGTGTAAATCCAAAATACTTTCTGGTTTGAGATGACAGCTCCAAGCTCAAATTCAAAATCATAGCAAAGACAAATATAAACCCAATGTTTAATTTAATGTATTTAAAAATATCCATAAACAAAGAAAAAAAACTATTGTAGCAAAATAAAACACCCAGCTTCTTCTTTACAAAGTTTTCTCCCTTCGGAAAAAATTCTCTTCTCACTCCCAGTCAGCGTTTATAAGCACAACATAAACCGGGATCGAAGTTTCACTCCAGCTTTTTCTTCGGGAGCGAAAATCCAAGTTCTGGATTTTCACTCCCGGTTTATAAGCGGTGTTTCACTTCGGATCGAAACTTCCATCCGGAGGAAAACTCCGCTTATAAACGTAGTAAATGTAATCAAGTCTAGGAAGCTCTTTCGAACCTTCTATCGTTGAATATTTTTCTAGAATAGATTTCAATGAAAACTGACATTCATAGCGGTGACTAAGGAGGTAGTTGATAATGAAAGCTAATAAATTTGACATATCTTCCGATAAAGGGACACCCTTAGCATTACATGGGCGATATGCGTAAAAACTGTTCATACAATTTGAATGATAATACATTCTATGCTTTTTAAAAAAATCATCGTTTTCACATTTTAAATTGTTGAGACGCGCTGATATAACTTTGTTAGTTTCAGTTTGCGGATAACATTTTAGCTGCAAAAGAACATGGTCGATGGTTTGTTTTTTCACTACACGACGGGAGTTATATAAATATTCATACACATTTTTGTTACAAAAAAAACAACACGTGGCAAATGTAAATACCCGCGCTTCTTGATTACGTTGGCGATTTTGTGCAGAACTTCTTCCTTCTTCTTTCCTTTTTTTTCAGCAATTTTTATGCTCCTTTCTCTGTGATAATTCACCGTGCAAGTCTTGTGAAAATATGCCTGCTTGAATTCTTTTAGTTTCTTTTCTCGACTATCCTTTCTTCTTTTGCTTCCTTTTAGAAAGTTTCAATACATCTTTCCTTACACAAGATCGATTTTCCTGACTCCATGGGCTCATCACAAAGCAGGCAGTTGTCATTCAAAACTTCCCATTCATCTTCCACATCGGAGCTACCCACCATGCTTAATTGAATGATGAAATTTATAAAACTCAAATATATGTATTTACTTTATGTTTACCTTTTATTGCTGAAGTTATCACTACTAGTACTGGGATCCATGATAAATGAAAAACAAAATATAAAATCCTACCACCCCTTAAATATGCAATATAATTGCTCATGCTTTCTACGTGTAAATAAACGAAACGCCTCCTTTGTTGCTTGATACCTGTACTTCCACTGCCTTGATACGTATCGGGTTAAAATTTTCGCCAGATGCGCTATATTCAGAAGCATTTTTAACATAGTTCGCCAAACTTATATGAAAATGTGAGATAGTCAAGTTGTAGCCTTTAATCTCTACTTTCAGAAACCGCTTTGCAAATTTCAATCAGGGCACTCGGCTAATATTGGCGCAATGTGCAAAATTAGGGTCTATTTTGTTTATACTACAATTATGCAGAAACTATTAATGCGACAAATTTCATCCTTTGGCAGTTTATAGTATATGTAATAAGCTATCATTTCCCAAAAAATCACCCCTTAATATTAAAAATTAAGAGAGGTACGCAGGGCATTTTTTTGAATTTTTCCAGCTTTTCTCGTCGAAAAATGTCACTCCGGATCGGGGTCTAAAAAAAACCATTTTGTAGGTTTTTTAATTCTCTACAAATGTTCTGTTGACAGTAACGCGATTCACCCAGTACTTTTTGTATACGCCAAAAACGAAAAAAGTACCCATTTTCATTTCTAATTATTGTTTAAACAATTCCACATGAGTAATTTTTGGCTGGTTTTTGGGTTTTAGTAATCTATGGGATACCCCTGCAGTAGTAGCGCAAGCAGTTTGCTTATATAATTTTATAAGACGGAACAATCTCTAAGGACTGGTCTAGTATTACATGCGACCAAGGGGACAATAATAGATTATGCTTAAAATTGTTAGGTTTGGGCAGCTTTCAAAAAAAGTGCTAGGATCGAAATAGCCTTCGTCAATGGTAGAATGAATGCTGCCAATTATCAGGAGTTACTAGAGGAACATTTACTGCCTTTTGTGACACTAGCGGAAGATGAAAATATTATTTTCCAGCAGGATAATGCCCCCATCCATGCGGCTGCCGAATTAAATCGAATCGAATTATTGCCGCGGCCAGCGTTAAGTCCCGACCTGAACCCAATAGAAAATTTGTGGGGAATCTAAGCGAGGAAAATCTACGACCAGGAAAAGCCCTACATTGAAAATATTGCAGAACTGAAAGAAAGAATAATAGTAGCGTGGAACGAGATAACAGATGAAGTATTAAATAGTCTTGTTTATAGCGTTCCGAGTCGATTATTAGATGTAATTCAAAATAAGGGAAAATGGACTAAATATTGAATAAAAAACGTATCAAACATTATACTGAGTTTATAATTTTTCACAGATTTTAAAGCTAGTTTTTATGATTTCTATTTTTTATTTTACTTTAGAAAGGAATATGATCAACCTTTAATCCTTAGTAAAGTTTCCAAATGGTATATTATTCAAGAAAATACACCGTTATTTGAAATAGTTTCTTGTTTTTATGAGAGACCTAAAAATAGGCTTGAGTCTATAATTATTCACAGCACTATCCATGGGATCCCAGAGGACTTGAGGAAATTTTCCTTGTTTGATGATAACAACATCATCCGCGTACGCCAGGACGTCATGTCACTCTGCCTGCATGCGTCGCAACAGCTGGTTCTTAGTTACGACCCATAGCAGTGGGGAGAGTACTCCTCCATGCGGAGTGCCTCTATTTACAGCCTTTCGGACCGAGCTATCGCCCAAGATCGAGCTCACCAACCTGCCAGTAAGCATTTGCTGAATAAGAGACACCAAGGATGTCTCGATCCCATGTTCTGTCAAGGCCAGAGTAGTGGCATCCGGCAAAACATTGTTAAATGCTCCTTCTATGTCAAGAAATGATACTAGTGTATACTCCTTAACCTCGAGGGATTTTTCAATGGTTGAGACCAGTGAGTGAAGAGCAGTATCAGTACATTTGCCCTTTGTATAGGCGTGTTGTGCGCCAGAGAATTCCGAGGTCAATATGGTCTGCCTCAGATATATTTTGATTAGCCTTTCCAGAGTCTTTAACAGAAAGGATGCTAGGTTGATTGGCCTGAAGTCTTTGGGTGTTACGTGGGAGGTTTTTCCTGCCTTAGGTATAAAAACTACTTTAACCTCTTTCCAACTAGAGGGAATGCAGTTAGTTTGGAGGCACCCAGTAAACATGGCCGGTTGTGCTGCAGTTGTGCCGGCACTATGCCGTCAGGGCCTGGTGATTTGTAGGACTGGAAGGTGTTTACAGCCCATTTTATTTTTGCTCTACTTATGATAGATCTGATCAGCTGTTGTGAGGCTGAAGAGTTTATCGTGATAGTTGTATCAACTGTAGTACTACTCGGGAAATGGGTGTCCATAAGTAGTTTCAGGGATTCTCTTCTTGAGTCGGTCCAATCGCCGTCTTCCTTGCGTAAATAACTAAGCATTGTTGGCGCTTTAGTTAATATTTTACACAGCCTTGAGGTCTCCGATGTGGACTCTATATTGCTGCAAAAGGTAGCCCAGGAGGTACGTTTGGCCTTCCTTATTGCCGTTTTGTATCTATTCAGCTTTGACTTATAGCAGCCCCAGGCGGTTGCGCTGTTACTGCGTCTCGCTGAATTAAATTCCTTTCTGCACTCTTTTCGGAGTGTCTCAAGTTCGCGAGACCACCATAGGGGTTTGGAAGCCTCTTTATGTGGCCTGTTCGGACAAGCTTTATTAATGGCGTAAGTGCATTGTTTCGTGAAAATGTCCACAATGCTGTCGAGTTGTTCCCGGTTTTTGGGAACAAAGGGAAGCTTGGGGGCAAGGTTTTTTGCGATAAGCCTAGTATAGTAACCCCAATTTGTCCTTTGGAGGTTTTTTATTTTGTAAGGGGTGGCTGGGCATATTGATACTCCTGGCAGATTCATGCCGTTTTCCAAAGTGGAAAGCTACATGGTGAGATTCAACGAATTTCAAACGCGGTTGGAAGTTGAAGATCCGGAAGAACAGAAAGGCGATAAGCGTTATTTGTATGAAGAAACATACATTTATATAAAAAGCAAAGCGTTAATTGACGAAAGTCGTCCCAGAGCTTCTCTTCCAAGCTCTTGAGTTTTTTTTCCTATCTTCTTCGTTTTCTTTATTTTTACATTTTTTACATTTCGAAACGAACTTTTTTTTTCTCCTTCATTCTAAAAAAGTGGGTACTCAAAATTATTCTATCAGATGGCGTTATAAGTTATTTCAATTGCTCAATAAATGAGATGGCGCTAATAGTTAGTCCAAAAGCGTTTACTCGCACTGTTGATGCCAAATGGCATTAGGTACTATAAAAACATAGTACAGATGTACAGTACAATTTTGAAATACTGATTACTACTTTTGCCATGTTGGTAATTGAAATTTATTTCTTAAAATATGACATATTCGTTACAAGTTAGTCGAATCCAGCATTGTTGATGTCAGATAGCATTCCCTATCATTTCGATGATTAACAAAATGTATTCATATTAAACTGTTACACGTCTCAAGAGCCTCAACACGGCACCGCGACGCGGCTGATCAGTGTCTTTGATGCGCTTGGAGCGTACGTCGCGCCGATTTCAACGCCGTAAAACACTTATAAGTTCTGCGCATCCCATCTTCAAATGAACGTCATCTTATAGGAAAAACGCTCAGCTTTCGATTGAGCGCATTTGATGAAAAATCGAAAAAAAATTAATGTTTTTTTTTTGCAGAAATAATTTTTTAACAAAATTTTCATATTTTTTATTGTAAAGTTCAGGAAAAAATATATTATAAACGTACTTAGTTTTTTTTTTGTTTTTTTTTTTTTTGGCAAATTTACGAGACTTTTAATGAAACAAAAAAACGACCCGAAATTCAAGGCCCCTGTATTTCGGCCACCGAGATTCGTTCGTAAATGCACGTGTTTAATTATTTCATGCTATTAACGATTCATCTTGACTAATCCATATCATTTGTTTTTGTTATAAGTGTGTCTTAAACGGTCCCAATAAATAATTTCCGCCCCTTCGAACTTCTAGTTCACATTTTTAATGTTTTTTGGTGGGTTCCTCTTACAGATGATTTTGACGATCTACAAGCCTTAACTCCAGGGCATTTTCTTGTTGGTGGTCCTATGGTCGGGGTTCCTCATCCTACTCTCGTCGACGCGTACTTCAATCGCCTGTCCAGATGGCAACAATTGCAGGCGAATCTACAAACATTTTGGCTACGCTGGCAGAAGGAATATACCTTCAAGGTTTGCAAAGAAGAAATAAATGGAAGTCCACATATCCCGACATAAAGGTAGGCTCTCTGGTACTTCTAAAAGAAGACAAACTTCCTCCTCGGGCGTTGGGCCGTATCAAGAAGGTTCATATCGGAGAAGATGGTCATGTCCGGGTCGTCGTCGTTCGTACTATGGGTGGTATCGTCAAAAGAGCTATTATCAAGATTTGCCCGTTACCAGTAGAGCAGGAAAATCATTCCAATGTGTTGGAAGCGGATACTTCCAAGGCGGCCGGTTTATGTTAACTACTTTCTAAATTCCAATTATTATTATTACTATTTATTATGTTAACTACTTCCTAAATTGCAACTATATAAATTTATAAATTTAACTCATTGTTTTAAATGTAAATTTCATTTCATTTAAAATTCTAAATTTTTAATATCTATGTTAACACTAAATTTTTGCTCTCTTCTTTCTTATCATTATCTTAATAATGTACCGTAATTTAGCTTTCATTTGAATTGATATCGATATTGAATTTTTGTAAATGAAAAATCTGTCACGATCTGTAAGCCTAGAAGTACAAAATAAAATTCTTGTCTCATATTAAAATAGTGGATTTGGTTGCCTTAAAAAAGCTTAAGGATTACAACTTCTTTGCTCCTTTTTCGATTTCATAATGATACCTTTGTGTTTTGCGTAGGTTTTTCGAGTTATTGGACGAGTCAGCAACTTTCCATTTTATAACGGACGCGTATGTGGCCGTTTTTAGTATTTACTTGACGCTCGATGCAGTCTTGAATATTTTCAATCCCTATTCCATGTTTCTGAAATGTTTTATCACGCGATCAACCTTTTCCGCATTTTTGTTTTGGATATCTAGGATTTCCAGCAACTTAATGTTGGTTAACACCTTAATAAATCCCTTGCAATCATTACACATCCACACCGCAATTTTAAGATCTTTTATAATAGTGTGGATAATTTTAAGTAGATATTTTGTAAAACTTGCACCCAAGTATGCATTGAAAAACAAAAATAATTTTTTTCCTTTGATTTTTACGTTTAATTTTCAGTTCTTGTTAGAATTTCGTTGAATTCGTGTCGGTCCATGTTTTGTTTCAAATATTTAATTAAACTTTGTAATTATCGTCTTTCAATTTAAGCCATTTTCGCGCTTAACATTTTGGTGACCCCAAAGCGATTGCCGTACGGAGAGCTTTCACATAAATAAAAAAAAACAGAATGGCGAGTTTAAAAACTTTAAAGACTAAGCGAGCATCGGCAAAGGGCTCGCTAACTCGCGTGAAGACTTTTCTGGACACCACGAAGAATCCCCTCATCGAAGAACTAGAATGTAGACTATCGGTGTTAGAAACATGTTTTACACAGTTAGTTGCTATCCAGGATGAGATTGATAGTCACGATGAAGCTGCAGATGCTGATAAAGGCCAATTAGGAGACATCGAAGACATCTATTACCAGGTCAAAGCCAATTTATTGT
Organism: Thereva unica; assembly: GCA_949987705.1. NCBI lineage: Eukaryota > Metazoa > Arthropoda > Insecta > Diptera > Therevidae > Thereva > Thereva unica. The sequence continues at coordinate 57,785,884 of OX465282.1, forward strand.
CAAGAATAGCAAAGCTGGAGAAGGAGAAAGCTGTTCATTCGTAGAACACAACAAAAGAAGTAGAAAACCTCAATCAACCATTTTGTATGCCACCCAAAGTGCACTCCTCTCATCTACGAAAAATTCAATTGCCAATGTTTTCTGGTAATTGCGTGGAATATACCAACTTTATCAACACTTTTCAGTTAGTTGTGGTTAACGATAAAAATCTTACCGAAACGGAAAAATTCTTACACCTAAGAGCATGTTTGACAGGTGAGGCTTTTCAAGCAGTTGCAGCATTACAAATTACAGATGTGAATTTCTCTGAAGCGATAAAACTCCTCAACAGCAGATACGGGAATAAAACAATAATTTTTGAAGCTCATGCAACAAAATTATTCAACATTCCTACCACAGCAAAAAGTAGTGCTATACAGCTCCGAAGCACTATTGATGCAATTAACGTTCATTACAGCTCTCTAAAATCTTTAGGTTCTACCGAAGATATCCTAAATGCCATTCTTGTTCATTTAGATAAACAAAAAGTGGATCGAGCCACATTGGTAAAGTGGGAGGAATCACTAGGATACGAAAACCTTCCCACTTGGGAAACATTTTCCAATTTCATTAATTTAAGATGTCAATATTTATGTAGTCGTGACAGTGCCGATCATAGTAAGCCCACAGACGTAGCAGCTAAAGGGAGCCACCATCGTCGAACTGCCTTGACAACTTTCCTGACGAATTCAAAATGTTTGAAATGTAAAAGTTCCCAACACTTCATTTCTAAATGTCCTTCGATTTTGAACCTGGCAGCAGTTGATAGGTTTTCAGAAATAAAGAGAATGGGTTTGTGTATTAATTGCTTACGAAACGGGCATTCAGTCAAAGATTGTAAATCCTCCAAATGTAGAGTCTGTCTGTCACTTCACCACACAATTTTGCATCGATATAATTCGCTTTCACAGCAAGTTCCCGAAAACCAAAACTCGAATGCTATAGCTCAAGATTACAAAAATTCATCAAGTTTGCATTCAGCCATAGCTTTAGAAACCGATCAGATAATACTGGCTACGGCCTTGGTTCACGCTGAGGATGAGAATGGGCAAGACTTTCCTGTACGAGTCCTATTAGATTCAGCTTCACAGTCAAACTTCATCACAGAAGCGTTGTCTCAAAGGCTGAATTTACCAATAAAAAACATAGATACAGAGGTAAACGGTATAGGCGGCCGACGGTCACGAGTGAAGTCCAGCACGTCCGTTACTAGAGGTCCCGCCAAAAGAGTTGATGCCGGAGCGCGCAGCTGGGGACATTAAAGCTGCACACAAATAAAAATTGCGCACATATTGATAAGAAATGCGCTTATGTATTTTCAAATTTCCCCTTCGAAATTTGTTGCGACTAGGCTAAGGGACGGGAACGGCATGCGGGGATTCTACTGCGCATGGAAAACGCGACTTTCTCGGCATCAACTCTTTTGGCGCGACCTCTATTAAATCACGAATCAACGATTTTGTTACCAAAATCGATACCTTGTTAATTCCTGCCATTACTACTTCGAAACCTGAGACTAAAATTGACCATCACAATTGGAAAATACCGAACAACATTCAACTAGCAGATCCAACATTCTATAAACCGCAAAAAATAGATGTTTTGTTAGGAGCTGAAGTTTTCTATAAACTTCTTGGGGTAGGTCGGATTGAGTTAAACGAAAAATTACCAATACTGCAAGAAACCGTGTTTGGCTGGCGAATCAAAACATCGGGCAATTAGCAATCTTATAGTGAACACAGCAGTGAGAAATCAAGAGAATACTCTATCGCAACAACTTGAACATTTTTGGACCCTGGAAGAGGTCGAACCAGCAGCTCCACATTGGACACAAGAGCAGATTATGTGCGAACATCACTTCATAAATACGACATCTCGTGCCGAAGATGGAAAATTTGTAGTTAGACTTCCATTCAAGCACAATCATAATGGTTTAGGTGAGTCTCGTACTGGCGCACTTAGAAATCTAGCACGCGTAGAGCGGTTGCTTGGACAAGATGATACCCTGAAAAAACAATACAACGATTTCATGCAAGAATATGAAGATTTAGGGCACATGAGTAAAGCAAACATTCCTGATTCACACATAAAGTACCTATTTAATCCCCCATAGAGGCGTTTTACGACCCGATAGTACAACGACGAAATTGCGTGTTGTCTTTAATGCTTCATGTCCTACAAGCAACAAGACCTCTCTGAACGATATGCTGATGGTCGGTCCAACAATTCAACCCGAGCTCTACGACCTTATGATGAAGTTTCGCTCATACAAATATGCACTAACTGCAGACATAACAAAGATGTATCGCCAAGTATGGATACACCCCGAAGATCGACAATATCTTGGAATCTTATGGCGTACGGATTCAACCAAACCACCGACAACATACATTCTCAATACCGTCACATACGGAACTGCCTCTGCGCCATTTCAAGCCATCCGTTGCTTGAAAGAACTAGGCTCTCAATGTGCTGATGAATTCCCCATTGCGTCTGATGTTTTGCAAAATAGTTTTTACGTTGATGACATGATAGCAGGTACGGACACCTCAGAGAAAAGAAGTTCGAAAAGCTTGTTTGTCAGCAGGATTCCAGCTTAGGAAATGGACATCAAACAATATTGAATTCATCAAATCAATTCCGGAAGATGAAAGGGAAAAATTCACAATATTCGATAAGTCAGAAGTCGTGAAGACATTGGGGATGATTTGGGATCCACGTGAGGATGAATTTCGATTTACATGCAATTTAAACGCCATGTGGGATAAATTTACTAAGCGGGCAGTTTTGTCTGGAATTTCATCTCTATTCGACCCTTTAGGGTTATTGAGGCCGTGTATAGTGCCAGCGAAGGTCCTCATGCAGAAACTTTGGGCCGAAAAATTAAGTTGGGACGAATCTATTCCTACAGACCTCCAGATCGAATGGTCAACGTATCGAAAGCAGTTATCAGAGGTGCCTAAACTTCGAGTACCGCGGTACGTATATTCCAAATCTTATGCAAAGTATGAAATTCATGGCTTTGCAGACGCGTCGTTAACTGCATTTGGATGTTGTTTGTATGTAAGATGCATGTCCATGGAGGGGGCCGTCAAGACTATGCTAGTGTCAGCTAAATCTCGGGTGGCACCGTTAAAAACGCAATCACTGCCGATATTAGAGCTCTGCGCTGCCTTATTACTCGCGAAATTATACAATCGAATTAAGTCAACCTTTCTTTTGGCGTCACGTGTTGTTTTATGGACAGATTCGCAGATCGCACTTCATTGGATTAATGGAGAGTCTGGCCGTTGGACAGTTTTTGTTGCCAATAGAGTGGCCGAGATACAACGGCTCACAGAAAAGGAATGGTGGCGACATGTTCCATCACAGTCCAATGCAGCCGATCTTATCTCTAGAGGATGCCTCGTCAAAGGACTACAAGAATCAATGTGGTTTACAGGACCGAGATTTCTCGAACAAATGGACGATCAGTGGCCGGGTAACCCACCTGCAGTGGAGGAGTCAGTTATGCCTGAGCAAAGAAAGGTTAAATGTGCGCTCCTCGTTAGCCTGCCTTCCGAACTTTCAATTATCCACACAGATGCCTTCGTCAATCACTTTTCACGGATACGTCGCATTATAGCTTATGTATTGCGATTCATTTGCCGAATCAACTATCGCCTGCAAAGGAAGAAAAAAATGAACAATTTAGGAATCATGTCAGACGCCACGGCAGAAACAGATCTTTCAGTCGCTGAGTTAGATGAAGCTGAAAGAAGAATAGTATACTGTGTGCAGAACCAGGCATTCCAAGAAGAAATTAGAGCTTTGATACACAATCGACAGATTAGTTAAAAGAGTCCACTCAAATCACTGTGCCCGTTTCTGGGAAATGAAAAACCGCCTTTGTTGCGTGTCGGGGGTCGATTACCCACTCTAACTTACCCCACTCAGTAAAACACCCCATATTGCTTCCAAAGAACCATCCCTTTTCGTTGTCAATTTTAACATACATGCATAAAAAATACTTTCATGCAGGAGTTCAATCATTAGTCGCAGCATCGAGGCAACAATACTGGATAATGAGATGCGTTATAAAGAGATGCTTACATTGCTTTCACTATCGACCAAAAACTATTCAGCAAATAATGGGTGATTTACCAGCTCAAAGAGTACAACGCAGCATTCCATTCACGACTACCGGAGTAGATTTCTGTGGCCCATTTTACATTTCCACAAGGATTCGAGGACGACCACTTCAGAAAGCATATTTAGCTGTGTTTGTCTGCTTCGCCACTAAAGCTACACACCTCGAGGTCTGATTTATCTACAGAAGCATTTGTGCTAGCTCTCAAGAGATTCATTAGTAGACGTGGTTTGTGTTATACCATATTTTGTGATAATGCTACTAATTCATTCGATAAAACTCTGTTCAACCAAGCGAATAGTGGTAAATTGCAGCAGTTATGTGCAGAAGATAAAATCAGCTTTCGTTTTATACCTCCCAGGTCGCCACATTTCGGCGGCTTATGGGAAGCCACAGTCAAGGTTGCTAAGTTTCATTTATATAGAGTAATTCATAACTCTAAGCTCAGCTTCGAAGAACTGTCTACATTGACTGCACAGATAGAAGCGATCCTGAATTCTAGACCCTTAGGTGCTTTATCAGAGGATCCCAATGATGAAGAGGTTTTAACGCCAGAGCACTTCCTGATTGGCCGAGCGCTCACTACAGTTCCAGAACCAGATATAACCGCTGAAAAACATTCGTTGCTTACTCGTTGGCAGCACGTACGTCAACTGCAGCAACACTTTTGGAAACGGTGGCTAAAGGAATACCTATATCTCTCAGCTGCAGCAACGCCACAAATGGAACTCCACATCACCTAATGTTAAAGAGAATATGCTTGTACTTATCGCTGATGATAATCAACCGCCACAAAAATGGTTGATTGGAAGAATTCTTCACACTTATCCCGGCGAAGACGGACATATTCGGGTTGTAGATGTAAAGACAAAAGGAGGTACATATCGTCGATCTATCGCGAAGTTAGCACCTTTACCCATCTTAGAAGATTGAAGATACTTCAGTATCTTCAAGGCGGCCGGCATGGATAATTTTAAGTAGATATTTTGTAAAACTTGCACCCAAGTATGCATTGAAAAACAAAAATAATTTTTTTCCTTTGATTTTTACATTTAATTTTCAGTTCTTGTTAGAATTTCGTTGAATTCGTGTCGGTCCATGTTTTGTTTCAAATATTTAATTAAACTTTGTAATTAAATCCGTTTTAAACTCCCATAATTATCGTCTTTCAATTTAAGCCATTTTCGCGCTTAAATATTTGGTGCTTACATTACCACATTTTATATAGAACCATTTTTCACAGAATCCCTCGCACTGTAATGCTGTATCAGTCAAATTAACTACAATTTCGCACTTTTTGCACAGATCAGTTTTCTCATCAGACGCCATCTTTTTCTATCTCTAAATTATGAATGTATTTGGAGTTTTCAGAAATTAAATGAATGTACACCTTTCTTATAATATTTAAATAAATAATTAAAAACAATACATTTCAATCCAGGTAAAAAAAAATGTAATACTAAGAGACGACATTGATACGTCAGAGAGACAGTTGTTGTTATATTCGTGTTCAGTGCCGAACCCCCGAGTAACAAAACTGGATTCATTTGCATCAATATTTAGCGAGTAGTACATTTATTATTTAGTGTCTCTGTAAGATGCACTTCTAAAATGCATCTTTTTATTTCAAAATGTCTTACTGCTAAAAAATCGATAATCCATTGCTGTATTTCCTGGACTATACGGGGGTATATCACTACTGAGAACTGAGATCTGGTTACAAAGTATTCGCCAATATCCTATAATTGTCTTACCATAAAACCATCCCAGCACCAACTCAACCTGCTCCCAATATTTTGTTTTTTATGTGAAACAGTCTAAACTTAGGTGTCACCCGTTGTACTACCAGTCCGCCATGTTGTTTACTTCATGGTGTAATGTCTGGTAGTAAGCTTAGCTCGAAGATAGAAAAAGAATATGAAAAGTTAAGGGCAGTCTGCAGGATGCATGAGAAGGAGCTAGTGGAGGAGGAGCAGGAGACAGCTCAGTCGGAGTGTTCTGAAACAAGAACATCCCGCTAACCAACCGACAAAGGCTGTGACGCGGGCAGTACTAGACTACCAGGTGAACAAAGAGGTGATCCGCCCGCTAGGTGAAAACCCGACTAAGCGGAAAAATGGTACCCTGTTTATTAACCGGTTAAGTCGGTGAAATACCTTATTAACTCAGTGATTTCAATATAAACAATAGTAAAATGTCATAACAGCGCCAGCTCGATACGCATCCGTTCCATTGGAGTGTCTGTCTGTGTTTTCAAAATAATTGTGTTTCTCTAAGTTCATATAGTTATTTACACGTAGTTATTAAAACCAAATCAAGTATTTTTTAAATTTTTGTCTGTCTGACCGCGCTAATCTCGGAAAAGGCTTATCCGATTGGGATGGAACTTTCACGGGAAGATTCAATATTTTTGCGAGCATGTTTCAGGCTATTTGCATACGCTTTATATTAGCTTCATCTGCATGTACATATGTATGTATGTAGACAAATCTTGCAACTCGACTTTGACCCACTTTCAGGTAGCCAATCAACTTGAAAATTTGCACATATGTTAAGTTCGCGTGGCAATGCAATCTCACTATTTTGTAAAAAAATCAAGGTGGCGGTTCCAAAATGGCGACCGAGTTTCGCAATTATGCGCCCCGACCCCGATGGGTATCAAATGAAATATTATGACAAGTAGAATACAATTGGCTATGATGCGTCATTCAAAATTCAAAATGGCGGACTACCTTTTTCTTTACAACTAACTCGAAATGGATATGGCGCATTCGAGAAAAGTTCCATTGCAAGAATATAGGTAAACAGTCCCCCGATTAGAAGTCGAGTGAAGACTCTTTTTTATCATTCCAATTCTAAGCCTAAGAGAGCGCTATCTAAATACTTAGGTTCGCCAAAGTTGACGTACTTTTTTAGGTAGAAGTTGTATGGTAAGGGCTGGCTATAGTCCACTAAGTGCTCAGGTATCAATGGATAGCTGCTTCTGATGTATACAATAGGAATGAAATTATAAGATTCAGGCCGACAACCTGTAACAGAGCACAGAGGTAGCCATAATGAACCGACTATTGGTAAATCAACCATGGGATAACCGGGACATAATACTTATTAGAAAGGATAACAAACTTCGTCTTCAAAAGTGATTCTTCGTTCAAAATCCATTCTGATTGGATTAATGTTGTTAAGAATTACAAACAATTACACTGCGTTACACGATTTTGGTACCCTCTTAACTGCTAGCTGGAATAAATAGGTAATGAGTCATAGATTAAATGTTCCAAACATATGTGGTATCCATCACGTCTAGTTTTCGAGGTAGGTGGTCTAGTTACGAAGTACGGATTTTATTAGATTTCTTTTAAATAGTTCATTTGTTAGGGGTTTTGACCTCTAACTAAATGTTAACTCACGAATTTTTTTTTTAAAAAAATAGTTTTTAATGAGTAAAATATTTTAAAAAAAAGTTTCGTAAAATTGGTTGTACGCTACCCCTAAAATAACCCCCTAAAAACAGAAAATTCTGTTTTTGGCTAATATCTCCTAAACGGCAGGTCCTACCACAAAATATTTACAAAGTTTGTAGATCATGCGATTATCTACAAAAAATGGTATTATGCATTTTCCCGTATGAATGACCGTTCATGAGATATCGCCGTTTTAAAGATTTGAGATACTTATATCCCCCTAATTCGCAACTTGTCTAGGTAATCAGATGTTCGCTATATCCTCTTTTGGACCACGTGGCTAATATTTTCAGGGGTGATTCCTGGTTAGTTTTGGAGAAAAAATTGTTCTAGAGAGGGGGCTAACCCCACTATCCACTAAGATACAGGGTGTTTACGAAAGAAAAAAATTTATTTTTTTAATATTTACTTAAACTTGAATAACTCCTAGACTAAGTATCGTAGAGCAACGTAATTGGGTTCGTCTTTTAGGTAATTGTGCATTCTTTTATATGATATTAAGAACAGAATCTTGAGTGATTCCGTTTACACGATATTTATGTTCAAAATATGACCAAAATGCTAAAATATTGGAATTTTTCTAAAAAAAAAACGAAAAATATTGCGATTTTGATCACAGTTTTTAATTGCATATCTTTTAAACGGAGTCACTCAAGCTTCTGTTGCTCTACGATACTTAGTCTAGGAGTTATTCAAGTTTAAGTAAATATTAAAAAAATATTTTTTTTGTTTTCGTAAACACCCTGTATCTAAGTGGATAGTGGGGATAGCCCCCTCTCTAGAACAATTTTTTTCTCCAAAACTAACCAGGAATCACCCCTGAAAATATTAGCAACGTGGTCCAACAGAGGATATAGCGAACATCTGATTACCTATACAAGTTGCGAATTAGGGGGACATGAGTATCTCAAATCTTTAAAACGGCGATATCTCATGAACGGTCATTCGTACGGGAAAATGCATAATACCATTTTTTGTAGATAATCGCATGATCTACAAACTTTGTAAATAATATTTTGTGGTAGGACCTGCCGTTTAGGAGATATTAGCCAAAAACAGAATTTTCTGTTTTTAGGGGGTTATTTTAGGGCAGTGATTCCCAAAGTGGGTTCCGCGGAACCTTACGGTTCCACGAAAAAATTTTAGGGTGCCGTGGCACCAGCGCCGAAGCGCAAATACATTCGCAGACTCACTGGCGCTGCTCCGGCCGTTTAACGCGTTCTTGCTAGAAAGTGCTAGTGGCCTTAAAGTTTGGTCTACGTCACGCCGCGTAACAATTTGGCCGCCATTCCATATTCCCATGTCGAGTGGGTTGAGAAAAAAATGATAATCCGCCCTCTTGAGATGGCCGCCATGGACCAAACGATATATTGAGTATACTATATTGCTTATGGTGTTTTATTTATCATACCCTTTCTTTTGATACCCATGTCGAAGGGGTTGTGAAGAATATTTCAATCCGCCCTCCTGAGACTGCCGCCATGGATCTAAAGGCATATTGAGTATACCATATTGAATTGTCATCGGAGCTAAAGCTGTATGCAATGTATTTCAGCTTGATAGGATATCCGGAAGTATTTGAAAAATTTATTGCAAAATTTGTTCCGCGAGCAAACAGTAATCGGTCCTCTTGAGTCGGCCGCCATGGATCTAACGGTATAATGAGTATACCATTTTTCATTGTCATCGGAGCTGAAATTGTGTGCGCAAAATTTCAGGGTGATCGGGTAACCGGAAGTATTCAATCGATTGCAAGATATGTACCGGACAAACAGACAGACAAGAAAGCGAGCTAATAACAACGTTTTAAAATATATTAAAGGATAAATATATGCATATATCATATATTATTTTATTTTTTCATCGTTTGGTTCCGCCAAATTTTATACATTGTAGAAAGGTTCCGTACGAAATAAAGTTTGGGAACCACTGTTTTAGGGGTAGCGTACAACCAATTTTACGAAACTTTTTTTTAACATATTAACGTTTTTAACATAAAAACTATTTTTTAAAAAAAAATTTCGTGAGTTAACATTTAGTTAGAGGTCAAAACCCCTAACAAATGAACTATTTAAAAGAAATCTAATAAAATCCGTACTTCGTAACTAGACCACCTACCTCGAAAACTAGACGTGATGGATACCACATATGTTTGGAACATTTAATCTATGACTCATTACCTATTTATTCCAGCTAGTAGGTAAGAGGGTACTCAATTTTCTTTTTTCATTTGTAACGCAGTGTTATTTGATCCTTGTTAAAAAAATCCGTGACTGATAGAGCAAGGCCTTAGAAAGGCGGAGTCACAGCCAGTCTCTCAAACCAGGATATAGATTCAAAATACGAATCCTGTAAGATGCTTAGGTGACTAGTTATGTATCTCGCCTGGAGTAAATGCCTGTTTTTCGTAGTGCCAATGTACCGCATATAGCATGTGTTTTGACTGATGTGAAAAGAGAGATGATTTCTATGATTGCAGTAGGATTAAGTACATTATGCAGTTGAGATACTTAGGGGGCATTAGGTTCCAGGTTTTTCAATTAGCCTTCTGCGCCTTTTTGCTTTTTTTCAGCTTCCAGGCCACCACACTTGTTTAGCGTAAGGTCACAATCTGTCTAAAAATGATGGTATAAGTTAATGCGTACGTTCTTTCCCAGATATTTAAAATATTTTCATTAATTTTTTTTTATGTTCCATTTCGATGGCATTTGAAATGAACAAATACAGTGTAAACGGCAGTGGCTAAATTTTTACAGCCATCGCTATTGAGTAGAAATATAGCAAAAGTATCACGTACACTTTTTATGTAATGAATTCATTATTCCTTCTGACCATTTTCCAGTATATCTCTCTATGTGCAAAATGTATTAATAAAACCGATCTTCATTTGATACTGCACCAAGATGTTCGTGAATGATTTCTAAGGCCCCCTCCCCCAAAAAAATGGGCTTCCGGTTTGCATAATCGGTAGACTTTGGGTATTTTCATAAACGCAGAACTGCCGCAGTACTGCAAAATTCAGCAATTGGCAGTCTGTAGCTGAATTCTGCAGTACTGCGGCAGTTCTGCGTTTATGAAAATACCCTTTATAACATTTTACTAAGAACCATAAAAGGAAGCTCTCTGCCAATTTTCTGTCTATACCTAATTATTTCGGTTTTTCCGTTTAATAATAGGTAAATTAATTTAACCCAGTTTTTTTGCGGCAAAAAATTACGTTTTATTTGCCAAGACTGAGAGATTTGGTGAGATTCTGGTCGACACCCTCCCTCCCCTATACGCCTCACGTAACAGCAAAATTGCAAGGAAGTTTTTTGTTTTAAATTAAGTTATCTACAATTTGTTACGATATCTCATGAACGGTCATTGTCGTAAATTAAATGATTAAGAAATTATAAGCCTTAGAACACAAAACTTAGTCACAATATTATTCGTTATTAATAATACTAAACATTTGGCACGTGAATGTAAATTTTTTTTTGGATATAAATTAATAGTAATATTCTACTATATCCTACTCGGGTTGTATCTACTATGATGTGCTAAATATTAAGGTGCGTTAACATTTATAGAAAACATTTACCACGATTAATTTTTCTCTCAACAATGATCAAGCCCCCTCCATTTTTAAAATGAATTAATGTTAAGGTTCTGATACGTTGAGCTATGATTTGCTGCTCGACTAATAAAAAATGTCATTCCAGATATAATCTAGGAGCCAGTGAACGGCAGAAAGCACATATTTCAACAGATTTTAAAATAAAATAACAATATCAGAGCAAAGAATAGGGAAAACATTCGCCGCGGTAAATATAAGCTTATGATACTAACATATCCGAATTCAGATTTGTTAAAATAGTATTGAAATTTCAAAATGATATACATAACTTCACAGATTTTAACAACTGTTTGATTCCTGTGTGTGGCACGGGACTCTGAATATGCGATCAAAGTTTGTACATCGATTTGCACTTTGCCAAGCAGATCGGCAAAGCTCACATGAAATTGTTCAAAGGTGAAATCATCCAGCATACTGCGGAGAAAAATGTTTGCAAAACATGTCTGGCAGGTTGCGACAATATGGGCTCAAATGTGTTTTCAATGCTTCGCATTGAGCTGGCGCCAGATTACTTTCACACTTGTTTGATTGCTATGTGTGGCACGGAACTTTTAATATGTGTTCAAAGTTTGAACAAAAATTTTCATTTTGACGAGTGGATCGGCAAAGCGTACATAAAGCTGTTTAAAGCTGAAATCTACCAGGAAACTGTGGAAAAAAATATTTGAAAAACATATCTGGCAGGTTGCGAAAAAATGTGTCGAAATGAGTTTCCAAAGTTTTGCAATGTCTTCAAAAACTATTCAAATCTTTGAAGCTATATCTGGTGCCGACTTTGGATAAATTCTCGTAGGCGCAAGCACAGAACTATTACTTTGATTACAGTCCTATTCCTATGTATATTATTCTAATTTTAATAAATTTTTAAATTGTTATGAAATGGTTGTGGCAAAATTCTTGCTTTCTTAATGCGTTTTAAATATGTAATATATATTCTAGTACAGGTAAATTAGTCAAAATAGCGGAAATGATTGGGTACAGGCTGAAAAATGGCACAGAGCTCCCTTTTAGGATCCTTAATAAGGGGTTATAAAGTCTACCGATTTTTTACCCCGGAAGCTTCCTTTTTAGGGAGTTTAAGGGTCAACATATCAGTTCTTTTGCAAATACATCTTAAACGATAAGTCCTATCATAAAATGATGTTCCCAAAGCTTGTAGAGTTTGCGATATCTAAGTTCAAAGCATAAGCAAAATCACAATTTTCTTCGTTTTTTAGCATTTCGCTCATGCTTTGAACTAGAGATGCGCCGAATATGAGTTCGACCGAATACGAATATTTGGCCGAATTATTCGGTTCAGGTTTACAGGTTCATATAAGGTCAGCGAAGCGTTTTGCAAGTAACAGCGTTTGCCCACCCCTCCTGCACTTCGCGCTAGCTCGGCTCGCTCACTTAATGCGCCGCCCTCCCTTTTATTGCAATTTCTCTTGTGATAGAATAGTTATCGCCAAAAAATAATGGAGTAAAGTAAGAATGTGGGGAAATGACAATCCCATAAACATTGAGGCCCTACGCACATGAGTCGACTGATTTGCAATCCCAGTTTCAAACTGGTTTCGCCATTATCACGCTCACAACCAGTTTGCTACCAAAATGACACCTTTGTCCACACACAAACGCAACTGATTTTTTATCAATCGGTGTTCTGTGCTCACGAAGATTTTGCTGAATAAACTTTGACACGTACAAATGCAACCACGCAACCGAAATTTCTGGCATTTCCAAGTGTACAAGCGTTGCATTACGTGACAGACAATAAGAAGTGTGTCTATTCGAATGCATGCAACGCAAATGTCGGTATACTTTGCACTTTTTCTGTATTGCCGCATGCGACATAGCACACACACAATCATACACTCGTTACTTAGATTTTTGGGTTATGTTTAAAAGCCGGGACGGAATGCAACTACGCAATTAGATGTTGGTGGAAGCTCGCCGCATATCATGGAACTCTTCAGTTCAACTCGTACGCTTGTCTATTACCAGTTTGATATTGTTCTCATCGGCAAGAACAATCGATCGCAACCAGCTGCAAACTAGTTTCAAATCGATCTCGTTTCTGTCGACTCGTGTGTGGATCCTCAATTTTTTTATTTTGTGAATAAATTTGTTTACACAAAGAAGTGTTTGTTTCATTTACAAATACTACCTATCTACGGTTCCAGAATAAAGCGTCTTTAACATATGTAACTATTAAAATTATACTATTTAAATATTTGGTAATTATTCGGCAAACTAACCGAATATTCGGCCGAATACGAACATTAAAAAATACGCCGAATATACCGAATACGAATATTCGGCCGAACATTCGGCGCATCCCTACTTTGAACCTACATGAACACCTCTCCACCTTCGACAATGGGTGAAGTTCAACTAATAGCCGACCCATCCCTACACTTCTTAGGCGTGACATTAGCCAAAGACTTGAGATGGAATGACTACATATTCCAAATCGCCAAACAAGCATCCCAGTGCTTGGGATTTCTTAAGAGGTGCAAGTTCCTACTCCAGGCACCGGCTCGTGCTGTTATTTATAAATCCTACATTCGGCCGCTTCTCGAATATAACTCCCTCGTTTGGGGCGGCGCCCCAATAACCACCTTGGCATGGTTAGATAAGGTGCAAAAAAGGTCACTCAAGTTAATTGATGACGACACCGCCTGCTCTACCATCGACCCCTTGAGCCACCGTAGGAATGTAGCAGCACTAACAAAATTTTATCGCTACTATCATAGTGACTGTTCCTCCGAGTTAATCGCTCTCCTGCCTTCACGGCCATCTTATACCCGCAACACCAGATTAGCCCACTCGTCTCATTCCTTTCACCTGCAACTACCCCTTTCACGCACTCAATAAGATATGAATTCGTTTGTTAATAGAACAACTCGACTGTGGAATAATCTCTCGCAGTCAGTATTTCCGAGCTCCTACAACATCCAAGAGTTCAAACGCAGGGTTCATCACCACCTTCTTCAATACCCCCCGTACCTTTTAACCCTTAACCTATACCTTAGCAACGTAGTCCAACTGGAACGTCTAATGACCTATAAAGGTCGTGAGTGCATATGAGTATTTTTAATTATTAAAACCGTGATATAATAACATAACATATAGAGAATCGTATGATCTACAAACTTTGTGAATATTACTTACTGTTTAAGATATATTTGCATAAAACTAATATTTTGATCCTAAAACCCCCTAAAAAGTAAGCTTCCCGGGGTAGAAAATCGGTAGACTTTATAACCCCTTATTAAGGGCCCTAAAAGGAAGCTCTGTGCCAGTTTTCACCCTGTACCCACAGGCGCGGATTTAGAATTTTGTTTTGGGGGGGGTCACGGAATTAAAAGTAAACCAAGAAAGCGAAACACTGAAAGCATTCGACGATTTACTTGGACAAAATGGAACGCTTTCATTTCACCAACGGAACCAATATTATCAGAGGGTGGTAGAAGCTGAAAAAAGTTTCCTTTAGACTTTTCATAACCCAGCATCTGTGTGTACAATGGGACTCACAAGTAAAAGAAAGCCAAGATCGATGTTACTATGTAGGGATAATGAACTTCTCTATAATCGTGACACTGACGGAAAAGTAGATATTCTGGTTGCAAATGATAGGAACTTCAGGGCACTCTTCGTTGAATTTGGTGACTTTACTCTTCAGCATCATTTGGAAACCGCAGGTTCAATCGCGACATATATCAGTAAAACCACCCAAAATCAACTTATGGAAGCCTGCAAAGACGAAATTCAGTAAGCTATTCTGAAAGGAGTTAGAGCGGCAAAGTTTTGCGCAGTTGTATTTGATGAGACGAACGACAATTCTTATACAAAACACCTTAGCTTATCCTACTACTACTACTGCAACAGAGCAATCAGAGAATTTCATCACATTTTGCGATGCATACCAAGCAATTCGTTCCGAGGATATCATCATCGATCTGTGTGAGAAATTCGACTTGGACCTAAAATATTTGGTTGGAATTAGAACAGATAGTTGCTCGCTAATGGCGTCTGATTTGAAAGGGGTATGTCAGGACTTGACGAAAGTAGCCATTCGCGCAAGGCGTTGTTCTTGCAGTAATCATTTGTTAACAATTCTTTATTAAAATCTTCCAAAGTTTTAAAATGTCGCAATGCTTCAGGAACAATGAGAGCAGTTTTGGCTTTGGCTAACGGTTTTGCAAACGTTTTTAAAAAAAATATTGGTGGCAAATCACTTAACGACTTTGCTAGACTGGTAGAAACCAACTTCACTAGTTGGGTAGAAAATCACGTTGGGCACATGCAGTTTGAGGGTGAACAATTAATAAAAAAGTGTGACGCACTTAATGAGATTTCGGTGTGGGAGGACTCGAAAACTGCATCTGCTGCGGCAAATCTTCGTCTTGTACTTTTCAGCCTAGAGTTTCCGATTTCATCTGCTTAGTTAAATGAAGTTCTAGGCGTGTATAATATTCGTACTATTTGATTTTTTATCATAGTCATTAATAACATAATAAACTTTTACTTTTCCTACGTATCCGGTACAACTTTACCTTTGAGCCGAATAATCCAAACGTCTTCATTAGATTTAATAAAAGCAACGGATATGATCAAAGATACCCTTGCTGACCAAAAGATGTGATGAAGATTCTGGTTTTCGGAAATAGTAACCGCAATTCATGCGATGGCCAATGGTAAAGCAGCAGGAAAAGATGGCATCCCGCCAGAATTGTTGAAAGCCGACTCAAGCCTCATAGCAGATGCGCTTCAGCCAATCCTAGATATAACATGGAACACCTGTATCTTTCCGGAGGATTGGACGGAAGGTATCATAGTCAAAATACCAAAAAAGGGGGACCTAACAATATGCGACAACTGGAGAGGTATCTGTTTATTATCTACTGTGGGCAAAATTTTGTCCCATATATTACTATCTAGGATAAGTGAGGCAGTTGATCGAACGCTTAGGAGGCAGCAGGCCGGATTCAGGAAGGGCCGCTCCTGTATTGATCATATTAACTCCTTGAGAATAATAGTGGAGCAATCTACTGAATTCCGATCCCCCCTTTACCTTGCTTTCGTAGACTATGAGAAAGCGTTCGACTCGATTAATAGGAGCTTCATTTGGCAGGCACTACGGCGACGTGGACTGCCTGATAAAATAATAGAATTGATAAAAGCCCTATATAACAATTCCAAATGCAGAGTTCTCCATAATGGAAAATTATCCGACAGCTTTGAGGTGAGCTCAGGAGTACGACAAGGGTGCCTACTTTCGCAATTACTATTTCTTATAGTAATAAATGACATCCTTGTCGGCGCTCTAGATAATGGAACAGGCGGCATACAATGGGGTTTGGTAGACCGCCTTAAGGATCTCGACTACGCCGATGATATCTGTTTGCTGGCCCACAGACACCAGGACCTCAAAAACATGTTAAACAATTTGGCAACAGAAAGTAGTCCAGCAGGCTTAAGGCTAAATCCGACTAAAACTAAAGAAATGCGGATAAATGCAAACACCATTGAACGAACAGCGCTGAATAACCGTGACGTGGAACTGGTAGATAAATTCTGCTACCTCGGTAGCATTATTACCGAAAATGGTGGGGCAGAAGAAGACGTCAGTTCCAGAATAAATAAAGCACGAGGCGCATATTCATGCCTGTCCCACATATGGAGATCAACGGTGATTTCCACTAACACCAAATTGCGGCTGTTCAACTCCAACGTTAAGGCAGTTCTTTTGTATGGTTGCGAAACATGGAAAGTCACCCAATTCATCACAGGGCGCCTACAAGTCTTCATCAAAAGATGCCTTCGTCGTATCCTAAAAATCCGCTGGCAAGATAGAATTTCAAACGAAGAACTATGGCGCCGTGCCGGCCAAGAAAGGATAGACGACCAAATCAGACGAAGGAAATGGAATTGGGTTGGACACACCTGGCGACGCGAAAACGAAAATCTAGCCAAACAGGCCCTTGACTGGAATCCGCAAGGTTCCCGTCGAGTAGGAAGACCTAGAACAACGTGGAGGAGAACCCTACTAGAAGAAGCCGCAACAACTGGGAGATCCTGGTCGGAGGTAAGAGCTGTCGCGCAAAACAGAGTCCGCTGGAGGGCAGCTGTTTCCGCCCTATGTCCCATGAGGGATTAAAGGAGTTTAAAGAAAGAAAGAAGAAGACATGTAGGACCGAGACGTTGATCAGTTGAGACATTCAAGATGTTCGACAAGTAGCAGAAGCGTCAGCAGCTTTTGGTTTCTCCCATCTCTATGATTGCATAGTTCGAGCTTTTGGGGGGGGTCATGACCCCCGTGACCCCCCCCTTGAATCCGCGGCTGTGTACCCAATCATTTCCGGTATTTCACTGTGTTCGTCTTAATTTAACTGTACTATTCAGCCATGTGACATTTTGTTTTGACATGACTTAAAATAAGGTGACCATATGTCCCGAATTGGCCGGGACAGTCCCGGATTTTCAACTCGTGCTCCGGATTTTTCTAGAAGAAATATTTGTCCCGGATTCAGGATTTTTTCCCGGATTGTCCCGAATTTTTGAAAAGGTTCTTATTTTCAATATTTATTTTAAATATCAACTGGAATTATTTTCATCATCCATCAGCCATCCATAAATTACGTAACCCACTTAGGGGGTGGGGGGTCTGTTCTAGCGTTATGAAGTGTGACATAGGGGGGGGGGGGTAAATTCACGACGTTACGTAACACTTTTCAACTTGTGGATCATATTTTACTTCGCAGCAGCACATGAAAAAACACAAATCACAGGTCCACAAAAAAGGAGAAGAGAAGGAATCTTGTATGAGAATCGCCCCGGTGCGAATAGCTAAATATCGGAGAAACGAAGCCTTGTGCATTTTGCGAAATGAAAAGAGCTTGGAAGAATCGGCCGAGTGGATTAATATAGACGAAATCGAAGAAAATTCACTCCAGTCTGTTGCTGATGATGACGAAATCGACGATATTTCTCTTATCGAACGATTATCAGAATGGATCATGAGTCCATGGTCATCAGAGTCCTCTTAAAACAAAGATACTTGATACATATGTATATTGCTTTAAACAATATGAAAAGAATTTATCATTGTTAGACATAAAATAAAAGTTTATAAATCGAAAATATATAAAATATGTATTATTTTGAATTGCTAAAATATAAAAGGGGGGGGGGGGGGGGGGGGGTACGCATTTGTTACGTAATTTATAAGGGGGTTACGTTAATTTATAAGCGTTACGGAACGTTACAAGGGGTGGGGGGGAGTTCAAAATGACTGATTTTTGCGTTACGTAATTTATGGATGACCCATACACATCGAGTATCTGAGCGTTAGGTGGAAGCGGAAACACAGAATGAAGTTGGACAGTATGGAAAGATCTCCTTAGCCGTTAGGTTTTGATCAGCTTAAGTTTGCTAGTTTAAGGTTAAGTTAATATTCAGTTTGTGATTTTTATTTGCGAAAAAGGCCTACTGAAAAGGATCCATAATTCAGAAAAATATAAAAAGTTTTGTAATCAGTAATTCTGATTAAAAATATTTGATTCATTTAAAAAAAATACTGATTTTTATTATATCCTTAAATAGTATTTGTTATGTATAATTTAAATTAAAAAAACAATTAAAAAAATCATATTTAATAAAAAAAATCATATATGTTTCTGGCGTAAGGGGCCATCCTGTTTTGTAGGCTAGCGGAAAATAACTTATACACCGCACTCAACAACGTTATACCGCGATAATTAGTGCACACGGTTATATCTCCTTTTTTATGTACCGGTCAGAGGATGCCTTTTCTCCAGTCTTCTGGTATTACTTTCTGCTCCCACAATTCTGCACAATTAATTCATGGATCGCTTGGTGTAATATGGGCTCTTCATATTTAACCAGCTCCGCTGCGATGCCGTCTGCACCCGAGGCCTTGTTGTTTTTGAGCCGGCTGATGGCTTTGCTAACTTCTTCTATGCTTGGTGGCGGCAGCATAGTATTATCATCAGATATTGGTGGAGCCTTCGAATCCTCAGTTAACTCGCCATTTAGCAATTCATGAAAGTGCTCTTCCCATCGCTCCAAGATGCCTTTAGGTTCGGTGATCAGATTCCCTTCTTTGTCCTTGCAGTATGTGCAACGTGGTGTGAATTGCGTCATACTGCGGACTCTTCGGTAGAACTCCCGCGCCTGGTGCGACCGTCGTTCTCTGTACTGTTATAGTTCACAGACGAGATTTTTCTCCCAGGCTTCCTTTTTTCGTCTTTTCTGAGCTCTTTATAGTTCTCTTCGCGTGCCCGTATTCTCTGAGACTGCTGCATTGTTCGGTACGCAGCATTCTTACGTTCAGTTGCCAGCTTGCTTTCATTATCGAACCAGTCGTTCCGATCTCTATGGCTTTTGATAACGCTACTAGCAAAAACCCGCGTGCGTTGCAACGCCTTTGAGTAAAAAGAATCTTCAAACCATGATTTTGGGTACGTACAAAAAATTTAGTTACCTATAAAAAATATGTTACCTACAACTTTAACTTTAAAATTCGAGATTGAGCACCACTTATCGGAAAAATTTGGTACTACATCATATTCAGAATACGTCTGGTACGAGTAGTTTTTGACGTTCTCAGGTAATTGGCACCCTGGGTAGAACTTGCTCCTTGGCGACCTCAACATTTTGTTTCCCAAAAAACTTAGGGAAAGGTCTTTATTTTTACAAAATTGCCACCCATTGTGCGGCCCAAAATGCCCAATTTGGCGCCCCTTAAAAAAATTGAGTAAATTCATTTCGGATTGAGACAAATATTGGCAGCATTATAAGACGACACTACTGATTTGATCCGGAGAAGGGCCCTTGATATTTCCCACAGAACTTCACCCTTGTTTATAAAAGATGCTCGATGTTTCTCTTGTCAGTAGTACAACGTTTGCGGCATTACTGAGTGAGTCAACTTAGTTGAGTTGATATTTTGCAAATAGTCATAAATGTCGCTCATCAAAATTTCCGTGTTTATTACGAACTTTTCAAGAGCAGCTAGCAACTCAATGTCATGATTATCATTAATATCAGACCATTTTCTATATCCTATGTTGAGGAGAATAGTACTGAATTCATCGACGATGATCTCATATGTTGTTGGGTTTTTTCAATCTGTCCCTAAATAAGTGATCAACTTTTGCTCGAAATCTATGCCAATAAATCAGTTACTCACCAAAATAATTGGTTTTACTTCTTAAATCTTGCATTGTTCTGTTAACGGATTCAATAGATACCATATTTACCATGGTACATTCATCCCATCCCCAGACAACCATCATGCAGTCTTGTAAAACATTAGCTTTTTGGCGGTTTTTAGATTTGTTAAACGCAGGATTTTCTATATGATCTCCTTCGATCGGTATCATAAAATAGAATAAGCTGTTTCTGCTTGTGTGAGTAAAGATGCCACAATCTCTGCTAATGACCCTGCTGCGGTAACCCTTATATCTACACGTATTTTGGCCAATATGTGATTGTTGATGCGTTGATAGACTTCGTTTTGTTTATTGTTTAACTGTGGTTCATTGTATTCCAAATATTCGCTGTTTAAATTATCTCCAGACCCATCGATTAAAGAAAATTATACCGAAAAGAAAAAGAGTTCATATAGTAAGTCAAGATTAACTTTGGCGAACCTTTAGAATGATAAAAAAATATTCAGATACATAGTCGGATTCCATTAAAAACAGTTTAAAAAAAAATAAACTAGTTGGGATGTGGGTTTGATCCCTTCGGTCCACACGATTAACTTCCCAGTATGATGAACGAAGATGGAATAAACTGACTTCTTACAAAATAGTTATACGTTTAGCACTAGTGGAAAATTGGTTAGTATCAGAACTGATGACAAAGAAATCCCAAGAGAAGCTAGTTCAAATAACTATAATACTAGTAAATCCACAAGATTTTTCTAGAGAATTTGTTTTTCCTGAACGTTAGCAAACAAACATTTTCTCGGTATTTCGCTCGCTGCACTAAAGCGGGTGTTCAAATTCGTATTGAGCGGGTTGAAGCGCCATTAACAAACTGAGAAGCGAATGACTTTATTTGGAAATTCCAAAGCTTTCCGGAGATATTAGCAAAACTGTAACTGTTAACTACTTGTCAGACTTGAGCAAAAGGAACCAATTTTGCGGTAACTACTGGAAATCCCGGGATGAACAGCAATTTTCTAAAACTGTCGCGTAGAAAACAATTCCCCGTCAAAAACTGCCAATCCAAGGTTTGAAAACTTTGCGCTATTTGTAAAGGGTAACGAAATTTTTGCACGATTTTGAAAGGTTGTTGGATTTAGACAAGTGATGTTTTGTTCGAAGGCTATCGCTGTGCAGAACCCAAAAAGATCACTTCGTTAGAACGGGTCTCTTTTCATCGAGTTTATGAGATATTAGCAAAACTTGTCAATTTAAGGTCTTTCTGACAATTAGCCGAAGTTTTTCTATTTAAACAAAAAAGGCCCAACCGAATATCATGAAATTCTTTTCGGAGCATTTCTTCGTTAATATTCTTTTTTCGGCACCTCAATGAAGTCGATATAATTTTTAGTTTGGGCGGTATCGTGCAGGTACAAAAATCACTTACGCCGCTTAAACAAAAAAACGGCTCGACCGAATTTTATGAAAATCTTTTCAGATCATATTTTGGTTAATACTCGTCGAACGGCACGTCAACTAAGTCCATATCTTTTATGGTTCGCGCGATATCGTGCAGGAAAAAATGACCACATCCGTACGCACACACACTCACATACTTCCTCCCAATTTTTTGCTTAGAATGCTCCTGGGACCTTAAAAGATGAAAATATGTTGAAATTTCCGATTTCGATTTTCGGACCGATTACAATAATTTCCTATACTGGGAAGTTAAAAATACGCTTTTATATTAACACTGGCTGGAACCCGGTACACCTCGCTGCCCCCATCATATAGGTGCATGGTTGTCATTCAGCTCTTCCCGCAGCATTATCCGTTGTAAAATATAATATACGCTGGCCATTTTCGAAATGACCTACCAAATGAACCACAGTTAGATATCTTTTATGAATGGCAAGTGAAAAAAAAATTGTCATACCCCTCCATTATTGCTAACATAACGTCCCATTTAACATTGTGTTAATTCCTCCATCGTATTTGCATTAGCAGCACCAAAAACAGGTATGTCAGGCCCATAAGTGACATATTTGAATATGCATTTGATTGATTTGGCGGAATTGCAAACTTCAACATTTATGTGAGCAATGAACGTCTTGGACAATAATGGCGAATAGAGTACGACCAAACTATTATAACTTCACAATCGTTACCAATAACCTTCCAAGTTATCTATTTACCATTGACCTTAGTCGGCCGACAACGATACAACGCGTATCCATCGTTCCCGATTACATTTTCCGCTCCAAATCAATGCTCTTGGATACCGCTTTAAATACTTCTAACATGCATCATGATTCAATCTCTTCCCATTGTGGATTGCAAGTAAAAGTGATGAACAAATCCATATTGATATTGGACATATGCTTTCCGAGACACAATGCATCAACGTTTATAGCGAATTTCCAACGTTCGTTTCGAACTGTATCGATTTTCTTTGCTGAACTTAACTAAAATTGTTAAAGTGCTTTCATATTTTTTTGTTCTTTTTCACATAAGCTTTTGCCGAAAACTATTAAATAAAATCCATTTTAACATAAAAATTGGGTCAAAAGGAAGAGAGGGAAGTGTTGTACCTTGTTCAACAAAAAAAATTGCTAAAAAACTAACACATGCACTAATGCTTAACAGATAAAGAAACATTGCTCGGCAATACACGTTGTTATCCCATCTAATGATAATAAGTTAATCTTGGTGAAGCAAGACCCATATACCCCGAGAGTATCATAACAAACAGGTTAACCAAGTGTTAAGTATTGACCCGTGTACGCCAGTCCAATGAGAGCAGCATGTAAACGCACGCCAATGTTATTACTGTTACGTTTCGTTTAATGCATTGATAATTTGACATCACTATCGCTACTGCAATCCTTTTTTAGAACGATTTAACTTTTTTTATATCGTTTAATAAAACAAACCGATTTCACATACAAATCATATCAATTAAATGCGAGGAAAAAATTTGCAATAGGGATATCGACAATTCTTCTTCAAGCGCCATTACAAAAATACCAACAGACATAATCATGAAAACTATATACATAAACCTTGTTGTTGGGGTCTTGTAACACAAACAACACTCCATCAGCCATTTCATACAGCCAATTCTTCAAACAACGAGTACATACAAAACAATGATTCATTTTTATATATATAGATAGATATAGATTAATAGATTAACTAAAAAGAAAAAAATAAGTTTGAATCCCCTAAGGTAGTTCAACCCTTAAGGTAGTGAAATGGGGGTTCAAAGTTTGTCATTTATATTCAGGGAGCGGCGAAAGTCCGGCAACGGTCCGATATTTCCTGAAGTTGCTCAAGTTCGAGCGTAGACTCGTTTGCTCACAAAACTCTACAATCTAAATCCAAACTTTCAAATGACCACCCCCGTTTTTATATGTAAAATATGAAACTCTGGTCCGAGCAATTTTTTAACCCGAAGCTTCCTTCTACCCCAAAATACATCAAAAATCAAAATTATCACCGAAAATCCGGATAAAAAAAATTTCGAACAAAAGTTTTACATTTCTCTTTGGAAAACCATGATCCGTGAGAAAAAATGGGGGTTGCCAATATTCACCTCCACCTCCTCACCCTCTCGCAGGGGTGTACAAAGGTGCACATTATCTATCTATCTATCTATATTAATTAAGGAAAGTGTATGTGTATCATCTTATTGTGCATCCACACTACGCGCTTTTGCCTCTTTTTTTCATTTAGAGTTTAATAGCTTTTTTGCGATATTGTTAATGGCAAAGGCAGTACGGCCAAACTGCGCGGACATAAGGCTGTGCCCAAAAAGGTACATTATACGTCAACACAACATGGGTTTCTTGACGGTTTTCTCACTTTACTCACGATTCAGAAAATTAAATGCTCATGCAATCAATCTTCATTTGAAAGGCCGTACGCGCTTTTGAAAAGCGCGTATTGTGTGGACGTACAATGTTCCTTTTTAAGCACAGCCTTTTGTCCGCGCAGTTTGGCCGTACTGTCTTTGCCTTTTCTTTATGAAAAAAAGGCAAAATAGCGAATGAGCCAAGTCCGCGTAGTGTGGATGCACCATTATGTGCGTATTTTTTTGTATATTTGACTAAAAGTCTCTGTTTATTGATATTTTTATTACGTTTTTTTAAATTAATTAATTAGTACAATTTTTCACTCTCTTCTACATTCTATGCCTGATATCTCGGCTAATGTACATCGTCGACAATTATTATTGAGCCTATTCACACGCTGCCATAAGGGTGTTGAGCAAAACCAGTTTTATTCAACGCCTCAGAAATCACACGGGACCACTGACATATAGAATGGACTGCTCATGAGGAATTTTTCATGGCACCAATTTGTTCCATAGGCTACAAACCTTTTTTCACTCCATGTAAACACCGGAATCACTTTTGAAATTTACATTTTTTTAAATACGTACTTAAAACATTAAAACAACACAAATATTTTGTTTAAAAAAATTAATAAAAATTAACAAACACTTTTCACCTTTGAAAATGCCTTTTTTTTTCATTAATTTGCAAATTTTATGTGTATCTGATTTAAGTTCTTAACGCCTGTTTTTCCTGTTCTTCTGAGTGCTTCTGTCAGTTTGGGGGCTTATGGATGAGCGAGTCGACTATACCTTTTTGGTACCATCGGTTTGTATGGGAATAATTGCTGATGAGCAGTCCATTATTATATGTCAGTGCACGGGACGTAATTGTGTTTAGAACATTTGAAAGCTTTACAGGAACTTTAAATGTATTGTAAATAAAATTCACTTGTCAGACAAAAACAGAGCTAAAGAAAACAAGAGACAGAAGTTGCATTTCATATGTGTGTAAGTTTTCACTCGTTTGCTTTTGCATGAAAAATGTTTCGTTAAGTTCTTCCGCTCTCTTCCTTCTCTCATCCATAAAACCGGTTATACTTGCCATGAATATGCACCGTGTGAATAGCCCCATAGCACCATTTGAAACCGATCAATTCAAATTTTCCACTACAATGTAATTTGACCATTTAAAAAAATAAAAAAAAAATAAAGACGGCGTTTCCAAGACTTTTGCATTTGTGTTTGTCGACCCTAGACCGGAGTATCAAATAAAAGGGTATTACAGGTAGAATACAATTAGAGGTGTACCATCATTCCAAATTTAAAATGGCGGCCAATACAGAATGGTGGAAGACATATAAGAGATAAAAAAGTAAAAAATTAAAAGTATGTAACATATTTTATCAGACCAATTTAAATAAATAAATGGGTTCATTTACTTTCTTTGTCTATTGTATGTAGATATTTTTTGAGACAATCGTTTTTCAGTAGTACACTCCAGTCACGCGTCGGAGCTGACACGCACTTTTATACATATGGATCCAAAATCAATTTTTGCAGGTTTCTTCATTTTTTAACCGGCTTGAAAAAAGAGGGGGCTATCAATTCGAAGTGTTTGGGTCCTGTTCACGCATTACTTTGTAGACTAATAATTTTTTGACTTTTTTTTGTTTGTTTGAAAGCGTAGTTTCCCACGGGGGTCCCGTGTAATTTTTTCGTAGTTCTGATAAAGGAGTTCGAAGTTAGGCATAAAAAACTGTTAAAATTAGTTCAACCTGAACATTTCATAGGCAATGAACAAATTACTTTATTGTAGTAAAACCCATAGAAGACCGGTGGAGGAGTGGTTAGAGCGTCGGATCCTCGATCCAGCAGAAAAGCGTTGCAGGTTCAAGCTCCGGGCGGGGCAGCTCGATTTCTTTTCTTTTTCTTCTTTCTGAAATTATTTATAACCATATTAGTCTACCGCCGTAAGTATCTGCCATATCGCAGTGGGCTGGATTACAGCGCACTTCTGGTCTAGGGGCGCTGTGAGGTTGCGAGTTCGATCCTTCGGCCCGCGATGCTTTTTTTTTTTCAATATATCGTCACAATAATTTTTTTTTTTTTTTTAATTTACTTCAGGGAATTTCGTTTCATATTAAACAAATTTTTTACGTGACGTGTCTGTAAATTTGCTTTCAGCACAAAAACCAGTGATAACGAAATTATGGCATATAGCTTTGATTTGCAGCGCCAAAACTCTAGTTTATTGTGAATAAAGAAATATACCATAATGAGGGTGAAGAATCAAAGAATTTTATTGTTTAAATTTGAGTTCCCCGATATCAAAGGCAATTAAGCTTATATTACCTTGATCTGCATGTGTGTAGCGTAAACGACTCTTGCAACTTGATTTTAACCCACTTCCATATAACCGATCAACTGCAAATTTTGCACATACGTATAGTTCGCATAACAATACAATCTGACCATTTTGTAAAGAAATCAAGATGGCGGTTCCGATATGGCAGTCAAACCGAAATGGCGGCCAACAGAAAATGGCGGATTACCTTTATCTTTACAACGCCCTCGGTATGGGTATCAAATGAAAGTGTATGGCGAGCATAGTACAGTAAGCTTTGTAAAGTCATTTTGAACCATATTTAATCACAATACGTCAGCGAGAAGTAATTTAATATAAATAAAATAAAAAGTTAAAGACACAATGAATAGCTCGCCTGTTATATATGCCGTTATATCGTCCCCAAACGGGTACTTACACGCGAACGAAGTACACCATACGCACTATTTTGAAGGCAAATTTCATCGTTTTATTGTTTTTGATTATTGTTGCTTTTCTGATAAAATTTGCTTCCATTCTGGGCCTTTCACAGTATAGTCCAGGCGCTAGAGCAGTGAAACCTATAACTTTTGGTTTTGGCGTGATGTAACGCACTTTTTTGGTGGAATCGGTCAGAAATGATATCCTCAACAATATTTAGGGGGTGCGCAAGCATGAAACTCCCTGGAAAACTTTTGGTAGCCCAAAAACTGAAAAGTTCACTAAAAATTCCCTGTTTTTTGGCCTTTCTTGTTAAATATCTCTTAACGAAGGCTTCTAGGCGAAAAATTTGTTGAGCAAGTTTTGTTCGTTATTAGATTTGCTAAAACTTACCCTAAGGTGGATTTTTGAAATTTGAATTTTTGCATTGCAAAATAGCCGAAAACCGCGAAAAAAAGTACCTCACTTTAAAGTTAGCACAAGGAAAGGAGAGACCATTATCTTCCAATTTAATTTTGGAATTAAATAGTTAAAGGCATGATTAACTTATATCCAAAACCCGATCACGGTCGGTCAAATAGTTTTTGCATAATGAATTTTGCAATTAAGTGAATTTAAAAAGTTAAATTTGTTACTGCGCCAAAAGAAAAACTCCCATGTTGGTCCTGATTTTTTTACGTATGCTCTAAGACTCTCTTTACAATATCCAATCATTAAAATTCTGGTTTTTAAATTTTTTTTATGGTTTTTAATTTTTTTAAGATTTTTGGCAAAAAACTGCAACTAAGGCGTTTTTTCCACAAAAATTGCTAACTCGGCGACGCCAGGAATACTAGGCGCGTTTCAAATTCGCTCGAAAAAGGACTCAGTTTCTATTGCACCAATTTAGCTGCTTTTTTTTATATATTTCAAAAAGGAATCAAAAAGGCTTAATTTTACTGGATGAATCGATATGGACAAATTTTGTTCAGACTAGTAGAGGCCAAGTAGGTGCTTAGAGCGTGGTGTTAGTACAATTGTACAATACAAAGGATGTCATTGTGAGTTTCTAGACTAATATTCATTCAGCAGCAGCAGGGCCGGTTCTTCAAGTTAATCCACACTGGTATTCTTTCATCGCGAGTAACTTCAGCGGGAAAACTAGCGAGGGGTTACTCTTGTAACCCAAGAATTCTTTAATGATTTGTGTAACGGCCTGCATGGTAATCGAAAAATTCTACTGGAAATTTAGGAAACTGGAAGTCTTTACCTTGTAATGGCTAGGTAAGCAACTAGCTAATGACTTGTGGAATATATTAGTTGGAGATGTAATGTGCTTTTATTATTCTTTGTCTTTGTTTTGCCGAAGCCTCTTTTCCTGAGTTTATTCCGTCCTCAAAATTCGTTCAGAGTGGATCGTGACAAAGTGCAGTCAAAAAGATTTCTTGCTGGTAAAATCCTCACCAAATGTAGCAGAAAAGGAATGGTAATTTCGGAAAGCAGCGTTTTTAATGCTGAAAAGAGTAGCAGTAATTTATCCTGCATGCCTTACATAGTAATATATGTATTCAATTAATACATTTCACCTCTGAAATAAGTCTTCGTCTATAATGCCTACGGTAAGTACTTACCACCTTAGGACTCCCTATGTAAAAGTAACCAGCTCATTACCACCTCGCATACCTAGTCATTACATTTCCCGCTGGGACTTACTTGACTTTACACGGAAATATCGATGTTCGTGTTGATAAATTATACTTGCAGACCGCAATGTCTCCAACTTTTATAGGAATAGTTGGTTTTTCGTTAATAGCTAAGAAGAGTGTAATTTTGAAGATTATATATTACATGGCAAGCACTTGTTTTGTGACACAGAGTTTATACTCTCCAAATGTATTGAAAACTTTTTCACCGTGCAGCCCTGAGTTCTGAGTGCAAAATCACAATTTTATTTATACACGGCACAATACAACGCACAAAATTAATTAATTTTACTTATGGCCTCTGTTATATTTAATCCCCATATATGAGCACAATTTTGCAATATGCGACATTAAAAGGTAATAAAAGTTGGTTTTTTGGCATTGCTTTTTCCAACTATAAAAAATTTGTTTTATTTTTCAATTTAGTTTTATTTTTCTCGAAAAATTTGGTTATTGCAGACTTCTAGATTTAAATTCATAAATGGTATAGAAAATTGCCCTCGAATTTCGAGTGCTGAGTCCTGCTATTTGCAATAATTTTAAATGTTTTAACGTTCAAGGCTTTAACAGAATACGCAGATAGTTTTGGTCACACTTCAAATAAATGCATTTTTAATCTAATGTTCTCAAATTTTTAAGGAATAGTTGGTTTTTCGTTAATAGTTAAGAATAGTGATGTAAAAAAATGGTCATTCAGT
This sequence comes from Thereva unica, assembly GCA_949987705.1. Lineage (NCBI taxonomy): Eukaryota > Metazoa > Arthropoda > Insecta > Diptera > Therevidae > Thereva > Thereva unica. Next base: position 57,815,278 of record OX465282.1, read on the forward strand.
TTTCTCCTCCAAGCTTCTCCCTCACTGGCTAGAGTCCTCCAATTTCGTACGCCCAACAGGTGTTCAGCGTCTGTATCTACGGCAGCTTTTCCTCGGCCATCCTGCTGTCACCGATTATGGTTCCCTTATATATTTTCTTCACTGGTCTGTTTTCCTGCATTCGCGTCCTGCCCGTCGTAGTCTATTTATTTTGATTTAGTTGACGATGTCTATTTCTTTGTAGATTTGGTACAGTTCGTCATTGTATCTGATTTTCCACATACCGTTTACGTTTAATGGTCCAATAATGTGTCTTAAGATTTTTCTCCAAATTAGTTTGCGACTTTTTGAGGAGGTCATTGTCTACGTCTTCGAGTCACAACAAGCCTCAGGCCTTATAAGAGATTTGTAGAGTACAAATTTAGTTTTCCTGTATAACAATCTTGATTGAAGTACTTTACGCAGTGAATAAAAACTTTGATTGCCCTGTTGTATTCTGCTTTTAACTTCCTCCAGCTCTTCGTTTGTTGACGACACTATTGTTCCTAGGTATTTAAAGCTCTTCCCTACCTCTATATTGGTCTTGAAGTCTTGTCTTCGGCTTGTACATTAAGCAAAACCAAGAATAAGACAACACTTAGCCATGCTCGCAAGACCAAGACCAAGGCTTAGCCGTGCTCGCAAGACTAAGGCCAAGACTATATTAGTTTTGTCTTGCTCACTAGTTATGAAGAGTTTAATTTTGAAGGTTTGGATTATTTTTAAATGTTTTAACGTTCCGTGCAGCGAGCCGCACCGCGTCCGAGCTAGTAACAACAAAAAAATTCAAACAAAATTCGGTAATTTTTCTAATTTGTTTAAGAAATTATGTTTAACAATATTTAATTGAAAGTTGTGCTCAATAGAAACTGAGTCCTTTTTCGAGCGAATTTGAAACGCGCCTAGTATTCCTGGCGTCGCCGAGATAGCAATTTTTGTGGAAAAAACGCCTTAGTTGCAGTTTTTTGCCAAAAATCTTAAAAAAAATAAAAACCATAAAAAAAATTTAAAAACCAGAATTTTAATGATTGGATATTGTAAAGAGAGTCTTAGAGCATACGTAAAAAAATCAGGACCAACATGGGAGTTTTTCTTTTGGCGCAGTAACAAATTTAACTTTTTAAATTCACTTAATTGCAAAATTCATTATGCAAAAACTATTTGACCGACCGTGATCGGGTTTTGGATATAAGTTAATCATGCCTTTAACTATTTAATTCCAAAATTAAATTGGAAGATAATGGTCTCTCCTTTCCTTGTGCTAACTTTAAAGTGAGGTACTTTTTTTCGCGGTTTTCGGCTATTTTGCAATGCAAAAATTCAAATTTCAAAAATCCACCTTAGGGTAAGTTTTAGCAAATCTAATAACGAACAAAACTTGCTCAACAAATTTTTCGCCTAGAAGCCTTCGTTAAGAGATATTTAACAAGAAAGGCCAAAAAACAGGGAATTTTTAGTGAACTTTTCAGTTTTTGGGCTACCAAAAGTTTTCCAGGGAGTTTCATGCTTGCGCACCCCCTAAATATTGTTGAGGATATCATTTCTGACCGATTCCACCAAAAAAGTCCGTTACATCACGCCAAAACCACGGGAAATGCTCCAGCGCCCGGACTAGTATTACTGCTTTTCTCCTCAAGTGACCCAATTTTTTAAGGAAAAGCAAATTAAAAAACATTAACTTTTGTAAAATCCTCGCAATTAGAATTTCCGTATTCGCGTTATTTGTCCGTATCCGCTATACATATACCCGCTTTTTATAAATTACTCCGAAAATACGGAAATACATTAGTGCCATAACTATACAGCTGCTGTATCGATTCTTATCGACGGCGGCGTGTCATACTACTCGTAAAGGTAGGTTCATACTCAACGAACTAGTTGTGCAAACTGTCTGGCGCAAGTGGATTTGTGCAACTATACTGAGTGAAAATGATGAAAAAAAAGACAAGACTAATCTAGCCTTGTTCTTCAATCTTCTGATGAAGTCAATCCTCAAAATCGCAATGCGATACGCTGTAAATATTGCAATGAAAGAAGACGTTTCTATCACTTTGCGATATCTCCTTCATGTTGTATTGCAATGCAATATTTCGATTGGTCGCATTGATGGGCGGCAACAACTGCACTCTGCGTGCTTTTCAAATGGGATCATGCGATATTTGTTCCATTGCAGTAATTACCGGATTGCGGCATTTCTCTCATTGGAATAAATGTCGCACAAATGTGCGGCTTGCCTTAAATGGGATAAAATTAGTCAAGCGCTATCTACCGGGCAATTATTATCTGCTCTGCATGATATCGTTGCAAGCGTTTTTCCACAAAAAATCCTGAACATGAAATATCTTCTGATAAAAGAAAACCTTTTCGGCGCTGTTTACCATATGATCATCTTCTACATTAATGTAATTGGAGTGTCTGTCTGTGATTTCAAAATAATTGTTATTTTGCAAGCTCATTATATCTACCACATATTTACATGATATTAAAACAAAATCAAGTACTTTTAAAAATTTTGCTAGTGTCGGACTGTCTGCCAGAGGGTCCGGACGATTTTAGGACTTTTACGGTATGATTCAATATTTTTTAGGCGTTTAAGCTACTTTTTCACTGTGATCCGGCTAGCGAGATAGTGCAAGTGACAGTGTAGATTGTGCATTCAATTGTCTGAAATACTAGGGATCATTATGGTTTGCCATCTCCACAAAAAATGGATGGGTCTGAAGATAATTTAATCAGAGGATATATTAAACACAATAAACCAAACTTAAATGATGAAAAAAATAAACGCGTGATCAACTGTGTCAATACGGGTGAAGTTTTAATGCCCATCAGGAGACACCCATGCCGTTCTTAATCTCATGTTGGAAAAAAACCTGCAGATAAAAGGGTTACCGTAAAAAGTTATTAGCAGAGATTGCGGCAAAACAGGAAAAACAGTTCATTCTATGTTTAAGATACCGATCGAAGAAGATCATATGGAAAATCCTGCATGGAACAAATCTAAAAACCGCCACAGAGTTAAAGTTTTATGAGGCCCATCCACGGGCCAACTAGTTGCCCAAACTGAGTTGTGTTGGCACTGAATCGCAGCGTGTGTGGGGCAGTTGGCAAACTGATTTGACAGTTGGGGTTCCAGTTGGGATAAATCAAAATCTTTTAATTTTATGGGGGCGGGGCTTAGAGTTTGGGCAACTAGTCGCACTGTGTGTGCCGCAGTTTGGCAAACTACTTGAATAAATTAGCCTGAATTCGAAGAATATTTTTTTTGCAAGTTGATATTTTCATTGTTTTGCATTATTTTTAATTTAAATTATGAAAGTCCACATAATATTTAATTATTTTCATAATTTATATTTTTAGAATTTAGATTATATTTTAAAAACATATAAATATGCATATTAATACTTAAAAAAATTATAATTATTATAAAAAATCATCGTTATTCATGTTTTATTATCATAAAACTTAATCGTGGGTTTTCTACAATTTCAATTAACTTTCAAGTTGCCTATAAAATATCGAATTGTCAGTTGAAGGTATCAACTCAGTTGAAGCGTTTGTTGCGAAACACCAACTCTTTACACAACTCAGTTTGGGCAACCAGTTGGCCTGTGGATGGGCCCCATTACAAACTGCATGATGGTTGGCTGGGAGGGGATGAATGTACCATGGCAAATAAAGTATCTATTGCAGCCATTAACAGAACAATACCAGATTTAAGAAGTAAAAACCAATTATTTTGCGGAGTAACTGTTTTTTTTTTGGCATAGATTTCGGGACGTACGTGGGCTGATGAAATTAATCCATGTATAAAATGATCACTCATTTAGGTACAGATTGAAAACCGTCATTTAACAAAATATGAGAGCTTAATCGGAATACTCAGAGTTCGGTACTATTCTCCTCAACAAAGGATACAGAAAATGTTCTGAGATTAATGAGAATCATGACATTGAGCTGCTGGCTGCTCGGAAAGTTCGTAATAGACACGTAATTTCACTCTATATTTGCAAAATATTTACTCAACTCAGTAATGAGGCAAACGTTGTAATACTTACAAGTGAAACATCGGGCATCGTTTATAAAGAAACCTTACAGTGAATTGTTAACCTTGCTTTAATGTATAGAGTTTTTCAAACCTCGTGACATCTGGCGCATATTGGGGAAAAATTGTCTTAAAAATGCTCAAAAGCTTAAGATAATTTCTCTTTCTCTCTAATTGAGAAATAAAGCTCTATAAATGAAGGCCAAAGGCGCACGCAAAAAAATTATCAGCAATTCACATATAATTTCTGACACCATGTGGGATATTTTACGGCGACTCTGTTTTTTGATAAGAGCTTCCGTACATCCCACAGTGACTTAAAAAATCTCAACCTGAAAACGAAAATTATGTTTTACAATTGGAATAATTAGTAGAAATTTGGTAAAACAGAACCGCAAATAAAATAATTTTTAACAAGAAAACTCACTTTTTCAAGAAACAGAAAACAATGTTTGTGTAACTTGCACATTTTCAATTTTACTCTTTATCTTTTATTAATACGCTTTTATTAGCTTCACTTGTAACTATGTAATAAAATCTTGTAAGTTAAATTTGACCCACTTCCCGGTTTCCGATTGAGCTGAAATTTTGCACACACGTTTAGTTTGGATGACAATGCAATCTGACTATTTTGTAAAAAAATCAAGATGACGGGTCCAGGATGGCGGCTGAATTTTGCAATTGTGTTCGCCGACCCCCCGACATGGGTATCAAATGGATGGGTATGCCAACTACAATACAATTAGCTGCGTAGCGTAATTCTAAATACAAAATAGCGGCCAACACAAAATAGCGGAATGGCGATTACCTTTTTCTTTAAAACCCACTCGGTTTGGTTATCAAATGAAAATGGTAGAAGCCATATAATAGACTAAAAAGTAGAAAATAAAATATATAGTTTAAAAAAACCAAAAAATACGCTTTTAATTTAAAATAAACTAAAAAGCAAAAAATAATTTTTAATGTAAAATTTTTATTGCTCCAGCCAGTATATGGGAACAACCTACGTTTCGAAATGTAAAAAAGCGTGGGGCGCTAACGAAAAGTTCTAATGTCAATAAAATAAGGAAATAGGTAAGGAGCCCCACGCTTTTTAACATTTCGAAACGTAGGTTGTTCCCATATACTGGCTGGAGCAATAAAAATTTTACATTAAAAATTATTTTTTACTTTTTAGTTTATTTTAAATTAAAAGCGTATTTTTTGGTTTTTTTAAACTACATATATATTTTATTCTTTTTATCTTTGCTTAATTTTGTGATCCATTGTATATTTCAAAAAGTGAGCGAGAATTGACTCCTCCTCCTTCTTATCAAATCCCTTGCAGTCATCTAATCAGTCTCGCCTGCGTATTGCTTGGGTGAGGTGCATTTTCCTGGCGGGTTAATGATAACTTAAAAAATTTACAAATTATGAATGAAAAACGTCCTTTTTTATATATTTTTTAATATTCAGGTTTTTGTATATTAGGCATTTGCCACAGAAATAATTTTTAGTAATTTTTATTACGAAATATGAAATTTGTGTTTCTAGCGCTGTCATTACTAGATTATGGACGTTTTCCGCCAGTCGTATGCGCTCTTCTGCCTGGGGAGGTTGTGCTGCTTGCGGCTGCGGACAACTTTCAATTTATGAATGAAAATGCTTATGAACTTAAAAGAAATTTTTTCAGCATAGTTTTTAAATTATTTTCAACTTAGGGATGGTAAAAATTTCGAATAATTATAGTAAAACTATTCATATTATGATGAATAAACTTTGAGCACGGTTTATGTTGAGCACGATTTTACATGTATTTAAAAGCTCTTTTAAATACATATAAAGGTTCAAGGATCCAAGGGGGGGGGGGGGGGGGGGTCACGGGGTTATGTTTTGCAAACATAAAAACCCGAAACTAACCAAACGACTGAAATTAACTTACTTTTTTGCACTCTGGAGGAAAAATTGCAATCAAAAAATGACTATTTTTTTATTATTTTTTCTATATTGGTAGCTGTACTTTATATACTATCATCTAAGGTTATTCTGACTTTGTTTTTTATTCATTGAAAACATTCGGCTAGTGTTGTTTATTTGGTTATTTTTGTTATTTTTTTCTATCTTGTGAGCCCCCCCCCCCAACGCAAAAAAATTCTAGATCCGCGCCTGTATCAGTAGTATAGTGGCGCCAAATTGTGAATTTTTAGTCTGCACAGTGTGTGGTAGCGTTTCACATTTCTCACCCTTTTTAATTTCTCGAGAAAAGAAAACACACATTATTTTTCTCGAGATTTCTCGAGATTTCTTGAGAAAATAACTTATTAAAACAAAAATCTAATGCACTTTATAATATAAACTGAAATTCATTTTTTATTATAGAACAAAATAAAAAATAGTAACGTAAAAATAAATTCGTCAAGTTTTACAAAAATATATAAAAAGGTTTATAAAAATATAATAAATTTATCATTTTTGTGATTTAAAATAATGTTTTAAGAAACACAGAGCATCCAAAGTTCCTACCATCCTTGTTCTTTTTTTGGTAACATAATCTGTTGCAATAGAAAAATTTCGCTCATTTTGCGTAGAAGTTGGTTTAATGGTCAGAAGTGCATCCAAAAGATTCTGCAAATTTGAGGTTCTCTTTCCATTGGTTTCAAATATTTTAAATTCCTTTGTTAATGATTGAAATTTATCAGCATTCGGACTTTCATATTCTTTTAAACTTTTTGAAATTTCAAAATTTATTTGTTGCTGTAGACTTGCTTCTTCTTCTCGATCTGGACATTCTTCAATATTTTCAGTTTCATCAGTATCTTCAGTATTATCGTTATCACTGTTTTTAGTTTCAAAAATTCTAGATTATATAGATTTAGCCAATTTATAAATCTCTTGTCTTGGTGCCATGTCGAAAAAACTATCATTTTCTTTCTGTGACACACAAGCAGGATTCTGTAGGAGCCTAATAACAGATACTAAAGTAGAATCCCTTCTTTTAGACATTTCCTCCTTAACTGCTTTAAGGAGGTCTCGACTTAAATTAGTGTTTAATTTTTCCAAAGTTGTAAACAAAAACCTGAGAGCTCCTTCAGCAGATAATAGTGTAGAATCTTCTCGGCTAAGAGTTTCAATTGTAATCCGGAGAGGTTTTAATGTTGCTAATATTATTTTAGCAACCTCAACATAGCCGTCGTTCCATAAACTACCCAAATTTAATTCAATCAATAATGCTTTTTTTATTGGGCCGCTAATTCTTACAAATCTTTCTACCATAGTCTCCATTGTATTCCATCTAGTAGAACAATCTAAGACTACCATTAGCTCCTTTTTCTCCTGTTCCACTACATATTTTTGCAATATAGCATTTTTAACGGGGGAGTTTCTAAACATTTTTGATATTTTTCGAATGGATTTAATAACTTTTTCAATTTGGGGCTGCAAATAAACCTCAACGTCTTCCACAACTTCTATATCAGAATCATCATCAGAGTTATTATTTTCATTTTCTAAATCTTGTACTTCAGATACGTTATCAGATTCCAGTTCTCCAATACAAGCAAAGTTATCAGGATGCCTCTTCTTGGTATAAAATACTTTCAGAACAGCCAAATGCAACCCGTGATTGTAACAAAGTTGGTGAAAATGAGAAGATAATTTTCCAAATTTCTGCATTACAGCAGCACCATCACTCATTGTAGCTACTATATCGTCATTAAATATGATATTAAATGATTTTAATTTTTCTTCTACTAATTCCAATGCTTTTTTAGCAGGACAACTACCAACTACAGGAACCATCCCTAAGTTGTCTGAATCTTTGTTATTATAGTAAAGGTGTACATCCATATATCTTTTATTTTTCATGCTGGTCCATTCATCAATGGATATACTGAATTTTTTACCATTATCTTTGTGTTTAATTATTTTTTTAATCAGATGTTGTTTTATATCTTCATAAAAGTTCAGCATTAATTGCATCACTTTGGTAGGGTTTCGTGGTAAATTAAATCCTTTGCCACTCATAGATGTTCTAATGAATTCACTTTTAGTAATTCTGTTAAAAGATATTCCATCAACAGCTGCTAACTTTGAAATTAATTCACCCATAGTTGTTCGTTTTAAGAAAGATTCAATTACTGAATTATCTCCGTACCTGTATCTTTTTGCTGAGGTACTTTGACCATCATTATTTTCTTCTCTTTTATACTCATGTACACCTTCAAGATGCCTACGCAGACCAATAGTCGCCGAACCTTTACATGAAAGTGATTTAAGACATATCTTACATATTGCCAAATCTTTATTCCTTTCACTTTTTTTAAAATGTTCCCAACAGTCCTGGTAAATTTTACTCATTTTGTGGGTAATTGTTGGTTTCTATTTTTTTAATTAAAATTATTTTAAAAACAAAATTTATAATAAAAGAACCTTAAATTTCTTCCTTTTTTTAAAATATCGTTCACAACGCAATTGCTGATAACTGATGATTTATTTATTATATAAATATAGTATCGGGAATTCCCCGAATTTTTAAGCATGAAACAACAACAACCACTGAAGTTTGAGACAATTACCAAGTTTATAGCAAAAAAATTAAATCGATTTAACTCAAAGTTACGTGAAAATTTCGAACTAGCGTATAAACGGGTACAAATAAATTCTTATAACTATGTGCCTGTTTAGACGGTTCGCTTCCAGGAGCGTTCCTCACGAATTTTGTTGATGAAGGGGGAAGTGGGAATGAACAGAGGTACCACCCCACTTCTCCCTTCATCAACCAAGTTCGTGAGGAACGTTCCTGGGAGCGAAGCGTCTAAACCGGCCCTATGGCTTAAGCCAAAACATTTCGCTTTAAGCCATAATTCGAATTACCTCGTTTATAGGGTAAAAAATTTTGGATGATCCAAAATTCGAATTATTTTTGGAGTAGCTATAAACTAGGTAAATTATGAATAACAAAATAGAAAACTAACGGTGTTTTTAAAAAAAATTGTATGTCAGTGATGAATAAGAAAATGAACAAAACGGCAAATTATTAAAGTTTTAAGAATTTCCAAAAATAACAAAGTTTTATTCAAAAAATTCACTTAATTATAATTTTTGCATATTTTTCGAGAAATATCTAAATTTCTCGAGAATTGTGACTTCATAATTTTATAATTTTCTCGAGATTTTCTCGAGAAAAAATTCTCGAGAAGAAACACTAGTGTGTGGTAATTGTGCAAAATTGATGCTCTTTTCTACAGCTTCTTTTGGAAAAAAATGTTGAGGTCGCCAGTGGCAAGTTCCGCACAGAGTGCCAATTACCTGGAAACGTCAAAATCTAAGCCCACGAGATGTGTTCTGAGTATGATTGGCTAGGTGTGCACGTAGTATAATTTTTTTCGGTAGGTGCTAATCAAGCTCAGATCAGATCTTTTTCGTTAGGTGCTGATCAGATCAATTTTAAAAAATTTGTCGCTAACATATTTTTATTGGTAACTATTATGTACCGAAAATCATGTTTTGCAGATCTGTTCTTTTTTCATTTACTATTCACTATGCACACATAATTATTTTTATTAAGACACAACACACGCGGATTTTTGTTAGTCTACAATAAAAACAAGAAGAGGAAACAGAGACAGAAAATGTAACGTGGCAGGATTGAAGGCAGAGCAAACTAGGGCTGAATACGAAAACCTACTGAACGTAAGAATCAATTAAATTGGTCAAAACAGACGCGAAGACTTGAACGTTCAATGGAATTATATAAATAGAGCAATAAAAGGGACAGCGAACGAAGGAACGATGTACTAGGTTTCGTGTACAACAAAGAAGAGTAAGGCTGGTCGTCCATTGGAAGCGTATTCGAGCGGCTACGCGCTTCGGCTACATGAGCGGCTACACGCGGCTATGCGCTACAGACCCAACATAAAGACTTTCATACAAACATCGTCCACTGCAAGCGGCTTTGAGCGGGCGGCGCGAATCCAAATTAATTTGGATCGGTCGCGCGTAGCCGCTCGAATCAGAAAATAATTTTCTCCGAATAGTACAGGAAAAATTGTAAAAATAGAGGAAATGATTGGGTACAGGCTGAAAATTGGCACAGAGCTTCCTTTTAGGGTTCTCAATACCGGTCTACCGATTTTCTACCCCTGGAAGCTCATTTTTTAGGGTGTTTTAGGGTCAATATATCAGTTTTTTGCAAATACATCTGAAACCGTAAGTCCTATAATAAAATAATGTTCACAAAGTTTGTAGATCATGCGATTCTCTACTAAAATAGTTATTATACATTTTCCTGTACGAATTGCCATTCCAGATATATCACCGTTTTAAAGATTTAAATTACTCATATGTACTCATTCACGACTTGTATAGGTTATCAGACGTTCAAGTTGGACTACGTTGTTAATTTTTTTAGGGATGGTTCCTGGATTTATTTGGAGAAAATATTGTTCTAGAGAGGGTTAACTACTAAAATACAGGGGGTTTACGAAAAAAAAAAAGTATTTTGTTTTAATTTATTTAGAGTTGAATAACTAGTTTACAAATTATCGTAAAGCAATATACTTAGAATCATCTTTTTGGTGAATGCGTATTCTTTTATTTGATATAAATAACAGGAACTTGAGTGACTCTATTTAGAACATGTAGATTGACAGCATGAACAAAATGCTAAAAAACGAATAAAATTGTGACGACCAGCCTAAAGTGGTTTGATGAAGTATGCACCCACAAGACAATGGAGAAACATCGACTTTACCATGGTACAATAATACAAGGTAAACTCATAAGAAAAAGCTCTGTTTCC